>OX465281.1:89681641-90297641 GCA_949987705.1 Thereva unica
ATTAAATAAGCCTTTTCTGTGGTGTATATTTAGCACATCACCTAGACGGGACGAAGTTCGCACCATTCACCACCCAGGCGCCATATTTATAACAGCGTCAAAAGGATGACTGAAATTTTTTGTCAAATTGTATATGTATATACATAGATCTGTACCACGCTTGAAGGGTAAGTGAAAATGCTTTTGACAATTTATTAAAATTATTTTCAATTTTAAATGAGAAAAAATAATTTATTCATGTTTTTTTTTTGTTATTATTTATATTAAATTGAAAGCAATTCCCTGCTTTTAGTACGCATTCAATTAACAATTTTCAATAAACCACTTTATTTTTTATTTCGCTTTTTATTATTTTCCTCGTCAGTATTGCTGTATACTTTATTGTAAATATAGACATATTTATGCGAGCGGAGATTCGTGTAATTAACTCGACTCATTTGGCGTGCATGTACAAAATGCTCGGGCTAGCAGCCCATTTTAAGTTCCGCAGTTGGTCGGACGAGGGAATTAATTGATTAAAAGAAAATCGGAATTGATTTTATCTTTTAAATTGATTTAAGTCAACTAATTTATGAAATAAAAATAAATTGAAAATATACTGTCAAGATAGAAGGCATAGTAGACGGAGAGCCAGGGCCTCTCAGTAGGTCAAAGTATAAGGCTCAAATTTGTAGGTAAAAACGTTTGTTTTAAGTAAATCTTGACTAGTGGTGCTTTAGGCTGATATCTAGTATTAAAGGTGCGCAAAAACGGAGCTCATTTACCTTAAAGTGTAAAAGCTAAAATTTATATATTGGCCCCTGTGCTGATTATTTGCTGTCACTAATACGGGGTGCTGATAGTCGATTCTTGTCGTATAAAATCTGTTGGTGTGCTGACAGTCGTTTTTATTGTAGTTTTGTTGTCACTTTTTGTCGGGCTGTTTGTGTTAGTGACAAAGTAGGAAAATTTAAAAGAAAATACATAATTGTTATTTTGGAGTGTTTAATTTTGATTTTTAATAATTTCATAATAAAAATTACAAATAGGAAAAATTCGAAACAATAATAATAATAATAATAACTATATTTTAACAAAGTACATAAGATTTACATCTTTTAGAGTACAAAATTTATGGATATAAACACAATGAGTTTACTTAAAAGGACAATTATAACTAAAATTAAAATTAATATTACAACTAGCATAATAAAAAGAATTCAAGAAAAAAATATAGAGACAGAAAGTAGAATTAAAATTGAGATTGAAGTAGGGAGTAATAGAGGCAGTGAGAGAAATATATAGCTAGTGAGAAGAAGAAGATAGAAAAAGAAATGCATGCCTTCTGAATGTTGTGGTTGTGCTCATTCTCTGAAAGTGGTTAGGAAGATTATTCCAGATTCTGAGAGTATGCACAAAGAAGGAGCGACTACCAATTAGGGAAGAATGAGCAGGAATCAGGAATTTGATGGATTTCAAGGATTGCAAAGGAAAAAAGAAGTCAGAAAGGTAGCAAGGTCTTTTGGTATAAAAAACTTTATGCAAGAAAAGTAAAGCCATGATATCGAGCAGTTGAAAGAGGAGTTTTGGACACCCGACACATGTTCAGTTCTTCTCATATGAAAAATGAACCTAATGCAATCATTAAACGCCACTCTAAGACGCTGACGGCAAGAAGAGTCGAAGGAAATATATACCAGCGTGGTAAAGGAAACGAGGTAAAACAAGAGATTTAATCAATCAAGGCGAAGATAACAGATTGCCATGTAGCTATAGTTTACGAAGTGTGCCACAGATCTTAGAGAGCAGCAATGAGACATGATTGCAACAGGAGAGTTTGGAATTGGCAACAATACCCAGGTTTTTGGCACAGTCAACGATTGGAAGGGGAAGATTATTAAATAACAGAGGTGAGAAAACATCCGGGGACAGTGAGCGACGACTAAGGAAAAGCACTTGCGATTTAATTGAATTTAACTTAAGGAAATAACTAGAACTACATTCGTTTATTCGAGACAAGGTGCTATTGAGTTCAGACACACAATTTTCAATTTGATTAGTAGAACAAGAGGTATACAGCTGCAGATCATCAGCATACAATTGAAAAGAGCAGCGACGGATAACAGAGGGAAGATCATTAATATAGAGGGAGAACAGCAAAAGATCAAGAACCGAACCCTACCTGCAGGAACACTTAGGAAAGAGGAAGTAGCATTATTAGAAGAGAAAAGACGAACAGAAGAAGAGGAAAAGTGATACCGTTGACTAAGTTTATAGAGCAGATGCGAGTGAACTACAAAGTCGAATGCTTTGAAGAAGTCAAGAAGAAATAGTATTGCTATGTCACCTCGGTTAAGGGCGGAACGAAGATCAGTTGTAACCTTCAATATAGCAGTTTGGCAACTGTGAGATTTGCGGAAGCCAGATTGGAGTTTAGAAAGGAAATTATAAGAATCAAGATGTCTCAAGACTTGAGTAGATACAATTTCCTCAAAAACTTTAGCGAGAAAGGGTAGAATACTAATAGAGCGAAAGTCTGCCAGATTAACGGAGGAGGAATTTTTAGGAATGGGAGTCACTATGGCTTTTGTCCAGACTAAAGGTATTTGGGAGATTGTCAGGATATAGTTAACAATATGTGTGATGGCATCAACGATTAAAGGGGAGAGAATCTTAAGAAAGCGAGGAGAAATACCATCATAACCAACGCTACTGAACGAAATGGAATGCAATATGCCGAGTACTTCAATCAGGTCAACACAATAGAAATTAAAACCGTCAGATAATAGAGAGTTGGAAGAAGGGGAATCAGAAGTGGAAGACAGTGGTAAATTTGGAGGACATTGAACGAAAGATGCATTGAATTAGTTTACATCAACATCATAAGAGCTAAGCTCAGAGGTATGAATGCACAGAGACCGAAGGTTAAACCAAAGATGCTTAGGGAACACAGCAGGATCATGCTTACGTGAGTGAAATTCACGCTTGGCCGATTTGACTTTGCTATTGATTAAGTTGGGAAAATATTTGTACTCGCTGAGGTAGCTCGGGATCCTAGTTCTGCGATAGCGTCTGTACAAGAACTCACGTTCAACAATCAATTTGCGGATTTCATAAGAAAACCAGGGACAAGTTGGAGATTTAAAACGGAGACATTGATTAAACAGGGATTGGATGAAAAAATTCAAGAGATCAACCTTAGGTATCAACACAGGTTGTATTGTAGATATCAGCCCAAGGTAAAAACGAAGTAAATTCAGAAAGGCGAAATCCCGGTATGAAAAGAAGTTAGGCAAGGAGCTCCCTGTGAAAGGTAAAACATATGTTCGAATTTTAGAAAACCATTCAGATGTAGCTAAAGGGCAGAGATATGCTGAGAATTGCATGGTGGCAAATTACAAATTAAATTAAAATGGGAAATAATAACATGAAATTTCTAATCCTTCGCATTTTCTATCTTCATCTTACGAACTACTAAACCACAACTCAGCAGAATTTAATATCTTTAATCTCCAATTGTTTATAATTTATTAAAATTTTCGCGAAACGCAAACTCAAAAATGTTTATTCGTCTAACTAAAATGTTTATTCTTCAAACTAAAAATGTTTATTCTTCAAATTAAAAATGCTTATTCCTCACGTAACACAAAAACTTAGCACCTACACTCTCTCGTAATTTTACTAAAACGACAATTTCTTCAACTCAAACGACTTGTCACGCCATCCGAGTCTCAGCACACCAACTACTTCTTCGATCAGTGTTAGTGCTGATCGCATCTTTGTCTAACTATTTCGAAGACGATCGCGGAGTGAGACACGAGAATCTACCTCAAGCATAGCGTTTGGAAGACCTCGAGTTTCTTAACGTCCAGTTTGAGAAGTGCCTACCGATCCATAAAGAAAGAATCGGAGGGATCAATGTTCGGTAAAGGCTGATGGTAATATTTGTTCGTTTTCATATGCACCACTTGAGCGAGGCGATTGTGGCTGTTAACTGGCCGATACGGCGGTGAACGTCGGCCGCCGATGGCATTTTCGTTTCCTCAACCAATGCTCCCAAATATTTGAACTTCGGAACCTGTTCGATCTCGGTTCCATCGAGATGAACACTGGCCCTTGATCCGTCCGTTGTGAGCACTTTGGTCTTTTCCACATTGATTTTTAACTCCCAACTATTTGTTATAATAATCAGACAATCGTTCTTACTCTCACATGCTATCTCTGCCACACAATATAACAGATTTCGTCATTTTTAGCATTTTCAACCTACGAAAAAGCCAACGTCATAAGGGTATCTAGTAGTCTTTTTACTACCTCTAAACGATAAGATCGAATTGAGTATTAAGGAAAAAGATAAAAGTTATAAGCTGGTTGCTCTATCCACACAACAGTTGTTACAAATCATTGACCTCATTCTGCCAAAAGAAAGATGAGTATTGAGTACCAGAGCTTAGCACCGGGGCCCGCCCATATAAGAGCTGAACCGTTTTAGGCTACCCTATGAAACTGTAGGTTCATTCTTGAATCAAGAACTGTCGGTTCTTTTTTTAGTAAAGGATTTGTTGTACTTTCATTCCTTATCAAATTTGTAGTAAGGTAGTGTCACGTTCATTTTTGAAGAAGCATTTCCATATACAGAAATAGCATTACGGATGTTCCTCTGGACTACAGTGACAAATACCTGTGCAGAACGTTTGTTCTCCGTCTTCCAAAGAATACAAAATTATCTACGTTTCCGGATAAGCGAATAACTTTTGAAAATTAGCTATCCTTACTGTTAGCTGGTTTAAACAAATCAGTAAATTATGGCAGTGTTATTTTCGAATTTATGAACCAATTCGTAGCATCGCAAAAATATAGTTATTAAATGGTGATTATTTTGTTTGTTTGTTTTTCATTATTAAGACATTTTTGTTTATTGCCATTTATTTTATGGGGTGATAAATCTTATAGGCCCAGAGCGCCAAATTTCAAAATGCACCACTGCGTATAGTAATGTTAGTATTATGAACGAAAAAGCGCATAACCCCATACATTTTAGCCCCAAAAAACTGCATTGTCTCTTTATAACTATTCCATGATGATTTGTATCAGAAGATCTCAATTCCAAGTGGTCATTTTAATCTAAATACATACCTTTCATATATGGTATTAAATAAAAAGATTAACAAATCTGCGGTGAATTTGGGAATTAAAACTGAGGTACATGACACACTCTGTATGGAGGAGACATCCCTTTCGCGCACTCCATAAAAAGGGAATTTGGAAAAATCTTTCAAAGTCAGTATTTCCGAACTCTTACAACATCAACAAGTTCAAACACAGCGTTACCCTTTTAGCTTCTCATAACCCCCAAACCTATTCTAACCCTTGTACTAAGTTTACTACTAGACATAGCACCTAACGTGACCAACGACGTGGCGAAAGGGTGATTTCTAAGCTTAGAACAGCCACATAAAAAACAAGCATTTAATCTTTCTGTCATTAATTTGGGTGATGAATTTCGCGTCACCCAAAACCACTTTTTCGACCTAATCGGTATTTATGTAATGTCAACAACGTTTACAATTAAGTAAAAGTGCTCAAAAACACGACGGTAAGCTGCAGCAAATGCAGCCAGGTCATGATGGTGTTTCCCGTAATTACGCTCTAGCTCTTACGGGTGGTCGTGCAGCCCATCAGAACCCGTCGAATCTCACTCCATCGGCTGCTGTGGTGCGTGGTGACTCAACCTCTTCATCCGGCGATCCGTTTGATCTGCTGGAGAAACGGTTACTACGTCATTTCAACAAAATCTTGATGGAACGTATTGATGCACTGGCGGCAAGCATTAATGCGAAAATTGATAGTATATCATCTCTTCCAAGTGGCAGATGATCTCGATCGTGAGCAGAGGCTTAGTGATATCATTATCTCTGGAATCCCTAGGATAACCTCAGTTAAATCTAATGAGGTTTTAAGCAGCTTTTCATCCCATATAGGACATGAACTGTCGGCGTATTCGAGGGGATTTTTCGTTGGTGCTGACAGCAGCGGCAAAGGTGAAGACAACATCGAAGGAACGAAGAAATCTCGACTCATTGTGAAATTCTCTTGTTCTAATGAGAAAACAGAGTTTCTGAGAAAATTTTATCGAGCGGGTGGGGTTAGTTTAAACCAAATTAGTCCGTCGAAAAATAATCAGAATATATTCAGAGCTGTCGTCAAATTAAAAGTGCGGAAAATTATTCATTCCGTTTCGTCAAGGCGGGGTATTGTTTATATCAGGAAAATTAAGGATGGACCTTTTTTAAAAATAACGTCTGCTGATGCATTGCACCATTTTCTGGAAGCAAATCTTGGCGACTGCGGCTCTTCTCTATGAGGGTTTGGATATGCAGCGTGACGTATTAGTTTTAATAATATGTAGGTATATTTTATTTTATCTATAGTTCTAGCTTTCTTTTTACGTTTATTCCATTTAAGTCTAGTTCTATTATTTTTTCTTTTATACAACTTTTAATTGTTAAATTTTGCAAATTTTCTCACTATTACATCTTCCTTATCTTTGAACAATCCCTACCAGCTCCCCTTTATCCTATATTTTCGATCTTTTCCACTTTAATCCTTTTCTCTTTTTCTTCAAAATTTCGCTTTATGGCTGCTCCTGTGCTCGGGGTTATGTGTCGTACTAGTTACTCGTACTATTCATTTTGCCAATAGAGTGCACAGTGAAGGAACGCTGCTTAATGTCATTTGTTCCTCCTCCTCTGGGCTGAAAATGTGCGTTATAAATGCTAGGAGTTTAAAAAATAAAATGGATAAGTTAAGGTATATGTATGTTCCAAAATACTAAATTGCATGTTATTCTTCTAAGTGAAAATTGGTTGAAACCAGAAATTCCTTCATCTTTTATTTCACTTCCTCATTTCTCGTTGCATCGCATGGTCGTGTTAGCCGAACTGGTGGTGGTGTTGCAATTTATGTTAAATCTTCGGTTTCGTCTAGAGTAGTTGGCAAGTTCACTGGATCGCAATTTGAATTTATTGCCGTTGAAATGAAGTCCGTTTATGACAAATCTGCAGTGATTAGTGTATACTGTCCCCCTAATGCTTTCAATCCTGACGTTGCTTTTGAGTTCTACAATCTTGTTTCGAGCCTCTCTCACCACTATGAGAATGTAATTGTTGCTGGTGATTTTAATATTGATCTGTTGAAGGATAACATACGTGCGAATACTTTTAGATATTTACTTGAATCTCTGGATTTGCATATTTTAAATCATCTTCCAACATTTCTGAACTGCCAAAACCCGTCCTTATTTGATGTTTTAAGTGTTACCTCCACTGATTCAATACTAAAATACAATCAAATTTCACCTCCCAGCTTTCTTGACCATGATATATTATTCCTCTCCCTTCGTTTTGCTTTCCTTCCCTCTTCTGCGTCTTCTTTATTTCCATATCGCGACTATAATAACATCAACTTAGACCGGCTTTCTAAAGTCACCTCCTCTATACCGTGGAGTGATATCTATAACACAACTTCTGTTGGCACAAAAGTTGATATCCTGACCTCATTCATTCAATCAGGTTATGACCAATATGTACCGATGGTCACAAGAAGACGCTATCCTTCCTTACCTTGTCCTTGGTTTTCGCAGGAAATCTGCGACTTAATAATTCAGCGTGAGTTCATGTACAGACGTTATCGTACGACTAGGATACTTAGGTACCGTAATGACTACAAACTGCTCCGCAACCTTATCAACAGTAAGGTTAAGTCTGCAAAGCGTGAGAATTATTCCCGCAAGCTTGATCCCAATTTAAATTCTAAAAACTCTGGTCTAATCTTCGTTCGCTGGGCATCCATGCTCCTGTGGCCATCCCGTTTGATGCTGAGGTAAACCTCCTCAATGCGCCTTTTATTCAATCTCCATCGGACCCCGCTTCCTCTTCTGATCTTCCTCCCCTTGACCTACTTAGTTCTGATGGTTTTAGTTTTCGTTGTGTTGACACACCTGAAGTTCTTGAGATATTATTTTCCATCTCTTCAAATAGCATTGGCGGGGATAATCTATCTCCCCGTTTTCTTAAGCTTCTATCGCCACTAATCGCACAAACTATAACGCATATCTTCAATTACTGCTTGACAGCTTCTCAAGATCCGTTGCTTTGGGAAAAAGCCATAGTGATTCCTTTACCTAAAAAATCGCCTCCTGATGACATAACTGATTTTCGTCCCATCAGTGTTCTTCCTTTTCTTGCAAAAGCCTTTGAAAAAATCCTCTATATACAAGTACTATGATATCTTGAGTTTAACAACCTTCTCTCTAAATACCAGTCTGGCTTCCGTAGATCCCATAGTTGTGACACGGCAGTATTAAAGGTAACGACTGATTTGCGTTCTGCGCTCGACATTGGTGACATTGCCGTACTGGTCCTTTTAGATTTCTCTAAGGCATTTGATTCTGTGGTTCACTTCCTTCTGCTCTCCAAACTTAACCGACTCGATCACTTTTCCTCTTCTGCCCTTCGACTCTTCACTTCTTTTCTCCTTAATAGGCTTCAATGTGTTCGCCTTAACAATGCTGTATCCTCATTCCTACCTGTGTCCCTTGGAGTTCCACAAGGCTCTGTACTTGGTCCCCTTCTCTTTTCGCTGTATGTTAATGATCTTCCTGCTGTTATCCATAATTGCTCCTCCAATCTTTATGCTGATCTCCAGCTGTATACTTCATGTAATCCTAACCAGATCGAACAATGTATTTCGGAATTCAATAGTAATAATCCCGAATTAATGAATGGTGCTCCTTAAATTTCCTTAAATTAAATCCTAATAAATCCCAAGTTCTGTTCCTTAATCGTCGCTCTCTGTCCCTTGGAAACGCTTCATCTCTTCTACTTAATAATATTTCGCTTCCCGTTGTTGACTGTGTCAATAATCTTGGAATTGTTATCAACTCCAAACTTTCTTGTTGCAAACAAGTTTCACTTATGCTCTCGAAGATATACGGAACATTACGCAAACTTTGGCTCTATTACAGTCTTTAATCCTCATCTATCCGGTTCAAGCTTGTTAAGTTCCTCATCCTGCCACACTTTCTCTACGGGTCTCTCATATACATATCGTTCGACTCATTTTGTCGTCAGCGTCTCAAAGTTGCATTTAATGATTGCTTAAGGTTCATTTACAACTTGAGAAGATTTGATCATGTGTCTGGTTTCCAAAACTCCTTGTTGGGATGGGGCTTTATTAATATCATGGCTTTGGTCCTCCTGCATAAAGCTTTCTACGCCAAGAGCCCTGTCTACCTTTCTGACTTTCACACGCCTCTCCAATCCCTGCTCTAAACTAAATTCCTCATTCCCGCACATCATTCCCTAATTGGTAGTCGTTCTTTCTTTGTGCACTCCCTCAGACTCTGTAATAATCTTCCGAACTATATTCAAAGAATAGGCACAGCCAAAGCCTTCAGAAGACAAGCTTCTCTCTTTCTATCTTCCTCCTCTTCTTCTACCTAGTATTTCTTATCTCTATCTTTCGCTCTCCTTTATTTCCACATTTACCTCCTTTACCTTTTGTCCTTTCTGGTTTTCTATAATATTACTTGAAGTTCTTGTTTTTATTTTTTTTTTTTCTTAATTTTGCTAATTAGATATAGAAACTAGATTATCATAAGCTTTGATTTATAATTAAAAATATGTACATATGTAGGTACGAAAAAAGATGTAAATCTTGTGTACAACAACCAAAATAAATTATTATTATTGTTTCTGATCATACCCGGCGGATAAGGTGGGTATGGTACGTAGCAGTACCCACCCGGAAAACTCCACCCAGAATTTGAGAGTAACTTAGAGTTTGATTCTTTATGCCTGGTTTCGGACCATGTTAGCCTTCTCTCGCCAATATCTCTATGGGTATAATTCCCACGCACGCCGAATCATTGGATATGATTAAGGATTGCAATACCGGTATTTGAGGTAAAATAATAAAATTATAATACCGGTATTCATCCCATTCAATACCGGTATTGAAGGTATTGAAAACAATTTTTTCATTCAAATAATTTGTATAATTTCTAAAAAAAATTGAAATAATTTTCTATGAAAAAATTTTTTACATGAACTTTGCAAAAAAAAAAATTCGTTAAAATTGGAATTTTTCATAAAAATACAGGTACAGTGAGTGAGTAACAAACATTTAAGAATACTTTAGCGTAGCAAACATTTAAGAATACTTTATTTTTGCGTAGCGAAAAAAAACTATATTTTATTTTATGCTAGCAAAAAACCCGCTTGCATTGCAAAGCCTTTAAATAAAAAAAAAACATTCTGGATATAACCTTAAAACCCACTAGAAATTCACTTTCATTGGAATCGGAATACAATTAGAAAAAATTCGTTCGCCATTTTGAATTTAGAAGTTTCGATCATAAATTTGTTGCTTGCAACCTTAAATCCCCCAGATTTCGATTTTCATTGGAATTGGAACACAATTAGCAAATTCGTCGGCCATATTGGCGCGGCCATTTTGAATTCATAGGTTTTGACTACAAATTCGTTATTAGCGAACTTAAAAACCCCTATTTAGAAACTTTGATTGAAATCGGAACACAATTTGCAAATTCATATTTGGGTGGCCCCTTTGAATTTCGGTCATTTTTCGGCGGCGAAGACTGGTACGCCCGCTATAGCGCACACATACGTACGAATAGCTCTTTCTATTATTGTATTTCTTATTCTTCTTCTTCTTCTTTATTATTATTATTATTATTTATTCATTTTAATAACATGTACAAAGATTATAATCTTATAAATTAGTACATTAATTAATAAAATTGGACATAAATTAAGGTAACTTAAAGCAAAAACTTAAAAATAAAACTAACTAAATAAGGCAAACAAGAAATAAAAATCATCAAAAGGAAAAAAAAGAGAAAAAAAAGAAAATGAAAATAGAAACAAAATAGAAAAAAAAATAAAATACAAATATATAAGAAAAAAAAAACAAAAAAAGATACAAAAAAGAAAATAGCAAGTTGTATATTCATATTCATGCTCAATCTACCCTAGTAGTAATAAATTCAAAAAGACGCTTCTTGAAAATGCCCATTGAGTCGATACGTTGTATGTCAACAGGTAGAGAATTCCATAGCTGAGCTACGAAGACAAAGAAAGAACGCTGACCGATTAAAGAGCGAAAGCGCGGGATTGTTAAATTATTATTTCTGAGGGATTGCGAAAGCTGCATAAACTGGTTTAGGTAAGGAGGTTTGCGCTCGTGAAGGATATCGTGAAAAAGTCGCAGGAGCCTATACTCCCGATAGTCACTTAAAGAGCAGCCCAAAACAGAGTTCAAGTGAGGTGAAATATGGTCGAAACGACGTAACTTATGGACAAAACGTACACAATCATTAAACGCTATTTGAAGCTTATGCGCACAAGCAGAATCGAGAGAGGGAAAGATGGAAAGGCCATGCATTAGAAGAGGTAGTAGCAAGGCTTTTAGCAGATTCATGCGCACAGACCTTTTCAGTAAGCCACAATGGTAGCGAAGCTTCGACAGGAGGCCGTAGGTTTTACCAACAATGAACTTGATGTGATCGCAGCATGTCATGTTGCTATTCAGTACGACCCCGAGATTTTTAGCTTTATCAACACAAACAATAGGAACCGAGTTTAGCGCGATAGCCGACAAGTCAGGACGATCAATAGCAGAGTGAGAGAAAAACATACATTGGGACTTCGAAGGATTTAGTTGCAGCAAGTTTAATGTCGACCATTTGAATACATGACGCAAGTCAGCGGCGAGGTTCTTTGATCCGTTAGCTGGCGGTCCGAGCGGGACGGCGGACGGTTTTTGGCGGTGTCTCGAGCCTCGGTAACTGATAATCGTTGATTCTTTAAGTCACCCTCGATATTCTTCAACCAGGTTTTCTTCGGTGCCGATCGATGTATTCTCCAGTCTGCAGGACGGTCTCGCCAGAGAAGTTTACGTGGCAAGCGGTTATCATCCATTCGGCAAACATGTCCAAACCACCGTAGTCGACGTTTTTGCATTTCTTCTTCGATCAGTGTTTGCTGATCGCATCTTTGTCTGACAACCTCGTTTCGAAGGCGATCACGGAGTGAGACACGGAGGATCTGCCTCAAACATCGCATTTGGAAGACCTCGAGCTTCTTAACGTCCGGTTTGAGCAGTGTCCACGTTTCAGATCCATAAAGAAGAATCGGAAGAATCAACGTTCGGTAAAGACGTAGTTTTGTTTTGATGGAGATATTTGCTTATTATTAATACCGGTATTATACCGGTATGCCGGTATTCGTGAAAAAACAATACCGCAATACCGGTATTGAAAAATCCGGTATTTTTGCAAACCCTAGATATGATCCTCTAAGCGCAGCACGCGCGAAGGACGTTCTGGATACAGATACATGCTGATATAATAGAAATGCCTGCATTCAAATGCAAACTGGTTAATAGTTACGTAAACGAAACGCACTCAAGGCAAAAGTTGGTCTACTTCTAACCCAACGTTTCCACATTGCCGTATTCGCTAAGGTCTTAAATACCCAAATACACAGCATACACAACAGATACATGCATTCGTCGCCGAGATTTATTGGTTATATGTAAACGACTAGACGGAATCCACGCAAGTGATTGTCAGCGAAAATTCGTCGTATACACCGCACGCCCGTATATTTTTCAATCGGTATGCGGTCCTTCATTTTCTGCTGTTAGCCCTCTTGCTCAATGCTGCTGGCCACACTGTCACTGCGTAAACCTAGACAATAAGAGACGACGGATCAGTTGGAACCACTGACATATAGTAACGGACTAGTAATGCTAAATAAGCAAAATCCCATACAAAAAAATGGCACCAAAAACTATTCCTGCCTCGCTCCCACGTTAAATCCCAATGAACTGTAATCGTCAGCGCATGTCAGCGATATAAACATAATTAGAAAAAACTAGACAGGTATAGTTTTCGTTCTTCTGTCTCACTCTTGAGCTATTTTGAAAAGTTCTTTAAACAGAGGAAAAATCGTCACGGTTTTGGAATAAATACATTTATTTAATGAAAAAACTGCTAATAAATAAAAATGAGTGATGGAAATTTATTTCCGTTAATTATAATAAACATCTTATCACTTATTTTCTCCTAAATTCGAAGAAAAATTTTTTATTTGCATAAAAGAGGTTTTCTATTTCTGGAGAAAAATGGTGCCATTCAGCATCGTCAATCAGCAGTCCATTACTATATGTCAGTGGTTGGAACCAAAGTCTAGAAATTAACAAGTCTTTCATCTTCATATGGTTAATGAGTGAAAGGCGAACAGCTGCATGCACAAGTTTTTCAAATGACGATGTCAGGCTATCAGAGAGAGAATGCAACATTTTTATACGCGCTGGAATACAACCATAAGTCGGAAAATTTTATGAGTTTATATGGGGATGTATTGGTGCATATTTGCTCGTCTGTTTTGATTTATGAAAGAAAGCAGCCGATTCAATTTTCTTTCCTTTTCTGTTATGCATACTTTATCGTAAAGAGAGAATCTTGCTTTGTCTCGCCGAGTTCAAGAAGTATGCGTTGAGTTTTGCTCAGCAGTGATGTTCATATATGCACGCACACAATCAACGGTCGGAAATTTTTGTATGAAGATGAAAGACTTGTTATTACTAGACTTTGGTTGGAACCCTCACTTTGGACAGCATTCTTGGAAATGCTGCACAAATAGCAGAAGCTGTATCCGCCATGCCCTCCAAATGTTCATCACGCTCCGCTTATTCATCACTCCCATGTGCCTTAACGCGATCTGCGAGTCAATGATCTGTTTCATATCTTGATTCTTACGGATACTTGTTTTCCCAGGTTGCTGACCAGCACCGTTACACTTTTGGCATGAATTTCTCCCAGATATCAGTTAGAGTGCTACTAGGGTGGATAAGCCCGCGCAATTGAAATTGGGAAAATCTTACTATTTTTTATCGCAAAGGCTAACGCAAGCAGCTAGCTATTAACGACTAGAAAACAGATAGAAGGTAAACTTTTTAATTTTAAGGACATTCATTAACAAAGAATTTTATTTTAGTTGAGAAAAACTTTTCTTTTCCCCACCTACGTCCTTTCAACATGCCCTAAACGAAATTTAAAGAGCACCATTTATCAAGTCCACTTTAATCAGCCAGTCACTGTGTGTAACTACTCACAGCAATTAATATTACGTTCATCAGCTTGGAAACAATACATCATAAAAGTATAATAGTCCAGTAGTACAGATAGGACGGTGTTCATTACAGTGTTAATTGGCAATAAATGCCAACAGCTGGCATTCTGCTGGCAGATATCAAATATCCGTACCCGTTCTCATAATGCACAGTAATTCCGATTTAGGTCTATCATATAACGCTAATGGTAACATACTATACATTCGCATTCTGGCTAGTTTGTTTGTTATCTTTCATAATATACGTGAGAATGTGTCCCCATTCAAAACTGTGGTAACATTCCTTCGAGTTTTGTCCATTTTTGCACCCTATTTGACCGAATACAAATACTTTGCGGCTGTCGTCTGTTCCTCTGAAACCAAATCCACTTAAACGTAAATATATTTCAAGAATTTACCACAAATACTTCCAAATATTTGTAACAAGTGAATGTCTGCGGAAATAATTCCTTTATTATCCTCTTCTGTTCAGCTGTCGTAATTTTCAAATAAAGGCAGGCTCCTTTGGAGTTGTGCGACTAGCATATATTTGATATCCCTGTGGGCTACGTTATTTGCTTTAATAACTTCTGCAGAATTATTAAATCCATGTTAAGCAAATAGTCCTAAAGTGAATATGCGGTCGAATGATTCTACAAATATATTACATTTGGAAATTTTCGTCCCAGATTCAAGGATATTTCTTGCTAGCGAACAGACATTGCCAATGTAAACTCAAGTTGCAAATTGTACTTCAACTCCTTAATTGCTTATTAATGCACAAGGCTCAGAGATTGAAGGACGTTATTCGACCGTTTTTTGTTTCTTGTGATAACGTAGAAACCTCTCAAGCACAAGATACAGCTTTACTAATCTCAGTTAAATGTTGACAAATATTGAAGTTGGGGAAATTTGTTTGTTGCTGAACGGTCTTAGAATATATAAAGTTATCGTCCCTGGGGAAATTACATTGTTGTTATCGAACGAGTTAAAAGAAAACTTTTTAATGAAATTTTGACTGTTTGTTTTTAAAATCCCTAAATATCTAACAATTTTTTTGTTTAAGCGCAAAATTATAATCGTATAATTTCTCCGCTCCTTCTACTACTACTCCCACCTACGAGTACTCTCCGCCTTGTTTTTGTTTCAAGTCCCATTTGCATTGGGTTAAAGTAAATTAAAACAAAATTCCTGTACTTGTTGATTTATATAACTGAACTCAGGGATCAAATTAGGTAAGATTTGTCGACTATAACTTACTGGGTTATATGGATTATGACTACAAAATTACTCTCACAAAATTACTTGAATAACTCCGGCGCCAAACTTTCTTTTTAATTAATGATTATTAGCCAATGGTACCAAGCAAGAGTTAATCAAAGATCGAAAAACTCAATCAATTCGGCACAAAACAGAGGAAGGTTACGAGCTCTTATAAAATTTCGTATAAATTGGCTTTATTACTTCGATTTCGGATTATTAATTAAGTTTGCGTCACAATTTATGTGGAAATCAATTGAAAACAATGATTAAGGGGAAACAAAAGAGTGGAGACCATAAAAATCTAATTTAAAAAAAAATAAAATCTGCACAAACGAAAGTACATTGATTGGATTTGATACCTTGATATAACTATTAAGGATACATTAACCCCATTTTCGATTCATATATCTTTCTCCCTTATAGATGTATTTTGCCCTAGTTGCGCCGTAACCCCCCGGAATTTTTTATTTTTTAAGTTTAGTGCTAGTAGTCCAATAAATAGGTTCGAAAAAGGCCTTCAGAATGCGAATAAAAATAAATAGTTTAAAAAAATAAATAAAAAAGTAAAAAATAATTTTGAATGTAAAGTTTTTATTGCTTGAGCCATTTAAATGTAAAAAAGTGTGGAGTACGCTTTACCTATATTCTTATTTTATTAATACTGAAAATTTTCGTTGGCGCCCCAACCTTTTTTTACATTTAGGGTGAGCAATAAAACCTTGACATTCAAAATGAGTTTTTACTTTTTGGCTCATATTAAAATAAAAGCGTATTTTATTTTTTTTTAAACTATTTATTTTTATTTTCTACTTTTTAGTCTATTTTATGTCTACCTGTCATATCCTTTCATTTGTATACTCATGTCAAGGGGCCGCGAATCACTTATTTATCAACAAAAAAGATTGTATATATTTTTGTCGTAAAATTCATATTTTCTGAAATATAAAATTAAACGCGTTTCTTTTCCTTTCACCTGCAAGTTTAACATAAGGGTGGGGATGACGCCATTTTGAATTTAAAATGTATAAAATCATTTGGTTAAAAAATCGCGTGCGGTATTTTTCGCAAAGAAAAACTACCTATTTATTGGACTAGTGTAATAAATAGGTTGAAAAACTAGTCCAATAAATAAATAGGCATTCGTAATGCGAAAAATCCCGCTTATGAGCTTAAATTAAAAAGTCATCCCCACCCTTATGGTAATCTTTCAGTGAAAGGAAACGCGTTTAATTCTATATCTCGAAAACTACGCATTTTGCGACCAAAATGTGTATAATTTTTTTTTTTTGTGTAAAAAAGTATAGGGGGAGGGAAGCAAAATACTGGCTACGTCTACGTCGGCTATTTTTATTGTAAATGGTTATAGCGCGCCTTAAGTGCCGAAAAACGTAAATTCAAGAGTAGTTTTTTCCAATATCTTTTACGTTTCATTACCCACATTTTTGACGTGACAACGTCTATTAAAACGATGAACGCCGGCTGCATGCACGAAAAATGATGACTCATTGTCCCGTTATGTCCCGTTATGTCCCGTAATAATTTTAAAAATTTGATCGTAGTAATCTTAAAAATTTGATTAAAATTGTCAATATTTAATTAAATTAAATTTGTCAAATTGTCAACAATAAGCAAAGCAAGCCAAACACTCTGTCTCCTAACTGGGTGCCGGTGAATAAGAAAATTGTGAACATTACACTGACGAAAACTGTGAAATGCAAACGAAAACAGTTTCCTTGCGTTCCTGCTTGTGCTATTACCATTCACAAGTCGCAAGGTGGGACGTTTACTGTTATTGTTTATAAATACTCCTCGGAGCAACCACAACAGTTGGTGTACGTGGCGCTGAGTCGGGTAACGAATATAGACGGCTTGCACATCATCACGGAAAAAGATGCGCCTTTTATGTTCAAACACGGACGGGATGGGAACCACTCACAGACTTCGCGAGATGACCGTAACGATTACATTCGACTCCGTGGACACTTCGAAAGCAGTGAAATTTTGTGATGACGGTAACAACGCTGGGCAAACTGTAGTGACAAACCTTAATGTTCAGAGTTTGTCTGCCCACTTCGCCGATATTGAAACGGATCCCGTGATACCAAGATCGGATTATTTGGTATTGACTGAAACGTGGATGCGTGACAATTTTGATCCAGTTCCAATCAATAATTATGAATGTATAACCAGGCAGAATAATCGATCGGATTCTGATACAAACGCAGCTGGTGGAGTGGCAATCTATCGAAAATTAACATCAACATCCACGGCCAAAGTTCTCCACGTCGAATTGTCGGACACAACTCGTCTCATCAGAAACACAGGCCAGGTCTGCTTGGCTGAAATAACATGTTTCACTGCTGATACAACGTTTAAAATTGTACTTGGCGCAGTGTATATTCATCCTGGAGCAAGTGTCTCAAACATTAGTGTATTGCTGCACCAAGCACTCTTTCCGTACGTGCATAACAGGCAGTATGTGCATCCGATCATGCAAGTTGATACCAATGTACCAATTCTTCTTTGTGGCGACTTCAACACAAACGTGAAAAATGATGATACATTCCTCAAATTCATGAAGGATATGTACAATCTCAAATGCACATCAGATGTTGCTAAGTCAACAACGCTGAGCCCTCGATTTGACTTTTTCAAGGCACATTACACTTGAAACACTCCCATTCATTTCATACTTTTCCTATCATCGACCTATCCTTAACAGAATAACACAGATTGCAAGAAGTTAAATATCAGACATGTATAAAAGCTGTAAATGAATTTGTTACTACACATTGTTACTTGTAAATAATCTGTTCATTAAAGTAATAAACATATTTGAAGTCATTAGTGCAAATAAAAGCTAATTTATCAATCAAAATGAATATTTCATTTCACTCCTTTTTGTATCCATACAAAATAATGATAATTTAATATAAATGATTCAATTTTATTCATAAAAGTATGCAATCATTTCATCAATGTTTTCTCATGACGTTGTCACGTTAAACTATCGTCCGTAAACCCTCTTTACAGACAACAAATTTTTTTTGTTTACCGTTTTTCTGTAAAGTTCATATTTATGGATTTATTACACCTTAATATAAACCTTAATAAGGAATGATTATTTACATATACAGGGTGTCCCACATAAACTTACAAAGCGGCCGGCTGTGGATAGGTCTTGGATAGACGAACAAAAAATCGTATGGGTGGGGGGGGGAAATCGTAACGGTTTAGCCGCTAGGGCGTTTTGAAGTTTTTTTGCTAGAGTTTTACATATCACCCTGTATTTTTGTAACCGTGTAACACATTTTCATGATTATGGCACCGGTGTACGCAGAATTCCCCCACCTTTCTAAGACGGTAAAAATAATGGTCCTATCTTATAAACTTTTGGAGTTATGAGTCGCCCAAGTCAAAATTTTGTATTTTTTTCACTAAAATTTCAACTAAAACCACCTTTTTCTCCAAAAAATACGTGATAAACCTAAACTTTTTTTTCCAAAATTAAAAAGTTTGGACAATTTCCTATAAATAATGTATTACAACTTTTACGCCACAGCCTCTATTTTTGAAGTTATAAGCATTTTTAATGTTGAAATTGGCTCTATTTCGTCCTTTTTTAGTACTTTTCCATCTGAGCTTTGTCGAAAAGTGCCAAATAAGCATCGAAAAAGGCCAATATTAACTTTAAAATTGCTTATAACTTCTAAAGTAAAGGCCCTAGAATAAAACTTGTAATACATTATTTATAGGAAATTGTCCAAACTCTTTAACTTTGGAAAAAAAAGTTTAGGTTTATCACGTATTTTTGGAGAAAAAGGTGGTTTTAGTTGAAATTTTAGTGAAAAAAATACAAAATTTTGACTTTGGCGACTCATAACTCCAAAAGTTTATAAGATAGGACCATTATTTTTACCGTCTTAGAAAGGTGGGGGAATTCTGCGTACACCGGTGCCATAATCATGAAAATGTGTTACACGGTTACAAAAATACAGGGTGATATGTAAAACTCTAGCAAAAAAACTTCAAAACGCCCTAGCGGCTAAACCGTTACGATTTCCCCCCCCCCCACCCATACGATTTTTTGTTCGTCTATCCAAGACCTATCCACAGCCGGCCGCTTTGTAAGTTTATGTGGGACACCCTGTATATCCTCAACTATTCATTTGTGACAAAAATTGACACCAACAAATTAGTTTGTTATAAAATTCTGTGGGAATTTTACTTGAAACATTTTTTTGGAGCATTCATACATGAAAGGGCTCTATATTCATATGGTCACTCATCAAGCTACCGCTGTGCTGCGGACAACCAAGTTTACACTACACCTATGTGGACCTTGGAGAAAATTTTCAATACCTTCATTAAGGCCGCCATACACGGCCAAATTGGATGTACATCCAGAATTTCATCAAACCCATAAGCGCAATCAGTTTTGATCGGCCGACCGGCCCACAATCGATAGTTTTGGTTGTACGTCAGCCCTTAGATGTAAGTACATCCAATTTGACTGTGTATGGGAGCCTTTACGGCCAGAGATGACTGGACAGATGGTGTTATCCCAACTGGGTCATTATGTATCTATACAGATGGCTCAAAAATTGGTAACAGCGCAGGCTCTTGTATTTTTTCCGCGGTATTAAATATAAATATGTACCTCTCTTCGTCTACCCGACCACTGTTTTCCTTTTTATGTAAAATTACAAATAATAGTTTCCGGGTTCTGGGGTTGTGCTTTTCTAACTCTCCACCGGGTCCAACACGATCCGCCGGCAACTGGAGCAGACTACCTACAGCTAGGGTTTCGAACTCTGTAAATTTTTGGTGCGGGTACGGGCTCGCGTTCAATACTTTAAAATTTAGCGGGTTCGGGTTCAAGTTTTTCGCAGAAAAAAAATTGTATATATGTAGGTACTGTTTACTTTAAAACGTTATTTTTACTTATTCTAGAAAAAATTACATTCAAACGCAAATTTTTTTAATGATTTGACAGAGAAATCCACTCTTTGTGGAGCTAAAACAAACTTCCGGGTAGAAACAGTCCTCTCAGCACTGACTTGAGTTGCCGGAACAGCTAATATGACCTTCATACAATACAGGTCCATCAATTTTTTGCTCCCAATACTGAGAAATATAAAATGTTAATTTCTAAACGCTCCACACTTAAGTTGGCTTCCCATGGCGCGCGATATTGCGGACTGCGGCGGACGGCGCATCATGGAAAGAGTGTCGCCCGTGAAGAGGCGGGCAAGTCTGTAGCGGTGAGTGAGATCCGCCGCAAGTCGGTAACTTTGGCTTCATACGGTGCGCGATATTTCAGATTATCCAGCACGGTCGCATGCATATTGGCTGTGTGGGTCTTGTGATTCGAAGGCATTTTGTCATTCCAAAATGCAAAGTAAAAGAGTATTATTGTGATATTATTTAGCAGTAAGATATTAAAATATGAAATTAAAAATAAGCGTCCAGCCCATTTTCATAATGTATCAGTAAACCGCAAAATCGCGCACCGTGTGAAGCCAGCTTTAGATAATAAGAGATTTTAAAATTTGAACCTGAACCGTATTTTTGATTGGGTTCGGGTTCACATAATCTTAAGCAAAGCTTGAACCGGAGCGGGTTCAGGGTTCGGGTAGGTTCAGGTTCGAAACCCTGCCTACAGCAGGAAAAAATATATTTATACATATAATTATAATGACAAAAAAAAATAAAAAAATAAGTATGCGCGATAGAACCGATCGCTCATTTTGGTGGCAGTTCTAACATCACAGAAAATATACGGATCGCGGTTGGGAGCAGTGGAGGCGGTCATATGCACTTGTCAGCAGGACACTCCCTATTGCTATCGGTTAATTGAACCGTCATGGTATCACGATTACGGTCAAAATGCTAACTACTAAACTATTTTGTGTCCGGGCTCTTACTTAGACTTACTTACTTACATATCTTATTTGTTTTCTATTGCCATAGCCTATATATGTAGATATATGTGTAAAAAAAATCGGCACACGTGAAATTGTACAAAATCATTTCGATTTGGGAGAGCCCAATATACAGTACATAAACCCATTGTGAAGCGCAAATTGTCGTTAACAGCACCGTAAAACCGAATACAACATAACTGTGAAGAAATTCGGGTAATTATCTATGTATACAGCAATATATTTTTAGTTTATTCTTATGTTCTTACCAAAATCACATAAATTCATTAAAGCTAAAAATGGAATCCGTAAACAACATAAATCTGCATGAATAAAATAAAATTTAACTATATTAAATCTAGTCGCATAAGTAGACAAACTATAACTGTATTTTATCAAAACAAATTAAGAGCATGTTAAATCAAAGTTAATAAATAAAAATTTAAATCGCTAATAAAAAAAGTATTTACGAATAAATTAAAAACACACACAAATTAAAAAATCGTTACTAAAAACAAATTCATTTGGGCCATGCATTTATACAAACCGATTTTAAAAATAAGTATTTATTGCTATTACTATTATTACATTATTATTATTGATTATCATTAAATAAAAACAACCAGAATAAGTTTTTATAATAAAGCATTTTATTATTTTTAAATTTCCGAATTGAAAAATTTAAATTGAATACTTAAATCAAATTCCATAAATAAATAAATAAATAAAATTAAAAAAAAAAAATATTTGAAAAAGAACACTTTAAAAAAATTCTCTTAAATAAAATTTTAAATCAAAATTAAATAAAAAAAGCATGTTGTACTTTTAATCGAAACAATTGTTAACATTTTCGAATTAAAATTTATTAGATGAATGTTTATAAATATTAAGTAATTAGGTAAGTATAAGTATAAGCAAAATTTCAAAAGTAAATAAATCTTTCAGAATAAGATTAACAAAAGGCAAGAGATTATTCTGTTAAAACTAAATACTTAAATCCAAATAATAATAAAGTAAAAGTTTTTCGATGTTGAATAAAATGCGAGAAAATAAATATTTTGGCGTTTTATTTAACACCTTTCTAAAAGGACTTTCAGATACTCCAAGGTATTTTCGAGAAATCAATAAATTTAAAAACAAACTTGCGTAGATTTAATATCGATCTATAGATTTATTGGATAGTCTATGGAATTAATTTTGAGTTAATTGTTTAAACTCGGTTAGCTTAAGTACCGAATATTCAAATATTATTTTTTTAAGGTTTGCATATATGTTAAAGAGGCTTAATTCAGGAACGGTATATACATGTACATAAAAGGAAAACTAAATTGGGTTATCATTATTTATTCACGAAAACTAAAATTTAAAAAATTACCGACACATTTATATGGTCAATTACAATTCAAACAGGCCCCTAATTTCATAGTCGCGTCACCTACCGGAAATTATGACAAACCAGTCTTCGTATTTTCATAGTCACCTCAGTGACAAGTGTCACAAAAGTAAGAGTGTGGCACTCCCGAAATAATTTATAGTTGCATTTCTCACGGATTAATGTCACGTAAAAAAGTTTAGGTGACGCAACCATTTTTTTTTTTAAATTAAAGATGACGAAGGGAAAACAATTTTTTTGTTTTAATATTTTTGGTCGTATAAAATCAATAGGGCTCTGTCGTCTCAGCTACTTTAGATAAGGGTACTACAAGGGCTCTCCGCCCTATGTCCCATGAGGGATTAAAGGAGCGCAATGATGAACTACAAGGGCTCGCCCCGGTTGTCTCCTCTTCTATATGTATCTAAATTATCGTCAATTTGCAGCAGGACCCTTCACATTGCTGGCACAGTTTTGTGCAGAACATTCCTGCTTGCCTACATCCACGCCAACCTTGCAATGCAATCTGTCTTGCGATTGAAAAATATATAAACTGAAGAAACTTCTCGGCAACCGGAAGTTTCAATGTAGTAATGAGCGCCATTCACTTGAGACTCACGTCAAAATTGTCGGTGTATGATTTGAGTCCCAGTAGGACCTGTAAGCTTACAGAAGTACCGGAATAAGCACTTACTAGTAAGAGGAAGGCCTTACCATACCCCTTATAGAAGTACTTATTTTTACACACGATGTCATAGGAGGTAAGATCTTACTTTTTTACTAAAGTAGTTACATAAGTACTTACCTTAGACTACTTACAGAACTGCTCATCTGTAAGGGGTATAGTAAGGACTCCCCTTAAGTAAGACCTGTAAGCTTAGGTTAGGTTGAAATGGCTGCCCACACCAGGAAGCCCACTTAGGCACGCCATTGGGCCCATTGTGATGCCATTCTGGTATTGGGACATAGTTCAGGCCATTTCAAGCCATTTTGAGCTTTTGATAAAGCTTCAACCATTCGAGAGCCTCCCAGATCGCAGTGACTTCCGCTTGGAAGACGCTGCAGTGGTCGGGTAGACGAAGAGAGGTATTTATATTTAATGCCTCGGAAAAAATACCAGAGCCTACACTATTCCCAATTTTTGAGCCATCTGTGAAGATACATAATGACCCAGTTGGGATAACACCATCTGTCCAGTCATCTCTGACCGGAATGATGGTATTGAAACCTTTCTCCAAGGTCCACGTAGGTGTAGTATAATCTAGGTTGTTCGCAGCGGTGGCGAACTTCCTAAGGATGGATGAATGGCCATTTGAGTATGGAGTCCATCCAAGAGAAGCCTTTGTCCTGGCAGCCGTCCAGGCTGCCATTTGCTCGGCGTGTATATCCAAAGGGGTAAGATGCAATAAGACATCCAACGCAGCTGTAGGGGTGCTTCTTGATCGGGGTTTAAGGCCCCAGTTGACTCTGATCGTTCTCTGGCATAAGAAGAGAGCTGTTTTGGCCTTATTTGCTCTTTTTAAAAGATTCGGCCTCCACGTTATTTCCTATCGAGTATGAGACCTAGAAATTTCGCATCCTCCTTTATATGCAGTGTTTCATTACAAAGTCTTAAAGAAGGAAAATTGGGAAGTCATGCTTCTTTGTAAAGAGCACTACTTCAGTCTTGGCTGGGTTGACGCCTAGACCCTAGAGTATCTTGAGGAGAAACGATGTGAGACATATAGGTCTCAAGTCTTTTGGATAGTGGTAGGAGATTTTACCCGCTTTCGGAATGAAAGCCACCTTCGCTACTCTCCAGGATGTTGGAATGTAGCTTAGGCTAAGGGAGCTCCTATAGATGGCTGCAAGCCAATTCAGAATTAGGTCACTGACTTTCTGAATTTCAATCGGATAAATTCCGTCTGGTCCCGGTGTTTTATAAGGCATGAAACCTTCTATGGCCCACAGGAGTAAATCCCCGTTTATCAATCTGTCAATGGTGCCTAAATTATGTGTACTAGCTGGGCCCTCAAAACCTATTTCTGCAGTTGAGCCAGGAAAGTGAGTATCGAGTAGGAGTTTCAATGACTCCTGACTACTTTTTTTTTATGAAAAAACCAAGCTTAGGTGTAACCCTTTGTACTACCAGTCCGTCATGTCGTTCAGTTCATGGTGCAATGTCTAGTAGTAAGCTTGGTTAGAAGAATAGAGGATAATAGGAAAGGTTAGAGGGGGTCTGGAGGGTGTAGAAGAAAGTGACGATGAACCTCACGTTTGAACTCTAAGGTGTTGTACGAGTTCGGAAATACTGACTGCGGGAGATTATTCCACAGTCGAGTTGTTCTATTCATAAACGAACTTCTAAACCGTATTGTGCGTGAACGAGGGGGCTGTAGGGTATGGGGTGAGCCGAGCGGGCTAGTCTTGTGTTGCGGGAAAAGTATTGCCGTGCAGGCAGGAGGTCCTGAATTTCGGTGGAGCAGTCGCCATGGTAATAGCGATAAAGTATGGAGAGGGCAGCTACATTCCTACGGTGGCTCTAGGTGTCTATGGAGGCGCGAAAGGGGCCATCACCAATGAGTTTGAGGGCACGATTTTGCACCTTGTCGAGTGTGGTTTTTGGGGCGCCTGCCCAGATATGCGAGTTGTATTCGAGGCGCGGCCGAATGTAGGATTTGTATATTGTAGCCAATGCGGCTGGCTGGAGGAGGAACTTGCATCTCTTGAGAAATCCAATGCATTGGGAGGCTTGTTTGGCGATTTGGAATATGTGATCGTTCCATCGCAGATGCTCTGTTAAAGTTACCCCTAGGATGTTGAGAGTTGAGTCAGCCGTTAGACTCTCTCCATCCACCGAGACAGGAGGAAGGTCGGTACTATTTTTGTTGGAGATCAGACAGTGCTTCGTTTTTGTGGCATTGATTTCGACGCGGTTCATTTTGCCCCTATGAAGAATCGATTCGATATCCCGGTTGATCGAAGCCGACATCAGTTGGCGGTGGTAAAGGCAAGGTCTGGCACGTGCTTGTCTTATATTGTCGAAGGAGTAAGAGAAATTCAGAGTACAGTCATCAGCGAAGCAGTGAATTGGGTTGGAGGGGATTGAGAGCAGATCATTAATGAAGATTAGAAAAAGTGCGGGTGAGAGAATTGACCCCTGGGGAACTTCGGCCAAAATGGTGTGGGGGTTGGATTCGACGCCATCCAATACTACCTTGATTGAACGGCCTGAAAGAAAGCTCTTAATCCAGTTCCTTAGAACCAAGTGTATACCAATAGCTTGGAGTTTATTCAACAGAGCTGGGTGCCATACTCTGTCAAAAGCCTTTGATATATCTAGAGCAACTAGGCTAGACTCACCAAAGCTGTGAATGCTTTGGTTGATACGCTCGGTTAAACACACAAGCAGATCGCCAGTAGACCGTTTAGATCTGAAGCCGTATTGCCTGTCGTGTATAATTTGGTTGGATTCTAGATATTTCATGAGCCTTTTATTGATTATTGTCTCCATGATTTTGGAGAGAACAGAAGTAATTGCTATTGGGCGGTAGTTTAAGGGGTCGCTGGCTTCACCTTTTTTGGGATTGGCTGTACATGAGCTAGTTTCCAAGAGTCGGGATACACTCCGGAGAAGTAAGTCAGGGCAAAAAGTTTGCGCAGAGGTTTAGCCAAAGGTGAGGCACATTTTTTAAGTACCATAGGGGGGATTTTGTCGGGACCAGTGGATTTATTGGCGTCGAGTTCTTTGAGACACCTAAACACCTCGCGAGTCCTGAAGTGAACTCCGTCCATTGAGTGGGTGGTATTCTCGAGAGTGGGGGGTGACATAGCAGCATCGGGTAAAGAAGAATTTGCGACGAACAGAGAAGCTAATAGGTCGGCCTTGGGTTTGCTTTCTGTTATCACTTCCTTGTTGTGAATAAAAGGAGGTGTTGAGGAGCAAGTAAAATTTTTCTTGATGGCAGTTACCAAGGACCAGAAGTTTTTGCTGCCTGTAGTGGAGTTAAGAATCTTACTTCTCAATCTATCATCAAATGATGATTTGACTTTCCTGATGATGTAGTTACAGGAGTTTCTAAGTTTGACGTACTCACGACGAAGTGGCTCATTAGGCGAACGTCTGTATGCTCTATAGGCGGCTTCTTTAGCTTTGATTGCGTTCATACATTCCCCATTGAACCATTTGTTCGGCCTAGGCTTCACAGATTTGGTAGAGTGAAGGATGAACAAGCGCATACCCGCTCGAATAATTTTGGTGACACAGAGGGCCGCATAGTTCGCATTGGCCTTACGGAAACACAAATCTTGTGGTCCATGTACCGTCTGCTTGTTGCCGCATTTCTTGGTACATTGGGTTTTTCGAGAGAACTTTTCTCATTCTTGCGGCATCTGAAAAACCTTCTATTGTCGCACAAAAGGGCTTCCAGGATTCCCTCTTTGACTTTCGCACTTCATATTTGAACTCCCTGAGACGACTTTTGTAGTTGTCCCAATCCGAAACCAAGTTAGACCATTTGGCCTTATTGAAGGCCTTTCTGCTTTCAGACCTTAGTTTGAGAAGTCTGCCGTTCCACCAAGGGGGTTTGGTTTTACCCCCATATTTTCTAGTGGGACAGGCTGTTTCTAATGCGTCATTTAGGTTGCTGAGATTTGTCACTTGATGTTCGAGATCTTCAGCATTCCAAGGGTGGGTGGGAACATCCTCAGGGAGGGATCTTTCCACTACTTGTCTGTCTATGGCCCAGTCTGTGTTCCGGACATTCCTGTAACCAGGATATACTTATTCTGTGTGCGGGTGCATATATTAAGCTAAAGTGCACTTTTTTCACTAATTCTAGGAATGTTAAACGTGTATATCAATCTGTAGCACTTTCAAATGTAACATCCGTGTTTTTTAAACATATTCCCTTAGGTCACAAAAAAACCAATGGTAGAGCACTAATTTAAATGAACAAAACATGTAATAAATCAACTTTCCTTTTAAAATATTATTACGAAAATACTGATAGTTAAAAAGGCAAAATAAAATTGTTACGAATTCTCATTCAAAACTGAATCTATGACCAGAATAACTAGTCACTTTACCATTAAGGTGCAACGTTGCTCAAGTGCATCCTCCTCCGAACCTATTTCGTAAATTTAGTAAGATTAAGTAGGAAACGCGCCAAAATATTACGATATACATAATGTTGGTATACAACTTGTGGAAAAAATAATAAAATTTAGCGAAATGCTTTTAAAGGCGTATGCTAGAGAATGGGGAACAACATAAGTTAAAAATCTTATATAAAAAAGAACAACCCAAATTTTTTGGCACATTGTTTAAAAAAAAATAAAAAAACAACCTACAAATTTACACTTTGAAGTCACTTTTCTTTCTATTAAAAAAAACCGGTCTATATTAACATTTACGTTTATTTAATCTCAATTTTTTTGTCCTTTTATTCACCGAGATTTAGGATTTTCTTATCCTCTCTTCCGAAAAGCGTACGCACCACCATTTTACCCTAGCCCTTCGATACTTTCGTTACGACTCTCGAGACCCGACTGACGCCACTTTTCGTTCTTTCCCCGTCCAAGCTTCCGTAGCGGACGCTTCGTGGAAAAATTTCCTTCTTTTTCACCTTATTTGGTCGTGGCGTCTTTTTGGGGCGGGATAATCGCTAGGGAACCGAGCCTCTAACGCCGGCGTCTCTGGATGTTCAACTTGTTGAGCGTAGCTCCCTATCCCGACAAGCTGCATACATGCTTTGGATTTGTGTGTGCCCCGGCGTCGTCGGATTATTCTCGCGCCCAATGCTTTGATTGGCTGCGCTGTCACCCGCTTGGGTTTTTATGAACGAAATATCCATGTGTGGTGGGAAAATGACCGCGGGGCTAAATATTAGGCCATAAGCGTGCGTAATTTGGATGAAACTTTATCCGAAAAAGTGTTGTTTGGATGCAACAGAAAAGGTTTTTGTGAGAGAACATTTTATACAATGAAATGTTGTACCGAGGTCAGGGATCGAATAGGATTTATGTCTGTGGCCCATTTATAGTGCCGTTAAGGCGAGAATGACCGAGAATAAAAATAGGGACGTAACTCCGGAATCGGTTTCCTGACCGCCGACTGTTACAAGGTAATGGGTCCATCTCGTTCCCTAACCATTACATTTCTCGCTTAATCGATAGATATAACCCTTAAAAATAACATACATACAAAAATTCCAAAACGATATCTTAAATAGAAACAAAGTTACACCTCATTAAAGAAGCGTGCCTCCAGCCGAGCGGCCGGCTACTTAAAACTTTGAATTCAATTATCTCGACACGTCAGATTTCTTCGCTGCGGCCAAAATTCAAAGCGGTAGGTGTAATTTTCCCAGGGATCGTAAATAACTGTTATATTAGTATTTTTGACTTAAAAAATCAAATAGCAAATGTTGTCTGATCTTCATGAAATTTGTACTGGATACTCAGATTAACGAGTTCTACACTGTAGTGCGGTTACTTTTAAATTGTATACTTTTATTATAAAACTCAGGTTTAATAGTTAATATATAAATTTTAATGTTTTTAAATTAAAAATAACAGTTATATTTATTTAAAAAAGTTTTAGGTCATTAAAAACACTTATTTTTGTCTTTTATTTGAAAAGTCTTTCAAAACTCTTATAAGAAGACTTTTATTTTTAAAATCAAAAATAACTGTTAAAAAATACTTATTTTTTCTGTCTCGCATAAAAGTCTTTTTAAGATTTTTATTTTTCCAGTTTTTCTAGTCTTTGAAGACTTTTATTTTTAAAATATAAAAATAAAAGTCTTTTACTAAAAACAGATAAATAGTCCATACAAAATTTTTGTTTGCTTTTTTCTTGAAATTTGTTTCAATAGATATTATCAGCCAAAAATATATTATTTTCTATTTCTAGTTTCTACTACCCCTACATTAATATTGTAATTAATTGAAAAAAATTTAAATCTATTGCATTAAAATTTTGTTTTCCATTTTTAATCATTTAGGCAGGTATGTTCTAATAAAAAAATTCAAACACTTCTGTTGTTGACATTTTTGCATTATTTATTTTTCCCCGAGATTTTTTATTCAAAAAATTCATTATTTAATTTTTTTTTTTTCAATTTATTTGGATTCTTCTTAAAAGAGTTAAACCGCCCCTAAGGTGAATAAATTTTCCAAATGTTTTAATAATATTTCATCAAAAATAAAATAAATAAATTTTAATGCAAAATAATAAATTTCAATATTTTTCAATTACAATTTTAATGTAGGGTTAGTTTTAATAATAATAAATTTTTGGCTGATAATACCTATTGAACCAAATTCCAAGCAAAAAAAACAAAAAAATGCAATTTTTTTATATAAAGTTGATTTTTATAATTGTAGGGGTAGTTTTAACCCCTTAAGGGTTGAGAATAATTTATTTTTGCCTGACGGTACGCCCACAATCGAATTTGAAGCATAAACATGAAAAAAAATTACAATTTTTTCTAATAGTAGCCGGGTGGTTTCAGCCCTTTAGGATTATTTCTTAACATAAAATTCGTCTTGATTTAGTACAAATCAACCACCTTCGCAAATAAATATTAAAAAAAGTGTATTTCATTACATTAGTTTTCATTATTATTGAAATAATCGCGAAAACCCTTAAAAAGGGGTGTTTTTGAAGTAAAACTTCTTTAGGGACGTTTGCTTAAAAAAATTTACATGAGAGTGAATCAATTTCATTCGTGTAACGCTCTCACACATGAAAAATCGTCAGAACTTTCGTATAACGATGGGAAAAGGGGCGGACGGGGTACAAGAGACGATTACACTCGGGGCTGTGTGTGCAACAGTTAAAATACACTCTGCCTTACTGCATAGATTTTCTGGCATGTTAGCTACGTTGTCGCCCGGACTTTGCTTTATCTCATTAAAGGAATACAAATTCACCATTCTGTAGAGGTGAATTATTTCAGATTTTTCCTGTGGTTTGGCCACTGGCCGGGCTTATGCCGCGGACACTTTGGAGTTGACTGACATGCTGGAAGCGGCATATACGAGAAGAATTTTCGGCGGTGGTTTGGGTGCTTAGAATACCAAAAGGGAGTGGTGAATTAAATGTGTGAGGTGCTGTTGTTTAAAATTGGCACCCACTTCCCCTTTGATGAGATGTGCTGGACCTTTCCCCTTTTTAAATTACATTTTTTTTAACTTGCACAAATCGTCGAATCATTTATGTCAAAACATTACACTGTTGTGAAAACCGTTCCTGATATGTTTTTTGGGTCGCTGATTACGAAAATCAGGGTCCCACAGTCCTAAAATATGGATGTCACCTTTAAATATGCTTAAAAATTCCGCTTTTTAAGTGTTTTCGCGATAATTTTAATTATAATCAAAAACAATCTAATAAAATACATTTTTTGCAACATTTATATTCAAAAGTGGTTGATTTATAACAAAGAAAATTTTATGAAAAGGGATAATAGTAAAGGGCTGAAACTATCCCCACATCGACTGAAAATATAAAGGTTTGTAAAAAATGTTTTTTCAACTTTATGCTTCGAATTCGGTTTAATCAGCCAAAATAAATTATTTTCAACTACGCATAGAAAAAAGAATTTGAAAAAGGTTGATTGCATATCTTTTTGCTCCCTTTAAAATTAATTGGCTCCCTAAAAAAATGTATGGGACGAAGTAATCAGGTAATTGGGTAGGTGGCCATAAAGGGTGCCAATACCATACTCAAGTAGACTGGCTCCCGTTCGTGAAGGTAAAGCGGCTCGCGTAGGTAAAGCTTCATTGTATGTGGTTGGCGGACTGCTTCGTAAAACAATACCTGGGTTTGGAATAGTCTATGCTGATGCGGATGCAATTATTAATGATCATGAATGTAGCGGGAGCGGAGCATGCATGCAGCTGGTGACATATCCAAGCGTACATGCGTTCAATTCGTTGGAATGAATGGAATGCATGCCACGCAAAGGTCGGACTACTTTTAACTTTTTCTGTAATGCCGCATTCGAAATAGCACACACAAGTATGCACAACAAACACATGCACCTTGCATGCACTCGTTACTTAGATTTTCGGGCTATGTGTGAAAGCCGGGACGAAAAAAACCATGCAATTTTATGAACCTCTGAATGCAATGCATGTACGCTTGCATATGTCACCAGCTTACTTCCATGAGGCGAATGTTTAGATTTTCGTGCCTGTGGCGGTAGTATCCATGCCTGTGGCGGAAGCGTGCATACCCGTGTAGGATGCGCACTTATATGCTATACGTACTAGGTGCACCGCGTGTATGCTTTTAAGAAAATTAGCCAATAAAAATTATTTTTACTCGGTTACTTTTAGGTTTTAATGTAAATAGGAATTCATAAATATTGATATTTTCAAATAGAATTTGTATCAAGTCCGTCAGTAGATTCGTCACTATTCTTCCTGCATCTGTCGTTGGCCTGAATTTTCTCAAGCGTACTATAGATCCGACAGACTTTCCACTATATCTATTGCATATTACTAGCCGTTGGGCACAAAAGTTTTACTTCTAAAGTGTGGTCTTAAGCACACTCATATTTTTTTTGAACTTTTAAGGGCCAATCTTTTAGGACCTCGGGGCCGATTTTCGTGATCAGTAACCCCAAAAACCTTACTAAGGGTTCGATTTTCTTAACGGTGTTATTTTGGAACAAAGATTTAAAAATTAGAGTTAAAAATAACTTTTATTATTATGTAATCTTTACTGTTTTTGGACAAAACGCTCAACGCTTTCTTTCATTATAAATCATAGTAAATATTCAATAAAGATGATTGCCTACTTATAACCATTTCGCATAGGTAATTATTTATCGTTCATCACGAACTGAAATTGTTTATGTTTACCTGCGATCTAATAAAGATTTGGCAAAGGGAAAACTCTTGAGTCATCGAACTAAATGTCCGAATTATTTTGTAATTTTTAGTGCGGGCTAAAAGCGTGTTTTTTAGTTTTTTAAACTATTATTTTTATTTTGTTTTATTTTTCATCATGTTGTTTCCACAAATAGTGGACAAATAGACGGTCGACCCCCCCCCCCCCCAGAGGTTCATGTAGGCAAGGCTAATTACAATAAGGTTGCGCCCGGTGCCCTAAGGTGACGCTAGCGACATGATATTTTTTACCACCCTCATACCATTCAGCCTTCGGCGCGTATCGTACCTTGGCTTAGGATATCTCATAGGCTCAAAGTCCAATCTTCGTATTCCTCTCGTCGAACCTTATTGATTGATACCCATGACATGATAATTTGTTAAGAAAATGTCATTTCGCATTATTTTTATCAAACCCTTTCATTTTATACCTAAATCATAGGGCTGCATTTCAAATAGCCAATCCGCCAACTTGGGACGGCCGCCATGTTGGATTTAGGTCACGTGATTATTATTTTTTCGTATCCCATTCAGAAAACCCTTTCATTTAATACCCATATCCGCCAATCCGCCATCTTGGATGTCCGCCATGTTGGATTTAAGTCACGTGACTATTTTTTTCGTATTCCTGACAGCAAACCCTTTCATGTGATACCCATATCATGGGGGTGCATTTCAAATAGCCTGTCCGCCATCTTGGACGTCCGCCATATTGGATTTAAGTCACGTGACTATTTTTTCGTTTTCCTGACAGCAACCCCTTTCATTTGATACCCATATCATGGGGGTGGATTTCAAACAGCCACTCCGCCATCTTGGGGAGGCCGCCATATTGGATTTGTAATGACGTTTTTTAGCTAGTCATGTATTGTCATCAGAACTCAGAGCGTGTGCAAAATTTCATACTAATCGAAGACCGGATCAAATTAAGATTCCAAGAATTTCTTACAAACATAGTTAGTTACAAGTGAACCTAATAAAAGCTTGTTAAAAATAACACTTAACTTCCGTTTAATTTTGAAATTTTAAGCATCGAAGTAGGCGCTTCATAAAATTTCCCTTGTCGTTTTTTTAATGAAACGAAACGAAAATATCACTTTCTTTCTTAAAATCAAAGTTGACGAATGCATTTTGAAGGAAATTTTGTCATCTTTAATTTTGTATATATGTAGTCATCTTCGAAAAACGTAAAGTTTTCGAAATATAAGCGAAAAAATGAAAAAAGTGAGAAAATATTGAGGTTGAGATTGAGGATTATGGTTGTGACTCCTACAAGGCAGAAAACTACAAGTTTGGATTCCGCACCCAACATTTAAAACCGCAAAGTGACATATCGAGTAAGAATTTATCACTCTTAAAATGTAATACTTAAGGAGTATAAAAAAACATGTTGGTCTGCCTGGTCAAATCTGGTGCTTAAGCCTTGGCAGACCACTTTTTTTGTTGTAGTTTTGGAACCGCAACTGACCTATCGAGTAAGATTTTCAAACTACCACCAAATTAAAGTTTGAACATTTTTATACCAGAAAACACAGGTCTGCCGGTCTGTGCCGGTGCGAAGTGTCTGGCAGACCAGCTTTTATTTTAGTGGAGATATTGAAAGAAATATAAAAAAGTGCCTATTTTTTCGCAATAAGTTAATTAAATAGTTATGCAAACTCAAGGTGTTAAACTACACCCTAAAATGAAGCGATTCCAATTATAATCTTGCCTATGGGCCAAAATTGCCATAAAAATGCCTCGCCGACTAGCCTATTAGATAGGTTCTGAAAGTAAAAAATGTAATTCTTAAGTTTATGTTATACAGTGCGACCTCGATAATCCGGACTAATTAAAACCGGGGTGATCCGGATAAGCAAATAATTCGGATTACTGAAGCGGGACAGTTTTTTTTATTGAAAAGAGAAACATTTAATAGAAAACAAATAGAAAATAGTACATAAACAAACAAATTTTGAAACTTATTAAATTTTATATTATTTTGTCAAGTAATTTGTAATTTTTGTTTGCTTGATCATTTTCTGGTTCATTATAAAAGCCGTTTCTTTTAATCTTTGAAGTACAAGAACATCATGTAGTGGGATATCATTTTCTTCTGCCCACTTTATGCACACATTGAAATTTTTAACTGCCTCGTCATTCTTAACAGTCTTGTTTGAATTATTTAACTTTGGACCTTCATTGTCACTATCATGATGTTCGTCTGTAGCTTCTCCGTCTTCCAGTGGTAACAAATCTTCATCATTTTCAAGCCAATTATGGATTTCCACGTTCGTGAGATTTTGATCAGTGAGAACATTGAGCATATCTGAAACATCTGTTAAATATTTTTGGATTAACAAAAAAAAATACTAAACGAGAAATTTTGCGCTTAACAAATGTACATTGTTTACCTTTCATCTCTTCATCCAAGGAAAGCAGATTCAGTTTCTGGGTCGTTATTGCCGTTATGAGCCATAATTTTGTGCCAACACTTCTGCAACACTTGAGGGGAGACTTTTTCCCAAGCATTGCATAGTAGACATACAGCGTCCTTCAAGTTAATGGTTTTTAATAACTTAGCAACGTTATCTTCGTTATTAGATAAAATATGGGCTAAAAGACTTTTCCGATAAAATAATTTAGTCAGTCTGATGGCATTTTGGTCCATAGGTTGCAAAAGTGCTGTACAATTTGGTGGAAGAAATAATGCTGTAAACTGGACATCCTCACTAGTCAGGTCTTCTAAGGTTCCATGACTCGAGGCGTTATCGATGATTAGCAGGGCTTTTTCAGGCAAATTGAGACTTCTTAAATGACTTCTAACTTGACGAATAAATGAGCAATGGAACCAGTCTAAAAAAATCGCTGTAGTCATCCATGCATTGGCAGATGATTTGTATTCAACAGGTATGTTCACATTTTTAAATGCCCTTGGATTTTTTGCCCTTCCTATCACTAACAGCTTTAATTTTTGGGAACCATCAGCATTGCAACATGCTAGAAATGTAAAGCGTTCTTTGCTTATTTTTCGACCCGGCGCGGTCTTCTCTTGAGAACGAACCAGCGTTTTTTCAGGCAACATTTTCCAATACAGAGCAGATTCATCTGCATTGTATATTTGCGTAGGTTCGAGGTTAAATTGTTTTATCTTCTCTACAAATGCAGTTAGGAAAGGATTGACGGCACTTTGATCATTGGATAGTTTTTCGCCACACACTTTTATAGCACGCAGGCCATGCCTTTTTTTTTGAAGTTAGAGATCCAGCCCCTGCTTGCTCTAAAATTATCATTTCCATATGTTTCGGTATAAAACTTTTTGGCTTTGGCAGACAAAATTTCATAGGAAATTGGGACGTGCTTGATCGTTGTGTACAAAACCATGCATACAAACGAGTTTCCATATCTGAATATTCGGCCTTTCGTAAGGTTTTCCTGGCCCCGGGACCGGAATCACATTTGTCAATAAATCTAAAAGTAGTGACCCATAACATAGTAAAAGTGCAAAATGGTCTTTAAAATAAAACATACCTTTTGATTTTGGCTTTATTTTTTTTTATATCGGAAATTGTTGATGTTCCAACCCCGTATTCATTTGCCAACATTTTTCCACTTTCACCACGGACTAGTCTCTCTATTATTTCGGATTTTTGTTTTATTGTTAACGTATTATGTTTTCTTTTAGAAGGCATTTTAATATGTGTGTATGTATATAAAATCTTTATATAATTATGTAGTAAAATAACACTCACTATGTATTACTATCTAACAACTAAACCAACCGGTAAGCAATTTGTTAAACCTCTGATGCGATAAGTAGCAGTCAAAACAAAGGCACACTCTGCTTATGTGAACTCCCAGATACAAATGTATCAGAATTTAGGAAGTTAGGGGAATACCTCGATTCAAGTGTGGGGAATCCCTAGATTTAATTTTCCTATACGTATGAATGAGCAGCCGTCCAAAAACGCAAGTCCGGATTACCGAGTGCTATCAAATCCGGATTATAAAGTACGCAATGCAATTGAAATGTTTGGCCGGATTATTGAATAATCCGGATTAATGAGAGTTCGGACTATCGAGGTCGCACTGTAATAATATATTAGAATCCCCAATGCCAAAAGAAATTTATATTTCACTAAATAAGGCTGGTATTTCGAAAATTTATTTATCAAAGTTAGCTTCTTAATTTGAGTCATTTTGAACTAGCGGTACGTGGGCGCGTGTCATCCTACGCAATTAATAAGTGCTACATCAAAAAATATATAGTTGTCTTTCTCTGTTACCATAGGTGTAAACCATAGCTATGAACTATGAAGCTTATGGACACTTTTTGTAGTAACAACCTCTAGTAAGTGATTAAGCAGCCAAACTCTTGAAAGAGACACTAGAGCTTAACGAAACCAAAGAAATAAGCGGTACAGTTTAACAATAAGAGAACAAGTCAATAGGGCTAACTACAATGGCCTTAAGACGGTTTAAGATGCCTCGTCAAATTCTCTTAAGACTGACTAATTTTATGTCAAAAGGTAATGAACCTTAAGCTCAGCTATAAAGCTGTCCAGTCTTAAGATAGAGGCGTCTTAAGCAAGGCCGTACCCGTTGAAACCCCCCCCCCCCCCCGAAATTTTCCAGAAATAAGTAATTTCAAACACAAGTTTTCCTGAGTTAAAGAGAATGATATTTTCTTGATATTTTGCTATCTGTAAGTAAAGTATTTCATAATTTAATTAATTGATGGTGTTTATGAATTGAACTGGCAACTGGCCTTGCTGATGCATCACGAGAAGCATGTGTGAAAACAGGCAAAACAGCATGTCTATAATAGTCTACTCGCAGCCACCCGCGTAGCGCCTATTCTGCTCCAACCAATGCAGTCAGTAGTAGATGTGTTATGTTTTTTTTTTTTTTTATGTGGCAGTGCTAAGCTCAGGAATCACCCTTTGTACTACTAGTCCGTCATGTCATTTGTCACGTCATGGTGCAATGTCTAGCAGTAAGCTTAGTACGGTGGGGGGGGGGGTTGGAGGGATTATAAAGGAACGGGAGGGAATTCAAGAAGGTGGTGATGAACCCTGCGTGTGAAGTCTTGGATGTTGTAAGAGCTCGGAAATACTGACTGCGAGAGATTATTCCACAGCCGAGTTGTTCTATTAACAAACGAATTCATATCTTGTTGAGTGCGTGAAAGGGGGAGTTGCAGGTGGAGGGAATGAGACGAGTGGGCTAATCTGGTGTTGCGGGTATAAGAATGCCGTGGAGGCAGGAGCGCGTTTAGCTCGGAGGAACAGTCGCTATGATAGTAGCGATAAAATTTTGTCAATGCTGCTACATTCCTACGGTAGCTGAGGGGGTCGATGGTGGAGCAGGTGGATGTGTTATGTAAGAGGTGTATCGCTAACGTGTCTCTTTCTCCCTCCCTCTCTCTCTCTCTCTCTGACTACCATCCCGCCCACCAGCACTAGCCTAGCGCTAGTGCAACTTTCCTGTTACTGGCCGTCTATAAAAGCAAAGCCGTCGCCATTTTGACTGTGATTTATATACATCTGTTTAGTCGGTTGGGCATTAGTTTATTCGGTGACTTTGTTTCACTGTTCAGTTCAGTTTGTTAGTTTCGTTTGTTTTTTACTTTAGATCTTCTGTAGCTAGTGCTGGTGCTAGATGCCAGCTGCACACAATTTTCTGTAGTTCTCCAACTCTGAAGACAACACATTCTTATGGTCAAAGGGTCACATATATGATATGTTAATGCAAAAACATTCTAATGAATTAAATATCCTTTTATTTTTTAGTCAAAATTCTGGAGTCAAACCATAGTTTTTTGCCTCTAAACTCTGGTTAATTAAGAGTTAAACTCGGCCTAAAAATGCATCATTTTACACGGCTCGTCTGAACTCGGTGTAACCCTAAAGTTTTGGCACTTTTGATTTTATTGCGGCAAAGCTTCAATGAAACTTTCAGAAACTCAAAAAAACTAAAAAGAAAAACATGTATCGAGCTATTTTTGATTGCGAGCGATTTTCGCAAAAACAAACGCTAGGTTATTTTTGCAATTTATCGATACCACCCGTATGCGTTCCTGTATTTCTATATTCTAAAGGCCTTTTCGCGAGTCAGTGCTACTTGGTTCATACGCTGCAGGGTTCGCGGAGTCGCGCGTTTGGCTGGTCCTTGGCGGCTTAGCAATTTACTTCTATGCTACTTTCTGGAGTTTGTGAAGGATTTAGTCATATCTTAAGGCTCCCATTTACACATAGGTCACCGGCAGCCCATGGTCTGAAAGTTTTCGCCTTGAGGCCAAATATTACCACACGTGTACCGGCCGCCAACTGTATGGGACCTGCAGTCCAAGAAAACTGGCAAACATCTTTATATGTTTAGGCATTTATCGTCAGTTCTTGCCTGAAGATCTTAACTTCTATTCACTCTCAAGCCGTGTATTTACGGCACAAGCCATATCCCCTTGGAAAGGAAAGCAAGCCGCGAGCTAGGCTAGCGCATACGCGTTCACGCCGTGAGTCTGGAGCCGCCTTGAAGTTTTCGTTGAGGCCATGAATATTTTTGCACTTGAATTAATACCTGCTATGCTAAGCTGTCGTATTCACCTGTGTGTCTATAGGAAATCATGACTTCACCTGCATGCCATGGCCTGTCAGATGGATACCTGAAGTGTCATCCCTCAGTCAGAATAAGTAATCTGTGGCCTTCATCGGCCCGTGCTGGCCGACCTGGCCTGTAAGTGAATGGGGGTCTTTAGTGGAGAAACATGTTTTACTTAATTTAACTTAGTTTTCTCGCAATTTTACACTGTTTCTGAAAAAAGTTACGTGATATTTGCCGAGACCCCTTCTCCCCCACGTGAGATTGAGTGAGATTCGGCTCGACCCCCTGGCCTAAAACGCTTCATGTAATAAATGGACGACCACTTAGCAATTATTTTTTACAAAATATGAACAAAAATTTTAAGCTTACATTAACTTATGAAGTGTAATTATGTACATACTAAACAATTTTCAAATATATAACAAAGAACTGCGTTCTTCATTAAACAAAGAAATAAACAAGAGAATTAACGGGTTTCTTTTCTTTTTCGAACAAACGCCCGCAATCAAAAATAGCTCGACATTTTTTTTTTCTTGTTAGTTTTTTTGAGTTTCTGAAAGTTTAATTTAAGTGCTGCCGCAAAAAAAATCAAAAGTGCCAGAATTTTTGGGTTAGACTGAGTTCTAGCGAGCCGTGTTTACACTTAAAATTTGTCAATTTTCCTGGACCCCCTGCCTTACTAGGGGGTATTCCATACATCCCAGACACCCCGGTGGTTTAACCCCCCCCCCCCCCCCCCCGAAATTTTTTCCTGGGTACGGCCTTGGTCTTAAGCCGTCTTAAGGCAACTGTGGTTAGGCCTAATGTCGATGTGGAGTTGAAATTAGAATACACTAGGAAAGCATCGGAATTCTCTCGTAAGTCGCATGAGGCCTAGGCTATTATTGCTATTCTAAATATATTAATATAAAGTCGAAGAAAATCATAAAAAAGACCCAAAAAAGTTTTTCAAAAGTTCAGGTTACCCGACAACAATAACGAACGGTAGCACTTATACACTTCTTGCCCACAGGAAATCTTTAAATGTTTTCTGATAACTTTAGCGAAGTCTTCAACTCCATATTTTTTTATGTTGTAGGTAGCGTAACACTAGTCCATCATGCCGTTTGAGTCATGGTGTATTGCCTAATAGTAAACTTGATTTGAAGCATAGAGAAGAGAGGATAGGTTAGGAGTTTGGGAAGGTGGGTGAGTAGATGTCGATGGACCTTGCGTTTGAGCTCTGAGATGTTATATGAGTTCGGAAACAATCGAGTTGTTCTGTTTATAAACGAACTTCTAAATCGTAATGAGCGCGAGAGGAAAGCTGTAGGGTGTGGGGGTGAGCCCAATTGGCTAGCCTTGAGTTGCATGAAGAAAGTTGCCGTGTAGGCAGGAGGCTTCCAATTTCAGTGAAGCAGTCGCCGTAGTAATAGCGGTAGAATTTAGAGAGAGAGCTACCACATTCCTACGATGGCTTAAGGATTCTATGGAGGAACAAAGGGTGATATCGCCAATGAGTCTGACGACGTGGTTTTGCAACTCGTCCAGCCAAGCCAAGGTGGTTTTGGCGGCGTCAGCACAGATGTTCGAATTATATTCAAGGCGGGCCGAATGTAGGAATTGTTTATCAAAGCCAGGGCAGCCGGCTGGAGAAGGAATCTACATCTCTTCAAGAATCCCAAGGCTTGCTTGGCGATTTGGGATATGTGATTATTCCGTGATTTGGGATATGTGATTATTAGTTAATAATAATAATAATATTTATTTGGTATAGCACAAAGATTAGACATCTTAACTGTACCTAAAAACAGGGGAAAATACAATATTTTAATAAAACAATATTTTAGTAATAGAGAGAAGATAAAAGATAAAGAAAGAAATAGAAGAGTGAAAAGAAAGAATCAACTAAAATGATCTTTTGAACGGGTGCTGAAAGTTCGACTAGATATCGCAATCCGAATACCCCGGCCAAGGCATTCCATTTACGCGACGATCGCCAAATAACGAGTTGCACCTAGGACTGAATATTGTAACCTGCCTATTTGATTGTGTAATTTACGCCTAGGATGTTAAGAGATGAGTCAGCCATTTCATTGTCTGAGATAGGGAGAAGGACAGTCCGGTTTGTTGGAAATAAGACAGTACTTTGTTTTGGTGGCAAATTCGACACGGTTCGTGAGGTCCCAATATCCCAGATGAGAAAGTGGGACATGATTTCACGGTTTAAGAAACAAGATCTGGCAATTGCTTGTCTTATGCTGCCGAAGGCGCAGGAATTAAGCAGAGACCGTCATCAACGAAACTGTGATTGGTTGTGGGGGATTAAAAGCAGATATTATAAAGAGGGCTGGTGAGCGAATTTATCCTTGGTGGACGCCGGCCAAGATGGAATGAGGGTTGGATTCGACGCCATCCAGTACTACCTTGATTGAACGACCAGAAATTAAGCTCTCAGTCCAGTGCAAGACACCAAAGTGGGGTGTCATACTCTGTCGAAAGTCTTGGAAATATCCAAAGCAACCAGACCAGACTCACCGAAGCGATGGATGCTTTTGTTGTGATGCTCGGTCAGGTACACAAGATGGCGCCAGTAGACAGTACTGGCTTTAGGGACGCCATGTCCCAGGGGGAGTATCCAGTAATGCGTTAATTTATACAGGGTGAGAGAAAAGTCCGGCACCGGTTCGATATTTCCTAAACGGTAGGTTTTCGTGAAAAAAGTTTGAAGCAAAAGTTGCTCAGCTTGGAGGGTAGATTCGTTTGAACACAAAACTCACCCCCACCCACTCACCCCCTCGCAGGGGGTGGGGGTAACTCCAAATTTTTAAATAGCAACCCCCATTTTTTTTCACGGATTATGATTCTCCGAAGAAAAATATGAAACTTTTGCCTTAAAATTTTTTTAATCCGAAGCTTCCCTGCACCCCCAAAACGAATTTTTGAGGGTGGGGAATAGTCCGGCACCGGTTCGATATTTCCTAAACGGTAGGTTTTCGTGAAAAAAGTTTGAAGCAAAAGTTGCTCAGCTTGGAGGGTAGATTCGTTTGAACACAAAACTCACCCCCACCCACTCACCCCCTCGCAGGGGGTGGGGGTAACTCTAAAGTTTTAAATAGCAACCCCCATTTTTTTTCACGGATTATGATTCTCCGAAGAAAAATATGAAACTTTTGCCTTAAAATTTTTTTAATCCGAAGCTTCCCTGCACCCCCAAAACGAATTTTTGAGGGTGGGGAATAGTCCGGCACCGGTTCGATATTTCCTAAACGGTAGGTTTTCGTGAAAAAAGTTTGTAGCAAAAGTTGCTCAGCTTGGAGGGTAGATTCGTTTGAACACAAAACTCACCCCCACCCACTCACCCCCTCGCAGGGGGTGGGGGTAACTCCAAATTTTTAAATAGCAACCCCCATTTTTTTTCACGGATTATGATTCTCCGAAGAAAAATATGAAACTTTCGCTTTAACATTTTTTTTATCCGAAGCTTCCCTGCACCCCCAAAATGAATTTTTGGGGATGGGGAATAGTCCGGCACCGTTTCGATATTTTCTGAACGGTAGGTTTTCGTGAAAAAAGTTTGTAGCAAAAGTTGCTCACCTTGGAGGGTAGAATTGTTTGAACACAAAACTCACCCCCACCCACTCACCCCCTCGCAGGGGGTGGGGGTAACTCTAAAATTTTAAATAGCCGTTATGAAAATTGAGACCTCCAGTATCCTGTTTTTCAAATCATGAATGTCAGCAGGCTTACTTTCGTAGAATGGATTTTTCAAGACAAGAACGATTTCTCAGAACAACAGGGTCTATCAGTGTAACTCCGCTTAATCAAAATTTCAATACTGTCTCTTTCTGAGAACATATCGTCTCGGTTAAGAATGTAACAAAAAAACAAGAACCTAACAAGAACGAATTCTCGTGGATACTTTTCAATAAACATTTGTAAAAGATCAGAAGGCAAGAGTGCAATTTCAGATCAATAGTTGATGCCTTTAAATTGGAAAAATCTTTTTCAAACTTTGAATACCGGCCTGAAATATCTGGTTTCATTTCCATTGGGATATCACACCTACGTTTTCTTCTAGAATTGTACTTGTAATCTAAGTTTATTTTATTATAACCATGCCTCTCACTGAACGAGAGAGGATTGAAATTTTGATTATGCGGGGCTACGGAGATCTAAAACGCTCTAATCAGGAGACTGCAAACCTATTTAATGAAACACATCCAGAACGTGCCATCCCGATAAACAAATCTACCGTCAAGCGAACAGTTGATCGGTTCGTAGAAACAGGTAAGTCCTTTAAATGGTTTTGCTGATTTGTTAGGTAAATGCTGCTTTTTTGCATTCAATAAACAGGTTCTGTCAGACAGGCCGAGACTCGGACGTCCGAGAACAGCTACAAATCCTGAAACATCACTGAATGTTCTCCTCAACTTCACCGAAGATTGTCATAAGTCGACACGGAAAGTAGGTCAGGCAATGGGAATTAGCGATTGGTCCGTGCGAAAAATTTTAAAAACTAACAAGTATCATCCATACAAAATTTGCTTGGTACAAGAGTTGACGGACAACGATTTCGATCTGAGAGTCGAGTTTTGCGATGTCATGATGGATCGATATGATCAGAATCCAATGACATTTTTCTGGACCTGTTTTTCGGATGAGGCAAAATTTGAGCTAAATGGAAATATGAATCGACACAACAGCAGGTACTGGTCTAGTATAAATCCACACTGGATGAGAGATTCTCACACACAATACCAGCAAAAAGTTAACGTTTGGGCTGGTATTGTTGCAAATCAGATTGTGGGACCATTCTTCTTTGAAGAGAATCTCACAGCTACGCGATATATGAGAATGCTCCAAGAAGAAATTGTACCTGCAATCCGAAATATCGTTGGAGATCAATTTGAGCTAGTTCAGTTCCAACAAGACGGGGCACCAGGACATTTCGGACTGCAAGTACGTGCGTATCTGCATGAGACATTTCCCGGAAGATGGATTGGTCGGAGAGGAGCGATCGAATGGCCGCCACGATCGCCGGACCTGACACCCCTCGATTTCTTTTATTGGGGTTTCTTGAAAAATCGCGTCTACGAAAGTAAGCCTGCAGACATTCATGATTTGAAAAACAGGATTCTGGTGGTCTCAAATTCCATAACGGCGGAAATGCTAGCACACGTTACAAACAATTTCTACCAACGGCTGGCTCATTGCCAAGCAGTGGAAGGTCAACAGTTTGAGCACCTGCTTACATAAGTGAGAGTGCGTCGAAGGTTTGGAGTCATTAAATACTGAGGGAGCGACGAACCTCGGGGTCCTTCAACGCTTCCACTTTAATAAACGGCCCTTTTCAGGGCCAAAATGATGTGTGAAATCCGACCTGGAACCTCCACGTGGTACACATCGGATAACGCTAATCCAGGAGGTGATGTCTGATCGTCTACTTGTCAGTAACCACACGTCAATACGTCGACAGTATTCATTCGGGAATGCAGGGAAGCTTCGGATAAAAAAATTTTTAGACGAAAGTCTCATTTTTTTTTCGGAGAATCATAATCCGTGAAAAAAAATGGGGGTTGCTATTTAGAATTTTAGAGTTGCCCCCACCCCCTGCGAGGGGGTGAGTGGGTGGGGCTGAGTTTTGTGATCAAACAATTCTACCCTCCAAGGTGAGCAACCTTTGCTACAAACTTTTTTCACGAAAACCTACCGTTCAGGAAATATCGAAACGGTGCCGGACTATTCCCCATCCCCAAAAATTCATTTTGGGGGTGCAGGGAAGCTTCGGATAAAAAAAATGTTAAGGCGAAAGTTTCATATTTTTCTTCGGAGAATCATAATCCGTGAAAAAAAATGGGGGTTGCTATTTAAAAATTTAGAGTTACCCCCACCCCCTGCGAGGGGGTGAGTGGGTGGGGGTGAGTTTTGTGTTCAAACGAATCTACCCTCCAAGCTGAGCAACTTTTGCTACAAACTTTTTTCACGAAAACCTACCGTTTAGGAAATATCGAACCGGTGCCGGACTATTCCCCATCCCCAAAAATTCATTTTGGGGGTGCAGGGAAGCTTCGGATAAAAAAAATGTTAGAGCGAAAGTTTCATATTTTTCTTCGGAGAATCATAATCCGTGAAAAAAAATGGGGGTTGCTATTTAAAAATTTAGAGTTACCCCCACCCCCTGCGAGGGGGTGAGTGGGTGGGGGTGAGTTTTGTGTTCAAACGAATCTACCCTCCAAGCTGAGCAACTTTTGCTTCAAACTTTTTTCACGAAAACCTACCGTTTAGGAAATATCGAACCGGTGCCGGACTTTTCTCTCACCCTGTATACCTAGTTATTAAATGATAAAACCTCCACGATACAGGACATAACGCCGGACATACACAGGAGGTAAACAGAGCTTGCGTTTGAAAAAAATGTAAAAGACAGCTGGGCAAACGAACTTTATTATATGATCTTTTGCATCTATTGTCTTCAGTTTCTACTAGTAAACCAGTACTGGGCAATAGCAGCTCTTGAGAGCCAGGCGAGCTTCCCCGGATTTTCCAGATCCTCCAGATCCTTTCTATCTTTTCTTCTTTTGAGTTTGAAGAAAAAAGAGAATTATAGAGATAATCTCCCAAATAGAAGGGCCAAAACAAAATCATTGCTGAGGCTCTGATAAAGCCAACTATTGCGAAGCTCGGCAATAAACAGAACTTGCTCCGAACTTTAAATTTTTATAACAAGACTGGACAACATGCATTGATTGCAGTTTGCAGATGTATGCAGGGCCGGACTATCGCCTACGCCAACAACGCCATGGCGTAGGGCGGCACATTACTAGGGGCGGCAATAATGGGAAAAACATTTTTTTTTTTTAATATTTTGGAATGAAATTTTTTTTTTAATTTTTCTTAATACATACTATTCTACGTTTTTTAAATTAGTACTTTTCGTCAATTAACAATTCGACATCTAGAGATCGATTAAGTTCAGCTTCAATGCACAACATTGCAAATGAAATAAGTCTTTCATCACCTACACAGGCACTTAAATAATTTTTTATTCTCTTTAACACTGAGAAAGATCTTTCACCACTAAAATTTGTATAAAATCATTATATTAAATAATCATATAATATGTTATATAATATTATTATCAGTATATTTACCCTATAAATATACTGGGTAGGTAAAAAATTTAAGTTTCCAGAAACGCTAGCCTTAAGGAAGCGGCAACTTGCGATTGGCGTGGGGGCGGCACTTGGTCTAGTCCGGCCCTGGATGTACGTATACTACAAGATGTATGTATATTACGTGGGTAATTTTTTTTTATTTTTAAACATCAATGGAATACCATTTCTATAAACAAAAAAAATCTATAGATATTCTATAGCTGGGAAAAGTAAAATCGAAACTGTAAGTTGTTTCCACTTGATTTTACGAAATAGCGCTTAATGCTGCCCGATCATACTATATTATCATATTTCCCGTGCTAACATAATTGCGCGCAATTTCGCCGACGACGACTATCCTCGTAAAAGATGGCCTTACAACGGACGAACACCGCTCCGATTGAAACATAGTCCTCATACATGCGCCGGGCATCAGAAGGTTTTTTGCCAGACATAGAGCTAGACCATAAAGCACATTCAACAATACTATCGGGGCAGATTCGTTTTTTTGGTTCAAATGTGCCGTAATATGCCCTTGCCATTTAAATCTCTTAGTCAAGTTTGACCTTGGTAACACGGGTTATTGTATAATTTGCGCATAATAACAAAGAGACTCTACCTAAAAGAAATGTCTTTAAAAAGTTAACGGCGCCTAAAAATGCTTAAAGCCGGCCCTGCCAGTAGACATTCTAAAGACATCTAAAACCGTAGTACGTGTCGTGTATAATTTGGTTAGATTCTAGATATTTCCTCAGCCTCCTATTGATTATTGTCTCCATGATTTTGAGAGAAAAGTAGTAATTGATATTGGAGGGTAGTTTAAAGGGTCGCTGGCTCCATCGTTTTGCGGAATGGGCTGAACATAAGCTAGTTTCCAAGAGTTGGGATAAACTCCGTAGAAGTATGACAAGGCAAAATGTTTGCGCAAAAGTTTATCCAAAGGTGAGGCACATTTCCTTAGTACAATATGGGGAATAATGTCTGGGCCAGTCAAGCTAAGAAAAATTTGAGGCGAATAGAAATGCCAATAACTCCTCCTTGGATTTGCTTTCTGTTATCACCTCGTTCTGCTGCCTGCCTCTTTAAATTATCGTCAAATTTTGATTTGACTTTCCTGATGATGGATTTGCAGGAGTGTCTCAACTTGATATGGTCACGCCATAGTGACTCGTTAAGGGAACGTCTGTACGCTCTATAGGCGGCTTTGTTAGCTTGAATTGCTTAGAGTTGACCAGGACTTATACGAGGCAGTACATTTGTTCCTTACACGGTGGTAAGTCGTACTGAAACCTCAATTAAAATGCAGTGGCGGCTCGTAAGGTTCAGGATAAGGGAAGCAATACGCAAAGCGAACGATAAAAGTAAAAGTATCGAAGGCTTTAACTAAAAAAAATGAAAAATAACATACCTAACATATAGTGGAATCAGATAAGCAAAACATAAGAAATTGTTTCCAGTTTCTAGTTACATCGAATGCTATACGAATCGCAAATCGTAAATTTTTGCATTTTCAATTTTTTCGAAATAGTTCCGCTGCTAGAGGGCATTTTGCGCCTTTTTTCAGATTCTGTTGATAATTGAAGCGTCTAAAGAAAAGCCATTGAAAAACTGCAACTACTCCTTTGATCTCGTTTAATTTTTCATGCAAATGCATAATTTTGGCTCTAAAGCTAAAAAAGATAGTAATACTAAAACCCGGCATACCTCGCATACACACCTTATTTTCTTTTGTAACCTTCGCTCACCATCATTACAATCTTCTTGCAAAAAAACACTTTAGGCAACCCGAACTCAAAAATACAATTCTAAACATATTGTCTATTCCTTTAAATCTTCTTTATAGATAATCATAAAAAATATAATGGAAGCTACAAAGTTATCAGCTTATTTTTAATAAACACCGCCTGCCACCCCCTAGACAACCAAAAGATAAAGAGAATCTTCACCTAACTTCGATCTCTTTTTTCTTCACTCAATATACAATAAACGAAAATTCATATTGTAAGAGTCAAAAACAAATTTCGAAGTAAATTTGCAAGAGTAAATTTAGTTCTTACTCGAAACCAAAACATTACCAGAAACGAAATCAAGAAAACAAAGAGAATACGGTGGATACAGAAAATTTCTGTATCTTCGACTTCTCATAACCCACTGTTCGGCTCCAAAGAAGCTACGTTTAGCTCAGCTTCTGAGGGTACTGTATCAACGCAAACATTTGCGTGAGTGTGAGTTCAATCAAATTGAATGTGTTGGAGTTTTCACATTGATTTTCTGAGACAAAGGAGCTGACGATATCACAGCTTCCCATGTTGTGTAAAGCTTCGGCCATGATAGGAGCGGCGAGAAGCACTTTAGTATTTGCCACTCTGCCGCTCAGCATTCGCCGCTCAAATCGTGGCCAAGACTTTACTCTTTGTATACAGTAGTGTGATAAATCTCAATGGTACATTTGGTATACAAAAATCTGTACATTGCATACTTAGTGTTTCCAGTGGAGGAAATATATTGAGATTTTTCTTCTGATTAATCTTGATATATATTTCAATTAATTTTTATGAAGTTGCCTATTTGGTCAAGGGAAGCAGTGCTTCCTTTGCTTCCAAAGAGGAACCGCCACTGTTAAAATGTCCTACTACTCTTGGTATAAGCGTATAAACGTGCACCTTCACCCGCCCAAACCCATGAATCTCAACACATCAATTTAAACCCTTTCAGTGAATTGATGAAACAATTCTCATATAACTTGATATCGATAGGGTTAAATAGATCACATCTTTATAAATGAAATGTCGTGGTGGGAGCAAAAAAATGTATTCAAAATGTCAAAAAATCAGTTTGCAAATAGTATCTCTTAAACGCTCGAAAAATAATTTTTACAAATTTTGTAGGTTATGCGATTACTCCCGTAGGAATTGCCATTCATGAAATATCACCGTTTTGATGATCAAAAATACTCATATGCCCTCAAAGGTAGCCCTACTAAGGCATCCCACAAGCTTAACCGGTTAATAATTAGGTGCCAAAGTTCCGCTTAGGTCTGGTCTTCACCTTGTTCACCTGCTAGTTTTTTACTGCCTGCGTCACAACCTTTGTTGACTGATTAGCGGGATTATTTGTTTTAGGAGGCATAACTAGGCCCACCAGATCACCTTGCGTGGGCTGGGGCTGAAATATGTTTGGGGGCCCTTTCAGAATATTGAAATTCCAAAAAATCTTTGACTAAAAAAATTTTTGGTAAGAATAAGTTCATTTAGAAATTGAATATTTATATGCACGATCGGTTCTTTATTCGCGAATAGACAGACCCTTGTGCTTAGTTCTGGATTCAGCACTCATTTTTCTTTTGGCAGAATCAATCCAGAATCTATTCCAGCGGGAAAAATCGAGGCGCTACTAAGAGGAGCAAATTTGGAGTGCTGTTAATAATCTCCGGTTGGTGCTTTAAAGAATTGTATGGGTTGAAGAAAACGGACAAAGGTAGACCCGTTCTCGTTCGATGCAGGGGTCAAGCAACATATCAGACATGTTGGTACTTGGTTGGGGGACCACTCGGTCAAACTGCTGTCGACACTCAGAAAGGCGAAAAGGCAATTGCCAAAGGTGAACAAAAATTATCTAAGATCATGTATGAGTCACGTTTAAATCATTGCATGATATAATCAATAGAACGAGAGCTGGCAGAAAATATAGACTATGATGATGTCGTCGACGAGTTTGCGGAAATGGAAGAAAAAAAAATGGTTACTATATGAATGTGCTGAGTAAGAGTCCATACCTATACACAAACATAACATATATTTTAGCATGTTTGTGTTTCAGGTTTCAGATTACTTTTGCAACTCAAGGATATGGCGGTTTTGGCTTTTTGGGTTTCAACCTAGTTAATCCCTAGACAGTTAGTATGCAGTGATATAGGGTTTTCATTTTTTGAGCTTCACTCTATTCTCGGAGACCCCTCCCTCCTGGGGCCCCGAGAAAATCATCGCAGTTGCCCTCTTTGTGGTGGGCCTGGTCATATCACTCTGCTATCTAAAGCTAATCCCGACGGTTGTGGCTCAGCCGGCTGTTAAAAAAATAAACTCATACAACATCCAAGAGTTCAACCACTAGGCTCAGTGCCTTCCCCTGTTATGTAAAAATATCTCACAGTGACGGTTATATGAAAATAACTCACCACTCACAATTGTTATGTAATAATATTTCGAGATTTATTGTGTTTTATTAAAACGCACTTTTATTTTTCGGTTTGTCCGATAATTAATTTGTTTTTATTATCACTATTTCAACGTTTCTTTTAACAATAGTTGTCTTTTTATTCTTAAGTTAATCTATAACTTCATCTAAAACCGTTATGTCATTTTTTTAATTTTATGTCATTTTTTATAATTATATTACCAAAACAACAAGTAAATTATCTTTTTATTCACTTTCTATAAAACATAGCTTATAATCTTATTTATTCCTCCTTTTTTCACTTTCTATGAGACGTAGCTTATAATTACATATATTTATATAGGATAAAAAAGCTTTTTTCCTTTTTTGCACACACAAAAACTTACAGTTGTATTTATTTATTTAATTTTACATCAAGAGAAAAAAATGATTATTAATATTTATTTTTTTTTTAATCACTCTAACAATTGGATACGATTTTCATTTTATACACAATTTGCTTATTTTCGATATGCGAAAGCCGCACCCGCCGACGACCGTGGTTAAGACAACACTTTTTACGAAGGGTGGCGACGCGCCCGCCGCGCTTGACCGTTAAAACAACACTCAACTAAATTAAATTTTAACCCGCCGGTGGTGGCATGGAAAATTGTCCACCGGCTGGGGAAAACGCGCCCTTGAACTTTTAGTTCCCACCTGCGCAACTTGCTTATCGCGCGCTTCTCACGCGGCGCATTGCAAGTTGCGCTTAATTATTGTTGGGTGGGTCAAATTACTTTCAAGAAAGTCAAAGTCAAGATCACTGTTTGCCAGAAAAGCTTGGGAAGGGTGCAAAGGTAATTGCGCACCTTGCAAATCTCACAAAATGCGCGCGGATCAGGTTACGTCTGGAAATGTTACATTTGTTGAAGTGGATTTTGAAGATTTGTCCGTTAAGGAATTTTGTACATTTGAAAATGGAAATTAGATAATTATTTTCCGTTTAGGATTTGTTGTTCACAGGGAACTCATATTGCATCAAATTCATTGCGAATTTGATGTAAAAGGCTCCCTGTATGAAGGGATATGAGAATTTGCCTAAGGATTTCGTTTTTCACCGAGACCCTTAGAAATTCTGTATGTAACATTCCTTCCCCCCTGGAATAAGAGAATCGCTACGAAACGTAGTAAGTAGAGCGATTCTCTGTTTGGATAGTTTGTGGTGAATGTTTTGGGTTCGTCTCGCGAACTAGGGGGAGTTTATGGGATTGACGTAGCGCAGGTGAGATTTTTCTGGCGATCTCTTCAACCCTTTTGTATGAAGGTGGGTTGGTAGAGTGAGGCGTAGAAACGCATTATAAGGAGGCGTGGTATATGGCGGTATGTCGGCTCGATTTACCCTATGGGTATTGGGGTCCCAGGCCTGGGTTGTACTAACTGGATGCTGGTGACCCTGGTAATGTGTGGGATCTACTTAGAGGCCTAGGTATTGTCTCTATTGATACTGTTGTTTGTGCAGGCTTGGGTGGTATCAGGTCCTCGCTGGGGGACGTTAGGTTCTCGGGGGCGGTTCTCTGTTTCGAAGGACATGCATTTCGGGGCCTTCTGGCACATGTGGAGCGGGCCATGGCCGCTAGTAACGGTATGAATTTGTAGCATGTATTGTATACCCTATGAGTACCAGTAGTAGGGTGCCGCTGAGTGAGATGGCGGCTGTGGAATGGGTGTGAGTGCGCTCCCATGTTAGGTGGTATTTGGCAAGGGTCCAAACTCGCTTGCGGTCATTTACAGGGTTAGGTAACGAGAACAGGAGATTAATTTGGAGTTCATATGGATCATATGAATCTGGGTATGAGTAGTGGAGGGGGAAACTAGAGAGGACTTAATTGCATGAAATGCTTCTTCGCATTTGGAAGTCCCGGGTAATTTAATACCTTTTCGTAGTAAATTTGCTAAGGGGCGGACTAATTTGGAGAAATTAATCATGAATTTTTTGTAGTTGGATAAGCTGCGTTTGCCTAACTGTGCGGAGCACTGGGAAGTTTTGAACGCATTTCGTTTTTCTGGGGTCTAGTAAGGCTCCTTTTCTAGAGCATACGGGACCCAGGTAAACCACTTTTTTTTTTGGAGGAATTGCCATTTTTCCGGGGGTAATTTGAGATTATTTTTTCTTAATCTCTCAAAGGCTCTGCGTACTTTACAGTGGTAGTCCACAAAGTTTTTAATGTAGATGACGATACCGTCTAGATAAATGAAACATTCGAAGAGTAGCAGGCCTGTGAGGACATAATTCTTAAGCAGTTTTTTCCCACCATTGAGGCCCGGTGGTTTAGAGAGCACTGGTAGGGGTAAGTTCAACTGACTTTTACTGGGTTGAACAATATCGTTGTCCAACATTTCTTCTAATTGGTCATTTATGACTTGCCTTTGCGTTTCGGGCAATCTATACATTTTTTGGTTAATAAATTGGTCGTAGACCATGGGGATCTCATGTCGTAGAGCTTCCGTGTAGGTTAGCTTGTCCCCTTTTAAATGGAATATGTTGGAATATTCGTAACATAGGTCCCGTATGGACCGCTTCTCTTCGGCCGTTAGAGGGTGGTCGAGGCTGAGTTCCTCGTCTAGCTGTTTGAAGCGCGTTTCACGCTCAAGGTCCGGATCCTCATGGTCCGAGAATATGTATCGTAGATGACAGATGGAATCGATTTCCTTTTCATTCGTTCCCAACTTCACTTTTGCCCTTTTTCCCTGGGGTATACCTTGCGGGATTGCACCATTATTGGGTATACTTTGGAGTCTTGCGTTAGATGCCGATGGGGTACTGGCGTTCCTGAGACCGTCTGGTTCAGAGCCTGTAAGATACTCACATACGTCATTAGCATTCGTTGGAGACTTAGGGTTGTTGTTAGAGGCTAGGTGAATAGTCGTGTAGTCTTTGATTGGGGCGAGCGTAAGGGATAGGCTCGTCAGGACTACTGGTTGGGTGTTAACGTTGATGAGACCAACATACACTGTTTTTGTTCCAGTTGGCAAGAGGGAATTGGCGAGGAATACTCCTTCGCTCGGCTCGTAAGATTCACAGAGCATTTCCTCCTCTAACCTTAGGGGAATGGGGACCACCATTTGAGACCGGCTTGGTAGGCGAATGGATTTCTCCAATGCCACGTTATATTTGCCTGAATTGGTCTCATAGTCGTTGGAGTTGTTTTCCAACCTTGAACCATCTAGAGATAGGCAGCTGGTATTCCTCTCTGAGGCTACCTGGGAGACACCACCGGGGTTTATCTCGGCTACTACGAGTTGAGATTCCCTAGTTTGGGTTTGCTCCTGCTGCTCCCTAGGGTTCGACTTGGCGGACCCATTGCGTAATGGAATTGCAATTTCTACTGGGTTGATTTCTGTGCGAGGAAATCGCAGTGTTTGGTTTGGGCCTTCGACGTTACAGTTTTTGGAAGGAAAGTCGTTTCCTAACAGACCATCGTTAGGGATTTCTTGTGTATTTTGCACAATTTGGAAGGTGCGTGGGAGGGGGGCGTTTAGAATGATGTTCCCCTGACAGCTCCCTAATGTTTGTCCTTGGCCGTATGGCGTTTGCAGTGTGCATCTTTTAGTGGGATCTGGTAAGTTGGGATCCTTTGGTTTTTTATGTTTTAATATACTGACCTCAGCGCCGGTGTCCACTGCTAGGTCGGCTTTGCCGTTAAGGCTTATGTCTAGAGGAAGAGTGACGAGTGGAACACTTGGTTCGGGCGCATAAGGCCCCCCTTTAGTATTATTTTGAGGACATTGTCGGGCCGGGGTTTCTTGGTCCGACTGAGGGGAGTTTCCCGTTTGTTGTGATTCCCAGCGCTGTCTTTGATGACAGTCGTCTACTGTGTGGCCACGTCTGTGGCAGAAATCACATCTATACCTAATATTAAACACTGATCTTGTGGTGTTGGCTGTTTGTTGAGGGCCATTTGGTTGATGGGATTCAGTATTTATGGGCCGGTTGGTTGATTGTCTATTAATATACAGGTTAGGGGGTTGTTGATCGTGGTAGCGGTAATTACCCCTAGCTTGTGACCTCTGGTCTGGGTAACGATTATTACCTTGGAACTGAGACCTTTGGTTGGGGTAGCGGTTATTATTATAATTATATGAAGTCCCTTGGTTCTGGTAGCGATTATTACCATTATTGTATGAAGTCCCCTGGTTTTGGTAACGATTATTATTGTTATTATATGAGGACCTTGGAGGCTCAACTGGTTGGGGGTAGTCCCTCGCGTCGTGCGAGTTGGACCGGCAGATTATGCAGAAGGGCGTATTTTTGCGTTTCAAACAGTCCGCATAAGTATGCCCTCTGTTTCTGCAATAGCTACAGGTGATGTTTAAGGGTTTATTTTCGTTTTTCGGAACGGGGCTTAAAGTTGTTACTTGGTTGGCGCTTTGTAGTGGCGCCGGCGGTACTGTTTGTACTGTGCTTGTTGGATTTGTGGGTGGGGCGTATGTTGTGTACATTACCTGTGGGCTTATCGGGCTTTGAAGTGTTGTTTGCGGCATGGTCGGTGCGGGCGGGGCGGTGTACTGAGTGTGTTGGTTCGGCGTATTTGTTAGGGTCATTTGGTAAATGTTTTCCGACTTAGGGATAGGGACTGTTTGTCCATAAGGGTTGTATGCCGGTTGAGGTACTGTCATTTGATAGGAGGCATACACAGAATTTTGTTGTAGCTTCTCCATATCTAGTGCCTTTTGGGTTAGGCTGTCAAGTGTATCCTCTCCCAGAGTTAGTAGGTACTGGCAGAGGTGGGGGTTGGTAACCCCACTCCGCAGGGCATTTTTTGCGAAATCTTGCAGTTGGGCCTTTACGGCCGGTGCTGCCATCGCACCATATTTAGTGGTGGCCGCCTCTTCGCATAGTGACAACTGCTGTTTGATCCTGGTGGTATAGGCCGTGAGCGGCTCTAAGGGGAACTGGCGTAATTGAATTAATTTATTGACCAGTTCTTGATACGTTTCTCTAGGAAGATAGGTCCTGTTTAGGAGGTTTTCTGCCTCCTCAAAAGTGGTGGGTTGGGAGGAGGCAATCAGTTGATAGGCCTCTCCCCGAAGCCTAGTTGGATAAATTTGAATGAAGGCGGCCTTTTCTTGTTCTGTCAGGCACTGTAGTACCCGACGGCAACAGCCTAGGAACATTTGTAGTTCCGTTGCCATTGTCGGGTTTTGGCCGCCAGCGAATAGAGGAACAAGTTGGGCCGTTAATTTGGCGACTTTGATATATACGTCGGCCATGGCTCCTGGATGCGGTTTCAGAATTTCGGGTTTGATTAGAGGACTGTCTTGAAAGGTCACTTCCTGTGATTTTGGCTCCTGGTTCTAAGCGTCCTTTACGGCTTGTTGTAGACGGTGGGGATCCGGGTTCGTCTACCGGTCGAGGTGCCCCCACTCGTCGCTGTCTTGTTCGACAGATGACCGTGGACTACGATTTGCAGGACTGGGTTAAGAGGTATAATACGGTAGCCATTTGTTTGGACGAGTATTATTGTTAGACTCGTCAGAGCTACTAGGTGATTTTGGATATAGAGGAAGCCCCACAGATATTGTGTTTTTTCGGAATGTAAAAGAGCGCGGAAGACGGTCTCGTGAGACTCATAAAGCATTTATTCCTTTATACTTAATGAGACCACAATCTGGGACCGGCCTAGAATACAAATAGATTTCCTCAGAATTACTTTTTGTCTCAGGTCTTGATTGGTCTTGAAGCCGTTGAGGTTGTTTTCCCTCAAGCGGTCGAATATGCGGCGTAGCTTGAAAATATGGTCCTCAATATGTACTTTGGACTTTTGTACGGTGTATTTATCAGAATAAGAACAATATTTAAATAGGTAATTTAAATTGGATTTTTTAAGTGAGAGTTTAAGGATTTTTTAAGTTGCATCTCGCTGAAATCGAGGAGATTGAGCCAAATTGTGGTAAACATACCAAGTACATTTTTGAATTTTGTAGGGACATGGTCCTACTACTCTCATAATTTTTGACTGCCAGAAACGACTTTGATTTAAAAACAAGGTCGGCTTGTAGTAAAAGAAGAAAAAATTATTAATTAAATTTTTCAAAGACATATATGTTGGTTTGTGTTTTTCACAAACGTATATAAAAATATTAGCATATCTAAACCTGTTTCATATAAATAATTGAACGGAGAAACAGTGCTTAAAGGTGTGTGTTTTAAAAATGAAACGTTAAAAGTAAATAACTAGTTAACTAGATAATAGTTTTGTTGTAGTTGTATGTTGATTATAACTATATTTCGCATAATTAATATAATCTAAGATTTGAATTATTGCAAAAAATAAAATGGAAAAATTTTTATTTTAATTATTATTTAGTTGTAAATAGTAAATTGAAGTAAATTGTTAAACATAAATTATTTATGTCTATTATGCATGAAATGAGATAAAATTTTTTTTGTCTATCTTCTATTTATTGTTTTTTTTTATTTCTTCTCAAATGGATTGAAATGAGTTTAATTACTATTATTATTCAAAGTTGGTCCTATTAGAAATATCCTATAATAATAGGATCGATTAAACTTGTCCGAGTCCGGAATGATTTTTGATATTTCTTTTATACATATTTCATTTTAAGTTATTATCGGCAATGATATATACCTACATATTTTCATTTTAATTTTGTAAACAAAATGTAAATAATTATGTTCAATTATCATTTGCACTTGGATATTTTTACATTACTATTTTGAATTCTTTTCTTTTGTTGGGTTGTCAATCCATTTAGAAGAACTACGAATAAGTTAATTATAAAAAAGAAATTTCTTCATTAACCTACACTCATTTATGTACTAACTATGAATCGAATTATGTTTCTATTTTCTTTAGTTATGTGGGTATAATAGGATTTAAAATAATATTGATAATAAACTACAATAAGAATTTTTTTTTTAAAAGAAAATTTAAGTTTTCTACATACAATAAACGTAGCAAACATGTTGACTGCGTCCAACATTTGTAGGAACTGAATTGATGCAGTCCTTGATGATATCTTGTTCACGCACAGGAATGTTCCTTCGTCGAATGGGCGGATGGTCCGTCGGAATGTCGTTGGGCCTTGATAATGTAGTGTAGCGTGGAGTAGTTTGGTCGCCTGCTGGGATTTGCTGTTCCCTCGATGGAGTCTCTAAATAGTTGTTGTCGCCTTGTTTGTCCTGATTTGACCTTGTCCTGGGCAGGGATGAAGCCCACTAAAAGTCCCGCGATGCTATACAATGGGGGTGAGCGCGTGCTCGCCTGGAGCAGAGGCACCGTGGTTGTACACCCCCGAGCGAAGATTCGTTGGAGGATCTGGGATTTTTTACACGCTGTTTTTGTAGCTGTAGGCGCTAACACTGCCCCCAAGTTAGGCTCAGCCTTGGGTTAAAGGTCAATGGAGCCTTGACCAGCAGTATTAACGACTTTGCTGTTAGCGCACCCAGATCCTACCGGCTGCGCCAATTGTTATGTAAAAATATCTCACAGTGACGGTTATATGAAAATAACTCACCACTCACAATTGTTATGTAATAATATTTCGAGATTTATTGTGTTTTATTAAAACGCACTTTTATTTTTCGGTTTGTCCGATAATTAATTTGTTTTTATTATCACTATTTCAACGTTTCTTTTAACAATAGTTGTCTTTTTATTCTTAAGTTAATCTATAACTTCATCTAAAACCGTTATGTCATTTTTTTAATTTTATGTCATTTTTTATAATTATATTACCAAAACAACAAGTAAATTATCTTTTTATTCACTTTCTATAAAACATAGCTTATAATCTTATTTATTCCTCCTTTTTTCACTTTCTATGAGACGTAGCTTATAATTACATATATTTATATAGGATAAAAAAGCTTTTTTCCTTTTTTGCACACACAAAAACTTACAGTTGTATTTATTTATTTAATTTTACATCAAGAGAAAAAAATGATTATTAATATTTATTTTTTTTTTAATCACTCTAACAATTGGATACGATTTTCATTTTATACACAATTTGCTTATTTTCGATATGCGAAAGCCGCACCCGCCGACGACCGTGGTTAAGACAACACTTTTTACGAAGGGTGGCGACGCGCCCGCCGCGCTTGACCGTTAAAACAACACTCAACTAAATTAAATTTTAACCCGCCGGTGGTGGCATGGAAAATTGTCCACCGGCTGGGGAAAACGCGCCCTTGAACTTTTAGTTCCCACCTGCGCAACTTGCTTATCGCGCGCTTCTCACGCGGCGCATTGCAAGTTGCGCTTAATTATTGTTGGGTGGGTCAAATTACTTTCAAGAAAGTCAAAGTCAAGATCACTGTTTGCCAGAAAAGCTTGGGAAGGGTGCAAAGGTAATTGCGCACCTTGCAAATCTCACAAAATGCGCGCGGATCAGGTTACGTCTGGAAATGTTACATTTGTTGAAGTGGATTTTGAAGATTTGTCCGTTAAGGAATTTTGTACATTTGAAAATGGAAATTAGATAATTATTTTCCGTTTAGGATTTGTTGTTCACAGGGAACTCATATTGCATCAAATTCATTGCGAATTTGATGTAAAAGGCTCCCTGTATGAAGGGATATGAGAATTTGCCTAAGGATTTCGTTTTTCACCGAGACCCTTAGAAATTCTGTATGTAACACCCCAGGCTACCCTTAACCTTTCATATCTTTTTTATATCTTCAATCTAAGCTGGCATTGCTCCATGATATGAACGACTATGTGACCTATGAAATGTAGGACTATGTGGCTCATATTTTCAGGGGTGATTGCAGAAGTTATGCCACAGAGGGAGGCTATCTGCACTATTCACTATGATACAGGGTATTTACAAAAAAAGAAGCTTAGGTGATTCCATTTAGAAAATATGTAGCTTCTAAGAACGAGAAAAATTCCAAAATTCTTCATTTTGGTAAAGTTTTGCGATTGACAATGTTTTTTTGTGAGTTCTTTTATTCTTAGGGAGTCAAGTTTTTTACTATGATTTTTACTGTACACCGAATACTATTTGGGGGCCTCCAGTATAGGGAATAAGGCGTCTGGCTACCATCCCAAAGGTCCAGGGTTCGAATCCCAGCCAGCCCCACGGTCCCTCGCCTTTTCCACTTTCCCACCTGCATAATTTTCCTTCTTTCTTCTTCCTTCTTTACATTCCTGATTATTTCTGCATAGCCTTCCTTAGCCCTTCCCCGCTCCACCAAAACGTATGTGGGTGATTGTCATGAAATGGGAGTAGTGGCTGGCTGGCCGTTGTTCTCTAGCTACAACGCCTCAAACAAATTTTTTCTGGGGTAAAAATCTCCATCTTGTAATAAAACATTCTCTCCTTCATCGCCTCCCGCGGCAAGCACTCTTGAACAAAATGGCGGCCCTTCAACCACCGAAAATGTCGCCTCCGTAACCTGTCCATTTTCCACTTTTACGTCACGGCACTACGTTTACGGAAAAACAGTGCATTATTGCCGCGCGCCTAGGGTCTCAAACGATAGCAGCAGTGTTCCGAAACTGATCACCGGTATTATTACGCGGGCGGATACCTGCTTAGTTAGATGTCAGTGTTTACATTCTGACTGTTGTTTGTTGCAAATTTCAATGAAAACTATAAGAATAGCGTACACGCAACGACAAATTGGTTGTCAAGTGGCACTAAGTAGTGAAAACGAATCGTGACAAGTTTCTTTATGAATGTTTATCCTCGCCGGACGTTTAGACTGTGAACAATTTATAAACAAGAGGGCAACCCTCAAGAAAATTATCGAAGAAAAAAAAACTGTCGCCTCCGTAATGTGTGTTTTCGTTGTGATATGTGTTGCAAATCTCTTTTAACTCGGTTCGGTGAATTTGTTTGTATTTGTAGAGCAAGCAAATTTTCGGAAAAATTTTTTGCTCTCATTGATCATAAAAGCGACGGATTTTTCTATGAAATGTCGCTACCGTAATTGTCGCCTCCGTAGCAGTTGTTGTTTGGTTTTCGTGCATTGATGTTTCTAATATTATTTTTAAAGAAATGGCACCTACTACACGTAACTCGAACCAGCAAAAAAAAGAGCAAATCACAATCGCTCACCGGAGTAATAAATGGAAAATACAGCGGCAGAAAAAATCCAAAGAACAACAAACAAAGAAGAAGGTGCGTATAACGATTGACGAAATATCAATTAATAACAAAAAAATAAATACTGGTTAGTATGCCAGCATTAATTTGCCTTCGGTGTTTCTTATCTGTTCCGGTATGCGTGTGTGTGTGTGTGCGCTTGTGGATGTCCAGTGTCTTTGTTGATATTGAGCGCCGCGATGACGGTCGGTGCATGTTTACATGAATACTGGTGGAGTCTTGATGTTTGTTTCTGTTGCAGAAGCCTACCAATAAAAAGAAAATTGAAGACCAGAAAGAACAAAGACGCATCGCTCAAAAAGAAAGGAGGGACAAAATGAAAAATGATTCAAAAAAACATGAGGCATACCTGAAAGCTGAGAGAGAGAGATATCATCGTCGTAAGAATGAGGGAAAAATCAAATTGGTGGCCGATATGAGCAGAAGGGAGGCCAAATCGTTTCGAAAAAAGAAAAGAGAGAGTAAGAGCGCAGAGCGACAGCGTAAAAAGTTATCAGTTGAAAATGCGAATGTAGGTCAGCCATTTACTCCGACCATGCCGATTGATCAGGATTTGCTGGTAAAACCTATGTCACATCAAGTCATAAGCGGCCAAAAACGCGCGAAGAAGTTGAAACAAAAATGCTACAATGAAAACTTCAAATTAAAAGGCCAGAAAGAAGCGATGGCAAAGCGCATTCAAGTCTTGGAGAAGAAATTGAAACGGGCGAATGCGAAGAAAGAAAAGTCCGAAAAAACGTCTTCTCCAGTAATGGTAGTGAAAAAGTTTTTACACGGCAGAACAGTCCCAAAGGATATTGAGGAACGACTGGTGCGTATAGTCCGAGATCCGAACATCTTTGTAAAATAATTGTTTTAATAACTCTACCTTACGTTCTTTTTTAGGTTTTTGATAGCATTTTACGGAAACAGATTCGTACCGATTTCGCGGGAAAAAAATCTAGCCGGAAAGGAATTAAAGATTGCATATATGGCCGTGTAATAAAAAAATATAAAAAACAGAGTCAGGTACGACAATTAGTTGGAATCTCAAAAAAAAGTGTGATTGAAAATAATATTCATAATCTAAGAATCTTGAGAACCGACACTTTGAAGAGCAGAGTGAAGGAATTTTTGATGGTAAACAGTAAAATTGATCCCGGCAAAAAGAGTACAATAACTCGGAAAAAAGACAAGAGACAAAAACATTATCTTGATGCGTCGTTGAAAGATTTACATGCAAAGTTTACAAGAGAAACTGGCCTAAAAATATCCTACAAGACATTTTGCAGATTTCGCCCGTTTTATTTTGTGCAACCCTCAATCACGGAAAGAAACACATGCGCTTGCCGGGCTCATGAAAATTTTAAATTATTCATTGACGCTTTGCATAAGAGAAACATTATTTTGGAAAAAACACCACTGCAAGTTGTAGCTAAAGTTACATGCAATCAACAAGAATTATCGAAAGATTGCTATTTTAGAGACTGCCAGAGCTGCAAAAACTCGAAGGTGGAGCTATATGCTGAGAAAAATTCAGGTCTATTTTCATAACCCCAATGGATCACTGAAAAAGAAACCAGGACCTCAACCTGACCTCAACAACGTCACAATTTTGGAAGTTGAGAGACACTACAGTAAGAGAATGCTGCTAGAGATGCTCCACATAAACAAAATGAGAGATGCAGTTAACCGGCGTTCTGATTGTGACAACCTCAGCTATGCATATAAACAGCTGATTGGGGCAAGGACAGATTATTGACAACAAGCTTCGTGTTCGTGCATCTGCTAGTTCCGCCGCGTCATAAATGTGTTAGTGCTGTTTTTATGTTTATACTTTATTTTATGTTTTACTTGTATTGTAAGTGTGTAGATACTTTTATATTTATTTTGTATATTGACGTTTTTTCTTTTTAATTAAAGGCCTGATGAAGGGTGTATTCATGCCCGAAACGTCGCAAACAAAATAAAAATCTTTTATTTTTTGACCCGGAGCCCACTAAAATCTCCACCATTAAGAACCCCAGGGGTCACATCAAAAAATTCCTACTGCCAGAAACCAGGATCAGCGCCACAACTCAAAAAACTATCACACCAAATATCACAAAAATTGCCACTCAAAGTATACATGCCGACAAGGTGCCTAAATTACTGCAAGAAAAGATAACGGAATTTTTAAAGCACACTTTTAGATCAGAATATCAGCAAAAAACTTTGAAATCAAAACGTGAAAATTTAGCTGATAATGAATGTTTTCTATTATTTGACTTCAGCGAAAACTATTTGTGCAAATATAAATCTGAAGTTCATGCTTTCCACTTCGGAGCCAGTCGACAGCAAATCACATTACATACAGGAATGTTTTATGGCCCCGGCAACTTCAAGGAAGGATTCATAACAGCATCAGAATGTCTAAATCACTCTGCTCCGGCAGTGATAGCTCATTTAGAGAGAATTTTGGCTCATTACCTTGCTAAATTTCCTAGTATTCATCACATTCATTTGCAAAGTGATGGACCAACAGCACAATACAGAAACAAAATGATTTTTTATCTGATAACGCAGTATTTCCCGAGTCTATTTCCTCAAATTTATACTATAACATACAGCTATACGGAGGCGGGACATGGCAAAGGACCGGCGGACGGGATCGGAGCCACTGTAAAAAGACAGGCCGATGACGCCGTTCGCTATAATAAAAATATTCCAAATTTTGACTCCTTTATAAAAGTCATCCGAGAAGGGAGCCAAAATATTCATTTTGATGTCACTACGCTTGAAGACGTTCGCCGTATTGAAAATCTCCAACCCAAGAATCACAAACCTTTTTCTGGAACCTTAAAAGTTCATCAATTTTCATGGCACAGAGAGAATCCAACTACAATTCGCTTCAATGCCCTGAGTTGCTTTGAGTGCAAGACCGACAAAAAATGTCACCACCATTTTCTAAACGATCTTTTCTATTCCACTTCCAACAACAAAAAAGGCAGTGGACAGAAAAGAAAACCGATCGCTGGCGATTCTCCAATGTCCGAAACAATTATTCCACCAGATCACAGGCCCCGGAGAAGTCGTCGGTATGTTTAAAAATTATTGATGATACTTCGCTAACTCTTATTATCCGGCTAATTGTTAATTATTTATTTATTTATAGAGTAAAAAAGGTATCTTCACTTCGTTCATCAGGGAATCAGATGATAACCCACCCGGCGACACCCCATTGGCTCAGATAAACCTCCAGGGTCTTCATTTTGTAGATTAAAATAATTACCTTTTTTTTATTTTCCTCCCATCAAAATATAAAAATTCTCGCCTATTAAGATTTAGAATATTATGTTCATCATAAAAAACAAGTATGTATAAATGTTATTGGATTAATAAACAACGCGGGACTCCGCTTACATTACGAAATAGAATTCCATTGATTTTGTGTCGCCTCCGAAGCCATATAATTTCGGCTTTTCTATATAAACTTCTCACTGTCTATTCCTCGTGTGTATTTATGTGGAAATATACAGAAAGTACTTCAAAATAATGTTGAAAACACATCAGAAAAATTGTTTTCAGCACTTTTTTGTTTGTTCACCAGCAAATCTCAAAAACTCCCATTTCATGACAATCACCCATGTCATCGGTTGGTTGATGAAATGTAACTCGTTCAGGAGGCATAACACTCCAGCGAATTGTTTCTCGATTCCCCGATGCCAAAGTCAATATGGTTTGGAATAGGTGGACTAAAAATATCGCGGGGAAATTGTGGCAGTTCCTTCCTCCCCGACTAGAGCTGCTGTTCGACATTGAGTTTGGGTTAGGACAGCGAAGAGAACGGACGTGTGCTGTCCCGGTCCCTAAGAACGCGCCGACACAAACAAAAAAAACAAAACTGTTACACAAAAAGAGTGCGTGAAATCTAATAAAAAAGTGCACAAAAAAACTAATAAAACAACAGTGACAAAAAAAAAGATACGAGCGCGGTCTAACGCGAAGGCCCATCACCCTTCAATAGACTCAACGACCGACCGGACCGACGAACGGCGCAAGTAAGTACCCTTGCTCCCTACCCTCTCTCGCATCTCGGTCCTGCAGGTGCCGCGGCTAAAATCTGTCGGTCGATGAAATTTGCCCCGTCTCAAAAGGCATAACACTTTGACGAGGACAAATTTTATTGACTCTGATGGTTGCGGCAAATGTAATGCCGGGAAATATTCCCGAGAACGTGGCGATTGAGCCCGCGCAGCCGAAGTCCCGTTACGAGTCAAGTTTTGGTATTGACTTTTGTAACATTCGTGGACTTCAAGCGAATTTCTCTTTTGTTGAGTGCCACTTATCCAAGTACAAACCCCCAATCTTCGCACTTAGTGAAACCCAAATATCAGCCGATAATGATTTAGGTTATTACCAGGTGTCGGGGTACACTTTAGTGCACAATCTCTCCCCCCATAGGGGTATTGCCATTTATGTTAGGGACGACGTGGCTTATTGTAAAATAATTCAAGCACAACTTCAGATTTTAATTATCTTTGGATTAAAATCATTTTCCAAAGCCACGTCATATTCTTCTGCTTCCTATACAGAAGCCCTAACATAAGTAACGAAGCCTCCACTTTATCTTTTGATACTATTTCCGAACAAATCTCGAGATTTTTGTCGTCCAATCCTGAGTGTGAAATCATCGTTGCGGGTGATTTCAATGTTCACAACGTTAAATGGCTGACTTACTCAAATGGCACCAGTATTTCTGGCAAGGACGTCGAGCTCTTTGCAGACATCAATAACTTGCATCAAATTGTGGATCATCCCACAAGAGTCCCTGATGTTGCTGATCAAGGAAGATATCTCCTTGATCTTTTTCTAACTTCTCATCCAGCGCGTTACTCCGTCGAAGTTGATTCACCTCTCGGCAATTCAGACCACTGCCTAATCAGTGCTAACTTCCCATTCGAATTTCCCACCCCGCTGCCTTCACTCGTCGTGGCCAAGTATACGTGCAGTTGCGGAAAAATGAGCCGCCTAAACTATTTAAGTCTGCACTCGATCTGAACGACGCCGCCAGCCCAGCCTCCACTTCTGGAGCACAATAGGAAATTTGGAACAACCAGCCGACGCCGAGGAGCTTTGTATGTGTCTGATTTTAAATTTTGCTTTTTTTTATTATTTCTTTTATGTTTCGATCTAATTTTTCATTTATATTTATTTCTGTTTTATTTTATTTTGTTTTACTTTTTTTTTTCTGTTTAATTTTTGAAAATAATTTTTCTTTCTCTTTGTTTCTGTAATGTTGGAATATTACTCTAGGGTGTTAAAATTTTTAATTATGTCGCATCCTGAACTCATTTTACTATCTCGTGTTGATTACTTCGGGTAGTGGTTTTAATATGAACAAAATCAGAACTTTGCTTAACATCTTCGAAAGTAGAGCTCAAGGTTTAAATGTTTGTCATATTAATGCGCGCAGTTTATGTAATAAAATGGACGAACTTCGTGAAATTTTTCAGGAATCAAATATTCACGTTATACTGGTATCCGAAGCTTCATTACGCCATCACGTGCCGTCGAAACTCGTTTCTATAAATGGTTATAACCTATTCCGAAATGATAGGAAAAATCGCTCTGGTGGTGGAGTAGCTATTTATGTTAAGGACAGTTTTCGATCCCTGAAAGTTAAAGAATCCGTTTCAAATGCCCTGGAATTCCTTAGCATAGAAATTAATAATGGCTACAGTAAATGCCTTGTCTCAGTTGTTTACTGTCCCCCTAGAATTTTCACTATTTCTGAAGCTAGCGAGTTGGAAGAGTGGCTCTCTGATGTTACCCGCAACTACGATAATATTTTACTTGGAGGAGATTTTAATGTAAATATTTTATCTAATAATGCCCGTTCTAAAAACTTCCTTGATTTTTTCAATACCTTCGACCTTAAACCTGTAAATCGACTTCCAACGTATTGTGATACTAATAATCCATCATTGCTGGATATATTTTTTGTGCCGAATGTGGACAATGTATTATTTCACAACCAAATTAGCCCACCCAGTTATCTCGATCATGACATCCTCTATCTCTGCTTAAATTTCAAAGTTGAAAAACCTCGGCAAAAAATTTTGACATATCGTGATTATAAATCCATTGATATACCAGCCCTACTACAAGGATGTGCCTCTCTCCCATGGAATGGTACATATAGTATCATTGACATTGACGATAAGGTAGAATATTTCAATTCACTCTGTAATCTTCTGCATGAATCCTTTGTTCCGGTCAAAACTAAACGAATACTTTCTACCATCTTCCCCTGGTTTTCCTCTCAAATTAACCGACTGATTTCTGAAAGGGAATTTTTATTCAGAAAATACAAGAAAAATAAAACTGTCGTAAATTTAGAAAGGTACAAATATGTTCGGAACTTAGTTACCTCTGCCATCCGTAGAGAAAAACTACGATTCTTTTCGTCAAAGCTTAGTCCTAATTTGCCTGCAAAGAAATTTTGGGCGAACATAAAGCAAATTGGAGTCCATGGAAATGACTCTGTAGCCCAGGTCAATCTTAGCCCGAATGAGTTTAATAAACATTTCACAGCTGCAACAAGCAAAGTTTGTGATACTGATTGCTCCACGACTACTGGTAATAATACTGGTATCTTTAGTTTCCGAAACGTGGACTACGTGGAAGTCCGTAAAGCCTTCTATGCTATTAAATCCAACGCTACTGGACAGGACAACCTCCCACCCATATTTCTCAAGCTAATTCTTCCTGTAATTCTCCCCTACATCTCTCATATTTTTAATAGCTGTCTTATGAAATCACATTTTCCGCTTCAATGGAAAAAAGCGAAAGTAATTGCACTACCTAAATGTAAATCCCCAAGTAGTCTTGCAGACTATCGTCCTATAAGTATCTTATGTTATTTAGGTAAGGTACTAGAAAAACTAATGGCATGGCAAATTGACAGTCACTGTGAGACGGGATCCCTATTGAGTCGGGTCCAGTCTGGCTTTCGCAAAGGCAATAGCTGTGAAACTGCACTTCTGAAGATTACTACTGACCTTCGAGTGGCTCTTGACTCCGGTAATGTTGCTTTTCTCGTGCTTCTTGATTTCAGTAAGGCTTTTGATAGTGTTGACCACATGCGCCTATTTACCAAATTGGCAACCCACATGAGGTTTACATCCTCTGCTACCTCTTTAATCCGCAGTTACCTGCAGAATCGTTCCCAAAAAGTTTGGTTGCATAACTCGATTTCGGATCCCTTACCGATAACATGCGGCGTTCCGCAGGGCTCCATACTAGGCCCATTACTATTTTCTATGTACATAAATGATCTTAGCAGTGTCGTGACAAGCTGCAAACTCCACATGTATGCAGATGATGTTCAGATCTACTTAAACAGTAGTCCTAGACTGGCTGAGAACTGTATTGCGGCTATAAATGCAGATCTAAAACGTATTTATCAATGGTCTGTGTCCAACCGTCTACAACTTAATGCCTCTAAATCGTGTTGCATTCCAATGTATAGGAGTAAATTAGATACCGACCGTTTTCCACCTATCGTTCTTATGAATACACGTCTACCTTATCAAACGCGTGTCATTAATTTAGGCGTTTATCTGAATTCTCAACTTACCTGCTGCGATCATATTTCTCATACGTTATCTAAAATTTATGGTAATTTACGGCGTCTCTGGCTTTACGCCTCCATCTTACCCTTAGGCTCGCGCTCAAAGATAATTAAATCTCTAGTGTTACCATACTTTACCTACGCCAGTTTGGTCTTTCCTTCTCTTGATGCTGCATGCCGTGGTAAGCTTAATGTGGCTTTCAACGACTGCGTAAGGTTTGTCTACAGTCTTCGCCGATCCGAGCACATCAGTCCATATCGTTATTCTCTTCTGGGGTGCACAATTGATGATTACCTACTCCTCAAGGAACTGACATTTGTTTATAAGCTTCTACATTCCGACCGTCCATCTTACCTACATGAATATCTCCGAATTGGACGTACTTCTAGAAGAACGTTATTTATACTGCCAAGAGTGTCTTTCTTGGTTGGGCAAAGATCTTTTTTTTGTTCATTCTCTTCAAGTTTGGAATAGTCTGCCTAACTACGTACAAAATGCGGGGTCGTTAAATGTGTTCAGGAAACGCGTCTTCAATTTTTTGAATAACCAGTAATATTCCTTCAACTACATTCTTATTAACTTTTACTTGTTTTGCTTTGTCTTTTTTATCACTTTTTAATAGTTCACTCACTCGTTCCGCTTTTTATTAATTAATGTGTTTAATTATAATGTACATGCGTTTTTCAGCGTTAAAAGATTATGTAATCTTGATGTACAATTTATGTTATAAACGAAAATAAACGAAATAAACGAAATAAACCCCTCCCAAACCAGTTCGAAGAACTGTATGGCATTATGGGAAGGTCAATTGGCTGGGGCCTATTAATTTCGTCCAGTCTACAGACTGGAATCTGTGTTTCCGGAATAACGCCAACTCTGCCGCTATCCGTATCACCAGGATCATACAGGCAGGAATGCATTTGTTCATTCCCCATTCTACCAAATCTGTGAAGCCTAGGCCCAACAGATGGTTTAATCGAGAGTGTATGAATGCAATCAAAACTAAAGAAGCCGCCTTCCGAGCGTACAAGAGCTCCCCGAGTGAATCGCTCCGTTTAGAGTACATACAACAAAGAAATTCTTGTAAAACCGCCATCAAGAAAGTCAAAACCTTATTTGACAACAAATTGAGAACTAAACTCCTAAATGCAACCTCCGGTAGCAAAAACTTCTGGTCTTTGGTAAGTTCCATCAAGAAGAATTTCACTACAACTTCAACCCCTTCCTTTATTCACAATGAGAAGGTAATAGCAGACAGCAAATCCAAGGCCAATTTATTAGCATCTATTTTCGCTTCGAATTCTTCTTTACCCGAAACTGATGTGCTACCCCCTGTTTCCGAGCGTAACACCCATTCAATGGACAGGGTTTTTTTCAGGACTCGCGAGGTGTACAGGTGCCTCAAAGAGCTCGATGCCAACAAATCCACTGGACCCGATAATATACCCCCTATCGTCTTAAAACAATGCGCCTCACCTTTGGCTAAACCTCTGCGCAAATTATTTTCCCTGTCATATTTCTCCGGAGTTTATCCCGACTCTTGGAAACTTGCCCATGTTCAGCCCATACCGAAAAAAGGTGATTCCAGCGATCCCTCCAATTACCGCCCAATAGCAATTACTTCTATTCTCTCCAAAACCATGGAGACGATAATCAACAAAAAGCTTATGGGATATCTAGAATCCAACCTACTCATAAACGACAGACAGTATGGCTTCCGACAAAAAAGATCCACTGGCGATCTTTTAGTCTGTCTTACAGAACACCTCAGCCGTAGTCTGCATGAATCCGGTGAGTCTAGTCTGGTTGCTCTGGATATCTCCAAGGCTTTCGATAGAGTTTTCCACACAGCCCTGTTAGCTAAACTCAAAGCTATTGGAGTTGACTCACTTCTACAGAAGTGGATTGAGAGTTTCCTTTTTGGCCGTTCAATCAAAGTAGTATTGGATGGCGTCAAATCCGCATCCCACCCGATCTCTGCGGGGGTCCCCCAGGGGTCAATTTTATCACCGGCCCTATTTCTCATATTTATAAATGACCTTCTTTCAATCCCCTCCAACCCACTCCTCAGCTTCGCTGACGACGGTACTCTACGTTACTCGTACAGCGTCGATACAAGACAGACTCATGCCAGATCCTGTCTTGATGATCGCGAACTAATGTCCAAGTCGATTATAAATGACATTAAGCTGATTCTAGAGTGGGGAAAGAAGAATCGTGTTGAATTCAACTCCGACAAAACCAAGTACTGTCTTATCTCCAAAAAGAAGTTCAACACCTCACCATCCTTGAAAGTGGATGACGTGGTACTAAAGGCCGACCCATCCCTACACATCTTAGGCGTGACTTTAGCCAAAGACTTGCGATGGAATGACCACATATTCCAAATCGCCAAACATGGATCTCAGTGCTTGGGATTTCTTAAGAGGTGCAAGTTCCTCCTCCAGCCATCGGCCCGTGCTGTTATTTATAAATCCTACATTCGGCCTCTTCTCGAATATAACTCCCTCGTTTGGGGCGGCGCCCCAATAACCACCTTGGCATGGTTAGATAAGGTGCAAAAAAGGGCGCTCAAGTTAATTGATGACGACACCGCCTGCTCCACCATCGATCCCCTGAGCCACCGTAGGAATGTAGCAGCACTGACAAAATTTTATCGCTACTACCACAGTGACTGTTCCTTCGAGTTAAACGCTCTCCTGCCTCCACGGCAATCTTATACCCGCAACACCAGATTAGCCCACTCGTCTCATTCCCTTCACTTGCAACTACCCTTTTCACGCACTCAACAAGATATGAATTCGTTTGTTAATAGAACAACTCGGCTGTGGAATAACCTCTCGCAGTCAGTATTTCCGAACTCTTACAACATCCAAGAGTTCAAACGCAGGGTTCATCACCACCTTCTTCAATACCCCCCCCCCCGTACCTTTTAATCCTTAACCTATGCCCCCCCCTCATCCCTCCCCCGTACTAAGCTTACTGCTAGACATTGCACCATGACGTGACAAATGACATGACGGACTAGTAGTACAAAGGGTGACTCCTGAGCTTAGCACTGCCACATAAAAAAAAAATTGCACTCTATACCAAGAAAATAGATTGTCAACAGTATAAAGGGCCTTTCCTGAGACTCTAGTCTTTCACATAAAAAAAAGATAACATCATCTCCAGATTTTGAGAAAAATTTGATTCCCCCCACCCAAGAATTGCTTTTGGGACCCCCCTGGCGGGCGATATGACCAGCTGCTAAAAAATGAAACGACGAAACACGAAAAGGGAAAGCAGCAGCGGCCCTTTTCATGGTAAAATCAGTAGTGTCGTCTTATAATCTAGCCAATGTTCGTCTCAAGTCGAAATGTGTTTATTCGATATTTTAAGGGTCGCCAAATTATGAATTGTTGTGCTTCACAGTGGGCGCCAATTTTGCAAAATTGATGACCTTTTAAGGTCGATTCGCACTATACGGAACGTCAATGTCACGGAACGGCAACGGCGCGTGAAAATATTCTTCAATGACTTTTACACTACGCGTTCACATATAGGTATAGGCAACATCACGGACCGTCAACATAACGGCACGTCAAGATTAGTTTGAAACTATATTTTGACGTGGCGTACTTTGATTTGACTGATTTGTTCTGTTGAATGTGAATATAGTAACGGAAACATTTCAAATTTTTCAAGTATTTAGCCTTTTTTTATTAAACTAATTTTCATGGATCACGAAAAATTGATTAAAAAGATTCCGTGATATAAGAAGGTGTATTATATTTCGCAAATTTTCTTCTTCCCCATCCCAAATTAATGCGATCATTGCCAACTTTTTGTTATTAAAGTTTGGCATTCCTAATAATAATTTAAATTAGCAATACGGAACTTAGACTGAACGGCAAAATTCACTTAACGTTGACGTGACGTTCAAGTGCCAAATGAAAGCAAAATTCACGTGCCGTTGCCGTTCGGTATAGTGCGAATCGACCCCTATAGAGCCTTTTTAGGGGGAAAAATATTGAGGCCGCCATGGGGCAATTTCTCCACAGAATGCCAATTACCTAGGAACGTTAAAATCTACGCGCACAAGACGTAATCTGAATATGATTTCCTTGGTGTCTGTTATGCACGTAGTACCTACAAAATTTTTCTTATAGTTTTTATAGGCAGGTTTAAATTTTTTTATGCACCCTAAATCATGTTTTGTAGATTTGTTCTTTGTTTCATTATACCCTTTTCATATCCCGGACTATGCACACATATTTTTTTTATTATAAAAGGCGTTGCAGCGCACGCGGGTTTTCGCTAGTAAATAAATAAATAACTTGACGCTATCATGGTATAATTTAATCAATTTTACAAATTTTTATAATAATAAATTTCGAAAGCAACAAAAAGCAAAAGTGTGTGAATTCAATAATTTAAAATCAAAAGTCTGAAAGAAAGAAGCCTTCCTTGATTGCACCGTTGGACTTAGCACAGCAGGCCCACACACAGTATAAGGCTAAGAACATAGTGAAGCAGAGAGCTAAGCAGCGATGATAGCGCAGAGCAAAGCGGCGAAATCAAACGAGTGAATTCCTGTAAACACGCGCATAGTGCTGCAGTATGCTCCACTATGCGCTTGTTAACAGGAATTCACTTGCTTGATTTCGTCGCTTTGCTCTGCGCTTTCATCGCTGCTTTGCTCTCTGCTTCCACTATGTTCTTAGCCTAAGAAGGAAGATCAACACTCCTTGGAAAAGATAACGCACTTTAAAGGTACGGTAAGTTGGTCGTATTTCTTTAGCGCTTAGGTTATTATCTAAACATAATTCTTGGCTCAATTTTTCTAGGCGAACATCAAGGCCCATTTGAGCTGGGTATCTGCGGTCTGGAGATGGGTAGCTATACAGAGTTAATTTTTACTTGGGCTTTCTCTTTGTGGTTTTCTTAACTGTGTTTGTTTTTGGTGTGGTGGGACTTTAGTTGGGCGTTGTTTTTGAAGGGATTAATAAAAATAGGTCTGTTTTTACAATGTGTACGTACATATATCTTTATTTATATGAATAAAAGGAAGAATACGCTTCAGCTCTTCAACTACATAAGGTCAGCAACTTAACTAGGAATAAGAAGCTAGGGCCTTTTCAAGAATGCAGGTTGCGTGCGCAATGACTTTTTCAGCAATTGAGAGTGTGTAGCTGAATAAGTCATTGCGCACGCAACCTGCATTCTTGAAAAGGCCCCTATTCAACCAAATGTACAACAACTAAAAAAATCTAGAAATACTCCTGGCACAATCCCAACAGCCTCGTCGTTTACCTCTTATGGGCCGTCCACACTACGCGGACTTAGATCCCACGCGCTTTGCGCCGTACGGCCTCAAAAAAAGCGTGCATGAGCATTTAATTTTCTGAATCGTGAGTAAATTGATAAAACCGTCAACAAGCCCGTGTTGTGTGGACGTACAATTTACCTTTTCGAGCACAGCCTTATGTCCGTGCAGTTTGGCCGTACTGCCTTTGCCATTAAAAATATCGCAAAAAAAGCCTGTTTAATGAGGGTCTAGTGTAGCGGATGAAAGAATGGATTGGCAATTTATATAATATCGTTCGAAATGTAACAGTTCCAAACGTGACCACTACGCGTACCAAGGACCACTATCCAGAGCAAACTCAGAGAAGAAGACGGATTGAGTGGATAATTAAAACTCTGTGTTGGTTAGTAAACTTAGTTTATTGATTATTGGTTATCTAGGTTTATCTATTTATTTATTTAATGACATATTAAAGGAATACAAACAATACAAACAAAATTGCTAGTCTGGCTCTGAAAGAACAATACAACAAAAGGAAACTAGTCTCTTTGGCACGATTTCGGTGACCCGACATGTATGTGCCGCAGATGCTAGTGGTTAAAAAGTGTCTGGTGTGGGCACGATGTCATAAAATGACATGTATGTGCCGAAGTTATAGAACATACCTTCCAACTTATTTAATAGGGAACAATATAATGATAACAAAACGAAACTTCTTGAACTTGACTTGAACTTGATGGTTTAGATGATTGTGATTGACTGCAATTTTGAAGCTCCGGCTCGCCTTTTATATCCAAATTTTCTTTCGTCGCCTACTTAAGTTCTATTGACATATTACTTTGTCGTTGCAGTTGTCGCCGCCTACTTGTCCCATTACGACACATTATAGCAAGTGTCTGAACATGCTCCCCCGCGTTGATCTAATCTTGATCAATTAGATCAACATTTTGCCTTCGATACTCCTCGTTTCCGGTAGTGGTGGAACTGTAGGTCCCCATTCACCTTAACCTTCACCTTCACTTGGTATCGTCCCGGAAGGTTGATGGTTTGTTCTCTTCCCTTCCGCTTCTGGATTTTTCCAATGTCCAGTTTTTCTATCACTCGTCTTGGAAGGAAAATGTCACTCCCTTCCCGAGTCGTAAACCTCTGGAAATCATTGGTACACCTCGTCTTCAGTTCCTTCAGAGTGGTTGTAGGTCTTAGCTTCTGCAAGGATGAAATGGTCCTTCCATTAATCTGAGCCGGTTCCTCTAGTATCGACTTCGTGAATCTGGTCTGTTCTGGCAACGCCCTTGGATACTCTCTCTTATTTTCTGACCTGCCTGATGGTTGATCAGGAGGCCTCGTCGAACCATCCACTGATGGAGGAGATAACGAGACCTCTTCATCAATGTGTAGGTAGGTGTCCCAATTGTCCCAGTAATCTTCCTCCTCCCATTCATACCGGTTACCCATCTGAAATATGTTAATGATAAATTTTGAATTTAAAATGTATATCTACAAAGTGTTGGACTGTTGGGTGTATGTACTTAGACCTGTATCGGTAGAGGGCACAATTTTGTGATTGGCCGTTTAACTTGACCCATATTGGTGCGAACTTGTACCACCCGAATTAGTCCATCGTTCCCCGGGAATAGTTCTTCTATGATCCCAAGAGGCCATACTGCCGGCGGTGTTTTGTCGCCTTTCACCAGCACTACCTGTCCTACTTGCAGATTGGTCTGTTGTCGTTGCCACTTGGGTCTCTGCTGCAGTTGATTGAGATAATCTTTCGACCACTTGTCCCAGAATTGTGACATAATGTTCTTGGTGTGTTGCCATCGTATATTGAGTGAGGTGTTGCCTGTTCTTGACTCTGCTTCTGGTAATACCATTAACGATTGACCAATAAGAAAATGACCTGGAGTTAGGATGAGTGGATCTTCTGAATTGTTGGGTACATAACATATTGGTCTTGAATTTAAACACGCTTCGATTTGGTTGAGGATCGTTGTAAATTCTTCAAAAGTATAAATGGAGTTTCCCATTATCCTTTTAATGTGGTGTTTGATGGATTTGACACCGGCCTCCCACAAACCTCCAAAGTGTGGCGCAGCTGGTGGATTGAAGTGCCAGTTTATAGATAAGTCTGCTAAGTATCTTTCCATTGCTGGACTTGATTCCTTGATGGCTTGGCTTAATTCTTTATCGAGCAATTTTCTTCCGCCGACAAAATTTGTGCCACAGTCAGAATATATGTCTGTGCATTTTCCTCGCCTGGCCATGAAGCGTTGGAATCCAGCTACAAATGCTTCCGCTGTGAGATCAGAAGTTAACTCGATGTGTACCGCCTTAGTTGACATGCAGACGAAGACACACACATATCCTTTAGATATTTTGGCATTTCGATGTTTAGCTGCCTTTATGTTAAAAGGCCCGGCATAGTCGACTCCTGTATGCGTAAATGCCTTCGCCATTGTAGTTCTGCACTGAGGTAGATTTCCCATTAGTTGATGGGTCGTGGATTGCCGATATCTCGTGCAGGTAATGCACCAATGTATTCTGGAAGTAATGCATCTCCTACCATCGAGAATCCAGTATTTGTTCCTTGTTGTTGCTAGCACTAAGGATGTACCACCATGCAACGTATCATGGTGTGTTTTGTCTACAATTAGATTTGTTACGTGATGATCTCGCGGAATTATGATGGGATGTTTTTGTGTGTATGGAATTGCAGCGTTCTTTAAACGTCCTCCTACCCTGATTAAACCATGTTCGTCAACAAATGGATTTAATGTGAGTAACTTGCTGCTTGACGATAGACGTTTGTCATTTAGAAGGCTTTGTAGCTCAGAATGGAAAGCAACTTGTTGGACTCGCCCTAAAATTGTCCGTTCTGCCTGATTCAGTTCTTCCGTAGTGATTGCTTGCAATTCTTTGTTCATGGGATCCCTCAGGTTGTGAATGAAGCGTCCTAACATTGCTATTATTCGGATAGTTCGTGTAAACGATGAATACCGGAACATTACGTCATCTTCACTTGTAGATACCAAAGCCGTTGTGCGTTCCTTAGCCTCTAATGTTGTATCCTCCTTGACGATGGCCCCTGTCGGCCAGTCTGTCGGTGATTTAGTGAGCCAAGGTGGACCGTTAAGCCATAGATGGTTGTCTATTAGTGAATTTGCAGTGGTTCCTCTGCTCGCAAGATCGGCAGGATTCCATTGCGTTGAAACATGTCTCCACTGGTCATACTTCACAAGTTCCTGTATTTGTAAAACTCGATTCGCCACGTAGGTTTTCCATCTCGACGCATGTTGTCGGATCCACTGGAGCACGATGGTCGAATCAGTCCACGCAATTAGCGGAATTCCTTGTAAGTTCATGCTAGATACAGTTTCTTTCAACAATCGTGCTAATAGCAACGCACTGTTCAGTTCCAATCGGGGTATAGTCATTGGTTTGATTGATGCTACCTTGGTTCTCGAGGTTAGTAGAGTCGACATAATGTTGCCTTCGTTGTCCGTGACTCGCAAATAGATCACAGCAGCAGTTGCTCGCATTGATGCGTCGCAGAAGCCATGGATTTGCATGTCATGTTGTGGAGAATAGTGGATCCACCTAGGAATTGTAATTTTGTTTATATTATGTAAATCCGCCTTGTAGTTTTCCCAATTTTTGGCTATATGTTCTGGCACTTGTTGGTCCCATGAACACCCTGTCAGCCATAAATCCTGGATTAACATTTTAGCAACGATTATCACTGGTTGTAGCAACCCTAGAGGATCATATAACGACGCCACTTCTGATAAGATTGTTCTCTTAGTTATGACGTTATGTTCTTTATGCAGCTTGAATTGAAAAGAGAAGTGATCAGAACACGGTTGCCAACGGACCCCCAGAGTCTTTATTGCATTCGCCTCTGAAAATGTCACCAAATCTTTATGCTCTCTGTACTCCATTGGTAATTGTTCAAGCACTTGCTTCTCGTTACTGCTCCACTTCCTCAGATTGAATCCACCTGACTTGAGCATTGTGAGTAGTTGGAACTGCAGTTCAAGTGCTTCTTTGACATCATCCGTGCCTGTCAATAAATCATCCACATAGAAATCAGACTCAGTTACCTTAGATGCAAGTGGGAAGTTCTGCTTCTCATCTACTGCCAGTTGGTTCAGTGTTCTAATCGCCAAATAAGGAGCAGCTGTTGTTCCAAAAGTTGCCGTTGTCAGCATATAGTCTTGAACATTGCCTTGAGTTTGATGCCGCCAGAGAATTCGTTGATATGTCCGATGTTCTGGTGATACCTGAACCATTCGATACATTTTCTCGATATCTGCATGGACAGCTATTCTATGTCTTCTCCATCTTAGTAGAGTGCAAAACAACTTGGATTGTATTGTTGGGCCAGCTAGCAAAAAATCATTCAACGAATGACCATTAGTCGTTTTCGCAGACGCATCAAATACAACTCTCACTTTGGTGGTGCTGCTCTCTTTTATTACCGCATGATGTGGGATGTAATAGTTTGGTTCACCGTCGTTGGGCTGGCTTGTTTCAACCATGTGTCCCAGCTGGATGTATTCCTGTAAACAGGCTTCATAGTCTTTCCTTAGTTGAGGGTTGCTATTGAGCCGTCTTTCTACACAATACATCCGCTTGAGGGCCATCGCACGTGAGTTGCCTAAGTTGGGCTTCTCGTTTCGTCTGAATGGGAGATTGACTTGGTATTGCCCATTCTCTAGCCGTCGATGGGTTTTTGTATAATAGTCCGAACATTCTTGCTCTTCTTGACTCAGAATTGGTGGTGAATTGACCTCTTCTTCTTCCCAGAATTGTTTAAGTTGATTGCTGAGATCCTCGTTTGTGACTTGAATCGTGAAATTGTTAGCTGTAGTATTAGACATCTCGTGTGTGGGTCCGATTATTACCCATCCAAAACTTGTGTTTACTGCCACGGGCTCTGCTTCTGCACCTCGTCGAACACCATCTTGAACTATCCTAGCATATGCATCTGCACCCAGCAAAGCATCGATGTCGCCAGGTTTCCACCATCCTGGGTCTGCCAGTTCAAGACCATGCAAATGGTTATACCGGTGACTTGAAATTGCTATCTTAGGTAAGCTTTCGGTTATACTGTTGACCACTAGAAATGTTTGGGACATCTGAAATTTGCTAGCGCTCATTGATTCTAGAATAATCCTAGTTTGTTTCGTTGACTTCCCTGTTGGCCTTGTGTTCAGACCATATATGTTGACTCCTGCCGGGCTACAAGACACTCCTAGTTTCTTGCATGTATTCTGGGTAATAAAGGATGACTCCGAGCCATTATCCACTAGGCATCTGATAGTATGTTGCCGTCCGTTGCTCCCCCTTGTGAGTACCAAGGCTGTTGATAGCAACGTGTGCGATCCCTCCCTTGCGAGGAAGGCTTGCACGTTGTTTGAACCACCAGCGCTGTGGGCCTGGTGAGTGGTTCGTTGATGTGACGATATAGGTGCATCGTTTGGTAATTGATTAGTTTGATCATGTTGGGATTGTAACATAGTTGTGTGTAATTCCCTTGGTTGTTGTGGATTTGGATCTGAGTAGAACTTCTTACTCTGTGTCTCTTCATGCAAGGTCGTATGATGTTTTTCCTTGCACTTCAAACATCTAAATTTACTTTTGCATTGGTTCGTCACGTGGTTTTTCGACAGGCAATTGAAGCAGTGCCCCGCTGTCCTCACTACCCTTCGTCTTGCAGTTGGGTCCATATTAACATATTTAGGGCATCTCTGAAGCCAGTGACATTCCTGGCAAGCTGGGCACTGATTCCTTTTGACTGTATGGTGAACCCTTGTAGTGGGTTTTGTCCGATTTAGTTATGGCTGTTGATTTGTGGACACAATGTCACAGATAGACTCAAGTACCTTATGTCTTTTGCACAGGAATGCATGGAACGCCTTGTAAGTAGGCAGAGTTTGGGATGCGCCTTGTTCTTCTTCCCACATCTTCATCGTAACAAACGGGAGTTTTGAGATCAGGATGTGTATAAGTAAAAGATCCCATGATTCTATATCAATTTTCAAATTGATGATTTGTTGTAGACAATCATCCGTTGTTGCTATGAATGTTTTTAAATTATTGGAATTTTCGGTTGTAACCTTTGGTTGATTGAGAAGTGTCTTCAAATAATGATTTACCAAAATCCTCTTATTTTCATATCGTTCCTTAACCTTGTTCCAAGAAACGTCATAGTTATTATCCGTAACTGGTATGTGTCGTAGAAGTTGTTCAGCATCACCAATCAAACATGATTTCAGGTGATACAGCTTCTGCACTGCGCTCAATTGCACGTTGTTGTGAATCAGGGACACGAATAAATCATGGAAGGAAAACCACGAATCATAATTCCCATCAAACTTTGGTAAGTCTATTTTTGGCAAAAATGTTTCCGTTCGGACCATTGGAATTGTTGCAGGTTGGGTTGGCAGAGGTTCTGCTGCAGACAATTTCCTGAGTCCTTCCAGCAGTTCACTCCGATACTCAGAATATTTCGACTCTATTTGCACGTATGTATCTTCAGGTGCTGCTGCGGAATCTGACTCGTCACATAGATACGCATCCGTTAATAACTGATCTGTCTCCTTGTACTCCAACCATAACTGATTCATTTGTTCCAGTTTTACTTCATAGAATGCCTTGGTTCTTTTTACCGTCGCAGTTTTCTTCGAATTTTCAATAAATTTCTCAATACGAGATCTCTGAGCCTGCTCTCGCAGCATTGCCTTCCTTAGTGAACTCATCTTAGAACTTGATTTCGTCGATAAAATAGTTTGCCAATCCTGGATGGAACCACCAAAATGTTTAATGAGGGTCTAGTGTAGCGGATGAAAGAATGGATTGGCAATTTATATAATATCGTTCGAAATGTAACAGTTCCAAACGTGACCACTACGCGTACCAAGGACCACTATCCAGAGCAAACTCAGAGAAGAAGACGGATTGAGTGGATAATTAAAACTCTGTGTTGGTTAGTAAACTTAGTTTATTGATTATTGGTTATCTAGGTTTATCTATTTATTTATTTAATGACATATTAAAGGAATACAAACAATACAAACAAAATTGCTAGTCTGGCTCTGAAAGAACAATACAACAAAAGGAAACTAGTCTCTTTGGCACGATTTCGGTGACCCGACATGTATGTGCCGCAGATGCTAGTGGTTAAAAAGTGTCTGGTGTGGGCACGATGTCATAAAATGACATGTATGTGCCGAAGTTATAGAACATACCTTCCAACTTATTTAATAGGGAACAATATAATGATAACAAAACGAAACTTCTTGAACTTGACTTGAACTTGATGGTTTAGATGATTGTGATTGACTGCAATTTTGAAGCTCCGGCTCGCCTTTTATATCCAAATTTTCTTTCGTCGCCTACTTAAGTTCTATTGACATATTACTTTGTCGTTGCAGTTGTCGCCGCCTACTTGTCCCATTACGACACATTATAGCAAGTGTCTGAACAAAGCCATTAAACCCTATATGAAAAAAAGGAGCCAAAAGCGCGTATGACCAAAGTCCCCGTAGTGTGGATGCACCATTAAGGTTCTTGGTGAAAATGTCTGCTATTATTTCCGAGCTTGGGACGCGTACTGCTTTAGGGGTGGGCGAACCCGTGGCGACCGCCCAGAGGCGCTATGCCCCACGGGACATCGCCGCGATCAAGAAATCTGTTTATTCAATTAGTTATTAAATGACAACACCTCCGCAATACGAGTATAACACACAACGCCGGATATGCACAGGAAGTAAACAAAGCCTGTGTTGGAAAAAACGTACAAGACTGGGTGGCAAGGGCGCTTTATTTCTTTTGTTCTTTCGCAACTATTGTGTTTAGTTAGTTTAGTTTAGTAAACCAGTGCTGGCCAATAGCAGCTTTCGAGAAACACACGAGCTTCCCCAGAATTTTCTGATTCCTCCAACCCTCCTTGTGAGTTCAACTATTGTTCTCTCTTTTCTTCCTCGACTGTGATAAATGTCAGAAAACAATATTCATGTCCCCAAGAAATTTGCAACATGTTTGCTGACAAATTCATTGAAGTTTTCTGCCCAAAGTCTAATGCATTGCACACTGCCCCAACAAGCATGCACACTATCACTATAGCTTTTATAACTGCTATTCGTTGACGATATAATAACCAGTATAAACAATCTCGATATCAATAAAGGTCTTGATCCTAACGACCTAGCTCATTGCTTTTTGCAGGGCTGTTCAGATCAAATTTTTGTTTCTCTTTATCTTATCTTCAACAAACCGCTATCGACAGGATAGTTCCCTATGATACGGAAAGAATTCTATCTCACTTCACTCCAATCCACAAAACATCTAATAAGCACTCGGTGGAAAACTACAGGGGTATTGCCACTTTATCAACAATTAGACGAGAAACTTGTTTACGATATTATTGCTCCTCTAATCGACCCATGTCTTATTGAATAACAACATGGTTTCTGAAAGTGACGATCTACTACTATAAACCTTATGGTCTTATAGAGGGAAGAGTCCAAGAATTCGATAACTTTCGGGCCCCAAAAATCTTTTCTATTCGCTGTCTGCCGAATCCCGATATACGTTGGAATCAGTATAGAATAAATTTCTCCACAGATAGACTCAAAAGTTGGAATTCATGCCGCTGCCACATAGGAGGCAAGTACTTATCTCTTGCTTTACTTTGGGCGTCCTAACCGATACTGTTAAGAACAGTTCGTGTCCGATAGGATCAAGTTCGACACAATAGGCATACGAAAATACTAAAAGAAAACCCTCATTGGACATAATATGCAAAGAACGAACCCGGCAACAAATGTTGTATGTATATGCTTCCACAAAAAATAATCCATTAAACAAAAAACTGTATACCCCTGTTGACATCATAATTAGCACGAACTCCTTAGAGTTAAGCTTGGGGGTACTCGGGAGCCTAGGGAGTAAGGCGTCTGGCTACCATTCCAGAGGCCCCGGGTTCGAATCCCGGCCAGCCCCACGGTCCTTCGCCTTTTACACTATCCCACCTACATAACTTTCTTTCTTAATTCTTCCCTCCTTACATACCTGATTCTTTCCCTCATAGTCTTCCTTAGTCCTTCCCCGCTCCACCAAAGCGCATGTCATCGGTTGGTTGATGAGATTCCACTCGTTTCAGGAGGCATAACACTCCAGCGAGTTGTTTCTCGATGCCCTGATGTCAAAGTTGCGATAGTAATGGTTGGGAGCAGGTGGACCGAAAATATTGCGGGTAGGTCGTAGCAATTTCTTCCTCCCCGACTAGAGTTACTGTTCGACATTGCATTAGTATACGAAGAAAGTAGCTTGTCAACAGTATAAAGGGCCTTTCTTGAGACTCACATTAAGAAAAAAAAATTTGTTGTCTGTAAAGAGGGTTTACGGACGATAGTTTAACGTGACAACGTCAAGAGAAAACATTGATGAAATGATTGCATACTTTTATGAATAAAATTGAATCATTTATATTCAATTATCATTATTTTGTATGGATACAAAAAGGAGTGAAATGAAATATTCATTTTGATTGATAAATTAGCTTTTATTTGCACTAATGAATTCAAATATGTTTATTACTTTAATTAACAGATTATTTACAAGTAACAATGTGTAGTAACAAATTCATTTACAGCTTTTATACATGTCTGATATTTAACTTCTTGCAATCTGTGTTATTCTGTTAAGGATAGGTCGATGATAGGAAAAGTATGAAATGAATGGGAGTGTTTCAAGTGTAATGTGCCTTGAAAAAGTCAAATCGAGGGTTGTTCCTCTCAGCGTTGTTGACTTAGTAACATCGAGATTGCATTCGAGATTGTACATATCCTCCATGAATTTGAGGCATGTATCATCATTTTTCACGTTTGTGTTGAAGTCCCCACAAAGAAGAATTGGTACATTGGTATCAACTTGCATGATCGGATGCACATACTGCCTGTTATGCACGTACGGAAAGAGCGCTTGGTGCAGCAATACACTAATGTTTGAGACACTTGCTACAGGATGAATATATACTGCGCCAAGTATAATTTTAAACGTTGCATCAGCAGTGAAGCATGTAATTTCAGCCAAGCAGACCTCGCCTGTGTTTCTGATGAGACGAGTTGTGTCCGACAATTCAACGTGGAGAACTTTGGCCGTGGATGTTGATGTTAATTTTCGATAAATTGCCACTACACCAGCTGCGTTTGTATCAGAATCCGATCGATTATTCTGCCTGGTTATACATTCATAATTATTGATTGGAACTGGATCAAAATTGTCACGCATCCACGTTTCAGTCTCTCCTAATCCGATCTTGGTATCACGGGATCCGTTTCAATATCGGCGAAGTGCGCAGACAAACTCTGAACATTAAGGTTTTTCACTACAGTTTGCCCAGCGTTGTTACCGTCATCACAAAATTTCACTGCTTTCGAAGTGATTGTTTGAAGGGCGTGTCCACGGAGTCGAATGTATTCGTTACGGACATCTCGCGTAGTGTGTGAGTCGTTCCCATCCCGTCCGTGTTTGAAGATAAAAGGCGCATCTTTTTCCGTGATGATGTGCAAGCCGTCTATATTCGTTACCCGACTCAGCGCCACGTACACCAACTGTTGTGGTTGCTCCGAGGAGTATTTATAAACAATAACAGTAAACGTCCCACCTTGCGACTTGTGAATGGTAATAGCACAAGCAGGAACGCAAGGAAACTGTTTTCGTTTGCATTTCACAGTTTTCGTCAGTGTAATGTTCACTATTTCCTTATACACCGGCACCCAGTTAGGAGACAGAGTGTTTGGCTTGCTTTGCTTATTGTTGACAATTTGACAAATTTAATCTAATTAATTATTGACAATTTTAATCAAATTTTTAAGGTTACTACAATCAAATTTTTAAAATTACTACGGGACATAACGGGACAATGAGTCATCATTTTTCGTGCATGCAGCCGGCGTTCATCGTTTTAATAGACTTTGTCATGTCAAAAGGCTGACCAAGTATAAATTAACTATACAGCATTTTGTACCTTAGTCTTGCTTTTTTCGAGCGGTTAAGTAACAATATTTCCCACTAAAATATAAATCACAGACCAACACGCACCACATACTTCCCGAAAATCAAACCGACGCCTTGCAAGCTTGTTTCTATTGTGCATCGGTAGCCTTTAAGTATAATAATCCAAGGGACGATTGTACGTAATGAAAATAATCAAGTTTACATAAAGCACATTCAACAATACAATTGGTGCAGATTCGTTTTTGGTTCAAATTTGCCGTCGTAAGCCCGTGTGAACAGCTCAGTTCTCGGCCATTTAAATCTGTTGATCAAGTTTGGCCGTCGTGCGCCCGTATGTGCTCCCAAAAACGGCCAGTGTTCGCCCGTTGTAAGGCCATCTTTTATTTTTACTCGGGTTATTGCATAATTTGTGCATAATAATGTAGGTAATCTGCCGAAAAATAGGTCTAAAACTTTAAGGGCACATAAAAATATATCTCCCGAGGCACCAAAATACCCAAAGCCGGCCCTGAATTTCATCAGTTATTTTTAGTGAATCTCGCGAACGTAGTGAACCATTAAGTCGATGTGTTTGCTTTTGTATGATTTTTACCAATTTTTGAACACTCAAATTGTTTCCATTTAAAACCGTTGGCCCTTCCAGCTCTTCAGGAAAACCAATTTCCTTTTAGTAAACCCAAGTAAGCAATCTCTGCTGCTCAACGTTACTGGGGTCTGCTTCTCGATATTGCGCCGCCTGTCAGAATCATCACTACACCTGTGTACGATTTTCTTTCGGCTGCATCCGAAGCTCAATCTTCTTCGGCATAACTCACTAATTGCTTATTCGATTTTTGTATGTCAATCCTAATACCTTTGTATGGTATACATAAATATCTTAGCACTTGCCTAGCAGTTTGTAGATGCTCAGCATGAGGACGGTTATTGTACTGCGCGAGTTTACAAACCAGATATGTAGGCCGTGTTCTGTAATATCAACCAGTATACAGCCCAGTGATAAAAAGTAATTTCAATCGTTTACGGTGTGATTAACAGCAGCCCACATTAAAGTGATACCACTTGAAACTGTTGGAGCCTCCAATCCCTAATATTTTTGTGATTACTAGTACGTCACACCGGTTCCGTCCATCCATCCAATGGCACTGCAACCCAAATCGAGCCTTGGCCTCCTCTAGCGCATTTATCCAAATTTGACGGTTCCTTGCAGCAGTTCTCCAGTTCCGAATGTTGAGCATTGTCTCTGCGTCATGTCAGTTGTCACAGAGTCCATCCATCTCCTTCTGGGTCTACCCAAAGTCTAGTAATAACAAGTCTTTCATCTTCATACAAAAATTTCCGACCGTTGATTGTGTGCGTGCATATATGAACATCACTGCTGAGCAAAATTCAACGCATACTTCGTGAACTCGGCCAGACAAAGCCAGATTCTCTCTCTTCGATCAAGTATGCAGAACAGAAAAGGAAAAGAAAATTGAATCAGCTGTCAAAATTGAAGTCATCAAAACAAACCAGCAAATATGCACCAATACATCCCCATATAAACTCATAAAATTTTCCGACTTATGGTTGTATTCCAGCGCGTATAAAAATGTTGCATTCTCTCTCTGATAGCCTGACATCGTCATTTGAAAAACTTGTGCATGCAGCTGTTCGCCTTTCACTCATTAACCATATGAAGATGAAAGACTTGTTAATTTCTAGACTTTGGGTCTACCTACTGGTCTATTTCTTGGAATTTCTGCCACCAGAAGCCGTTTTGGAATACGGTTATCGTCCATCCTGATTACGTGGCCGCCTAGTCTTAGTCTGTTGATTTTTATAAACGTTGTGAGTTCTGCGTCGTCAAAAATTTCATATAACGCGTTGTTGTATCTCCTTCCCCATATTCCATTCTCTCTCGTTAGGCCTATTATGCATCTGAGAACTTTCCTCTCAAACCTGTTGACTCGCTACTCTATGTCCAGGGTCACAGTCCAAGTCTCGCTGCCATAGCACAGTACTGATCATAATACTGTTTTGTAGACTGAAATTTTCGTTTTTCTGTGCACAAATCTTCAATGCAGGATTTGTTTTTGGGCATAAAAGGCTCTATCAGCCAGTAGTATTCGTCTAGTTATTTCTTCCTTTTCATCGTTTCTTTTTGTAATTGTAGATCCAAGGTAGACTGTTTTATCGACTATTTCTAGATTGTGTTCGTTGATGGTTAAATTTCTTCCCATTCTAAACCTTCCAGGTCTGGATTGTTGCATCACCTTTGTTTTCTCTTTGTAGATGATCAGCCCTTTGTCCTTGGTTGCCTCTCTTAATTCGACATAGACTTCTTCCGTTGCCAAAAAGGAACTTCCCACGATGTTCACGGCATCCGGCCATGGACGCACTTCTCTGTACTGACGTTTTTCTTATCGCCCATTCTAGGGCCAAGTTGAAAAGCATGGGGGCTAGTCCATCTCCTTGTCTAAGACCTTGTCGCACTTTGAACACTTCTGTAACTGCATGTTTGATCCTTACTTTCGCCAGGGAGCTATTCGTTGCACATTTTACCAGTCGTATCAACTTGGAGGCGAGCCCTAATTCCAATAAGATCCTGTACAGCCTCTCTCTGTTTATCGAGTCATATGCCTGTTGAAAGTTGATAAATATCTGGTTTATTATATCTATATTCCTTTCCAAGGTTTTCTCCAGAATTTATTTTAGGGTCAGCAGCTGGTCCGATGTTGACCTGCTTGTCCTAAAACAAGCTTGATATTCTCCTATAAGGCCTTCCGCTATAGGTTCTAGTTTTTGTTTCACAAGGATTGTGAAGATTTTGTAGTTGGTGCTGAGGAGTGAGATGCGGATGCCTCTGTAGTTTTTACAAGTTAATTTATCTCCTTTCTTGTAGATTGGACATATAATCCCTTTCTTCCAGTCATCTGGTATAATTTCTTCCTCCCAGCTTTTGCATATGAGTTCGTGCAAGTTTCTTAAGAGTTGCGGTCCTCTTTCCATTAGTAGCTCAGCTGCAATTCCATCGATGCCTGGGGATTTGTTGCGTTTTTGCCTTTTCACGGCTTCCCGTACCTCATCCAGTATGGGTGGAATACTTTCTTGAGGGATTACCATTGCCTCCGAAGGTGAGTCTTCGTTTATTCCTTGGGTTGGGTTCAAGTCTCCGTGCTTGGCTGAAACTTATTGCTGATCTGGCGTGTTCCTATGTAGGCTCGTCTAATTCTCCCTTCGTTTAAGTCTTCCTGTATCTGTAGGATCCTCCTGTTTAGATACTTTCTTTTCTTCTGTTCACAGTCCTTTTTAGCTTAAAGATTTCCATCCTTGCTCTTGTGGGCCTTGCGATGCACTTCCGTTGACTCTGGTTTTGTTCTTCTATTGCAGCTCAACTATACTGAACAAACCAGTCAATTCTAGTCTGTATGGGGCCCAGCCTAGGGCCTCTTCTGCTGCCTCCTTTACGCTGTTTTTCACTTTTCCCAGTTGTTATTGATGAGCTTGTGCTTCTCCTACCCCTTCTTTCAGGTTTTGTACCATAGCATTCTGATAGACATCTCTTCTTCCTTCAAGTTTTAGCTTGTCTATATCGTACCTTTGTGTTTGGCCTATGTGTGTTTTGGTCGTTACCCGGGCTCGAAATTTCACTTTGACGAAATGATGGTCCACAGCACGCTCCTTTCATAGTTCTCACCCCCAGTATACTCGTGGCAACCTCTTCTGTCAATTAGGACGTGGTCTATTTGATTATTTATTACGCCGTCTGGTGACTGCCACACCGTCTTATGAATATTTTTGCGCGGGAACATTATTGAACTTACTACCATTGAGTTCGAGCAATCTACTTCCGCTGTCAGATTAGGCTGTGCTTTCCTATGACTCCTAGGAACTTCTCTTCTTTTCCACTATGAAGGCAACTCCGAACTCTCTTCTTCCATTGGATGAACCACTGGAGAGTCTCTTGTGGGTTCTTAGATCTATTATGCCACTGTGAGTCCATTTGGTTCCCTGTAGAATGGTGATTGCTATGACGTATTTTTCCAGTTTTTTCTCGTCCTGTTGAGCGTTCTGACGTTCCAAGTTCCAAAATGAAATTCCATATTTCGTCGCTGGGTCGTTGCCGTTGGGTCCGTCCTGTCCGAGGCCTGCCTTGAGGATTGGTGACGGGTGGGTTTTTACGATGAAAGATTGTCAACCTGCGCCCAACCCCCAACCTGGAGGACCAGTCCGGTAATTGTTTCGTTTTGAGGCGCGATACAGATAGCAAGCAATGAAATTGTTCAAATGCAAAATATCAGTTGCTGCGCTATCGGAACTACGACTTACCAAATCTGGGACATTGACGATCGTCCCGCCAACAATCGACGAAATGATGACGCTTTACTATACCAGTGGTGAGAGGAAATCGTCGGCTCGAAGGTCAATCGACGGGCTGCCAGCAGCGTTATCGCATTTCAAAGGATATCCGAGCGGTAATAACCATCGTTGGAACGATCAAGACCCATATCGTATCGGTTTATGCGCCAACCGAGACCAGCACGGACGCGAAACTCCAACCGAATTAATACTACTGGCGGGGATTTTTGTCCACCTATCCGGAAACGGACGCAGCCATGGATCTCGGACAGATGTCTGGTCCTCGTCGATCCGCTGAAGCGAATGAAACACGTCGACTTTGAGCAATACCGACGATTGAACAAAGAAGTTCAACAGAAAATGAAATCGGAACGAGAAGCATACTGGAATAACGTTGCGGCGTGGAAGAAGCAGCGTTGAGGCACGAGTACCAGACACAACAAACAGCATCAACAAACGAAAACATCAAAAAAACAAACGAAAACATCAAATTTCGACTCTTCTCCCCATGAGCGACTGCAGCGGTGGAGAGAATTCTACCACCAGCTCACAGTAGGACAAATTGCCAAAAAGCCGGCCAAAACATCAAAAATATAATTAACCTTCGTGAAATTGTACACTCGGGGGTTTTCGAGGTCGAACATTATTTAAAAACAAAATGGCGGATGCAATATGGCGGACGACCACATGAAAAAATGCATATTCGCGGATGCAATTCTGTACCCGGGGTTTTAGAGGTCGCTCATTACGAATTTGACATTATTTTTTCAAAAAACAAAATGGCGGATCCAATATGGCGGACAGTCATACAAAAAGTTGATATTTTTAGTTTTAATACAATTTCATCGTATTAACAAAATTTCAGAAGCATAATAATAGTATCGTACACAAGGAATAGGTACAAATAAATACAAAATAATAATTCAGTTTATAATTTACATTTTAATTTTTGACACATAGGCTGTATCTATTCGCTATCGCTATCACATAAATCAATGTCGGTATCTAAAGTAGACACATCAGTTTCATCTTCAGTGTCACTGTCATCGGGTCAAATTAAATCTTTAGCATCAGACGACATTTCTTGAAATGTAATTAAAAGGCGGCTAAATACATCCCTCATTGTCAAAGAACGGCTTCTTTTGCTCGAGAAGTCCTGACGAAATTTTTTAATATATTTATTGAAACTTTCCTGGGCTCCTTCAGAGTTCAGACATCTGACCGATTGGAAGCAAAGCCGAAGCAATGATTTCTGGGCCATGTATGAGCAGTTTATGAACTGATGGTGGCATGAAGAACCATGGGTACAATTCAACAAATAGTTTCGCAGTTTCCCAAGCGTAATCTCTAAATTTTTGAATATTAATTTCGCGTCCTGATGAAACAACTTGTAAAATTGTATAAAATCTGGTAATCAAACGAAGGTCTACTCCAGTTATTTCGGAAGAAATTTTGGCATTTTCAAAAAAGCGACGAGCAGTGTTACCATCATTCGTGCTCCCGAATCCTGGCTTCGGCTTTTCAACAATTAGGCCAAGGTTTTTAAAACGTTTTTATTAGCTCGCTTTCCTGTCTGTCTGTTTGTCCGGTACAAATCTTGCAATCGATTTTTTTACTACTTCCGGTTACCCGATCACCCTGAAATTTTGCACACAGCTTCAGCTCCGATGACAATGCAATATGGTATACTCATTATACCGTTAGATCCATGGCGGAGGACTATAGAGGACGGATTACTGTTTTCTTCACGGAACAAATTTTGCATTCGATTTTTCAAATACTTTCGGATATCCTATCATGGTGAAATTTTGCACACAGCTTTAGCTGTGATGACAATGCAATATGGTACATACCTTTAGTCCATGGAGGCCGTCTCAGGAGGGCGGATTGAAATATTCTTCACAAACCCTTCAACATGGATATCAAATGAAATGGTACGTTAAGTAGAACACCATAAGCAATATAGCATACTCAATTTATCGTTTGGTCCATGGCGGTCATCTCCAGAGGGCGGATTACCATTTTCTTCACAACCCGCTCTATATGGGTATCAAATAAAAGGGCATCATAAGACGAATGCAATAAGCCATGCCCTTAGATCCATGGCAGACTCCTCAGGAGGGTGGGTTACCATTTTTTTCAGAACCCTTTCGACATGGGTATCAAATGAAAGGGTCTCGACATGGGTATCAAATGAAAGGGAATCATGTGTCGAATGCAATAAGCTATGTCTTTAGATCCATGGCGACCTCCTCAGGAGGGCCGGTTACCATTCTCTTCAGAACCCTTTCGACATGGGTATCAAATGAAAGGGTATGATAAGTAAAACAACATAAGCAATACAATATACTCAGAACCTCATTGGGTCCATGGCGGTCTACTCAGGAGGGTGGGTTACCATTCTCTTCAGAACCCTTTCGACATGAGTGTCAAATGAAAGGGTATGATAAGTAGAATACCATAAGCAGTATATTATCCTCAATATTTCGTTTGGTCCATGGCGGCCATCTCAAGAGAACGGATTAACATTTTCTTCACACCCCCTCGACATGGGTATCAAACAAAAGGGCATCAAAAGTAATGCAATAAGCTATGTCCTTAGATCCATGGCGACCTCCTCAGGAGGGCCGGTTACCATTCTCTTCAGAACCCTTTCGACATGGGTATCAAATGAAAGGGTATGATAAGTAAAACACCATAAGCAATACAATATACTCAGAACCTCATTAGGTCCATGGCGGCCTACTCAGGATGGTGAGTTACCATTCTCTTCAGAACCCTTTCGACATGGGTGTCAAATGAAAGGGTAATAATAATAATAATAATAATAATAATAATAATAATAATAATAATAATAATAATAATAATAATTTATTAAAGGATGGTACACAAGATTTACATCTTTTAGAGTACATATAAAGTAACATTAACAGAAAGGATTTATATAAAGAAAAAAAGGAAAAAAAAACTTAAAATTTAATTTAAAACAAAAAAAAAAAAGAAATTTGATCTAAAAAATTACACTTAAAATTAAAAAGTAGAATAAAATTAAAGAAAGAATAAGAGTAGAAGAAAATTAAGATTTAGATAAAGTAAGTAAGTGAAGGAAGAGAGATAAAGAAAACTAGCGAGAAGAAGAAGAAGATAGAAAAATAGATGCATGTCTTTTGAATACAGTGGCTGTGCTCATTCTCTGAATGTGATTTGGAAGGTTATTCCAGATTCTAAGGGTATGCACAAAGAAGGAACGACTACCAATTAGGGAAGTGTGAGCTGGAATCAGGAATTTTAAGGATCTCAAGGATTGCAAAGGAACGAGGAAGTCAGTAAGGTAGCCAGGGTTTTTGGAGTAAAAGACCTTATGCAAGAGGAGTAGAGCCATGAGATCAAGGAATTGAAAGAGGTCACAACCCAGTAGGGAATTTAGAACACCCGACACATGATTGGACCTTCTCATATGATAAATGAACCTAATGCAATCATTAAATGCCACTTTAAGACGCTGACGGCAGGAAGAATCAAGGGAAATATACACCAACGATCCATAGAGAAAATGAGGAAAAACAAGAGATTTGATGAGTTTAGCACGAATGGATGAAGATAACAGACTGCCATGTAGCCGCAATTTACGAAGGGTGCCATAGATTTTAGAGAGCATCAATGAGACATGATTGCAGCAGGAGAGTTTAGAATTGACAACAATACCCAGATTTTTGGCACATTCAACGATTGGTAGAGGAACATTATCAAGTAAAATAGGCGGGAAATCATCCAGGGACAGCGAGGAACGACTAAGGAAAAGTACTTGCGATTTAATAGGATTTAGTTTAAGGAAATTACTAGAACTCCACTCATTGATTCGAGACAGGGTGTTATTGAGTTCAGAGATCCAGAGTTCAATCTGATGAGAAGGACACGAGATATATAGCTGGAGGTCATCAGCATAAAGATGAAAAGAGCAGTGACGAATAACGGAAGGAAGATCATTAATATATAGGGAGAAAAGCAAAGGACCAAGAATCGAACCCTGAGGCACACCTGCAGGTACTCTAAGGAAAGAGGATGTTACATTATTATGCCGAACACACTGAAACCTATCGGAAAGAAGAGAAGAGAAAAGACGAACAGAAGAAGAAGAGAAGTGATACCGTTGATTAAGTTTATATAGCAGATGCGAGTGAACCACAGAGTCAAATGCTTTGGAGAAATCTAGTAGAACTAGTACTGCCATATCACCTCGATCAAGGGCAGAACGAAGATCAGTCGTTACCTTCAGTATAGCAGTTTCGCAACTATGGGATTTACGGAAACCAGATTGGAGATTTGAAAGGAAATTATGAGAATCAAGATATCGCACGACTTGAGTAAACACAATTTTCTCAAAGACTTTAGCTAGAAAAGGAAGAATACTTATTGGGCGAAAATCAGACAAATCAGCAGGAGAGGGCTTCTTAGGTATGGGAGTCACTATGGCTTTTTTCCAGAGTGAAGGGACTTGGGAGGTTGTCAGGCAAAAATTAAGAATATGCGTGATAATTTCAAGAATTAAAGGGGAGAGAATCTTAAGAAAGCGAGGGGAAATTCCATCATTGCCAACGCTGTTGGACGAAATGGAAAGCAATATTCCAAGTACTTCAATTGAATCAACACAACGAAAATCAAAACCATCAAAACGTGGAGCATTGGAGAAAGAGGAACAAGGAGAGGAAGACAGGGTAGAATTGGGAGGGGATTGAATGAAAGATGCATTGAGTGAGTTTACATCAACATCATAAGAGTTAAGCTCAGAAGAATGGATGCCTAGAGAACGGAGATTAGACCAAAGTTGCTTAGTGGACAGAGCAGGATCAAGTTTACGTGAGTAAAATTCACGCTTGGCCGATCTGACTTTGCTATTGATTAAGTTGCGAAGATTTTTGTACTCACAAAGGTAACTCAGGATCCTCGTTCTGCGGTAGCGTCTATACAGAAACTCACGTTCAACAATCAAGTTGCGGATTTCGTAAGAAAACCAAGGACAAGTTGGAGACTTACAACGTCTTCTTGTAACTAAAGGGACACATTGATTAAATAGGGACTGAGTGAAAGAGTTAAACAGATCAACCTTAGTGTCTACGCAGGTTGTATTATAGATATCAGCCCAAGGTATAGACGAAGAAGCTTCAGAAAGGCGAGTAAAATTGATATTATTGAAGTCACGATACGAATAGAAGGTAGGCAGGGAGGAGGAAGAGTAAAAAGTAAAACGAAGTGAGAGGAAGAGAATATCGTGGTCAAAGAAGCTAGGAGGAGAAATTTGGCTATGTTTTAGCACTGAATTGGTGGAGGTAGCAGTGAGTACATCAAGGAGCGATGGATTATGGCAGTTTAAAAATGTGGGCAGATAATTTAGAATTCGTAGACCCAATGACCCCAAAAAGTATTTGAGTGTATTTGAACGTTCATTAGTCTTCAGCAGATCAACATTAAAGTCACCAGTAACAATTATATTATCATAATGACAGGAGAGGCTAGAGATAAAATCAAAGAAGTTAGCAGCTATATCGGGAGTAAACACATTGGGTGGACAGTAGACACTTACAATAACACATTTGTCATGCGATGATTTTATTTCTACTCCGATAAATTCAAATTGTGAGCCAATGGACTGGCCAACTACTTTTGAGGAAAGAGAGGAGGTGACATATATTGCAACACCACCCCCAGTACGACCCAAGCGATCATTCCGATGCAAGCAAAAAGCAGGCAAGGAAACATAAGAATTTGGGATTTCTGGTTTAAGCCACGTCTCATTGACTACAATAACATGCAATTTGGTGTTATCAAAAAGGTGTCTTAATTCGTCCATTTTATTCCTCAGGCTTCTTGCATTAAAGGTACATATATTCAGCCCTGAGGAAGAGGAGCAAAGAATATTTAGTAGAATTCCTTCATTGTGCACTCTATCAGAGAGATTGGTCATTGAAAGATGAGCCACAGAGCCACAGAAGCCAAAATACCCATGCAGAAAGAAAATAAAGGAAAGGTAAAAAAATAGAAAGAAGGAAGAAAAATAGAAGAAGAAGACAAGGCGAAATTCTTAAAGCTAACATAAAAAAAAAAGGAAACATAAGATAAAATATATATGAAATTAACATAAAACAAAACTATAATAAACAAAGGTGGAGCAAAAACTATTAAATATAAATAAAATAATAACAATAAAAAGAAAAAGAAATAACAAATAATAAACAAAAGAAAAGAAATATTCCATCGCATTGATGCTCCCTGGTATCAGTAGGCTGCTCCGAAGTTTTCATTCAACTCTGGTAGCTGTCCCGATTGCGTCGTTAAGGTCAAGAGCAGAAATAAATTTTTGCGGCTGTTTATTTCTGTCTAGCTGCACGTAGACAAAACCTCGACGCGTGAAGACTGCAGTCACCATTTTCCTCTTTAGCAGCTTTCTAGCCATATGGAAGATGTCATTATTTTTTGACGTTAAACTCTCATTGAAATAGATCTGGCTGTCAGAGACAAACCCTAAATTCAGCTCCTTCAGAGTAAGAGCTCCATGCTGACGCCTCTTTTGCAAAAATTCCTGCTGCTCGTTGGGTGATGAGAATTTCACCACCAGCAACGAGCCAGTCATGCTGGAACTATTGGGCTGGGAGTCCAAACGCTGGCGCTGCAGTGGTCGAAACACGCTTACGTAGGACGAAAGTTCGTGACCGATGGTGGTAGCCACAGCATTTAAAATTTGCTTTGGACTGAGACTGTCAGTCATGGGTATGCCACGAATCACCACGTCCTGCAGTCTGGATTGCCGACGTAAGTCTTCAAGTTCGTTGGAGACTACTGCAACGTTATGCTGCACAGTCTCGACCTCGTCTCGTAACTTACCCACTTCGCTATTCAGGGCGCTGCACACTTCCTCGATACGCGTGGTCAGGCGAGTCTCCAAATTTTTAAGGTGGTCTTGAAGAGCAGTGAATTGCTCTTGAAAGACAGAGAATCGCTCATCCAACAAACGGTTGAAATTAAGCAGCAACCTCCTCTCCATGAGCTCAAAGCTGTGATCTGCGGCTGCAATGGACGATGATCGGGGTGTCCCGCTGCCTCTGCTGTCATTCCGCTTCGAGTTTGTGAGCACTGGCGTACTCTTCGTAGCGGATACACTCTCTTCACTCTCGACAAAACCTCTAGTTTTGGGCCTCGATTGACTAGTTTTCGACATTTTATATATATGTATTTTATTATAAAAACTTTTCAATTGGTAGAATTAAAGATCAAACCGAGCAAAGAAAGAAAAAGACTCGCGGGTTAATTAAATATAAAATCAGCTAGAGTTTGTTAGATTGGAAGACACTAGAAAACTTTGAAAATTACAGGGAGCGGCTAAAAACACGTCTACTCGGAATGCATAAATTGTTCAAGTCGGGTATGTTTAGTAGAATACCATAAGCAATATATTATCCTCAATATTTCGTTTGGTCCATGGCGGCCATCTCAAGAGAACGGATTAACATTTTCTTCACACCCCCTCGACATGGGTATCAAACGAAAGGTCATCATAAGTAATGCAATAAGCTATGTCTTTAGATCCATGACGACCTCCTCAGGAGGGCCGGTTACCATTCTCTTCAGAACCCTTTCGACATGGGTATCAAATGAAAGGGTATGATAAGTAAAACAACATAAGCAATACAATATACTCAGAACCTCATTAGGTCCATGGCGGCCTACTCAGGAGAATGGGTTACCATTCTCTTCAGAACCCTTTCGACATGGGTATCAAATGAAAGGGTATGATAAGTAAAACACCATAAGCAATACAATATACTCAGAACCTCATTAGTTCCATGGCGGCCTACTCAGGAGGCTGGGTTACCATTCTCTTCAGAACCCTTTCGACATGGGTGTCAAATGAAAGGGTATGATAAGTAGAATACCATAAGCAATATATTATCCTCAATATTTCGTTTGGTCCATGGCGCCCATCTCAAGAGGACGGATTAACATTTCCTTCACAACCCCCTCGACATGGGTATCAAACGAAAGGGCATCAAAAGTAATGCAATAAGCTATGTCCTTAGATCCATGGCGACCTCCTCAGGAGGGCCGGTTACCATTCTCTTCAGAACCCTTTCGACATGGGTATCAAATGAAAGGGTATGATAAGTAAAACAACATAAGCAATACAATATACTCAGAACATCATTAGGTCCATGGCGACCTCCTTAGGAGGGTGGGTTACCATTCTCTTCAGAGCACGGCTTACCATTTTCATCACAATACCCGCGACGTAGGTACTACAGAAAAGGGTGTGATAAGTAGAATACAATAAGCTATATGAGGTCATTGTAAATTTAACTTGGCGGCTGACATAAACTGGTGGATTGCCTAACTTTACAACAACCTTCACATGTATCAGTTACATAATTTAAGTTAATACGGTAAATTATTCAAAGTAAAATGAAAGATAAAAGTTTCAGATAATCACGACTCAAATTTAATTTATAAATGTTTTTATATGAAGAAAGCAGTTAAATACAATCAAAAGTCAGCTAAGCGCTTTTCAGTAAAAGAGTAGTTGCGAGCACTCACGAGTGAAAATAGTAAAAATGATCAAAAAAGAGATGCAGCTAATATTGAAATAAAAATCATATAAAATTAATTTAGCTTACTCCTTCATTTTAATTTTCAGGAATATCAAAATTAAAAAGATTGGTATATTATTAGTAGATTTAGGTAACAATTTTCCACATGTATCCGTCATAATATCATGACCATGTTAAAAAGTCATTGCAAAATGTCGCACACAAGACTAAAAAGCAGATAATAATTATTAGATTAAAAAAAAACTTTTTAATATAACACGTTTTTATAACGAACTAAAAAGTATAAAATAATGGCACTATCCCCATACAGATTTAGAACCTCAAACATATTTCTAACACCATACAGATAGTCCTGAAAATTTGTGATTGTGAATTTGTAATAGCTATGAAAATATATGTAAAATTTTAAACGAAAAAACGTGGGGCGCATGCTATAGACAATAGTAAGGAGTGTAGAGTAGCTGGGTTGAGAAACCATTCGCATCAATAATATATACGCCCCACGGTTTTTCGTTTAAAATTTTACATATATTTTCATAGCTATTACAAATTCACAATCACAAATTTTCAGGACTATCTGTATGGTGTTAGAAATATGTTTGAGGTTCTAAATCTGTATGGGGATAGTGCCATTATTTTATACTTTTTAGTTCGTTATAAAAACGTGTTATATTAAAAAGTTTTTTTTAATCTAATAATTTTTCTAAAATACTTTTGAGCGGGGGTTTTCTTTCTCTGGTCGTGCTTGCCATTTTTTATTGTCTAATTTATAAGATAAATGCAAACAGCACTCGAAGCAGGGTATTTACGTATGCAACGAAGAGAGACCAAAATTAAAAAGTTCTTCATTGACTGACAGCGTTAACAGCATTAAAACGCAGGAAAAAACCGATACTCGATATACCCCGGCAAATACTAGAAAATTTAAAAGATAATATTTAATTCGTGGAGGAAACGTGGAAGCATTTTTTCGTGTGGTCGTCCGCCATATTGGACCGCCATCTTGTTTTTTGAAAAAAAAAATTTGTTGTCTGTAAAGAGGGTTTACGAACGATAGTTTAACGTGACAACGTCAAGAGAAAACATTGATAAAATGATTGCATACTTTTATGAATAAAATTGAATCATTTATATTAAATTATCATTATTTTGTATGGATACAAAAAGGAGTGAAATGAAATATTCATTTTGATTGATAAATTAGCTTTTATTTGCACTAATGAATTCAAATATGTTTATTACTTTAAGTAATAACAAATTCATTTACAGCTTTTATACATGTCTGATATTTAACTTCTTGCAATCTGTGTTATTCTGTTAAGGATAGGTCGATGATAGGAAAAGTATGAAATGAATCGGAGTGTTTCAAGTGTAATGTGCCTTGAAAATGTCAAATCGAGGGTTGTTCCTCTCAGCGTTGTTGACTTAGTAACATCGAGATTGCATTCGAGATTGTACATATCCTCCATGAATTTGAGGCATGTATCATCATTTTTCACGTTTGTGTTGAAGTCGCCACAAAGAAGAATTGGTACATTGGTATCAACTTGCATGATCGGATGCACATACTGCCTGTTATGCACGTACGGAAAGAGTGCTTGGTGCAGCAATACACTAATGTTTGAGACACTTGCTACAGGATGAATATATACTGCGCCAAGTATAATTTTAAACGTTGTATCAGCAGTGAAGCATGTAATTTCAGCCAAGCAGACCTCGCCTGTGTTTCTGATGAGACGAGTTGTGTCCGACAATTCAACGTGGAGAACTTTGGCCGTGGATGTTGATGTTAATTTTCGATAAATTGCCACTCCACCAGCTGCGTTTGTATCAGAATCCGATCGATTATTCTGCCTGGTTATACATTCATAATTATTGATTGGAACTGGATCAAAATTGTCACGCATCCACGTTTCAGTCTCTCCTAATCCGATCTTGGTATCACGGGATCCGTTTCAATATCGGCGAAGTGCGCAGACAAACTCTGAACATTAAGGTTTTTCACTACAGTTTGCCCAGCGTTGTTACCGTCATCACAAAATTTCACTGCTTTCGAAGTGATTGTTTGAAGGGCGTGTCCACGGAGTCGAATGTATTCGTTACGGACATCTCGCGTAGTGTGTGAGTCGTTCCCATCCCGTCCGTGTTTGAAGATAAAAGGCGCATCTTTTTCCGTGATGATGTGCAAGCCGTCTATATTCGTTACCCGACTCAGCGCCACGTACACCAACTGTTGTGGTTGCTCCGAGGAGTATTTATAAACAATAACAGTAAACGTCCCACCTTGCGACTTGTGAATGGTAATAGCACAAGCAGGAACGCAAGGAAACTGTTTTCGTTTGCATTTCACAGTTTTCGTCAGTGTAATGTTCACTATTTTCTTATACACCGGCACCCAGTTAGGAGACAGAGTGTTTGGCTTGCTTTGCTTATTGTTGACAATTTGACAAATTTAATCTAATTAAATATTGACAATTTTAATCAAATTTTTAAGGTTACTACAATCAAATTTTTAAAATTACTACGGGACATAACGGGACAATGAGTCATCATTTTTCGTGCATGCAGCCGGCGTTCATCGTTTTAATAGACGTTGTCACGTCAAAAGAAAACGGGCATTAGCATACTCAATAGCCCGGCTCTCATTCGATACGGAGGACAAGCAGCTTCGGAGAAGTGGAGAATTTAGTTGGGGGACTGCTTAGGTCAAGCCACTCTTGAATGAACATGACTTGCATATTTTTTTTAAATCTAAAAAAAAGAATAGAACAAAGATTTTATTCAATTTAAGGCTGCGCGATACACAACATTCTTTGTTTTCTGATTCGAAGAGTGAGGATGGTTTCCCAACTCGGGAACACGCCACATATAGCTGGCCGTGTGAAAAGCATGACATTTCCAGATTTATGCCGCACACTTCCAGCGACTGCCCTTGTGACTTGTTTATGGTCATCGAAAATGCAAGTTTGACTGGGAACTGAATACGTTTGAACTGCAATGGCAAATCGGTCGAAGTCAAGGGAATTCGCAGAATAAGGCATTCTTCTCCCTTAAACGGCCCCTTCAAAATCATTGCCACTATCACATTGTTCATTAGCTTTGTCACAATGAGTCGGGTTCCATTGCACAGTTTCGGGGCATGAAGATTTCGTAGCATAATGATGACAGATCCAACTTTAAGACGTAAATGATGAGGCGGCATGCCAGGCAAATCCAAAGAGTTTAGAAATTCTACTGGATAATTTACGACTTCGTCTTCATTTGCAACGCGATCGATTGATTTATATGAACGCAATTCTTCGCATTGACATCAGTATTTTTCGCAGCTAAAATTGCGCGAGTGCTCAATCGTAGTTACGGTAATTTTGACCAATGTTCGAATATATGTACATTAGTAATGAGTTCATCTTTCGTTAAAATGATGTGGTAAATTGCAGGTGGAATCGATATTAAACCACTGGAAGTATCTACCGGAATTTCTCCATTTCCGATTCTCAGCAGTTCTTTGGAGAAAATTTCTGCGGTCCTATGCTGTTGCGGGAACACTCGCATATTAATACTCAATGAAATGGTTTTCACGCATCGTCACAAATACGATGACTTCAGACATGCATTTAATTCATCCGCCGGTGTTGAGGTCGGAATCACGGGAAGTGTTTGTCGGAAGTCGCCCTAGAAATTCAATAACACACTTTCACTTTTTGCAAACCCTACGGCATCGCACTTTAATTACATCTAAAAATAACCAATGCAAAACCAGGGCTCACTAAATCATAAAACCATTCCGAGTAAGCTCTTACATCTGTGACCTTTTTTATGCATAAAATTTGATTCAAGAATCTCTTTGTTCTCTAATCCTACTTTACGACGCGCGCAGCTAAAAAGGTCATGTGTTTGAACTCCCTTCCACGAATTTGACAATTACATTTTATTATTATTATAAAAAGGTGTCTAATGCTTAGTTACAATTTTCAAAGGGGTCTTCGCCAGTGACACAATATTTCAATTTATTTTGTAATTTTGGTTGCTACAAATTAAACTGAAAAAGGAAATGTGCGCCTACAGCGCCACCAGTGGAGAATTTTTTCAGTTTTTTTTTCCGAAACGAAACCTTCACATAGCAATTACGAAAAAAAACTGCAAAGAAAATATACAATTTGGTCCAGCCGTTTTCAAGTTTTAAGCATCCGAACACAAACCACGTTCCATTTATATATATATAGATAAATATATCCTTTTAAAAAAATATACTTTAGAAAAATCATTTAATATTAAAAAAATTTCATTATTTATTTAATTAAAAAAAATTATCAACACATAACTCACATATTTTATTTCTTAAAATACTCCTCAAAACTCCGGTTCGGTAAATCTGCTGTTAAACAATTATCATATCAAATTTTTCGCCAGAAAATGGAGGTATAATTTTTCTTTTGTGTTATAAATATTTTCTAAGTATAAAATCTTTTTTTTCGTGTAATTTTTTCCATGACAAAAATAACTAACTTTTCATCAATTTTTTCGTTTATAATTATTCGATACCTCTTTTAACAGTGTATCGCTTATACATATTGTAATTCCGTGGTGGGGACGTGACATTCTCACTGCGCATGGAAAACTCGACTTTCTCGGCATCAAATCTTTTGGCGGAACCTCTAACTTTGTAGCTTCATTTTTTATGATTCTCTTTAATGATGATTTAAAGGGATAGAGAGAGAGAATATTTGATTTTCGAGTACGGGCTGCCTAAATGTTTCTTTTTTTTTTGACGTGACAACGTCTATTAAAACGATGAACGCCGGCTGCATGCACGAAAAATTATGACTCATTGTCCCGTTATGTCCCGTAGTAATTTTAAAAATTTGATTATAGTAACCTTAAAAATTTGATTAAAATTGTCAATAATTAATTAGATTAAATTTGTCAAATTGTCAACAATAAGCAAAGCAAGCCAAACACTCTGTCTCCTAACTGGGTGCCGGTGTATAAGAAAATAGTGAACATTACACTGACGAAAACTGTGAAATGCAAACGAAAACAGTTTCCTTGCGTTCCTGCTTGTGCTATTACCATTCACAAGTCGCAAGGTGGGACGTTTACTGTTGTTCAAGCACACAGCTTTAAGTTAAATTCACCAACATTAATAATTCAAAGCAGCATTATTCAGCACCGCTACAACTATATCGCAACAACTCATCCGTTTCCGTCTGAGCGAAGGAAGTTGATCAGAAAGAAGCTGGATCCAACGATCAGTCAGTCGTCACACCGCCACCGTCACTATCTTATCAGTCGTTGACCACAATTCATTATATAGAAAATAAACCACAAATAATACCCAAGAAATCCAAATATTGTTAATAAAGTAAATAACTAAATTAAATAATCTGTGAGTTCTTTTTTTGTTGCTTGGTGAATAATTTTATTTTAGCTAACTGGAAGATACCAATCAACCCCTCATACCGTAACATATGGTCCTTCGAGCCGGATTTTTCGGATGCAAGGAATCTGAAATCATTTAGATAATCTTCATCAATAAAGGATTCTCGGGGAGAAAATTAAGAGTTATTTAAAATAACCAAACACATCAGTTTGTCGAAAACAACGTGGAGCTATCGCGACGCGGTAAAGGTAACTCATTGTTATCAATAAGGTGAGTGGACAATTCGCTTGATAAATAATGAAAAGTGCTCGTCATACAAAGTTAAAACCATTTTCATAAATGCAAAGTGCAGTAATTTCAACGAAATTTCATATCATCCAAATATATTTATATTATTCAAATGCATTCTTCATTTTTTTTTAACATTCATACTCGTATATCAGAATCAGAAATCAGTGCGGAAACAAACAATGAAAGTATAATAAAATCAACCGAGCAAAGGGTTATTGTGTTGAAATTACGGTGATCGGTCATTCTTCTCTATTAAAATTGTTATAGACCAGAAGATAAGGTGAATTATTATAAACGTGTTCTTCGGGCCAAATAGGCATTTTCCTAACTGTATATTTTTATAAAATTAGACAAAATCATTATGCAAAAATAAATTTTTAGGGCACATGATGCACACGCTTGTATTTCAACAAAAAAAAACTATATATATGGGTGATTCCATATCAGATTTGCAGTCGATATTGTAAATTTCGATGAGATAATTTTTTTTATGCTTTTTATCGAAAATAAATCGACACGTATTTTTTTATATCGCTCAAAAAAAAAATTTGGCGGAATTAGTATTTTTTGAATTTTTGATGAACTGCCTTTTTCGCAATGAAAGTCGCTTTTTACAGCCCCAATAACTCGAAAACCGTACATCGTAGAAAAAAAATGTATTAAATATAAAAATTCGGGGTTTTCTTCTTCTTTGCAATGGTTTAATAAAATGATTTGTTTTAACAATTTTTTAGCACCAAAAGTTAAAATGTTTATAACAAATTAATTTTTCTCAAACTTGGGCCATTTTTATTTTCTTTTTTTTAATCTCAATAAATTCTCCAAAGTCTTCCGATAAACCTAAACACAATTTCATAATGGTATCAGAAGTAGATCTTGAGTTATAGAATATCAAAGAACATCATGCACCGTACGTGCGCCAATTTTGAAAGAAAACGATGTATTATGTACATCGTGCCGACTGCAAATCGGGAAAAATTCAGGTAACTTTCATTTTTTTTGTCTCTTATGCACGCGCGAAGTGAATTGACGCTCGTTGGAGTCGTTGGTCGGCGCACGCACGGTGCATGATAGTCTTTGATATTCTATAGCTCAAGATCTACTTCTGATACCATTATGAAATTGTGTTTAGGTTTACGGGAAGACTTTGGAGAATTTATTGAGATTAAAAAAAAGAAAATAAAAATGGCCCAAGTTTGAGAAAAATTAATTTGTTATAAACATTTTAACTTTTGGTGCTAAAAAATTGTTAAAACAAATCATTTTATTAAACCATTGCAAAGAAGAAGAAAACCCCGAATTTTTATATTTAATACATTTTTTTTCTACGATGTACGGTTTTCGAGTTATTGGGGCTGTAAAAAGCGACTTTCATTGCGAAAAAGGCAGTTCATCAAAAATTCAAAAAATACTAATTCCGCCAAATTTTTTTTTTGAGCGATATAAAAAAATACGTGTCGATTTATTTTCGATAAAAAGCATAAAAAAAATTATCTCATCGAAATTTACAATATCGACTGCAAATCTGATATGGAATCACCCATATACACATACACATAAATACATTATAATAAATTCAAAACTCCAACCTATAAAACTCGAAATTAATAAACCAAAATAAAATATTTATGTTTGCAAAAATTCAGTGGCGTCATAGATCTCTACCTGCATAAAAGAAGTTTTTAAAATTAATCTATACTATTTAAAAAGGTTAAATCTATGAAATAAAATTAAAAACAAAGGTGACTGATAACTGGTATTCTAAGTCAGTGTTTTTTTTTATTCGTTTTTATGAACCACATTAATCGTTGCCTTTTCATCTAGTCCAGCCTTTTATAACATCACCCGTCAATCATCGGCGTTTTATTAGGTGCATAACGACGATAAAAATTTGTTTTCATCTGTTTATATACATATCACGTCAAGTGTTGGGTGATTGAGGAAAACAAGTAATTTATTGCTTTTGTATCACATCACAGGCAATGATTTTAAAAAGTATCTATGCATATAGCGTTCACTAAGAAGTTCTTAAATACCATGTAAATACAATCATTCTGATTTTTATCACAAAATTATAATACAGGGTGGGCCAAGAATTCGTTAACATTTAAATCTAACACCCCACGCAAACCCACGTCGCGCGGGGCTCGGGGAGGGGTCTTGCTGCTAGTTTGTTTCTGGGAAATTTACTCGCAATGGATCGCTTCACGGGGCCACAGCGCGCTTTTTGTATGAAACAATTTTATTTAAACTGCAATTCACTCATTACTGTGAGATGCTTATTTCGCGTTGAATACGACTTGCACGACTTAAGTAAGTGTCCGAGTGCACCTTTAAGAAATAGGTGAAAAAGTTCGAAGAGACAGGATCTACACTAAATGTGAAACAAGCCGGCGGCCCGCGGACTTCTCGGACCGAAGAGAACGTGCAGCAAGTTGCCGCTTCTGTTCGACGTGATCCAGAATCCAGAATTTCGGTACACGCTTATAAGAGTGCAAAAGTCGAAACGGTGGTCATTTAGATGATATTATTTTTAAAAAATAAATTCCCATGAATTACTTTTCTTGTAAATAAACAATTTTAACATATGTCAAATGGTTTTTTTATACGATTTTTTGAAATATTAACTAATTCTTGGCCCACCCTGTATAACCAACATAGTTAATTAGGTATCAGCATTCATTTCGAAGTTATCTGACATTCATCAGTTGTGCAGATTGAAATCACATTAATTTATTCGCTATACATTTTGATCTGGATCAGCAGCTAATCAGTTAGATAAATGTAATTTGTTTATAACCTTGAGAGCGCTGTATTTTTTGAAATCGAATTTGGAAGGTGAAGCTGCGTCCTTGATTCGCCATTTAGAAGCAACTGAGGAGAATTACGACTCCGCCTGGGACATACTATCGAAACGGTTTGAAAATAAGAGAATATTAGTGAATCATCAGCTACAAAGTCTGATGACTCAACCTAACGCAAAGACCGAATCTCACGAAGCGGTTAAACAAATTATCGACACTACCAACGAAACTTTGCATGCGCTACAAGGTTTGGGAATTGATACGACCACTTGGGACTCAATTCTTATTTACACACTGGTGCAAAAGATATCTGCTGAAACTAGAGATTTATGGGAAACTTCAATTGGAAGCTCAACGGAGTTACCGACCTTACGCACTTCTCTCACCTTTCTGGAAAGCAGATTCCGAGCCTTAGAGATGATGAAGACCTACACGAAAACGCTGACAGCAAATGACGGTCGTGCTAAATTTCAACACGTTAAGCGAGAAAGAAAAGTTTTTCATCTACAGCCGCATCCCGGTTGTGTACTGTGTAACCAATCCCATCCACTACGTCGATGTCTTCAGTTTTTGAATATGAATACGAAGCTCAGAACCGAATACGTTTCCAAGAAAGCTCTGTGCCGAAATTGTTTGGCGAACAGTCATCCCACTCAAGGATGCACTAGTCCGGGAAGGTGTTTTCACTGCGGTCAGCGCCATCACACCCTGTTACATAATTCAGTGCCACTCATGTCAACACAGCAAGGTTTTCTAGCGCCACTCCTCAAATGTCAGACAACTCATCCAGATATCAGAAGGGTCCGCCACAACATGTAATGCGATCTCAGACTCCCCACCACGTCACAACACAGAATCTGAGAACTAATGTCAATACTTCAGAATCCATTCTAACTGCAGACAACACTGCACCCAACACTTCTTCGCATCAATCAGCTAATCTAACCAATCATCAAGATATTACCACACTACATTTAAACAACAAAACCGCACATGAGTTGTTATTGGCCGCGGCATTAATCTCTGTTCCAAGCCAATACGGAAATTGTATATTACGAGCGGTAATTGATCCCTGTTCACAAGGATCCTTCATAACCGAGAACGCCGCACAGAAATTACAATCAAGAAAAACTCGCATTCACGCAGAGATCAATGGTATGAATCTCGCTATTGTCAGCACATCGAAAAGTCTAGTGTCATTTAATATTCATGCAACGCAGACCAACGACTTTGTTAAGAATGTAACTGCGTATGTCGTTCCTAATATCACTACTCTTTTAAACAACAAAACCGCACATGAGTTGTTATTGGCCACGGCATTAATCTCTGTTCCAAGCCAATACGGAAATTGTATATTACGAGCGGTAATTGATCCCTGTTCACAAGGATCCTTCATAACCGAGAACGCCGCACAGAAATTACAATCAAGAAAAACTCGCATTCACGCAGAGATCAATGGTATGAATCTCGCTATTGTCAGCACATCTAAAAGTCTAGTGTCATTTAATATTCATGCAACGCAGACCAACGACTTTATTAAGAATGTAACTGCGTATGTCGTTCCTAATATCACTACTCTTTTACCCACACAGCCTTTTACTGTTTCGAAGGCATGTCCGCATCTACAAAACCTCACGCTAGCCGATCCTCATTTTAGTATTCCCAGTCAAGTTGATGTATTATTAGGAGATGAAGTGTATGGCTCCATTTTATTACCCGGACTTCGAAATGGAGCGGGATGTTGCCCAACCGCATTGAATACACAACTAGGATGGATTTTGTTTGGTGAGATTGCCATCAAAAAACATAGTCTTCAGAATCGAGAGTCATTACTCACATCATCAAATACCACAACTTCGTCACAGACAAATAATATTGTCTCATTACATTGTAATATGGACACTGAACAGCTCCTTCGTGATTTTTGGGAACTTGAAGAAATTTCAGAAACTCGCTCACTTAATGAAGATGAAGTCGTGTGTGAAGAATTTTATGCCTCAATTTTATGAAGATGGAAGGTACATCGTCCACCGCCCGTTTAAAAATTTGAAACCCCCACTGTTAGGGAAATCACGAGAGACGGCAATCCAACGATTACATGCCATGGAACGGAAACTGGGAAAGAGTCCAAACTTGAATACGGAGTATAGAAAATGCTTACAAGAGTACATAGAGCTTGGGCATATGAAACCATCTCCTATCACAGAGATCGAGCATCTCTTCACTGATCAAAACGGAATAGCCGGTTATATGGTAAATTATTTGCCACACCACGCAGTGATAAAAGAAAGCACCACTACACCTCTTCGAGTAGTATTTAACGCATCAGCACGTACAACGAACGAGTTTACACTAAACGACACATTATTAACTGGTCCAAAATTACAAGAAGATTTAATCGACATCATTCTCCGTTGGCGCAAATATTCAATCGCATTTACAGCAGACATAACAAAGATGTATCGGCAAATCAAGGTGACTGACCAACACACCCAATATCAACGTATACTTTGGAGAAACAATGAGGAAAAGATTCAGGATTACGATATGTCCACAGTTACCTTTGGAACCGCCTGTGCCCCATATCTTGCGATGAGGACTATAAAACAACTCGCACACGATGAAAAGGAACGATATCCCCTTGCGTATACTGTTGCAAATCGGGATTTTTATGTCGATGACGTACTGTCTGGTGATTACGAAGTAAAAAATGGATTAGAGGTACAAAAACAACTGGTTGACATGTTAAAGTCGGGAGGTTTTCAATTACGTAAATGGGCAAGTAATACTTCAGCGCTAACAAACCATCTACCGGAAGAACTCAAAGAAAGTACATACCCACACTCATTCGACACTGAACATTGCATCAAAACACTTGGAATTTGTTGGTACCTGATTCAGGATTGGTTCGCTGTTCAAATAACGCAACCTCACATCACAACCACCCTTTCAAAACGCTCGTTACTTTCTCAAATCGCCTCATTATTTGATCCAGTAGGCTGGGTGGCGCCCTGTATAATTATTGCAAAAATGTTAATACAAAAACTCTGGCTCAGGGGGGTCGGATGGGATGATCATCTACCCGCAGAAATCGAGAAGGAGTGGAATGCATTGCACTGCATTGCCGGATTCCTCGCTGGATAGGAACAACCGACTCAACAGCTGTGATTCAATTGCACGGATTTTGCGATGCTTCAACGAAGGCGTACTGTGCGGTTATTTACACCAGAGTTATTTCCAGATCAAGTAATGTTCATGTGTCGCTCCTCACTTCAAAGACCAAAGTTACGCCAGTTAAGCCTATTACTCTTCCACGTCTTGAACTATGCGCAGTAGTGTTGTTGTCCAAGTTAATATATAAAATTCAAAAAGCATTAGAACCTGGAAACTTCGATGTCTACACTTGGACAGACTCAATGATAACACTTAGTTGGATTCATGAGAAGCCAACAAAATGGAAAACTTTTGTGTGTAACAGAGTAGCTGCTATTCAAGCCAAAACTTCAATTCACCGTTGGTATCATGTGCCATCTGCGGACAATCCAGCAGATTGTGGGTCACGCGGCCTATTACCATCTAAACTGTTGGACAATCCGCTGTGGTGGAACGGCCCCCATTGGTTGAAATCCTCCAAAGAAGCATGGCCACTCATTGCAAACCATCACATCACAGACTTAGAAGAAAAAACAATTCGAACTTTCACTACACAACTGTCGTTTCACTGCGAATTAATCACCAAATATTCCAAATTAACTACACTTTTGAGGATTGTCGCTTGGTGCTTTCGATTTATCAACAATTGTAAGTCCTCTAAATCACATCGTCAAAACTCCTGGTTAACAGCCAAAGAGATTTATCAAGCTCGTATTTGTTGCATCAAGGTTGTACAGCAAGAAAGTTATGGGCATGAGATCGCCAGTTTACAAAATTATCATAAGGTTCCCGTAAAGAGCCGCCTTCTCTCATTAAACCCCTTTCTCTCAGTTGACGGACTACTGCGAGTTGGAGGACGATTAGGAAATTCTAACCTCACATACGACGAAAAACATCCATGCATCCTCCCAAACCAACATTATTTCACCGAGCTTGTGGTATCAGACGCACATAATAAAACCCTTCATGGCGGACCACAATTAATTTTAGCATATTTGCGGAAAACTATTTGGATACCAAACCCGAAAAACTTAGTTCGACGAGTTAGTCCATGGAAATGGTACTTTAACATTGCAAAAATGCAGGACAAGGTTTTATTTTTGGGATGTGTAGGGGGGGTCAATGTGAGCTTAAGTTTGAGTTTTCGGGATTCTAACCCCCCCCCCCATTTGGCCGCCATCTTGGAAAACATGTGCAAATGGTTTTTCCACTATCTCCGAAACGGTACATCTTACCGAAAATTTGCAAGGACACTTTTTGTTTAGAATTAAATAATCTACAATCTATTAGTTAGAAATTTTGTGATAAAATGAATAATTAAGAAGTTATAAGCCTTAGAACACAAAAATTAGTCACAATATTTTCTTTTAAAGGCTATAACTTTTTTTCCTTCCAATTTAACAAAAAAAATAATAACAAGTTTTTTGTAGACGGTTTCATTGCGAATAATTTTCATTCATTACTTTTTTAATTTCATTCACTACGAAGGGTTTTACAGCGCCCCGAAGGTATGAAAGTGACAGATTTTCTAAATATTTTATTAAAATTTTACCTCCTAGAAATTAGCAATAACAGCTAGCAAGTAATAATAATGAATGAATGACTATATGTTATGAGAAATGCCGATGTTTGAGTAATGTAATAAAATTGTTTCGCATTTTTTTGCGGGTTTTTATTGCAGTTATGCCATGTTTTATAAGGTACGATATGGCTTAAAATGAAATTCTTTGAATAATAACATGCGTTACTCCAATTTTTTAAAATAATTTGTTTTAGGGCTGCACAAAAAAGTGCTTTATTCAGTTATGTTAACTATTAATTATTCAGCACCGCTACAACTATATCGCAACAACTCATCGGTTTCCGTCTGAGCGAAGGAAGTTGATCAGAAAGAAGCTGGATCCAACGATCAGTCAGTCGTCACACCGCCACCGTCACTATCTTATCAGTCGCTGACCATAATTCATTATATAGAAAATAAACCACAATACCCAAGAAATCCAAATATTGTTAATAAAGTAAATAACTAAATTAAATAATCTGTGAGTTCTTTTTTTGTTGCTTGGTGAATAATTTTATTTTAGCTAACTGGAAGATACCAATCAATCACCCCTCATACCGTAACAACTGTCATTGTTTATAAATACTCCTCGGAGCAACCACAACAGCTGGTGTACGTGGCGCTGAGTCGGGTAACGAATATAGACGGCTTGCACATTATCACAGAAAAAGATGCGCCTTTTATCTTCAAACACGGACGGGATGGGAACGACTCACACACTACGCGAGATGTCCGTAACGAATACATTCGACTCCGTGGACACGCCCTTCAAACAATCACTTCGAAAGCAGTGAAATTTTGTGATGACGGTAACAACGCTGGGCAAACTGTAGTGACAAACCTTAATGTTCAGAGTTTGTCTGCGCACTTCGCCGATATTGAAACGGATCCCGTGATACCAAGATCGGATTAGGAGAGACTGAAACGTGGATGCGTGACAGTTTTGATCCAGTTCCAATCAATAATTATGAATGTATAACCAGGCAGAATAATCGATCGGATTCTGATACAAACGCAGCGTCTCATCAGAAACACAGGCGAGGTCTGCTTGGCTGAAATTACATGCTTCACTGCTGATACAACGTTTAAAATTGTACTTGGCGCAGTATATATTCATCCTGTAGCAAGTGTCTCAAACATTAGTGTATTGCTGCACCAAGCACTCTTTCCGTACGTGCATAACAGGCAGTATGTGTAAAAAATAAGAGAAATCAAGTCTGTTCTGAGCTCCTAAATACGTTTGTAAAAGAGAGAGAAAGTCAGTCACTTATTGTCATTTAACCAATAAAGGTCTATAAAATTGATCGCCGGGTTTTTATTTAACGAAATTAAATATTTTACATGGTGCCGAAACCCGGGAACCTTTAACTGATCGAAATAATTAATCGGACTTAAGTGACTCGATATCGATAAATTAGATCGAAATTGAATATGGATATACAAGCGCGTGCGGTTTATCGTGGTCAAGTAACACGTTTATCAAAAACCGCGAGTGAGTATTTAGCGGCTCCAGAATCGCATCCCACAACGGATAATCCTGAAGGATGGGATGAAATCGCGGAAGAACTAGCAGTGTTACTACAAAGGTTGAAAACCGCTACAGAAGGCTTATCTAAGGCTAATCAGCAGACTGCTGCCAGTATTAAAGCTGAAGATAATGAACGCGAAATGGAAAGTATTGCTGAGTATGAGGATAAAGCCGTTGCGGTGATTGCAAGATTAACGGTGCGGTTGGAAAATGTTAAAAAAATGCAGCATGGGCTTTGCAATAACGGGTTGATACGTGATCGAGCTATAGAGTCTCAGCCTAGAAACACCGCCCAATGTGTAAAATTGCAAAAATTACCTTTGAAACATTTTTCAGGTGATCATCGCGACTGGCTCCCTTTCTGGGAGCAATTCCGATCCGCTGTACATGAGAACCCTTCTATGTCAGGCGCTGATAAATTTAGTTATCTTCTCACTGTATTGGAAGGGAAAGCCGCAGAAGCTGTCGGTGGATTCATCCCAACAGAAAAATGCTATGAGACGGCTATAGCATTGCTGCAAGAGGAATTTGGGAAAAATGATAAACTCATAGACAAAATTATGCAGCAATTTATGAGTCTACAGGCAATATCGGTCAAGTCAGACTTCAAGAGCTTACGGCGTCTTTATAATGCGGTTATGACCTGTATCCGTTCATTAAATGCTTTAAATGTTCCTACAAGTCATTATTCTCTTATGCTAAAATCAAAGTTGTTACGGTGTCTCCCACATGATTTGAGAGTGGAGTTTTATAGGATAAATCCAGAAAATAATTCAGAAGAAGCCAGTGAAGACAAGATTGAAGCAAAGAGCACAGCATCTATACCAGAAAGTAGTGGTTCTATCATGATCGAGGGCGATAGGCAGCTGAAGGCTCTCTTAAAGTTTATAAAAAGAGAAGCAGAATCACTTGAAAATTCCTTCGATGAAAAGGACAGTCGAAGGTCATAAAAATTATATACGACAGCAGCTGGATTACTTACTACAGATGCAAGCAATCGGTGCCTTTTCTGCAAGTCGAATTGTCATGTAACAAGCGAATGCGACGGCATACACTCTCTCAAGCAACGAAAGGACATTCTAAAAAAAGATGGTCGATGTTTTCGGTGCACTTTGAGAGGTCACAGCGCGAAAAAATGCAAACAAAGACGTTTACAGTGCAAAAATTGTGAAGGTCGTCACGCTACGGCACTCTGCGATCCTAATTATAAGCCGAAACGTCAAATTATCGATGAAGGAGCAAATTCCAATGTAAACAATCCAGCCACTTCAACAAAAACACAAAATTGCATGAGTCTCTGCACTGCAAGTAGCAGAGTCGATAAAGAAAAATTTACTGACGTTTACCTCCAAACGGCATCCGTTTTTGCGCTGAATAAAGACAGAAGTAGGCAAATATTTTGTCGGCTAATTCTAGATGGTGGTAGCCAGTTCTCCTATGTGACAGAACGATTCGTGAATGCTTTAAATTTACCGTCAGTTGGCGTAAGGAAGTTGAGTGTCGTTCCCTTTGGAAGCTCGGAGCCAATTCCGCCAAGGTTGTGCAATATTGTGAGAGTTTTTTTAAAAGGTCAACATACAAATCAGATGTTTACTTTGGATGCGATAGTGGTTTCCGAAATCTGTTTGGATGTCGTGCCGGTGCCGTCGCCGGATCAATTTCCTGATTTAACTCTGGCTGATTCCAAAATAATTAATCATAATTCTATTGTAGATCTATCTATTCTTATCGGTGCGGACAGATATTGGAATTTTGTGACGGGAAATCTTAAGCGTTTGAAAGGTTCATTGACTGCGGTTGAATCGGTTTTCGGGTGGACAATTCATGGCTCTGCTAGTGCAACTTGTAAGGTAAACAATATTACTTATTCTTTTTTTACTTATGCAATCGAGCAATTTGATCCGAGTTCTCTGTGGGATTTAGAAGCAATCGGGATTAAAGGTGATCTTGGTGAAGAGACAGTGGTTACTCAGCAATATGCAGAGAACTGTGTAAAAAGAGTGAACGATCGGTATGAACTTTCGCTACCGTGGAAGGATGAACGGGCTATGTTACATGCAAATAATAAAGGTGCGTTTAAAAGGCTGGTTTCACTGACAAGACGACTATCGTCAGTGCCGCAAAAACTGATTGAGTACGACAAAGCAATGCGTGAACTAATTGGTGCTGGATTCGCGGAAGAAGTGAAGTTTACTGATGGACCCTGCAAAAGAAAATATTATTTACTTCATAGACCGGTTTATCGGGAGGAGTCCACTACCACTCGGTTGCGAATTGTGTTTGACGCCTCCTCACATGAAGGACTCAATCCTTCTCTGAATGACTTGTTGTCGCCTGGTCAAAATTTACTACCGGACATTTTTAGAATTTTAATAAATTTTAGAAACGGCGCGATTGGTTTAGTTGCAGATATTGAAAAGGCCTTTCTGCAAATTATGTTGTGTGAAAGTGATCGCGATACGCACAGGTTCTTTTGGTACGCAAGTCCTGTCAATAACATTGAAAATTTACCGGAAATCGTAACGTATCGAATGAATAGAGTCACCTTCGGGGTGACCTGCAGTCCCTTTATGTTAAATGTTACCTTACAGATACATTTTAGGTATGAATCAGGAAAGTATCCAGACACCGCTGGAGTGCTGAGCCAATGTTTTTATGTGGATGATCTCGTCTGCGCAACCGATAGTGTTGAATCTGCTCTTAAATTACACGAAGAGGCTACCAAAATCCTGGAAGATGCCTCCATGTCTTTGCGGAAGTGGAACTCAAATGAGAAAAATGTTCGCCGCCACTTCGCCAATCCTCCTATTGTGCAAAAGGTGCTTGGACTTGTTTGGTATACTCAAACTGATGAACTTGCAGTCGATATTGGGCCAGTGAAAGCAGTTTTAAACGAAATTCCTACTAAGCGAACTGTCCTACAGGTAATTGCACGATTTTATGACCCTTTAGGATATCTAGGGCCCTTTCTGATGCGGCTGAAAATATTGTTCCAAGACCTATGGAGAGCCAAGCAAGCGTGGGATGAGAGATTACGGGAAGATCTTTTGACAGTATGGAATTCCTGCAAACGAGATGTTGATCAGCTAGAAAATTGGGCAATTCCTAGATGCATCAGATATGAACGATATGAATTACATTTATTTGCAGATGCTAGCCCAAAAGGGTATGGAACCGTAGCCTACGTTAGATCAACGAATGAAGAGTTTGGTTCAGTTTCATTCTTATGTGCGAAGCATCGCGTAGCTCCCTTAAGCAAGAATTCGAAATGTTTAACCCTACCACGCTTAGAACTGACTGCAGCATTAATAGCAACACGTTTAGCAGCTTATTTGGAATCACAATCATCATATGAATTTTCTTCCGTATACATTTGGTCCGATTCAAAGATTGCGCTGGGATGGATAAAGGGGCCTCAACTAAAATGGAAACAGTACGTGGCGCATCGGGTCAAAGAGATCAAAGAATTGTCAGCATCATACAACTGGAGGTATTGTCCTGGGAAAGAAAATCCGGCAGATCTACTAACCAGAGGAATACCTGTACGCAAGTTAATAGCTTCCACCTTTTGGCTGGAAGGACCGGAATGGCTAAGGAAGTGTCAGGATTTCTGGCCTGACGAGGAGATTTCGACAGATGAAGCTACAGAGATACTTGCCTTGGCGGTAACAGCTCACCCTACCCCTCCTCCTGCCAGTGACACTTTCATACCGGAAAGATATAGTAGTTTTCAAAAGCTGCTCAGAATAACGGCCTATGTTTTGCGATTCGTCCACATAAGAAAGAGAAAGCCTCAAACCGGTTTACTATCTGCCGAAGAAATACATCAAGCGGAGTTTTATTGGGTCAAAAGAGAACAACTATACTATTTTCAAAATGAAATAATGGCACTTAAAGAACAAAGAAGTTTAGGGCGAAGTTCGAGGATTTTTACACTTAACCCTAAGCTCGATGATAAAGGACTTTTGAGAGTTGGTAGCCGGTTAGACAACTATGCCGAGGAAGAAGATTGTCGATTCCCCATACTTCTTCCAAGACATTCGCATGTTAGTTATCTTCTTATATTAGACCTCCATCAAAAAACGCTTCACAGTGGATCTAATACTGTGTTGACAGAGCTACGAAGAAAATACTGGATTCAAGGTGCAAGACAGCTATCTAAGAAAGTTATAAATAAATGTAGAGCCTGTCGACAACTTTTCTCCAAAGCAGCAACTCAGCCATTTGCACCATTACCCATTGACCGAATGAAAACTACTAGAGCATTTCACACAACTGGACTGGATTTTGCTGGACCTCTCTTTGTGCTTAACGACAAAGGCGAAAGCCAGAAGATGTATATTTTATTATTGACCTGTGCAACTGTTAGAGCGGTCCATCTTGAGTTAGTCAAAGACTTAAGTACTGAGTCCTTTCTGACGGCCTTGCGTAGATTTGTGGCAAGTAGAGGTAAGCCCAACACTATATACTCGGACAATGCTCGTACATTTCAAAGAGCAGCGAAAGAACTTTTCCTGGTAACGAGAAGGTAAGCACTTTTCTATCGACTAACCAAATAAGATGGAAGTTTATAGTGGAACGAGCCCCTTGGTGGGGGGCTTTTGGGAGAGGTTAGTAAGAAGTGTGAAAAATACCCTTAAAACTAATATCCTGAAAAATACTTTAAATGTGGATGAAATGACCACGCTGTTAACAGAGACTGAGGGTTGGATTAACGCGAGACCACTAACCTATAATTCTGACGATCCTTCAGCTTTGGCGCCTATCACCCCGGCTCATTTCCTTATGGGATCCTCCATTTCCAATGAAGAAGAAAATACACCCGCGACTTCTTTTAACAATGAAGAGATTCGTTTATTATGGAAAGCTAGGATGCGTCGCTCTAACCACATATGGAAAAGATGGAAGGAGGAATATCTCTTGCAACTCCGAACTTTGCATAATACAAAACCAATTTTATCTTCTAGGTTTAAGCAAGACGACGTTGTATTGTTAACGGATCAGTCACTACCTCGCATCGCATGGAAGCTTGCTCGGATAGAAGAAACATTCGCTGGAAGAGATGGTAAGACGCGAGCCTGTCTTGTAAAATTAGCTGATGGTAAGACACTGAGAAGACCCATACAGCACCTATGTCCTTTGGAGTTAGACTGAATTAAATAAAATTGTATTTGAAGTAATTAATGTTTTGAAAGTAATAACATAACTTGAAATTATAATTAATTGTAAATTAAAAAAAATAAAAAATAAGAATTGGAATTAGATTAGATTGGATTAAAGAGAATTAAATTAACTTAAAGTTAGGCCGCGGGGAGGATGTAAAAAATAAGAGAAATCAAGTCTGTTCTGAACTCCTAAATACTGTGATGATTATGCGCCATCTGTTTGTCGAGAGGATGAATCAACGATTTTCGGTTGTTGTCTGAACTAAGAATTTATGTACTAAACTAACGAGCGATAAGCGAAGACAACTTCAAGCTGGTCGAAACTAAAAGAAACATAGAACATACCACAAGGAACCAGAAAACGAAGGTTCCAGAAAGTAGACAAAGGTGGAGCTGCCTATATAAAAGCGCCTGGCAGCCGCTATCGAGTCAGTTTTGATTTGAAAGGCGATAAAAGTGTTTAAAGTGAAAAGTAGTGATTTAAAAGTGAACTATAAAGCGATAGATAGAATTTAATAGTGCGAGTTATTAAATTAAAAGTGTTATAGTGAACTGTAAGAATTGTGTTTGTAATTAAATTGTGTTTGGTTTGTAATAAATAAATTATTGTGTGGATAATTAAAAAGTGTATTCCTTAATTAATCCTACGAATCCGTTAAGCCGTAAAAACGTAACAATTGGTGTCAGAAGTGGGATTAATTAAGAGATAAGTGAAATAAGTGAACTTGAACAATAATTGTGACTGGAATTTAAATTTTGTGCGTGAGAAATAAGGACTTATTAATAAAATGGGTCGAAAGTTAGTGGATTTGCGCACTGTGGAGTTGAAAAGAGAATTAAGTAAGCGTTCGTTGTCAACAGTGGGGGCTAAAAGTGCCCTAACCGGCCTGCTTCGAGAAGCTATGGTGAACGAAGGTAAGGATCCTGAAACCTACATTTTTGAAGACGAGGTAGAAGCGGAGCCGGAAGAAACGACAGTGAGTATGGCAGAACTTTTTAAGAAATTGATGGTGATGAAGGAAGCGCAAGAACGGTCATCAGCTGCGCAAGAACGGTTATCAGCTGCGCAAGAACGTGCATCAGCAGAGATGAAGGCAGATATGAGGGAAGCGACAACAGAGATCAAAGCGGAAGTGTTGGCGTTAAAAGATGAACAGAAATTATTAGCAGTAGCTCATGAACGCTCGTTAGTAGAACTCAAAGAGTCTATGGAAGAACAGAGAAACCAGATGGAGCAAAAATTCGAACTAATGTCACTCTCTGTTGATAAAAAGCTGGATAACGTTAAGGAAAATGTGAGAAATGATCTGGAAAATCTCGAATCTTCCAACAAAGCAAATGTAGAGAATGATCCGGAAAAGCTCGAAAATTCCATGAGGGAAAATGATGAAAAGTTGAAGATTGAGCTAGAATCGGTCAGAGCCGAGCTAGAAAGGGTAAAGATTCACCACCCAGCGACGGCATCTCACGAAGTCATCGGAGTTAGGAAACTGCATCCTCCAACTTTCGACGGGCAAAGCCCATGGTCTACTTATAAGCTCCAATTCGAAGCAGCAGCAGCAGGCAGTTGCTGGACTGAGGAGGAGGAAGCAACGGCCTTAACGTTGCCACTAAGGGGCACAGCAGCAGAAATATTGCAGTCAATACCAGCAGAACATCGCAACAGCTACGGGTTCTTAGTTCAAGCGCTGGAAATGCGTTACGGTGATCAGCACATGCAAGAGGTTTATCGACTTCAACTTCGCAATCGACTTCAAAAGCCAGGAGAAACTTTACAACAACTATGCGCAGATATCGAGAGGTTAGTGCATCTGGCTTATCCTAGTTTCGGCCAAGATTACATCAATGAAATAGCAAGAGAGGCTCTTCTTAACTCATTTACCGACCGGAACCTACAACAAGCGGCCAGATTGGCTGGAAAGAAGACTACAGCAGAAGTTCTGGCATATGCTCTGGCATACGACGCAGCGAAGCAAGCAACAAGGAATACGGTCCACCTCAGGGGAATCAATATGACTGAGAACATTTGCCATCGAGTCAACACCTCGGAAGTACGTCGTCCTCTACGATGCTGGAACTGTGGCGAGCCGGGCCATTTACAAAGGAGTTGCCGAAAGCGAAGGAGAGTGGAATCGCCAGGGAGTAGGAGTGGCTCAACATGCTGTGAAAAATGTGAACAACGGCAGAAAGGCGACCGGAGGGAGTTAGTGGGGAAAATGGAGACCCCTGATGTCATCGTCAACATCACCCAACTGCAGCGTGGCGACAACAGCCTTGTCATCGAGGGGAAAGTTGGTGATGAACAATACACAATTACCGTGGATACAGGTGCTTCAAGATCTGTCATCAGGGCTGATTTGGTCGGTAGAAAGTGGCTGAAAAACGCGGACCAGTGAAATTACATGGGGAAACAATGATGGACGTGGTACTCGGCGACATTAAGTTTACACATTCGTTCCTGGTAGCTGACATAGTAGACGAGTGTATTCTTGGTTTGGACTTTATGACAACACACGGAATACTATTGGACCTTGGAGAATTGATGATGAAACACCGCAACAGGGGAATTCCAAAGGATACTGCACTGTCCCGGCGACCATGCGAACCAGGTTTTAAGTATCGTTGGCGTATTGAGGAAAAGTGTCACCGGACATTTCTGCGATTTTGTCATGGAAAGAACACAACGAGAAGCCTAAATGGAAAGACATCGCAGAGAGAAGTGAAATCCTGAAGAGCTATTGGGCCCAATGGGATTCATTGCATATCGAAGGAGGAGTATTGAAGCGCAAATGGGAAACAGCTGATGGTACCTCTCATCGAATGCAGGTGTTAGTCCCTCGTGCTGGAATAACAGATATTCTTGAGGAGTGTCATAATAGCCCGTCAGGAGAACATTTGGGAGTCAACAAAACTCTGTCAAAAATAAAGGAGAGATTCTATTGGCTTCACATGCGGGAGGATGTTACGAATTGGTGTCGCAAATGCACAGCTTGTGCCGGCAGCAAGGGTCCTCGAGTAAGCGCGAAAGGAGAAATAAGACAACACCACGTTGGAGCCTCAGTTGACAAAATCTCAAGGGAGAATCCTAAGACGGCCAGTGACAGGATGAAACCAAGGTACGACCTCCGAGCAACCTCTAGCGGATTCCAGGAAGGTGACCTCATTTGGCTGTTCAACCCTCGAAGACGGAAAGGCAAGTCTCCGAAACTTCAGCGTCAGTGGGAGGGGCCCTATAAAATCCTAACACGGATCAACGATGTGGTCTACAGGATTCAACAAGGACCCAAAGCAAAGAAGAAGATTGTGCACATAGACAGGCTGTGCCCATATCATCAGCCGGATCCAGGATGAACAACTGTTCGGGACGAACAGTCCTAAGAAGGGGGCAATGTGATGATTATGCGCCATCTGTTTGTCGAGAGGATGAATCAACGATTTTCGGTTGTTGTCTGAACTAAGAATTTATGTACTAAACTAACGAGCGATAAGCGAAGACAACTTCAAGCTGGTCGAAACTAAAAGAAACATAGAACATACCACAAGGAACCAGAAAACGAAGGTTCCAGAAAGTAGAAAAAAGGTGGAGCTGCCTATATAAAAGCGCCTGGCAGCCGCTATCGAGTCAGTTTTGATTTGAAAGGCGATAAAAGTGTTTAAAGTGAAAAGTAGTGATTTAAAAGTGAACTATAAAGCGATAGATAGAATTTAATAGTGCGAGTTATTAAATTAAAAGTGTTATAGTGAACTGTAAGAATTGTGTTTGTAATTAAATTGTGTTTGGTTTGTAATAAATAAATTATTGTGTGGATAATTAAAAAGTGTATTCCTTAATTAATCCTACGAATCCGTTAAGCCGTAAAAACGTAACAATACGTTTGTAAAAGAGAGAGAAAGTCAGTCACTTATTGTCATTTAACCAATAAAGGTCTATAAAATTGATCGCCGGGTTTTTATTTAACGAAATTAAATATTTTACAGTATGTGCATCCGATCATGCAAGTTGATACCAATGTACCAATTCTTCTTTGTGGCGACTTCAACACAAACGTGAAAAATGATGATACATTCCTCAAATTCATGAAGGATATGTACCTACAATCTCGAATGCAATCTCGATGTTACTAAGTCAACAACGCTGAGAGGAACAACCCTCGATTTGACTTTTTCAAGGCACATTACACTTGAAACACTCCGATTCATTTCATACTTTTCCTATCATCGACCTATCCTTAACAGAATAACACAGATTGCAAGAAGTTAAATATCAGACATGTATAAAAGCTTTAAATGAATTTGTTACTACACATTGTTACTTGTAAATAATCTGTTCATTAAAGTAATAAACATATTTGAATTCATTAGTGCAAATAAAAGCTAATTTATCAATCAAAATGAATATTTCATTTCACTCCTTTTTGTATCCATACAAAATAATGATAATTTAATATAAATGATTCAATTTTATTCATAAAAGTATGCAATCATTTCATCAATGTTTTCTCATGACGTTGTCGCGTTAAACTATCGTCCGTAAACCCTCTTTACAGACAACAATTTTTTTTGCTAGGCGAATGTAAAGATATTGAGCGGGGGTGTATACGAGGTATGCAGGAATTTATAATTACTATGTTTTTTAGTTTTTATGATAAAATTTGCATGAACAATTAAATGAGCTAAAGTAGCAATTGTAGATTTCAACGGCTTTCCTCTTGTTTTAATTATCAACAGAATCTGCGAAAATGAGCAAAACGCCCTCTAGCAGCGAAACTATTTTTAAAAAATTGCGAAAAAAAATGCAAAAATTCATGATTTTTGATTCGATTTTTTCACTTTTTCAAGTTTAAAAATTTTTCTTGTTCACCATCATAAAGTGCATGTTCAAAAAAAAAATTTGAGAGTGGAAACAATTCCTTAAGTTTTGCTGATCTGATTCCACTATATGTATGATATTTTTCTTTTGTTTTTGTTAAAGCCATCGATACTTTTGCTTTTATCGTTCGCCTTGCGCATTGCTTCCCTTATCCTGAACCTAACGAACCTCTAAAGGCCCAATTACAATGAGCGGATCTACGCGGATTGAAATGTCAAAAGAACGCATCAGAACGGATAGGAAACTGCACTGATTACAATGAGTTCGCATTTAAACGTCAAAGTGCATTTCATTTTAATCTTGGAATTTTTATATCCACTCTTTGCCTTGTTGTACAGTATTTCATAATCTTTCACTTCTGCGATTAACTGCTCGTCCCAAAACATTTTTAAAAACATAACAAATAAAAAAAAATAAAACCTTAAACATTCACAGCTTTTGTTTACCAAAATTTTGACAGCTATATCCGGCGATTTCTAAACAAACTAAAACGAATCCGGCACAGTTGCGGTCAAATGCGATTGAATCCGTTCATTGGAATCGGTTAAATAGAAAACGCATGCTTGGAAAACCACTTTGACAGTTCGATCCGATTCTGTTCCGCTCTAATCCGGTCATTGTAATTGGGCCTTAAGGCGGGAAAATTGTGGATTTTCTAACCGCGTGCTGTTGCGGGGGCGTGCATGCCTATGGTGGGAGCGTGCATCCCTGTGGCGGGAGAGTGTGTGCCTCGAGCGAACAAATTTTTACATTTTCGTGCCTTGTGGAGGGAGTGTGGATTCCTGTGGCGGGAGCGTGCATCCCTGTGGCGGGAGTGTGCATGCGTGCTAAATCCTACATATTTTTAGCAGTCACATTTTGAGATTTTCGTGCGTGTGGCGGGAGAGTGGATACCTGTGGCGGGAGAGTGCATCCCTCTAGCGGGAGAGTGCATGCCTCTAGCGAACAAATTTTTAGATGTTCGTGCCAGTAGGGAGTGCCTGTATCCCTGTGGCGGGAGCGTGCGTACCTGTGGCGGGAGAGTACGTAATTTTGTGGCGTGCCTATAGCCTATTTGTTCGCTATGCGTGCTAGCTGTGGGCGCGTGCGTGCTAGTAAGAAAATTTACCAATGAAATTATTTTTAATCGGGTCACTAGCAACCGAAAGTTTGAGGCAGCACGTTTGTCGAATAGGATATAAAAATTATTTCTAGGCGTATGGATAAGTTTTTGTAGCATTAATAAGAAAAAATATTACATAATTAAAAAAAAAACTCCCCATGAATCAACAAAGAGTATTGCAATCCAGATCAAGATACTTACCTACAGAAGGCACTACAAAACATTTCCAGTCCTATTCTGAATCCACCCCTGCGGCTAATACAACAAAAACCCGTTCAGCAAAATTTAAAAAAAAACCTTCCTCGGGCACAGAAACCTTTAGCATCATTTTTTATTCATGCTTGACTCTTGGCAGAAGTTAAACAACTTCAATCACCACGAACCCGTGACACCCCATTTCAGACCAAACGAAAAGCACATGTCAAACGACGCTCTGTGTATGTTTCCCAGAGTCAGTCACGATTTAACTCTATGTCACCATGGAAGAATGTAAACCCTTTAAAGGACATCTCGCGTTCTGCAACAATTACGATGGTATTTACAGCTTGCCATGAACACAACTATGTATGTACACATGTAAAACTGGTGTTACAATCCTTGGAGCGATTTCAAGTGCATATCCGCGCACATCTCGTGACAGCAATTGTAAAGAGGATGCACATCTCAAGACAGGGTTAAAGAGTCCATTTGTTAGAACTCTGCGTTAGTTTAATCAAATCTAGTGCTCCCCACAACGGCGTTCTTACATGACATAATCAAATCAAACCCCGTGGAACCAGTGTTGGCTACTCTCGCTCGTAACTTCCACTCGCCAGGGCTGAGCAACATTATCACACTTAACGTGCACTCGCTACTAATTTCACGTTAAAGTGCTCTAATAAATTCATGCACAGAAGTTGCACGAGAGCTAGCAAAAGACAACTTCGAAAATGCCTAGATTGAAGGATTCACCGTCATACCTGGGACTAGGTGGAAAATTAAATGGCGCCAAAGTTTATCTTGAGAGCCATTGAAAATTTTCAAGTGTTCTCTCAGTATAAGCATAACTTTGCGGTTGCTGGATTCCGATTTATCCAGGTCGGTGCCTTTTCACGCTGGAATTTTTATACCTGATGCGATTAAGAACTTTTCTGAGCTGTGTTAACTTGAGAAAAAATATCACGCACACAAAAAGGGTTGTTAAATAAGCTATTATTGAAGTTTTAGACTCGTAACTAGTTCCCTAGTGGCATATCGAGCAGTTCTCTAATAAAACCGTGCCATAAATGAAATTCTGTGAGGTTTTCAGAAGGAAAATATTTGCGCTTTGATGATATGATTTGCGGAAACGAGAAAAATGTGCGAAGGTCTCTTTTTTGCGTTTTCGTTTACTCCCCATAAATCATCATCAATCATTAGCAAAGATATATAGCATGCAGAGAGGTTTCCTTTAAAAGTGCCCAAACGTTTTTAGTCTTCTGTGGAATTTTCTAATAAAAAAATGTCAGATAATATAAGAACATTCATTTCTAAGAAAAACGTTTACGAAATTATTTGATAAAACTTTTATAGAACGAATATAATTAATTTAATAATTCCAAAATGACCCCTGCAATTGGCTAAAAGCCGGATTTTGTCAGGGGTGACCCAATAAATCAAAGGATTTATTTAGTATCCTTAAAACAAATCTTAGTTAAAAATTGACTCTTAATCCGCATCCAAGCAAAGTTCGGCGTGGCGAAAATGCTCTCGCTTTATTTGAAAGTGCCAGTTACAATTCAATTATTATCAAACGTACACCGATGCTAAACGAAAAGAAGACTTAATTCAGTCGTTCAAGGAAACCAAAATTTTAGTTATCAAACCACTCAATATCCAACCGATTTCTTTTCAGATCAAAAAGAACCACCTGCTTGGCATAGGAGTTATTAAGGTTTAAGTAGTAATTAAATTATTAAACACTAAAATAAAAGGTGGCCTTTTTTTATGTGGCAGTGCTAAGCTCAGAAGTCCACCACCAGTCCGTCATGTCGTTTGTCACGTCATGGTGCAATGTGTAGCAGTAAGCTTAATACGTGGGGGACAGGTTAAGGGTTATGAAGGTACGGGGGTATTGAAGAAGATGGTAATGAACCCTGCCTGCGAGAGGCTATACCACAGTCGAAACTCTTATTCGATAGGGCACGCTGCGGAACGTTGCGTTCTATTCCGGAAAACGGACATACTAAATTTGGGCACTACTTCAGCCCAATAAATCAGACCACGATTTTTCTTATGGTGGCTGTGAGTACAAACATTTCGAAAACATTTCATCCTAGTACTCGATAGGCTCGTTTTTGCAGCTCTTGGTATAGTAGTACATTCCTGTTTTTATACTGACTAGGCAGTTGAAGCAAAGCCGTTCTGCGAATTACTAACAAAGAAGGCCATATTTAAAATAGAAACCGAACAGCAAAATGCATTTAAAGCATTAAAAGAAATATTGGTAAAAGCACCAGTGTTGAAGTTATTTGAACCAGAGGCGCATACGTAGATTCATGACGATGCTGTAAGGACTAATTTGGAGCCATTGTCTTTCAACAAAATAATGACGATCAACAGTTTCATCCATTGCAATACAAGAGTCGTTACAACGCTCTCACACTTACGTGCTAGAAGTACTCGCCTTAGAACACTTTAGATGGGCTATGTTCTAAAAGATTTTAATTACCAGATTGAACATCGTTCAGATACTAAAATGAGGCACGTAGATATGTTGAGCAAAATTGCAATACCAATTGTCGATATGTTAACTTACCTAATTAAACAAGCACAGAAAGAAGATCACGATTTAAGACCTATAAGATATTAAAGACCTCCGTTCATGAAGATTTTATTTATGGCGTTACCACCCAAATCTAGCTTGGCTTCGTCTAGGACATTTCTGCAACTTTGATGGTCCCTTGTAGCATGTCTCCAGTTTCGAATGTTAAGCCTCTGTTCTCCTCGTGGGGGTACCTTCTGCTGTATTTCCCGAAATTTCTCATCCCATAAGTCGTTTTGGGGTCCTTCATCCTCATTACGAGGCCGGGAAGTCTTAATGCGCTAATTTTGATCAAAGTGAAGTGAAGACCAAGGTATTCCAGTTAGTGAAAAGATGCATAGAATGTATAATGGCAGAAGGCCTTATAACAGCTATTGAAAAAAGGATCGCCCTCTTCAGACATTGCATATAGATCATATGTGTATGTCCAATGAAAGGAACTAAGAAAAGATACAACCATAGCAGTAACAGTGGATTCGTTTTCACAATTTGTTTGGTTGTACTCTACGTCAAGCGTGGAGGTTGTCGACTGATTGATTAAGCCGACATCAATTTTTGGTAACCCAAGAAGGATAATACCGTACCGAGGAACAGCTTTTACAGCCGAACTCATTCAAAGTGGCCGCATAGAAGAAAGCATACCACATACGTTAATCACTATTGGCGTCCCGAGTGGAAGGTAGAGGGGATAAATCTTAACCTAACACCGATTTTAACCAAATCATCAATCGCAGAGCCAAACGCGTGGTACAAGCACATTGATCGAGTTCAACCAATGACAAATAATACTCCAAAAAGAATTATGCCCTTTCTTATTTGAAATGGCATGGAAAGGAAGTATTACCAGACTTTCAAGACTTTATAAGCGACGATAACGCGACCACGGAACATGCAGGAAATGGTACGACGAAAAAACCAAGCAAAATATTACTAACCTTCAGGATGGTAGGAGACATAGCAATAACTGCAAGTGTCTATACGGAGGGCGCCTTGGTTGCAGCCAAGGGAAAACAATTCAGCCCAGAGTGGAAAATAAAACCTAAGTTTTTAAAACGTCAGAATCACAACCGTTGTGAGTTGGTAAAGATAGGTGACCACAAGGGACCATGGTTAGTTCCAGTCACAGCTGATAGCCTTAAAGGATTGGGCTAATCATTCGGGGTATGATACGTCAGAATGACCGAATGGTAGAACTGAACTCGATTTACATTCAAACAGCGAGCTTTCCGAATACTCTAAAATAAATAGGAGTCCTAGAAAGGGACACAGTGATTAGAAAGGCGTATTTTGTCTCTAATCATTTTTGTGTTAAATAAAATTTTGTAAAAAAAAAGTGGTGTTTTGTTTAATCGCATGCGACCACTCAAGTGCCAGAAGTGCAAATCTTAAAATACCTTTGGGGGTCGATTTAAAAAAGCAGATACTCACATAGATATGTAGGATAAAAGTACAAACGACAACTTATTTTAACTCGTACTGTTTTAATCAAACAATGTATTTCTAAATAGAAACTAAGGTATGGGACAAACATTTTGACAGTTGATAATGACGTCACATTGTTCAGTATTCAGTAGAAGAAATGTAAAATTTTCACATAACAACAAAATTTTAAAATTGAATTTAAAAGTGAATAAAAATAATACTATATATTATGTTATGGTTTTATTTAATTTCTTCTACTTGTTTTGTTCTTTCTCGGACTGTAAAACGTTTCGAACGGGGGTTTAACACATATTCTTTTTCACTTAAATTCGGCTTCAAATTTTCACTTTCACTTAAATTTCTTATAGGTATAGCACATTTGTTAAGCCGTCGTTTAAAAGCGGTACTTTTAGTAGGATTTTATTTGTTCAGTCCACAGTAATTAAATATTGCTAAAATACAACCCTATATATAAAAAAAATGGAAAGAAATATACATTGAAGACATAAAATATAAAAAAATTACAATATATTAAAAATTTTTATACAAAATTATACATAAATGAATTTTAAACTTATAAATACTTAAATCTATACATAGCTGAATTATAATAAATACATTTACAATAAATATTACAAATTTTCTTAAAACTAACAAAAGCAGCTAAGAACCTGAAAATAAATAATGGTTAATACTGTACAAAATAAATTTTATGATACCTTATACTCACCTGCTTCCAGGAATGACACCTAAAACGAAAACAGAATTAGTATATGTATAAAAATATAAGGGGTGTTCGCGTACTCGCCTGCGGGTTCCATCGGGCGCCAGAAAGCGCCCGAAACCGCCAGATTTTTGTTCTATTCTGTAGGAACGAACGGAAATCTGGCGGTTTCTGGCGCCCGATGGAACCCGCAGGCGAGTACGCGAACACACCTATAAACAACGATACTATACTTACCTGTTTTCCAGTAGGACTTCAAATCTGAAATTAACAAAAAAAAACATGAATTAATGAATTAAATACATAACAAATAGTTTTATGTTCAAAACCCCAACAAGTATGCTACAAAGTAAACAACATAAGAATTTACAAGAAAACAACAACAACAACATGTCAAATTAAAAGTTGCAGAAAAACCATGAAATAATATAATTTGACTACATATCACCACCACCACCAAACAACACATTATTCACATCTGAAACCATTACACAAACACTAAAACTTCCCTTGAATACACACACGTACCTGAACTACGCGAGCCAGGTATGAATACGCGAAATAAACCGCGACGTCGCGAACAACTTATGACAGCGCGGAAACGTCAAACTTTATGCACTGACACACTATGATACATCAAATTGATGTAAAATTTTATGCGCGTTCGATTGGTGGTGCCAGAATGGCAAATTTATGTACTAATAAAAAGATATTTAAATAAATATGTTTTTACATAAGAGTACATAAGAGGGAAAGAGAAGTGCAAGGAGCAGGAAGTGAAAGGGATGGAAATAGTTATAAAATGGAGGAAATAAATTGTTCGTCGCCATTTTTTTTGTGAAAAATTAAAATGCGAAAAACATAAATATTACTTACAATTTGATATAAATTTACATCTGAAAAATCATGCATGAATTTTTACAGCATAATTATGCTATTAAGGGACGCATATCATCTAAATTATTAATAATTGAAAAATATTCACATGTCGATAGTGCAGTTCGGCTAGTCCCGTTTTTGTCGAGCCTATTTAAACAGAACATTTTCATAGGCTCGCTCTCTCGTCGTTTATCTTTTCCCAAGGAACTTTCCACGGAGATCATGGTATGCTTTGAGCTAGTGTGATCTCAGGTGTTAGTTCAGCGAAAAATTACTTTGGGTAAGTACACATACATACAACAAACAGTAGAGAACCATAATATGCCTAAGGGTTAAATTTGGTTCTGTATGCGTTTTGATTTAAATTCATTTAAACAAAATTACAACAAACAGTAGAGAACCAAAAATATGCCAGAAGGTTAAATTTGGTTCTATATACGTTTGCTTCAATTTAATAATAAAAAAAAACATAAAAAAGAATCAAACAGTAGAGAGCCACAATATGCCTGAAGGTTAAATGTGGTTCTATATACGTTTGCAACATTTTACACTGCGATAGAAAATTCAACGTGGGAATCCGCAACTAACACCAGGACATCACACGACGGCTCCTTTTTATTAACCGACTTCAAAAAAAGAGGAGGTTACTCAATTCGACGTGTAGGTATTTTGTGGTCCTGTTCACGCATAACTTTGTAACCCAATAACTTTTTTGCTTTTTTTTTGGTTCATTTGAAGGGGGAGCTTCCCACGGTGGTCCCGTTAAATTTTTTCTAAATTCTGATAACGGAGTTCGAAGTTAGGCAGAAAAAACTGTTAAAATTCAACCTGTTAAAGCTCAACCTAAACATTTCATGGGCACCGAACAAATTACTTTATTGTTGAAAATCTGGCAGCAGGCCGATGGCGGGGTGGTTGGAGCGTCGGATCCTCGATTCAGCGTTCGCTGGTTCGATTCCGGTCGGTGCAGGCCGGTTTTTTTCTTTTTCTCTTTTTCTTCTTTCTGAAATGATTTATTAACATATTGGTCAGCGGCCGATAGTACTTGACATAGCGCAAAGGGCTGGAGACAAGTATTCTTGTCTGTGGGATTTGTGGGGTGCGAGTTCGATCCCAAGGGCTCGCGGTGCTTTTTTTTCTATATGTCGACAAAATAATTATTTTTTAATTTCCTTCGGGGAACTTTGTTCCATATTAAACAAGTTTTCGACGTGAATGCGTCTGTAAATTTGCTTCCAGAACAAAAGCCGATAAGAACGAAATTATGGCGAATTTGCAGCTCAAAAAACTATTGTTTATATCGAATAAATAAATATACCATGACGTGGATGAAGAATCAAAGAATTTTATTGTTTACATTTAATTTCCCCGATATCAATGGCAACTTAACTTTTTATATGCCTTATATTATCTTGATCTGTATGTGTGTATAGTGTAAACAAATCTCGCAACTTGATTTTGACCCAGTTCCATATAACCGATCAACTGCAAATTTTGCACATAGTATAGTTCGCATGACAATACAATCTGCAATCAAATTTTGCAATTGCGCTCCCCAAGACATGGGTATCAAATGAAAAGGTGTGACAAGTAGAATACACTTCGCTATGTGGCGTCGTAAAAACGTAGGCTCCTTGCAATGACAGGCAATATTAAAAAATGAATGGACTAAAAAGCACGAAATAAAAAAAAATTTTAAAAACCGACTTCAGAAAAAAACCCGCGATGAACAAAAAAGGATGAAATAATTGTTTGTAATTCTTAACAACATCAATCCAATAAGAATGGATCTAGAAAGAAGAATCACTTTTGAAGACGGTGCCAGGTAGTAGTTGACTTTGATTGCACTAACTCTTGCTTCGGCAATTGTTTACATTTCTTTGTTAGGCTTATGCCCTTAATATATCACCCACATGTGTTAGCACCGTCTTCAAAAGTGATTCTTCTTTCTAGATCCATTCTTATTGGATTGATGTTGTTAAGAATTACAAACAATTATTTCATCCTTTTTTGTTCATCGCGGGTTTTTTTCTGAAGTCGGTTTTTAAAATTTTTTTTATTATTATTTTTTTAAATAAATTTTATAATTTTCTGAATAAAGACAAAACAAGTTTGAAATATTAACCGAGTGTTATTATTTTACTTTGCTACCCAATTCCTCAAATTTGTATTTCAGAGGTACATCAATTTGGGCCTGGGTATTAATCGTACAGCTAATATCCATATCACGTATGCGATCAACCATTGACATTAATTGTACAGCTGATATCCTATATCACGTATGCAATTAAAACATTGGTATTAAATCGTACAGCTGATATCATATATTTACGTATGCGATTAAACATTTGGAGGTTCCACCGAGATATACACTCGGCATATTCAAGCTTGTTTTGTTTTTTTTGTTTCGTTATTTACGTCCGTTTGTGCGATAATTTCTTACGTTACCGGTAAAATGACTTCGTTACAGCAATTATGCAACCAACAGCAAACGCTACAGCTCCACTTCGATAAATTTATCGAAAATTGCAAAAAAACTGCCATAGCAAAAATAACACAGGGATTTTATGAATCAAGGATTGAGGGACTAAATAAAATATGGACCCAATTTCAGACAAATGACATAGCGATTAACGACGCAGCATTACAAGATCCCAATGCAAATACAGGGGATTATTTCAAGTCTGATAAATACAGTGACGTAGAACTTAAATATTATGAATTTATGGGGGAATTGGTAGATGGGCTAAAGAGACAAACTCCAAGTACCATGTTACCGCCTCCTGTCATACCAACTACAGTCACGACGTCGTCACAGCAAGATATCCAATTGCCAAGGATAAGTCTTCCTAAATATAATGGCAACTTTGATTTGTGGCGATCCTTCCACGATATATTCGTGTCCCTAGTCCATCATAATAGAAAATTGCAACCTGTGCAGAAGCTTCACTACCTTAAGGAATGCTTGACTGGCGATGCTGAGGCCCTTATACGACATGTGCCCATTACAAACGATGCTTATGAACCAGCTTGGGCCAAATTACGCGAGCGGTATGAAAATAAAAGGATTCTAGTCAACCACCAACTAAAAACGTTTTTGAATATGCCTAAATTGGCGACGGAAACTGCAAACGCACTCAAGGTACTCATAGACACCACTGCTGAATGTTTGCAACAGCTTAAAAGCTTAGAGGTGGATACAACGTCCTGGGACGCCATATTAATTCACATCTTGGTACAGAAGTTACCTTTTGCCACGTTGAAGTTATGGGAAGAAGAATTAGGACCATCCCAAACATTGCCGAGCCTTGCAACTTTCCGAACATTTCTTAATACAAGACTGAGAATTCTCGCGTCCATTGCGGATACTATTACCACGAAGCCACCATCGCACGTTAGACCATCACCCCCTCAAGGGGTGTCACACGCACATCATTCTAGAAAGGCAAACTGTTGCCCAGCATGCCATGCTAAGCATTTCGTGGCCACTTGCAAAAAGTATCATGCCATGACCCCTGAAGCAAGACGGAGGATTTTACAAACAAACGGCCATTGTTTAAATTGCCTTGCAAGCCATCACAACACTAAGGACTGCCCAAGTAAATATAGATGCTGGAAATGCAAACAGCACCACCATACTACACTACATCACGACAAGCAAGAGAGCCCTGGATCGACATCATCCAAGGAAAAATACTTACAAGGAGAAACCATACCAAACAATTCTCCGACACTGCAAGTTAACATGAACCGAAAGAGTTCTGGATCATTATCCAAGGAGGACTACTCACACGGGGAAATCATACCAAGTCATTCTCCGTCGTTGCATACCTTTATAAAACAAGAAAAAACTGAATTACTAGATCTCAAGGAAGATAATTTACAAGGAGATTTGGCACCTAACCATTCTACTACACACGAGGGAATACAATCCTCCACCAGTACCTCCAAAAACAATATACAAAGTTTTTTAGCAATAAAAGACCATCAAGCCCTATTAGCTACCGCAGTTGTAGCTGTACACGCGAATAAGGGCAAGGAGGAAATTCTACGATGTCTCGTTGACCCTGGCTCAGAGTCATCGTTTATTACTACAGCCGCATGCAAGCGACTAGGTGCTCAAACCAGTTATACAAATATACAAATTACAGGCTTAAACACAAGTCAAGCAGGTATTGCACAAAAACAAGCTAAGCTAACATTGAAGGGACGGACTGCAACCCCAGTACCAATCATAGATAACTTCCTCGTGATTGATACGATTACCGACCCGTTGCCCACAAGAATACGTCGAAAGCCTAAGTGGAAACACATACAAAATCTCCAACTGGCAGACCCAACCTTTTGGAAAATCGGAGGAATCGACATGTTGCTAGGGGCAAGAATTTACCCAACAATTTTGCGAGACGGCATACGACGTGGAGCTGAAACAGATCCAGTCGCGATAAATACGGTATTTGGATGGATCCTAATGGGACCAATATCTATGTCTCACAACCAAATTACAACATGCATCGCTACTACACAAGACATCAGCCTAGAAAACCAGGTCAAACGTTTTTGGGAAATAGAAGAAGTACCCACAGCTACATTACTTTCTGAAGATGACAAATTATGCCAACAAATCTTCGAGACTACTCACGTAAGACTCCCCAATGGGAAATATCAAGTTACTCTTCCATATATAGATAATAGGCTTCCAGTACTTGGGAACTCGAGAACCCAAGCATTAAAAAGATACATCACATTACAACAGCAACTTAGCAAGAATCCCCAACTAGGAGAAGAGTACAAAAAATGTTTGAATGAGTATATAGAGCTGGGGCACATGGTTCCGGTAAGCCCTCCCAAAGACAATGAAGCCCATTATTACATACCACACCACGCAGTCTTTAAGGATAATACAACAACAAAGCTGCGTGTGGTCTTCGATGCTTCCGCTAAAACCAGTAATGGGAAATCTTTAAATGAGCAATTGTTAACTGGGCCAACCTTACAGCCTAAACTTTATTCTACGTTGCTTAATTGGAGAAAGTTTAAAATAGCCATGAATGCTGACATTGAGAAAATGTACAGAATGATCGAAGTTCATCCAGATCACCAAACATATCAGCGGATTCTGTGGCAACATCCTAAATCAAAGGAGCAACAAGATTATAAGTTGAGGACAGTAACTTTTGGCACAGCATGCGCTCCATTCTTAGCCATCCGCACTTTACAGCAGCTAGCTGAGGACGAGAAGGAAACCTGGCCCATAGCAGCCGAAGCGATTTATAATAACTTTTACGTAGACGACTTGTTAACAGGAGCAGACAACATTCAAGAGGCTAAAATACTGCAAAACGAGCTACTCAACATCACGCGTGCAGGAGGGTTTAAGTTGAGAAAATGGGCCAGCAATGAGCCAGCGTTACTAACTACTATACCGTTGGAAGATAGGGAGCTTAAACCTACTTTGGCACTCACTAAGGACGAGTCAGTCAAAACATTAGGCATCAAATGGCATCCTGGACCCGATTATTTTACTTTCAATATTATTCCACTGCGAGAACATCTTACAACCACAAAAAGAAATATTCTGTCGGACACTGCATCATTATACGATCCACTAGGATGGCTGGCACCAGTGATCATCAACGCTAAGGTACTAATGCAATCCTTATGGATGACCGGTTTTTCATGGGATCAGGAAGTACCAACCCAGATTGAACACCAATGGAAAACCTTCAAGGCAGAATTACAGGACCTCAACACTTTGCAAATCCCAAGGTGGATTAATTTTTCAAAAACAGCAAGCATGCAGATACATGGGTTTTGCGATGCATCTGCCAGAGCCTACGCGGCCGTTGTGTACTTGAGGGTAGAGTCAAACAGCGGACCGATTACGTCAATATTACTTACTTCAAAAACTAGGGTCGCCCCTGTTAAACCAACCACAATCCCTAGGCTGGAACTAAATGGTGCGGTAATTTTAGCCAGATTGTTGAAAACTACAATTGAAGGCATGCAATTAGGTCACCTACCAATATTTGCGTGGACAGATTCAACGATAGCTCTTCAATGGATTCAAGAACACCCCTCTAAATGGAAGACATACGTGGCCAATCGAGTAGTGGAAATACAGGAAGTCATTCGACATGATCAGTGGCGGCATATTCCAACTAGTGACAACCCAGCAGATTTAGCCTCCAGAGGTGTAGCAGCGTCCATATTACTAACCTCGCAATTGTGGTGGCATGGACCAAGTTGGTTAATCAACGACCCAAGGAATTGGCCTAAAACAAAATTTACTAGCGAGAAAACCAATTTAGAAGCAAAAAAATCAACAGTAATCAACGTTCTGGCGCAATTGGAAGATAACATTTTGCTCCGGTACTCCAATATGACACGGCTCATATCTATCATTGCACTCATACTACGTTTTACTCATAATTGTCGTAATACCAAGGCTAAACGACTAAATTACTTATCATCAATTGAATGGATCGAGGCAGAAAGGGTAATATTACGGCTAGTGCAACGAGCAGAATTTCCAACGGAATACACAAATCTACAAGCCAAGAAACTATTATCGTCAAACAGTCGTCTGTATAAACTATCCCCATTTATGGACAAAAATAACTTAATGCGAGTAGGTGGAAGGCTAGCTAACGCCACAATATCTTACAATGCAAAGCATCCAATCATTCTTCCTCAAAGACATCTGGTAACAAGGCTAATCATAAGGCAGATACATCTAGGAACTCTCCATGGAGGTACTTCACTTGTGCTAGCCACTAGTCGTCTTAAATACTGGATCTTGAATGCCAGAAGAACCATTACTAGTCAAATTGGAAAATGCGTTACGTGCATAAGGCAACGTGGAGAAACCATGACACAACTTATGGGACAGCTACCGACACCTAGAGTCACCATTACGAAGCCTTTCACAAACATCGGAATTGATTATGCCGGTCCAATTAGTATTAAAACTTCTACAATTCGTAACGCCAAACTCCAAAAGGCATACATCTGTGTCATAGTCTGCCTAGCTACACGAGCACTACATTTAGAACTGGTGTCAGACTTATCAACTCTAGCATTTATAGCTGCTTTTAAAAGATTCGTGGCCAGAAGAGGGTTATGTACAAATATTTATTCTGATTGCGGCAGCAACTTTATGGGAGCTAAGACCATACTTGACAGAGAGATAAGGCAAGCAATAAACCAGGCCAGCCCAGAAACTGCGCGATATCTTGCTTCCGGGCAAGTCACTTGGCACTTCAATCCGCCAGCCGCTCCACATTTGGAGGCCTTTGGGAAGCCGGAGTCAAATCTGTTAAACACCATCTACGTAGAACATTGGGAAAGGCGACTTATACTTTTGAAGAATATACCACCATCTTGACACAGGTGGAAGCATGTTTAAATTCCAGACCACTTTGTTACGTGAGAAATGATCCTGACGATCCATTTGTACTAACACCTGGCCATTTTTTAATTGGACAAGCGCTTAATGCCGTACCCGAACCAGTGCACAACGAAACAATACCACTTTCTGGGCGATGGCAACGTCTCCAAAGCGCAGTTAAGGGATTTTGGGACAGATGGACCAAGGACTATTTAAATCAACTGCAGCATAGACCAAAATGGCAACTGGAACAAGTGAATATCCAGATTGGTGATATTGTTCTCGTTAAACAAGAAACTATGGCTCCAACACATTGGGCTCTTGCAATTATCGAAAAGGTCTTTCCAGGTAACGATGGCCTAATACGTGTAGTACAACTACGCACTAAAGATAATACATTTAAACGACCTGTCACTAAAATTTGTCGATTCCCAATTGAGGAAACAAAGCAATAACTCCAAGAAGGAGCACCAGCATAAGTGTTTTACGTTTCATGTTGTGTCGTAAATCCAAATTTACAACCTAATCCCACTCTGTCCATGCTAACCTGATAGTTTTTTTTACAGACATCCGAATACGACTATACTGAGGAAGATCTGGCCGCAGTGGAAGATAGTTTACTATATCCACCCGGCAGCCCTTTTTTAGATATAGATTGCGAGATTATTGATCTCTCCAGCCCGTCACCACCACCAGCATCACCAAAGATTATAGCCACGCCTAGTGACATCAACAAACCATCGTCGTCATCAGCCCTAGTTTTGGAAAAGCCGGCTATTATTAATGGACGGTTCACCTACAATTTAGAAACCTTGAAACCAACCACAACGCTGACCGAGTTAGATGAACGTGCCCAAAATTGCTTTCAGCGCTTCATCACGCGCGAAGGAGAAAGCTTGTTCTTGCCTCGCAGCGTGATACGAAAAATTGACTTTCACGGCATACGAACAAAAAAAAGGAAGGAAAAGACAATCAATCTACCGAACCGTCATCAAGCACGACTGCAAGTAAAGGCCGATGGACGAATTGTCTTTCATCATCACCACAAAAGGGGCATCAGTAAACTCCTTCATCTTGAACGTGACCGTTCAACGGGGCGGAGTATGTTCAGTCCACAGTAATTAAATATTGCTAAAATACAACCCTATATATAAAAAAAATGGAAAGAAATATACATTGAAGACATAAAATATAAAAAAATTACAATATATTAAAAATTTTTATACAAAATTATACATAAATGAATTTTAAACTTATAAATACTTAAATCTATACATAGCTGAATTATAATAAATACATTTACAATAAATATTACAAATTTTCTTAAAACTAACAAAAGCAGCTAAGAACCTGAAAATAAATAATGGTTAATACTGTACAAAATAAATTTTATGATACCTTATACTCACCTGCTTCCAGGAATGACACCTAAAACGAAAACAGAATTAGTATATGTATACAAATATAAACAACGATACTATACTTACCTGTTTTCCAGTAGGACTTCAAATCTGAAATTAACAAAAAAAAACATGAATTAATGAATTAAATACATAACAAATAGTTTTATGTTCAAAACCCCAACAAGTATGCTACAAAGTAAACAACATAAGAATTTACAAGAAAACAACAACAACAACATGTCAAATTAAAAGTTGCAGAAAAACCATGAAATAATATAATTTGACTACATATCATGCAACAAAATATTAAAGTACATTCTAATTAACATATATCATGCTTCGAAATAAATACAAATGGACAATTAATGCTATAATTATTACATTCAAAACGTAAACAACATAACCTACCTTAATGAAAATTTTATCCAGCGCCCTCAGAAAACCACCAAACAACACATTATTCACATCTGAAACCATTACACAAACACTAAAACTTCCCTTGAATACACACACGTACCTGAACTACGCGAGCCAGGTATGAATACGCGAAATAAACCGCGACGTCGCGAACAACTTATGACAGCGCGGAAACGTCAAACTTTATGCACTGACACACTATGATACATCAAATTGATGTAAAATTTTATGCGCGTTCGATTGGTGGTGCCAGAATGGCAAATTTATGTACTAATAAAAAGATATTTAAATAAATATGTTTTTACATAAGAGTACATAAGAGGGAAAGAGAAGTGCAAGGAGCAGGAAGTGAAAGGGATGGAAATAGTTATAAAATGGAGGAAATAAATTGTTCGTCGCCATTTTTTTTGTGAAAAATTAAAATGCGAAAAACATAAATATTACTTACAATTTGATATAAATTTACATCTGAAAAATCATGCATGAATTTTTACAGCATAATTATGCTATTAAGGGACGCATATCATCTAAATTATTAATAATTGAAAAATATTCACATGTCGATAGTGCAGTTCGGCTAGTCCCGTTTTTGTCGAGCCTATATAAACAGAACATTTTCATAGGCTCGCTCTCTCGTCGTTTATCTTTTCCCAAGGAACTTTCCACGGAGATCATGGTATGATTTGAGCTAGTGTGATCTCAGGTGTTAGTTCAGCGAAAAATTACTTTGGGTAAGTACACATACATACAACAAACAGTAGAGAACCATAATATGCCTAAGCAAGACCCTCTCAACTACAGGCCTCGTAGATGTATTTTTCGTGGTGGTGGTAATGGTCCCAAAAGTCACCACACACCGGAGTAACATGGCGCGGAAGCCGTACGCGCAGAATTTTTGTGTTTATTTTGCAGTAAAAAGTGATAAAATATTGTATTTTAACACTTTTAACTGCACTTGGATTTATCAGTGAATAGTTTTTTAGTGATTTCATTAAAAAAAATAAAACAAATTTGGTGATTAAGTTTGTGTGTTCAAATTGTTAAGGCGATCAACTTTTTTTTCACATTCACGGTGTTTTTTCATGTTTATTTACGAAAAAAATGTTGAATATTTAATGTTTTGTGTAGTTATGGAATTAAAAGTGATTTTAAAGTGATTAATACATATATTATGATATTATTATTAAAAATATAGGTGCCGAAAAACACTTCTCTTATTCACTTTTCCATTCGCACTTTTCTGTACTTATATGTTTAGTAATAATTGCAAAATAAATTAATTAATGACTTTAAAATCACTTTTAATTAAATATTCAGCATATTTTCCCTTAATATACACGAAATAAACACCGCGAATGTAAAATAAATTGATCACCTCAACAATTAAGACACCAAAAATACACTAAATCACTATTTTTTTATATATTTTTTTATTAAATCACTAAAGAAATAATCACTGATAATCCTTGTATGGTTTAAAGCGATAAATTTCAATAATTTACCACTTTTTACCACAAAACTATGACGAAAACACTCGCGAACGTACTCTGCGCCATTAAATTCTCAGCAACTGTCAAATTTTGGGACCATTCTCAGCAATTGTTGTATTAGTGCCCAATAAAACTGCATGGCCTGTAGTTGAGAGGGTCTTGGCCTAAGGGTTAAATTTGGTTCTGTATGCGTTTTGATTTAAATTCATTTAAACAAAATTACAACAAACAGTAGAGAACCAAAAATATGCCAGAAGGTTAAATTTGGTTCTATATACGTTTGCTTCAATTTAATAATAAAAAAAAAAACATAAAAAAGAATCAAACAGTAGAGAGCCACAATATGCCTGAAGGTTAAATGTGGTTCTATATACGTTTGCAACATTTTACACTGCGATAGAAAATTCAACGTGGGAATCCGCAACTAACACCAGGACATCACACGACGGCTCCTTTTTATATTATTATTTTTTTAAATAAATTTTATAATTTTCTGAATAAAGACAAAACAAGTTTGAAATATTAACCGAGTGTTATTATTTTACTTTGCTACCCAATTCCTCAAATTTGTATTTCAGAGGTACATCAATTTGGGCCTGGGTATTAATCGTACAGCTAATATCCATGTCACGTATGCGATCAACCATTGACATTAATTGTACAGCTGATATCCTATATCACGTATGCAATTAAAACATTGGTATTAAATCGTACAGCTGATATCATATATTTACGTATGCGATTAAACAGTATTCTAACATCCAATCATTTTCGCTAAAATGGTGTGAACACGAGCATTGTGTACATTAAAATTTCAAGTCAACTGAACATTGTGACGTAACTAAATTTTAAGGTTAGGGCTGATCTGTTCGTTGTCCCATACCTTAGTTTCTATTTATCTTGTCCGCTTACTACGTCCATCGTTTACTTACTTTTGACAGTTTACTGAGTTACTCGACAAGTATAAGCTGAACTCTCTACATATATATGTAAAATATTTTTTACTTCATTAGAACAGGTAATTTGGTTATTTTTTCATGAAAAGATTTTGAATAAAAATAACTAATAATAACCATAGAATATAACGTTCCTACGACACTGCTTGTGAAACTTTCTAACAGATGGGACTGCAAGAGAAATTGGGGATTTTTTCCGTTCACGTTGTAGAGGAATAAATAGCTATATATCATTATTCCGTGCTGTGCTGTTGGTAGTTTTGACAGAACGACAGAAAAACTGCTGTTGCCGTTGTCATTATTGAAGTTTACTAAATGTTCTGTTTTTTTAAGTGAAACTTCCTTGCACTCATTCCGGGGATTTTGAATTGATTCGAGCAGGTGCGAGTGAATTCAGAAAACTGTTACACGAAACGGAAATTGCCTTCCCACTCATTTACAGCTGATACAATTCAAAATCGGCAACGCCAACAAGGACAGCCATATGAAACGAAAGTTGCCTTTTCACTCGTTTACAAGATAACAAGAAAAAACCCAAAATTCTGAACCACATTAAACACAACAAAACACAAACAAATTTACATACTACTACTACATACATAATATTGTTACGTTTTTACAGCTTAACGGATTCGTAGGATTAATTAAGGAATACACTTTTTAATTATCCACACAATAATTTATTTATTACAAACCGAAACACAATTTAATTACAAACACAATTCTTACAGTTCACTATAATCACTTTAAATTTAATAACTCGCACTATTAAACTCTATCTATCGCTTTATAGTTCACTTTTAAATCACCACTTTTCACGGTTTTCACTTTAGAACACTTTTATCGCCTTTCAAATCAAAACTGACTCTCTCAGCGCCTGCAAGCCGCTTTTATATCCGAGCTCCACCTTTATTTAACTTCTGGAACCTTCTCGAGTCCCTTTTCTCGAGCCTAGTGGTATGTTCTTTTCTTTTCTTCCAGAAGCTTGAAGTTGTCTTCACTTATCGCGCGTTCCAATTTTAGTTTAGCACATAAATCATTAGTTCAGACATCAACCAGAGTTTTTACAGACAATCGTTGATTATGCTTTTTCACAAACAGATGGCGCATAAATCATCACATTGCCCCCTCCTTAGGACTGTTCGTCCCGAACAGTTGTCCATCCTGGATCCGGCTGATGATATGGGCACAGCCTGTCTATGTGCACAATCTTTTTCTTGGCTTTGGGTCCTTGTTGAATCCTGTAGACAACATCGTTGATCCGTGTTAGGATTTTATAGGGCCCCTCCCACTGGCGCTGAAGTTTCGGAGACTTGCCTTTTCGTCGTCGAGGGTTGAACAGCCAAACGGGGTCACCTTCCTGGTATCCGCTACAGTTTGTTCGGAGGTCGTACCTAGTTTTCATCCTGTCACTGGCTATCTTAAGATTCTTCCTTGCAAGCTGATGGATATCTGCGAGTCGATCACGAAGTTCACCTGTATAACCGTCAGTAGACTCGTTGCTTTCAACAGGTGTCCCAAATTTCAAGTTGCTTGGCAGCCGGATTTGTCTTCCAAAAATCAAACTACAAGGGGTTTGTCCTGTGGAATTATGAACCACTGTCCGATATGCCATTAGAAATATAGGGATGTAACTGTCCCAGTCACGCTGGTGCTCACTAACAACTTTCCTTAGGTGTTCTAGCATTGTCCTGTTGAATCGCTCTACCATTCCATCGGACTGGGGATGAAGGGGCGTCGTCCTGGTCTTCTTCACTCCAAGTATCTTACATACTTCTTGAAAAACTTGAGATTCAAAGTTTCTGCCTTGGTCAGAATGAAGCTCATGAGGAACACCAAATCTGCAGATCCAATTGTTCACTAATTCCTCTGCAACAGTGATTGCTTCCTGATTTGGAATGGCATATGCTTCGGGCCACTTACTGAAGTAGTCCATGATCACCAAAATGTAACGTTTTCCTCGGTCTGACACCGGAAAAGGTCCCGCCACATCAATTGCGATTCTTTCAAATGGGGCTCCCACGTTGTATTGCTGCATTTCTCCTTTTGTTATTACCCGAGGGCCCTTGCTGCTGGCACAGGTTGTGCATTTACGGCACCAGTCTGCAACATCGTTTCGCATGTGAAGCCAATAGAATCTATCTCTTATTTTTGCCAAAGTTTTATTGACTCCCAGATGTCCTCCTGATGCGCCGTTATGACACTCCTCGAGAATATCCCTTATTCTAACGCGAGGGACTAATACCTGCATTCGGGGGCAAAACCGAACCGTCACCTCCTCGTGGTGCCCCCTGGATAGCCAACTAACGACGGTAGTAGGGAGCAGACCCTTAAAAGCCTACCAAGCCAAGATGTAAATGTCATCGTGTCGAGGGCTGCGTGGCAGTGGGTAGTGGTGCACTGTCTCTAACGATCTCCTCTGGGCACCGGGCGCACCCAGTTGTATATAGCCTTATCCTAATAAGGAGGCTCTGTTAGGATGGACCTTCCCTTTCCTGCCATACTCGTGGGACTCTTTATGGACCAAAAAATCTCAAAAAAACCAGACGAAGAAAGAGGTTGTGAGTCTGATGCAATAAGTATCAGCTCAGAGCTGGAGAGGGAACTCCTTGGAGGTACCTCGTCTAGCACAGAAGCTTCGGCTTCTCAATCAACAACACTGGCCCAGGCAGCTGGTGACAATGTTGTTGAAGAAATAACGGCCAAGGTTGTCGGTATGACCGTGCAACCTAGCAAGAAAAAATCCGGTGCTGCCAAGAGGAAGAGGGCCAAGGCAAGGAAGGCTGCAGAGGAATTGGGGAGCTCCACGGAGCACACCCGAGTCCCACATGCGGAACTTCCTTCCCAACAAACCCAAGGCAGGACAGCGGTCAGGACGGGGGGCTCCAAGGAGCAGACCTGGACGACCGCTGGACTGCTAGAAGTTTCTGGACCCGAGAAATTGGTAGCACAAACTCCTACAACTTCTAGGGGGCTATGTCCTATGCTGGATCCAACTGACGCACTGCCAAAACGGCAGCGGTCTGAGGATTCTCCGGCTGGGCAGGGACCCCAGAAGAAGAAAAAAAAGGGGGAGTCTCTAGGACCCTCATATCGGGATAAGCTAGCTGGGATCACCATGGCAGTGGTCCTGGACAACTATCCCGAGGGCAAATTGACAGAGGAGCAATCATCCTCCGTCTGCGATGCCATCCTGTGTGAGGTAGACAAAAGTCGTAAAGGCGATTGTCCACCTCAGTTTTTGGGTGCAAGGGCGGCAGGGGGTCTTATCAAGATCACCTGTGCCAACGAACCCACCAGCCAATGGTTGACAAATGCTGTCACCAGGCTTCAGTTGTGGGAAGGGGCCAACCTCAGAGTAATTGAGGAAAAGGACCTTCTCAAATATAACGAATCACGTTTTGGGTTCCTAACGATGTTAGGGAACCGGAGCAGGTGCTCTGCAGGCTGGAATTACAGAACCAGCCAATTGAGGTGAACTCTTGGCAAGTGATGGGCAGGAAGGTGGACCAGAACGGTCAAACTCTTGCCATTAGCATTGACGAGAGGGCGCTCACGCAGCTGAAAGAGCAGGACATGTCCCTATTCTACGGCTTCGGACGAATTAGAGTCAAGGAGATTGGCTCAAAAAAGGAGACTCCTGCTGGCTCACAGCAGCGGGAACAGCCTCAGGATGCGGGTGGTACAGTGCAACCTGCAACACAGTAGGGCTGCCTCGGCAGTCCTTTGCAGGGTGCTGGCCACCCAAGCTATCGACGTGGCTCTTGTACAGGAGCCATGGGTAAATAACGGTGCTATACAGGGCTTGCGGGCAACCGGCTACAGCATTGCATGCAGTGATGTGGACGGGGACCCTCGGACCTGTGTAGTTTACAATAAAAACACCAACTGCTTTCCTCTCACAGATAAATCGTCGAGAGACCTGGCAGTGGTGATGATACAGATTAACAGGGGGGGCAGCAAGAGCATGATTACCTTATGTTCGGCATACCTCCCCTATGACTCCAGAGACCCACCACCGTCCAAAGAACTTAAGGATATCGTGGGTCACTCTAACAGGAGCGGTCTGCAGATCATCATAGGATGTGATGCGAACGCCCATCATGATGCCTGGGGTAGCAGTGGAGTGAACAAAAGGGGCGAATACCTTTTTGATTACCTCTTTACTACTAACCTGGACATATTAAATCGCGGGACGGATCCTACCTTCGACAACGGTAGGAGACGTGAGGTTATAGACATCACGCTAGCTACTCAACAAGTTGCCACTTACGTGAGTGACTGGCGGGTCTCAGATGAGCCATCGTGCTCAGACCACAGACACATTTACTTTATGGTGGGTGAGTCTTTGGAAAATGTGAGTACATACAGGAATCCTAGATATACGAACTGGACAGACTTTCGGGCCGAACTCAGTAGCATATTCAAGGGTTCCATGCACTCAATCAAATCTACGATGGATGTAGAACTATCCGCGGACTTCTTTACGGAGGCGGTTACTGCTGCTTACAGCAATAACTGTCCTGTTCTGATGAGGACGCGTAATAGGAAAACTCCATGGTGGAATAACGAGCTCTCCAAGTTAAGATCCGCTACGAGGAAACTGTTCAACGCAGCTAAGAAGAGCGGCAACTGGGAGAGTTATAAAAGCTCGCTAACCAGCTATACCAGGGCAATCAGACGAGCAAAAAGAAACAGCTGGAGGAATTTTTGCAAGAGTGTCGAAGACATTCGAGACTCAGCAAAAATCTATAAAGCTTTATCAAAGGGCTTGTCGGTAGATCTTGGATCCATCAGGACAACCGATGGCTCTTTCACACAGTCTAGGGAAGAAACCTTGATAACATTGCTCCAGGCACATTTCCCAGGCACAACCATTTATTCAAAAGAGAACATAACTTCTGCTGGGCAGCGTATAGGCCAACTTTCTAAAGTGCCCAAAGCCGCCTGGACAGAAGCAAATACCTTGTTCAACCATGAAGCTATCAGGGAGGCGATTAGATCGTTCAAACCATACAAGTCGCCTGGAGCAGACGGAATCTATCCCATTCTGCTACAGGAGGGCTGCGACCTAGTCACTCCCTTATTATGCAAATTATTTAGGGCTTCCTTCGCACACGGCTACATCCCATCCGTCTGGAGGAACGTCAACATAACATTTATACCTAAGCCAGGGCGTTCGGATTACACCCTGACTAAATCTTTCAGGCCGATAAGTCTCTCGTCTTTTGCCTTGAAGACAATGGAGAAAATTGTCGACCGGGCGATAAGGGAAACTTATCTTCAAAGCCAACCACTAAGCTCCTATCAGCATGCGTACCAGGCGGGCAAGTCTACTGAGACAGCACTGCACAATCTGGTGCTCAGGCTTGAAGAGGCAGCTCTAAACAAAAGAGCTGCGCTGACGGCCTTCCTCGATATCGAGGGAGCCTTTGACAACACATCCTTTGATACTATAGCTAGGGCTCTAAGTAGATACAGTCTAAGCAGCACTTTCTGCAACTGGATTGACTCTATGCTGAGAACTCGCAAACTAATTGTTTCTCATGTTGAGGGGTCTCTGGAGGGCACTATAGCAAGAGGCTGCCCGCAGGGAGGAGTTTTATCTCCACTTCTCTGGTGCCTTGTTGTAGATGAACTCCTCGAGCTGCTCAACGGTCGAAACATTTTCGCCCAAGGTTACGCTGACGATGTCGTCATAGTAATTACAGGTGAATCTGAAGACGCCATGTCAAGGCGCCTGCAGCAGGCACTTGATCTGGTCCCTAGCTGGTGCGAGAGTGTAGGTCTAAAAGTCAATCCCGACAAAACGATCCTAGTTCCTTTCACCAGGAAACGATCACTACCGGGAACTTGGGAACCTACATTCGCGGGCAGAACTATAGGCTTTTCTCAACAAGCCAAATATTTAGGAGTGACGCTAGATGCCAAGCTCAATTGGAAACAGCATATGGACACTGTGATGTGTAGAACGCGCAGATCCCTGTGGGCTTGCCGCAGAGCTTGTGGTTCCACCTGGGGTTTGCAACCGAAAACCATGTACTGGATATACACCACCATCATAAGACCCATGGTAACTTATGGAGCTTTAGTTTGGTGGCACAGAACGAAGCTTAAGGGTTCCATAACCTTTTTAAGCAAAATTCAAAGAATGGCTTGCCTCTCCATCACTGGGGCCATCCGCACTTCCCCAACGGCAGCGCTGGAGACTCTCCTCAATTTGGTACCCCTCCACCTTGAGGTAGAGAAATCCGCCATAAACGCGGCGCTGCGGCTGAAAGCGAATGGTTACTTGGGCGCTGGTCTTGGGCGAGGACATTCTATAATAATCAACATCATAGAAGAGATTCCGGAAGCGAAGATGCTATCGGACGGCATGCCCTATAAAATCTCAAAATTTAAGCAACCTTCTGTACATATACAGGAAAGGCTTACCTGGACTTTTCCTAAAGTTTTGCCGGGCGGGCTAGTATGGTACACGGATGGCTCTAAAACGGAGACAGGTGTAGGCGCAGGAATCTGGAGTGAAAGTCCCAGATTCAGCAAGGCTATAAGTCTAGGCACTCTGGCAACTGTCTTTCAAGCAGAGGTGTACGCTATTCTGGCATGCACTCATGAGAACTTAAGAAGGGCCTACCAAAATAAACGGATTTTTATCTTCCCTGATAGCCAAGCGGCAATTAGAGCGATAAGGTCCCGTAGGACCAAGTCGAAATTAGTTTGGGACTGCCAACGTACTCTTCATGAGTTGGGCGCTCTCAATCAAATTACACTTGTCTGGGTCCCAGGTCACCGGGGCTTCGAAGGCAATGAAAGTGCGGATGCCCTGGCTAAACAGGGCTCTGATTTAGAATTCATTGGTCCAGAGCCGGCTATTGGGGCACCGTCCAGCTTGCTGCAAAGGGCCCTGGCCGATCGGACCTTAATGAAACATACTGAACGCTGGAGGTCCGCGCCTGGACTGGCCAACTCTAAGCGGTTCCTTCCAGGGCCGTCCCCTAAGACGGCCAAGGAATTATTACGGCGCAGCAGGAGCGATGTTAGGACACTTGTTGGCCTAATTACCGGACACTGTGCCCTAAATTACCACTTATGGAAGATAGGAAGGGCAGAGGACCCTACATGTAGGCTTTGCCTAGAAGAGGATGAGTCTGCCCTCCATGTTCTCTGTGAGTGCCCTGCAATAGCGAGGAGCAGGGTCTCTCTGTTCGGGAAGTCCCTGCTCGAACACTCAAGTCTAAGCGACAAACCACTAGGCAGACTGCTGAACTTGTTCAGGCGGTCTGGCCTACAAATATGAGGTGTAGGGGTTGTAGTACAATAGGCCAACTAAATGGCCGCAGTACCTTTGGACCTAATACCTCACACAGGAAAAAAAATACCTGCATTCGATGAGAGGTACCGTCAGCGGTTTCCCATTTGCGCTTTAATACTCCTCGCTCAATGTACAAGGAATCCCATTGGGCCCAACAGCTCTTCAGGGTCTCGCTCCTCTCAGCAATGTCCTTCCATTCAGGCTTTTCCTCGTATTCTTTCCATGTCAGAATTGAAGAAATATCCGGGTCGTCGCGTTGGGCGTCTCGGAGTCCCTGGTCATCCCATCCTGTCGTTGGCTCGACTGTCGTCCTTTGACACTTTTCCTCGATACGTCCACAATGTTTGCAGTCTGGTACGCATGGTCGCCGGGAGAGTGCATCTGCATTTCCATGGTTTCTTCCCTTTCTGTGGTATATATTGAAGTCGTAGGACTGAAGTCTCTCTATCCATCTTGCCACCTGTCCTTCAGGATTTTGAATTGCATCAGCCACTTTAATGCTGCATGATCCGTTCGAAGGATGAAGTTTTGCCCATAGAGATACTTGTGGAAGTGTTTAGTTGAGTCCACGATTGCCAATAGTTCCCGTCTTGTGACACAGTAATTCCGCTCCGATTTTGACAGCGCTCTACTGTAATAAGCTATGACCTTTTCCTGTCCGTCGAAGTTTTGTGATAGCACTGCACCAATCCCGACATTACTCGCGTCAGTGTCCAATATGAATCTTTCGCCTGGCTTCGGGTATGTGAGTAGTCTAGGGGTAAGTCTAGGGGTAAGACGCCTGACTACTACCCCAGAGGTCCCGGGTTCGATTCCCGGCGGTGCCACGGTCCTAGCCTTTCCCAATTTCCCAACTACATAACTTTTCTTATTTCTTCTTCCCTCTTTGCATTCCTGATTCCTCCGGTCATAGCCTTCACTAGTTCTTCCCCACTCCACCAAGCGCATGTCATCGGTTGGTTGATGAGATTCAACTCGTTTCAGGAGGCATAACACTCCAGCGAGTTGTTCTCGATGCCCCGATGTCAGAGTCGCGAAATGGTTGCGAGTAGGTGAAATAAAATAAAATAACGCAGCTAGGTTGTGACAGTTCTTTCCTTCACTTCTCTCGCCATCTTCCGACTAGAGCTGCTGTTCGACATTTCAAAAATAAAAAAAATACATGGTCAACAGTACAAAGGGGCCTTCCCTAAGTCTCTAGTGTGTCACATAAAACAAATGGTGCTTGGCAAAGTCCTCGTTTTAGTGTGTTGAAACTTTCCTCGCACTTTTCTGTCCAGATAAATGGTTTTCCTTTTTCTGTCAGTTTATGTAATTCCTTAGCTATGTCAGCAAAATTCCTGACAAAACGCCTATAATAGGTGGAAAGTCCCAAAAAGCTTCGAAGTTCATGTTTATCCTTCGGTGTGGGCCAATTCTTAACCGCTGTTATTTTCTCAGGATCTGTTTGAACTCCATTGGATGAAACCACATGTCCGAGATAGTTGACTTGGTCTCTGAACAGTACGCACTTTTTAGGGCTGAGTTTCAGTTGGGCTGTTCTCAACTTTTGGACTTTTGGAAAACCTCTCGTAGATCGCCCAGATGTTCCTGGAAACTTTTTCCAACGACGATGATATCGTTCAAATAAACCAGACAAGTCTTCCATGTCAGTCCTCGCAAGACGCATTCCATCAGTCGTTCGAATGTAGCTGGAGCATTACACAGTCCAAACGGCATGACTGTAAACTGCCACAGGCCGTTTCCTACAGAGAAGGCTGTCTTTTCTCGGTCCTCCGGGTGAATTTCAACTTGCCAGTAGCCGCTCTTAAGATCCAAGGTAGAAAACCATTTAGCTCCAGCGAGAGTATCCAGTGTGTCATCGATACGAGGTAATGGGTAGCTGTCCTTTTTAGTGATGTCGTTTAACAGCCGATAATCCACGCAAAATCTTGTACTGCCATCTTTCTTTCTGACTAGAACCACGGGAGACATCCAAGGGCTTTTCGACTCCTCTATAAGGCCTTGTCTTCTCATATCTTCAATCATTCCGGCTGCCTCTTCCCGCTTGGCTAGTGGTAGTCTTCTCGGCGGTTGTTTAATTGGCTGGGCATCTTTGGTGTCGATCCTGTGTTGAACGATGTCCGTTTTCCCAAAGTCATCATCTCTCATGGCGAAGATATCACTGAAATCCTCTACTAATTTCCTTGCCTGGAGATACTGTTTTTGTTCAAGACAACTAGTTGAGAGCACTGCGTTTACTAATTTCGTGGCCTTTGGCTTTGGTTTTGGAACCGTTTCGATGTTAGCGCACTCCACTAATGTAATCTGTTCTGCCAGTTCTCCTTTTCCCAAAACCGTATCCTTCTTCAATCGTACTTCTCGTTCGTTAGTATTTAGCACTCTCACGAATACCTCCTTCTTGTCACCAGACATTTTCCAATTGCTATATTTTTGCTTTGTTCCGTTTTTTCTGGTTCTAGAAGGTAAAATCGGTAGCTCCCGGGATCACCATCGACTATCGCTCGTACCAATTTCTCAGCACACGGAGGAAGCACGGTATCTTCACGAGCGACGACTTTAAGCTGCGAATAACAAGTGGATCCTGTGGCCATTGGAATCTCTTTGTTGTTATATCTCAGTATTTCCTCTCCAATATCCAGTAGAATTTTATGTGCTTTCATAAAGTCCAGACCGAGAATACACTCGTCTGTTATATCAGCTACCAGGAACGAATTTGAAAATCCAATGTCAGCAAGAACCACATCCAACATAATTTCCCCGTGTAATCGTACTGGCTCTCCTGTTGCAGTTTTCAGTCTGTATTGGCGTGCGTCTTTCAGCCATTTATTGCCGGCCATGTCAGCCCGGATAACAGATTTTGAAACACCAGTGTCTACAGTTATTGTGCATTTTTCAGCTCCAATCTTTCCTTCGATGACCAGGCTGTTGCCACTACGCTGCAGTTGTTTGATAGTGGTGATGATGACACCGGGGGCTTCGATTTCCCCGACTAACTCCCGCCCCATGGAGTTAGTCTTTATTCGTTTCCCTGCTGCTGTCTGCGGGGAGACACGGAGTCATTGTTTTCAGCCTCCCTCTGGTCACCTTTCTGCCGATGTCCGCATTTTTCACAGCAAGTTCCGCCACTCCTACTTTCGGGAGACTCTGCTCTCCTTCGCTTTCTGCAGTTCCTTTGCAAATGGCCCGGCTCACTACAGTTCCAGCATCGGAGTCGACCGCGTACTTCCGTTGCATTCATTCTGTTGCAACTATCCTCTGTTGTGTGGATCTCTCTGAGGCGGACTGCACTTCTTGATGCTTGCCTCGCTGCCTCGTATGCCAGAGCATATGCCAAACCTTCTGCGGTATTCTTCTTTCCGGCCAATCTGGCTGCCTGTTGTAGATCCCGGTCAGCAAAAGAGTTAAGGAAAGCCTCTCTTGCTACTTCGTTGATGTAGTTCTTCTTTCCGGCCAATCTGGCTGCCTGTTGTAGATCCCGGTCAGCAAAAGAGTTAAGGAAGCCTCTCTTGCTACTTCGTTGATGTAGTCTTGGCCGAAGCTAGGATAAGCCAGATGCACTAACCTCTCGATATCGGCGCATAGTTGTTGTAAAGTTTCTCCTGGCTTTTGAAGTCGATTGCGAAGTTGAAGTCGATAAACCTCTTGCATGTGCTGATCACCGTAACGCATTTCCAGTGCTTGAACTAAGAACCCGTAGCTGTTGCGATGTTCTGCTGGTATTGACTGTAATATTTCTGCTGCTGTGCCCCTTAGTGACCACGTTAAGGCCGTTGCTTTCTCCTCCTCAGTCCAACAATTGCCTGCTGCTGCTGCTTCGAATTGGAGCTTATAAGTTGTTCGAAATAAACTTCGTCCCCAATACGGGCTGATCAATAGGAAATTCGCTGTATCCACCCAACACTATCGACCGGCCAATACAATATTGGATGCTGATAACAGACCAGAAAATCGATACCAGTTAGTTGGAAGCAAAACCCCAGACGACGAAGACGTCTCCCATAATAGCGTAAAAATAATTGTAAATTAAACAAAAAAAATAAATAGTTCTTCTTATGTTAACATTAACATAAAATATACATAAGTGTATTCTTTTGGAACCCTACAACCAGCCCTCATAACAAACAAATGGTCCTTCGAGCCGGATCCGGTGACTCGTGGATCCTGATGTTAAGAAGTTCAAGCCACGTTGGAACACGCTAGCTAACGGCACCTCATAACATCGTGGGAAACATCCATTCACCTGTAACAAATTGCTATTCATCTCTAGTCACAACTGATCTGGAAAAAGACCGCAGTCTAAAGACGTATTGTAAAGCCCCATCCTCGTCCTTTGGAAAAGCAGGTGAGCGAAGGTTTTATTTTTATTCAATTAGTGCTATCACATGGTACCTGATGAGAAAGTTTTAGTCGCGATCGGTTTGAATCCAATTGATAAAGAACGTTTTCTTTTACTATATGAATTTCTAAGAAAACGTTTTTCTCTAACATAAATTGTATCATACATAATTATATACATATATTCGATGATCTTATCACCGAGTAAGAATTTAACGGATCTTTTCATTTTCTATAAAACAAATACGTCACTTGCGGTAATATCAACGATCTCGTGGTGTGGACCCTGAATATTGAAGCAATCGTCAGAACAAAGAGCTTCCATTGTACATAGAATCAATATGGAAATTTATGAATTTTGAAGAATAAAAAAAAATTGGCGATTTATTGAAAATGATTTGTTGGTTGGTAGATTATTAATAATTGTAATAATCAACTAAATTTATGAATTTCGGAAAAGGCAAGGAAAAACAAATTGCGGATTTAATGCAAAAAAGGGTTTTTTTTTGTTGTTGTGAATTTTGTGAAGTTAGAAAATTTTGATAACCAAGAATTAATATTGCCTAGCAAAAATAAAGTTTTTTTTTGGTCTATATTACATAATATTTGATAATTATATAGCGGATTGCACAAAATGAAGTTTTTTTTGGGTCTATATGACATAGAATACGTGATAAAAAATATTACATTGAACTAAATAAAGTTTTTTTTTCTCGTGTTTTAATTTGAAAAAGGTATCAAAAGGTTTGAATTGATACTTACATATACTATTTACATACAATATTTGATCGACATATAAGATTGAACAAAATAAAGTTGTTTTTTGTGTTTTACTTTGAAACCAGCATCAAAGAAGTTTGGGGAAAGGAAACAATATTGCGGGAACTCTCGAATAAACATTTCAGTCGTTTGCTGCAATGAACTCAGGTCACAAGTTCTTCCACACTATTGTCCCATTTTGACACCGTGTAAATCTTTTATTTCCGCCAAAATACCCGCCGTATTACATCTTCTTTAAAGGCAGTATCAGCTGGTACGGTACACGGCTCATTTCGTATTGGACACGAATTTCTTATAATTGAAGGATATAATCTCATCGTTTTAGCCATACGAAGGCCTTTCCTGTAGTTCTCCATTCCAAGTATCTGATTTAAGGGGGATTATAAATAATTCACAAATACATAGTATCTTTAAATAGTTGCATTCTAAAAAATCACTTTTAAGCTTCAAGTTAAACAATTTTAAACTAAATTAGTAATAATCATCTTCAAATCAAAACAAAACCCCGTATTGAAAATAACCTTTTTTCTGCATTTTTAGAAAGACTTCGAACAATTATAGTTGGAAATTTTTTAATTTAGAAATTTAACACGTTTTAGCCACACCAAAGGTTTTTTTTGTTCTCAAGTCTCGAAATGTTTAACGCACCAGTCTTTCCATTTTCATTGGGCCTTTCCATTTTCATTAGGTCATTAGCTTCCTACATTACCTCCGACATAATGCGCTTTGGTCTTGTTAATCAGACCTTCTCTTGTTGTGCTCTTCTCTTCTTCGTCGCCTTTTAGTTATCATCTGCGAGAGATCCCTCGATCTCTCCTGAAGCCCAACCCACCTCCCTTCCCTAAGCCCTCGCAGGAAATAGTTTAGCATGGCGCAAGATACGCCCTCCGATCCCAAGGTCCAAGACCCACATATGATCACATCTCTCATCTCGAAGCAAGCTTCAACTGGGGAGCAGTTGCGAAAACTATGGACCAATTTTAACAAATCCCCCAAAGCCCGACTAACTCCTGGGTATTTAAAGGGTAGGATCACAGCGTTAGATAAGTTATGGAATCAATATCAGGTGCAAGACCAGGAAATCCAAGCAGTTGTCGTCGACCGCGAAAGAACCTTACAATATTTCACTGAAGACCTATACAGTCAACAAGAAAATTTAGTAGCCGAATGGAAGGGCACTTTACTTGATATGTTAGATGAAGTAAGCCCCGTTGACAAAAACGAAACATTCGAAGGGCACGCTTCAACCCCCGTCATCTCACAGACAGCTCTCCCCACGCCCCACTTTGATGTCAAGTTGCCACGAATTTCTCTGCCCCAGTTTTCGGGAAATTATAAGGATTGGATTTCTTTTCATGATCTTTTTGACTCGTTGATTCATCAACACCCCTCTCTCCCTGCCGTTCAGAAATTACACTATCTTAAAAGCAGTTTGAAAGGCGAGGCTCTCCATTTGATTCGTCATTTAACTCTTACCCAAGCTAACTATGAAAGCGCTTGGAATATGCTGTGCGACCGGTATAAAAATCCCCGTTTATTGATAACCCGGTACGTTCAAGCATTCCTAACCCAACCCCAAGTCAATTCAGAGAGTGCTACGCACATTCGTCAACTTATGGACACCACCAATGAATACCTAGCATCACTTCAGGGTTTAATGGTGGACGTCAAGGCTTGGGACCCTCTAACCGTCACTCTACTTGTCTCGCGGCTACCCCCAGATACTCGGGAACTATGGGAGCAGGACCAAGGGTCCGCCATAGCATTTCCCACTCTCCAAACATTGTTTGAGTTTTTAGATAGTCGAGTCCGAGCGTTAGAAGCCCTTCGAGACCAAAAATCTCCCCGGCAGCTTATCTCAACCCGAAATAGCCCTTCCTCGATGCATCGAGAAACCCCTTCTCAGACCCACGCCTTCCATACCTTTGCATCCCCCGGCTGCCCCTGCTGTAACGCCGATCATTTCATCAAATCCTGCCTTAAATTCAAGGCAATGTCCCCATCGGCAAGGAGCCAACTCGTTAGGCAGAAAGGAATCTGCTATAATTGTTTAGGTACGAAACATCAAGTTAGTCGATGTCCTAGTAAGCAAAGATGTTTCCAATGTGGCGCTAAGCATCATACCTTGTTACACCGATCAGGTGAGCGCGAACCCCCAATAGGAACCTCCTTTAACAAGGAGAAGACACACCTTCCTGTGACTCCATGTCTCTCCGACTCCGCCCAGGCGCCCTCTCCACCAATTCATACTTATTTCACAGCTAGAACTCAGTTATCTCTTTTGGCCACGGCTCTGGTGCCTGTAGTCGCTGTGTCCGGTGAGGTGATTATCGCCCGGGCTTTGGTTGACCCAGGTAGCGAAGCATCATTCATCACCACCAAATTAGTGCAACGATTGCGACTGCGCAGGAAACCAATGTCCACTGAAATCCATGGCATGTGTCAGATTGTCCTTACCCGCGCAGCACATATGGTGCAGTTACAGATTCGGTCCAATGTGGATCCTGAATTTAGGGTGGAAATACAAGCTATTGCTTTGCCCACGCTGACGGACAACCTCCCCTCAGAGAGAATATCCACAGGCCGATGGCCTCATTTAAGTGGCCTGAAATTGGCTGACCCACTCTTCCAAGAACCAGGGCCCATTGACTTAGTGTTGGGAGTAGACGTGTACTCTCAAATCATACGTTCCTCCGTGAAAAAGGAAGACGACGACGCACCGGTAGCTCAGGAAACGGACTTGGGGTGGCTCCTGTTCGGCAGACGTCCACAATTCCTATCTCCGCCCTCGGCAACGATTGTAAATTTCCACAATCGAGTAGAACTTGACGAATCTCTCCGTCGATTTTGGGAAATCGAGGAAGTTTTCGAATCTCCCGTCCTTTCAGCCGATGACCAGCATTGCGAGACTATATATCAGGAGACACACCGACGTGACCCCAGCAGTCGTTATATCGTGAAGTTACCCTTCGTCTCACTTCCCCCTCATGAGGCTCGATTCGGGCCATCTCGCGAAATCGCAGTACGGCGTTTCAATCAGCTAGAAAAAAGGTTCCGCCGAGATCCACTGTTGGCCGAAGAATATGTTAAATGCATCGAGGAATATCGCATTTTAGGTCATGTGGATGGAACCACACCCCCAAAGGAGGAAACCCCTGTTATCTCACATTGTTACCTGCCCCATCATGCGGTAGTCAAGGCGGACAGTTCTACGACTAGGTGTCGGGTGGTGTTTGACGCCTCATGTAAGACTCAAAATGACTTTTCCTTGAATGACCGGTTGTTAATTGGTCCCCGCCTCCAACAAGATATCTGCAAACTCATCGTAAAGTGGCGCCTAAAGCGATTTGTTTTCTGTGCAGATATCGAAAAAATGTACCGTCAGATCTTAGTCACCCCCGAAGACGCCGAATTTCAAAGGTTAGTCTGGCGTCGTCATCCCGAGCTCCCCCTAGAAGACTTGTGTTTGAAAACGGTTACGTTTGGTACAGCTAGTGCGCCATATCTAGCTATCCGCACTTTACAGCAGCTAGAAGGAACGACTTTTCCTCGGGCGGCGGATGCTTTAGTTCACGACACATATGTGGACGACGTCTACTCAGGTGCTGACAATCTTTCCGAAGCTAAGTCCTTACAAAACGATATCATCTCCCTTTTGCAAAAAGGTCAATTCCGTCTCCATAAGTGGTCTGCAAATCACCCACAACTACTAGAAAACGTCCAACCGAGCGATCAAGCCCCGAACCCGCAATGCATAAACGTGCTCCCGGACGATGTTATCAAAACCCTTGGATTTTTTTGGAATCCATCCTCGGATCACTTCAGCTTCCGTCTTAGGGCGGATAAACCCAAAACCCCTTTCACGAAACGTACCGTGGTGTCATACATCGCCCGTTTGTACGACCCCTTAGGATGGCTATCACCAGTATAGTACTCATTTGGGCGAAAATTTTTATTCAAACCCTTTGGCAACGCGGCCTCACCTGGGATGAAAGGTTGCCCCCAGAGTTAGAAAATCAATGGCAGCGCTTCCTGGATGAACTCCCAGCTATCGAGCAGATGAAAATTCCACGATATGTCGCATCGTCATGTGCTTCCAACATCCAACTGCACGGCTTCTGTGACGCTTCAGAACGAGCCTATGCCGCATCCCTCTTCCTACGAGTAGAAAATCCGGATGATGTTCAAGTGTTCCTTATTGCTAGCAAAACCAAGGTAGCTCCGGTAAAGGCAATTACCCTCCCACGCCTCGAGTTGTGTGGCGCTGTCCTTCTTTCAAAACTGGTAAAAAACCTAAGACCCTGTCTTCCTTCCAGTTTTGAAAGAAGGACAGCGCCACACAACTCGAGGCGTGGGAGGGTAATTGCCTTTACCGGAGCTACCTTGGTTTTGCTAGCAATAAGGAACACTTGAACATCATCCGGATTTTCTACTCGTAGGAAGAGGGATGCGGCATAGGCTCGTTCTGAAGCGTCACAGAAGCCGTGCAGTTGGATGTTGGAAGCACATGACGATGCGACATATCGTGGAATTTTCATCTGCTCGATAGCTGGAAGGATCCAACGAACAAGTATTCCTCTGGACAGATTCAACTATTGTAATTTCGTGGCTAGGAAAGCATACGAATACATTGAAAACGTTCGTTAACAACCGGGTATCGACAATCCTGACAAATGTTGGAGCAGTAAAATGGCAGCATGTCCCTTCGTCTCAAAATCCGTCCGATGGAAGCAGTCGCGGTAAAAGTGGTGAGGAATTAATTCAGGATCCTTTGTGGTTGGCAGGACCCCCGTGGCTCAAACTAACCAACTCACACTGGCCTAAGCCCACGGTCAATTTGTGTAAAGATCCGCAGATTCTCGAATTACGACCCGTAAAAGGTTTCCTCATGCAGGCTGCGGATTCTCATCTCGAAACTGTCCTCGCTCGTTTCTCTCAATTGAATCGGCTGTTACGCGTCACTAGCTATTGCTTTCGGTTTATTCGATATTGTCGAAAGACCAACAATCTTCCGCATAACCTCGCTTTGTCAACCACCGAGCTTGATCACAGTCTCAAACTTTGGTGCCGATGGGCCCAATCCCAACATTTTAAATCAGAAGTTGACTGCTTACGTCAGGGAAAACCCCTGCTTAAAAACACAAAGCTGCTATCCTTGTGCCCGTTTCTGGATGACGAACGCCTTATCCGCGTAGGTGGCCGCTTAGCACATTCTGATATACCCTACGACGAGCGCCATCCAATCATATTACCTTACGAAGGACATTTCACAGAGCTGCTCGTACGTGATGCCCACCAAAGTACGCTGCATGGAGGCCCTCAGCTTATGATATCCTTCTTGCGCCGCCGATACTGGATCCTTCGGGCCCGTCACTGCGTAAAAAGGTGCTTTCATAATTGTGTGACATGTCTTCGTTGGAAAAAGCAATCACAGTCACAGCTAATGGCCCAATTGCCACAGGAACGCGTCCGGGTCAGTCGACCATTTACATATGTCGGTGTCGATTATACTGGTCACTTGGATATCCGAGCAAGTCGAGGGAGAGGAGGCAAGACATACAAGGGATATCTTGTCGTCTTTGTGTGTTTGTGTACCAAGGCCATCCACCTTGAGGTGGTGGGAGATATGACAACCGCTTCCTTCCTTGCTGCATTCCGCCGTTTTATATCCCAGGAACATGTAAAAAGATATTCTCAGATAACGGAACTAATTTCGTAGGGGCTAAAACGGAATTAAACAAAGAACTCGATTTGGCCGTCCGCCAAGCTGAAAAAGACGCCGCCCAGAGCCTGTATTCCCAAGGTATCGAATGGCATTTTATCCCGCCATCGTCCCCTCACTTCGGTGGCCTATGGGAAGCCGGCGTAAAGTCCCTGAAATATCATTTTAAAAGAATTGCTGGAAACCGATCTTTCGTTTACGAAGAACTTATTACTCTCACGACACAGATAGAAGGTTGTCTAAATTCACGACCTTTGTGTCCATTATCTGACGATGTTACCGATTATGGAGCTTTGACCCCCGCACATTTCCTCATCGGAGCGCCTATTGTGTCCCCTCCCGAATTGAACCTGTTGGATTGCAAGTGCCATCTTTTAGACCGATGGCAACATATACAGCGGAGCCGCCAAGAATTTTGGTCCCGCTGGAGTTCCGAGTATTTGACACGGCTCCAACAACGCCCGAAATGGTGCCGTACACAACCTAATTTAAAAATAGGGGATTTAGTCTTGTTAAAAGATAATCGTCTACCCCCTCTGAAGTGGAAATTGGGTCGAAAAAACCCACCCGGGCCCGGACACTCTGGTCCGAGTTGTAACAGTCAAAACCGACCAGTCGGAATTCCAACGACCGATCACTAAGATCTGTCCCCTACCTCGTGCAGAATCGGTATGTTTGGAAGAAACACCTTCGTTGAAGTTAACTTCCTTCTAAGTTACCAATAACTTTGTTTTCGTAACCTTTCTTTTTTTTAATTTTTTAATTTTATAATAACAAATTGAGCTAAAGCATTATGACAAAATATTTTCGAATAATGATTAATGTAGATTCAAGCAACAATTAAAACAAGCATACAAAGTAGATTGATGAAAGAATTTGTTTTTATTTTGCCTCAAAGAAATCCCATGAAAAATGAATTAATTATAAAAATCTTCAAAATTTATTTTATTGTAATAAAGAGAGATAACGAGATTAAAAAAAAAAGTTGAATTAGTTGAATTTTGTTGATATTTTTTTCTTTTTATATGAAAGTGAATTACCGCCGCACACGATTAGAATTTCTTTCTAGTTACTGAATTACAAAACCAAATGAAAGGATTTTATTTATATATTAAAAATAATTGGATAAAATTATGTATGTTCCGAGAAAATATCTCCGATGAAGTTGACCTCCTCCTAAGGTACCACTAATATAAATTAAGCGCGCTATTAATTGGATAAAAATAAGAAATATTCCTCGCTGTTTTATGATCCCCTTTCCTCACAATCCCATGTGCCCAATTTTTCTTCCCTTGATTTTCTTTGAAGAATGAAAATCCAGAAGCGACACCAACAGGCAGCCAAGTACCAAATTGAGGTCTTTGCATCATCATCATCTAGAGTGTTTAGGAGAAGACGTCTCAAGCATCAATGTTCATATGTTGAAATCAAGGATTTCAAGGGGGCCCAGTATGTTCGAAATAAACTTCGTCCCCAATACGGACTGATCAATAGGAAATTCGCTGTATCCACCCAACACTATCGACCGGCCAATACAATATTGGATGCTGATAACAGACCAGAAAATCGACACCAGTTAGTTGGAAGCAAAACCCCAGACGACGAAGACGTCTCCCATAATAGCGTAAAAATAATTGTAAATTAAACAAAAAAAATAAATAGTTCTTCTTATGTTAACATTAACATAAAATATACATAAGTGTATTCTTTTGGAACCCTACAACCAGCCCTCATAACAAACATAAGTGGACCATGATCTTTGCCCGTCGAAAGTTGGAGAAGTTGAGATGCCGTCGCTGGGTGGTGAATCTTTACTCTTTCTAGATCGGCTCTGACGGTTTCTAGTTCAATTTCGAGTTTTCCTAGATCATTCCTTACGTTTGCCTTGATGGAAGATTCGAGATTATCCATATCATTCCTTACATTTGCCTTGATGGAAGATTCGAGATTTTCCAGATCATTCCTCATATTTGCCTTGATGGAAGATTCGAGACTTTCCAGATCATTCCTTACATTTTCTTTCATGTTATCTAGTTTGTTGTCGACAGAAAGTGAGAATGATTCGATTTTCTGCTCCAGCTGGTTCTTCTGCTCTTCCATAGACTCTTTGAGTTCTGCTAACGCGCATTCATGAGCTACTGCTAACAATTTCTGTTCATCTTTTAACGCCAGCACTTCCGACTTGATCTCTGTTGTCGAACGTTCTTGCGCTTCCTTCATCTCTGTTGTCGCTTCCTTCATCTCTCCTGATGACCGTTCTTGCGCTTCTTTCAGCTCTGCTGATGACCGTTCTTGCGCTTCTTTCATCACCATCAATGTCTTAAAAAGTTCTGCCATACTCACTGTCGCTTCTTCTGGCTCTGCTTCTAGCTCGCCTTCAAACATGTAGGTTTCAGGATCCTTACCTTCGTTCACCATAGCTTCTCGAAGCAGGCATTTTTAGCCCCCACTGTTGACAACGAGCGCTTACTTAATTCTCTTTTCAACTCCGCAGTGCGCAAATCCACTAACTTTCGACCCATTTTATTAATAAGTCCTTATTTCTCACGCACAAAATTTAAATTCCAGTCACAATTATTATTCAAGTTCACCTATTTCACTTATCTCTTAATTAATCCCACTTCTGACACCAATTGTTACGTTTTTACAGCTTAACGGATTCGTAGGTTTAATTAAGGAATACACTTTTTAATTATCCACACAATAATTTATTTATTACAAACCGAAACACAATTTAATTACAAACACAATTCTTACAGTTCACTATAATCACTTTAAATTTAATAACTCGCACTATTAAACTCTATCTATCGCTTTATAGTTCACTTTTAAATCACCACTTTTCACTGTTTTCACTTTAGAACACTTTTATCGCCTTTCAAAACAAAAATGACTCTCTCAGCGCCTGCAAGCCGCTTTTATATCCGAGCTCCACCTTTATTTAACTTCTGGAACCTTCTCGAGTCCCTTTTCTCGAGCCTAGTGGTATGTTCTTTTCTTTTCGTCCAGAAACTTGAAGTTGTCTTCACTTATCGCGCGTTCCAATTTTAGTTTAGAACATAAATCATTAGTTCAGACATCAACCAGAGTTTTTACCAACAATCGTTGATTATGCTTTTTCACAAACAGGTGGCGCATAAATCATCACAATATTTAGTTTTCACTTTACTTCGTGATACATTTTGGATTTTAACAACCTAAGCTGATGAATTTCGTGAAGATCACCGCCAGAAAAGCAGCATTGTCAATTCAATGACAATAAAATGTCACAATTTAGTTTCCACTATACAGTAATCCCTCCAACTGCGCGGTAGATGCGTTCTACAAAAACAGTGCGCAAACGGAAACCGCGCACTCTGAATCCCACTTTGTAGTAATTATGCGGTTAAGTTCCAGATGTTGCAAGAAAGAAAAAAAGCACTCTTAAATTTTCGTTTTAGCTTTTCTACCAACGAATAATGGCCGGGGTCTTTTCGAAAAAGCGCTCTTTAGTTTTACCAAAAACTCGCCCTACACATTATCGTTTTCTTTCTGCATACTTCAAATTCCCTTATTAAACATAATCCATACATATGTAATAGTCCGGGAGGCAGCGTTGCCGTTTGGATGGCCTTTTCTGACTTACTTTTTTTTGTAATTGACAGTTTAGATAAGGCTGACAATAGAAACAAGAGTCAGACACCGCGATCATTTTTTTTGTGATAAGATGAAGCTTAGGAGTCACCCTTTGTACTACTAGTCCGTCATGTCGTTGAAGTCATGGTGCAATGTATAGTAGTAAGCTTGATCTGAGATATACGATTGTATTCAAGGCGAGGCCGAATGTAGGACTTGTAGATTGTAGCCAAGGCAGCTGGATGAAGAAGGAACTTGCATCTCTTGAGGAAGCCAAGGCATTGATACGCTTGTTTGATGACTTGGAGTATGTGATTATTCCAACGCAGATCGTTGGATAAAGTCACGCCGAGGATGTTAAGAAATGGGTCAGCTGCAATATTATCCTCGCCCACTGAAATGGAGGGAAAGTTAGTGTAGGTTTTAGTGGAGAATAGGCAGTACTTGGTTTTGGTTTCATTGAACTCGACACGATTCTTGCGGCCCCAATCAAGAATGAGTTGAATGTCCGCGTTAAGAGAGTTGGACAGGAGTTCACGTTCTAAGAGACAACACTTGCTTGTCCTATGTTGTCGGAGGGGTAGGAGTAACTCAGAGTACCGTCATCGGCAAAACTATGAAGTGGATTTGAGGGGATTGAGAGTAGATCATTAATGAATATAAGAAAGAGAGTAGGTGAGAGGATCGCCCCTTGGGGAACGCCGGCCGAGATGAAGTGAGGGTTGGATTCAACGCCATCCAATACTACCTTGATTCAACGGCCAGAAAGAAAGCTCTCAATCCAGTTCCTTAGAACTGAGTCAATACCAATAGCTTGGAGTTTAGACAGCAGAGCGGGATGCCATACTCTGTCAACTATACCAGATTCACCGGAGCCATGGATGCTTTGGTTGATGTGTTCAGTCAGACACACAAGAAGGTCGCCACATGCGTTATCTTGTTTACGCGCCCTTGAGTAAATCTATCAACTACTTCAACTATTTCATGTTAATTTTATGACATTTACAAACTGGGTCTGCGTCTCTTTTGAGTAGTGAATCACTCGTCAAAAACTTCGATTTGAAGTCGCTACTACGAGTCGTCATCGGATCCTCAAAATGATTTGCCATAACTTGTCTTTTACAAATCGATTTCGTTTCGATATCGACGTAGACTCGAAGTTTTTGCGACCCGTTCTCGTAATGTTTGCAGCGCGTCTACTACGTATGTATATGTATATACTTTTTTTTATGTGAAAGACTAGTCTCAGGAAAGCCCTTTATACTGTTGACAATCTATTTTCTTCGTACAGAGTGCAATGTCGAACAGCAGCTCTCGTCGGGGAGGAAGGAGCCGCCACAACCTTCCCGCGATATTTTCAGTCCACCTACTCCTAGTGATGTGGGCCGGGTAAATACCCAGTGGGAAGGTAAATATAAATTGGGTATTTATCCAGGTATTTACCCGATGGTCGTTTAAATACCCAAAACGAGGGTAGTTTAAGTATAATAAAGATGTATGCCAGGTGTCATCAAGCATGTGGGTTGGCAGCACTGCTGAGCTCATCCTACCCAGAAGTCTAACTGACACAGCTTTTCCCTCAATTTTTAGAATAGATCGTGCTTGTATTTGATTTATAATAGCTGCGTTCCTTTTCTGCTAATTTTTACTATTTTTTACACTTGCGTACTAGCAACTACACTTGCTCTTATAAACGCGTAGAAAGCTCTTGCAATTACGCAATGGAAATCCGCTAGGGGAAAGTGGCCACTTCGAGTCTATTGTGAATTATTTTCACTTACGCCATTACCCGCTAGATGGCTTTTATTTGAGTCGAGCTGATTTGCTCATATAAAAACGTCCATAAATAAAACTTCAGTCGTATAATTATCAAAAATTATTATCTTTCGTTTTACTTTAGAAATTGTCGCATTAATTTCCCCATTGTGTCACAAATTCTTCTTTTAAGAATTTTTTATTTGTAAACTTTAAAGTAACGTCAAGTGAGCTTTTACCATAGACAAATAATTTGTCTATGCTTTTACTCAAATCAGAAAATTTTGCGTTCCTTTTCTGCTCTGCTCACATGTACTAAATAGTAGAAAAGGAACGCAGCTAATATCATTTTATTTTGTTTTGACATCAAAAGATGTGGTAATGTAGGGCTTATATTGTAATTTTGCATTTAACCTACTTAATTTTTACCCAGGTTGTCATTGCTCAATTAATATTGTTCACGATCAATAAAGAGAATTTGGGCTTTTTCATAATTGTATGGTTGTTTGCCTTATTGAAAACATGTTTCGTTGCAATTGTGCAACCTAGAAACTTTGCTTTAAAAATTAAAAAATCAAGAAACCTCTGCGAACGGCATTCCAATTTTGACACATTAATTCTTCTTCTTATTTAACCAGATAAGCATGCATACAAAAATGGTTGCAAGATTTGCGCAGGCCTGCTAAGCAGATTGCAATTCTCAAAATATAATGGCAAGTTTGCTTTTTTGAATAACATGTAAATCATTGATTTGCGCAACCATGCAATTATTTTCCTTTTGCTATGTACATATGTCCACTTCTCAAGCACTTTCTTTTTAATTTTTCAGGTTAGACCTGATTTTATTTCCTTATTTTTCAACCGAAGTGCTAAGTTTCAATTCTAATTTCTGTTAATTTTAATAGCCTTCTAATGTTGTAACAACTCAGAAAAATTAGTTTGCGAACATTTCCTAAGGTTTTACTTACTCCCAACGGATTTGTTTTTAAATTGTAAAATACCCGGGTATTTATAAACATTGGGTATTTATCCGGATTTACCTTGGATATTTACCCTGATTCATAAATACCTGGGTATTTTACATCACTACCTACTCCCAACCATTACTATCGCGACTCTGACATCGGGGCATTGAGAAACAACTCGCTGGAGTGTTATGCCTCCTGAAACGAGTTGAGTCTCATCAACCAACCGATGACATGCGCTTTTTGGTGGAGCGGGGAAGGTCTAAGGAAGGCTATGACACGAGGAATCAGGAATGTAAAGAGGGAAGAAGAAAGAAGGAAAGTTATGTAGGTATGTATATACTTGCTACCCATACCCTTTTAGTCACTTGGGTCATAAAACCTACTAACTTACTAACTACGCATTATAACGAAATATCCTCGGTTACTTCATCCTAATTTTAGGGGATTCACAGAAAATCATGTCAAAACATATTTTTCTTAACAACAAAAATTACAAAAAAATTAATTTTAGTCCGAAAATTTGGTATTAAAAACTTGACCGCGCAATTTCGAAATCGCACAATCGAAAACCGCGCAGACGGAGAGATTACTGTATTTCTTCTTACATTTTGGATTTTAACAACAAATAAGAGGAACTTTCTACGCTGCTTCAACCAAGTAATGGTGTAAATACAATTGGGGCGACCGGCGAAACTAGTTTCGCCGCGACTGTCAAACACGATAAGAATACACTGGTTCATTATGAAGTTGCATATAATTCGGACCACAACCTCGGCTACGGCGAAAACCACAGCGATGAAATCAATCTATTTTCTAATTTGTGGTCGCCGCTCCAAGTTGGTCAACTGAGAAAAACACATTTGACACTTTTTCTTGACTGTTGACGTTGAAGTTTTAAATTTTGTTTACATTTTGTAATAAATTTTAAAATTGGTGTTTTTTTGGTTGTTTTTTTTTAAATTACATTTTTATTTATATATATATATAAATAAACCTGCGTTGTTGCATTTAAGTTTTTGTTTATTTTTTTACAAAGTAACATATTAATATAGAAACATTTATTATTACTTTGTGTATGTTGCTAATTTTATAAAAAAATGCCAGAAAAAAATGCTCCGGGTCTTTTTATTTAAATTGTTTATATGAAACTTGGAAAAATTCTTCTTGGTCTCTTGATCGATTCATTTCTCTTACGGCGGCCCATCTTCTATTTCTTTTATTCGAATGTTCTAAAACCTCATAAATTAAATGCACCATGTACAAAATTGATAAAATTTTTTGAATACAAATTATTTTTTTGCAGCGCCCTCATGATCTTAAAAAATTACTTTCAAGCAAAATCAAATTAAAAACATTTTATATCCGTTTAAAAAACAGAAATAATGTTGACAGGTAACAACACGAACAAAGTTGCTGCACCTGATATCATGTCGCTTCGCTCTAATTGTATTCATACGACGAATTTCGCCGCGAATATCGGTGTGGTTGTGTTCGTCGCTGTAGTTCTCGCGCCAATTGTATTTACACCATAACTGACAGCGACAGCCATGATAGCAATAAGTGATGCCATATCAATAGAGCCGTCTTTAAGGCAGGGCACACCGGGCCCGGGCCCAGGGCCTCCAGCAAAAGGGGGCTCGTAGAAAATCATTAAGATTTTTATATTTTTTTTAAAAAAGGCTATTTAAACAAAATGAAAAATATACTTACATACTTACTTACACTTATGTGTGTATATGTATATCTATATATATAAAAATGAATCATTGTTTTGTATGTAATCGATGTTTGAAAAATTGGCTGTATGAAATGACTGATTGAGTGTGGTTTATGTTAGAAGACCTCAATAGCAAGGTTTATGTATATAGTTTTCATGATTATGTCTATTGGTATTTTTGTAATGGCGCTTGAAAAAGAATTGTCGATATCCTAATTGGAAATTTTTTCTTCGCATTTAATTGATATGATTTGTACGTGAAATCGGTTTGTTTTATTAAATAAATAAAAAAAAGTAAAATCGTTCTAAAAAAGGATTGTAGTAGCGATAGTGGTGTCAAATTATAAATGAATTAACCGAAACGTAACAGTAGTAGCGTTAGAGTGCGTTTACATGTTACTCTCATTAGGCTGGCGTACACGGGTCAATATTTAACACTTGGTTAACCGGTTTGTTATCATACTCTCGGGGTACGTGGGTCTTGCTTCACCAAGATTAACTTATTATCTTTAGATGGGATATCAACGGCTATGGCCGAGTAATGTTTGTTTATCTATAAGGCATTTGTGCATGTGTTAGTTTTTAAGCAAAAATTTTTGTTGAACAAGGTACAATACTTCCCTCTCTTGCTATTGACCCAATTTTTATGTTAAAATGGACTTTACTTATTTAGTAGTTTTCGAGAAAGGTATATGTGAAAAAGAACAAAAAATATCAAAGTTGGCGCAGCCGAGCGGTTACTTTAACAATTTTAGTTAGGTTCAGCAAAGAAAATCGATACAGTTCGAAACGAACGTTGGAAAATCGTTGATGCATTGTGTGTCGGAAAGCATATGTCCAACATCAATATGGTCGTCAGATTTGTTCATAACTTTTACTTGCAATCCACAATGGGATGAGACTGAATCATGATGCATGTTAGAAATATTCATAGCGGTATTCAAGAGCATTGATTTCTGAAAATGTAATCGGGAACAATGGTTACCCAATGTATCTTCGTCGACCGACTAAGGTCAATGGCAAAGAGATAACTTGGAAGGTTACGATTGTGAAGCTGACAATCGTTGGGTCGTACTCTATTCGCCATTATTGTCCAAGACGTTCAATGCTCTCATAAATGTTGAATTTTGCAATTCTGTCGAATCAATCAAATTCATATTCAAATAAGTATATAATGAAGGGGAGCGACATGGCTGTTTTTGGTGCTGCTAATGCAAATGCGATCGGCAAAATAACAAAATATTAAATCTAGCGGTATGACAATTTCTTTCATTCGCCATTCATAAAAGATATGCAACTGTTGTTCATTTGGTTGGTCATCTAGAAAATGGCCAGCGTATATATTGTACAACGGATAATGCTGCGGAAAGAGCTGAATGGTAACCATCCACCACATTGATGGGTGCAGCGAGGCGCAACGGGTTCCAGGTAGTATTGTATATATTAGAAAATACTTACGGTTTAGTTTCGTGAACGGTGAAAAATTTCAAGATATACAAAAAGGGGTAATTCAAATCTTACTTATTTTAAAGAAAAATCATAATGCCCAACGTTAGAGTGGTTTTTAAAAACTTTCAAGATTTTGCGTCTTCTTAAGTGGGCCTCCACTCTAAGTAGGCCCAGGGCCTTCAAGCAATGAAAGATGGCCTTGCATATCAACAAATTCTACCAAACAAGCAGGAAAATATTTACAATTTATTTAAATTTGTAGATAGATGGTGCAGGCATAGGTAAAATAAAAATGAGGAGTCGGTTATTTAATTAGAAGTGTTAACTCTGTCGTTTATGCTACTACTAAATTTGCCAGGAATTTAATAATTAGAAGGATTGCATACAATAGGCGTGTTTTTTAGGTTTTTCCAATTTTTTACAAAGGATTAGGCACTTGCCAAATACGCTGTATAAGCAAAAAATTGGATATGTAGATTTTGTGTGACTTGCACGACATAACGACATTTTCAAAATGAAATAAAAAGTCAAATTAGCTGTGTTCCGAACTCGAATGTGGGATCACGCGGGACAAAAATTTTCCCAATTTGTGTTTCTTTACTTTCTCATGCAAGAAAAAGCGGGGAAATTTTCACTTCCCCTCATGCAGGAATTAGCCGGAGGTTTTCGGTCCTGCGATTTCTTGCAAGTTGTCAGCTGACAATTTTTTGTATGTATGTGGGTATCTTAACAAGCGGCATACACATAGACAATCGACATTTATGTTATCTTTTTCTTGATTTGCAGGAAATTGCCAAAAAAGTGTTTCTTTACTTTCTGAATTTTTGACAAAATTATCCCCACCATTGAAGTAAGTTTTTTCCCAACAAGTTTTTGCAGGAAAAGTACTGGAACAGAGCTATTCTATACTTATTGTGTATGGAAATATTGTAGGTAATAGTTTGGTGCATCAGAAAAGCAAAAAAAATGTAACAGTACATGTTTGTACAAAAATGTAACGAATTTTCTGAGAAAAACGAAGAAATCTGCCAGGTCTAGATGCAAAGCATTGGTTTGAGCCTACATATTTTTTGAACGGAGTCATTCAGGTTGCTGTGCTTTATACCAAATAAAAGAATACACATTTACCTAAAAGATTAGCCTAATTAGGCTACCTTATGATAATTACTTTAGGAGTTATACAAATTTCAGTACATTTAAAAAAAAAATTTTCCCCTCTAATCACCCTGTATCGTAGTGGATAGTGGAGATAGCCGCCCTCTGTAGAACAATTTTTTTCTCCAAAGACATCCAGGAATCACCCCTGAAAATATTAGCCGCGTACTCCAACAAAGGATTTATTAACTTCCCAGTATAGGAAGTTATTGTAATCGGTCCGAAAATCGAAATCGAAAATTTCAACGTATTTTCATCTTTCAAGGTCCCAGGAGCATTTTAAGCAAAAAATTGGGAGGAAGTATGTGTGTGTGTATGTGCGTACGGATGTGGTCATTTTTTCCTGCACGATATCGCGCGAACCAAAACTGATATCGGCTTCGTTGAGGTGTTGTTCGAAGCGTATTAACCGAAATAATCTGAAAAAATTTTCATGAAAATCGGTCCAGCCGTTTTTTTGTTTGAGCGACGTAAGTGATTTTTGTACCTGCACGATATCGCCCGAACCACGAAAGATATTGACTTACTTGAGGTGCCGTTCGAAGCGTATTAGCGACAATATAATCTGAAAATATTTTTATAATATTCGGTCCAGCGGTTTTTTGGTTTAAATGACTTAAGTGATTTTTGTACCTGCACGATATCGCGCGAACTATAAAAGATATCGGCTTAGTTGACGTGCCGTTCGAAGAGTATTAACCAAAATATGATCTGAAAAGATTTTCATAAAATACGGTAGCCGTTTTTTTGTTTAAGCGGCGTAAGTGATTTTTGTACCTGCACGATATGGCCCGAACCACAAAAGATGTTGACTTACTTGAGGTGCCGTTCGAAGCGTATTAGCGACAATATAATCTGAAAATATTTTTATAATATTCGGTCCAGCGGGTTTTTGGTATAACTGACTTAAGTGATTTTTGTACCTGCACGATACCGCGCGAACTAAAAACTATATCGACTTCATTGAGGTGCCGAAAAACATTCATACTTCAATTTTATATACATTTTCGTCATTTTAATCTTGTAAGTGCGCACATTAAGTTTGACATTTTAGCGAAAATATTGATAAACAATTGTGACAAATTCTCAGTATTATGCATATATTCTATATTGCCTATTGTTCATTTATTATTAAAATATCCAATCATAATATTCAACATCCATCATACTGGGAAGTTCATCGTGTGGACCGAAAGGGTCGAACCCACATCCCAACTAGTTAAACTTCTGATGACCTTTACAAGTCGGGATTGATAGAATATGAGTATTTTAACTTATTAAAGCGACAATATCTCAGAAATGGCAATTCCTACGAGAAAATGTATAATATATTTTTTTGTAGATAATCGCCTAATCTTCTTCTTCTTCTTTGATCCGTTAGCTGGCGGTCCGAGCGGGACGTCCCCGCAACGGATACGCTGCTGTCGGTGCCGCATTGAAAAATGCGGTTTCTTGCCTAGTTTCTTCGGTTTCCCGATTCTGGTCAATTCGGCAGATCGACCACCCTCCTCCTTTCACACCCTGGGCTTGGGACCAGGCGACGGCGGAGTTATCGCCTAATCTACAAACGTTTTAAACACAATTTTCTGATAAGACGTACGGTTTAGCATATATTTGCAAAAAACTGATATTTTGACCCTTTGACCTTGAATAAAAAAGTTTGCAGTCGTCCAATCGCGTGGCAGTCTCTACAGCTTATGTATAATAATGTTTTTAAGGACTATTCCAATTTTCAGCAACTTCCGAATTATCTTCCAATTATGGCGTTCTTTCGCTTATTTTGACTGGACTATCGGCGAGACAAAGCCAGATTCGCTCTTTACGATAAAGCATGCAGGCAGAACAGTAAAGGAAAGAAAATTGAATCAGCTGTTTTCTTTCATAAATCAAAACAAACGAGCAAATATACACCAATACATTAAGTTTATCCCCATATAAACTCATAAAAGTTTCCTCTGTTTAGTTGTGTGCAAACGCGTATAAAAATGTTGCATTCTCTCTCTGATAGCCTGACATCGTCATTTGAAGAACGTGTGCATATGGCTGTTCGCCTTTCACCCATTAACCATATGAAGATGAAAGACTTGTTAATTTCTAGACTTTGCGTCTGCATTGCAAGAATATGAAATTAATGTGTGCGACAATAGGTGTGTTCGATGACTGCTTCAGCTTAAGATTGAGCAGAAAAAATCAGCAATTTGCGTTCTTTGAGACCTTTCGACAGATCTTTTCTGCTCCCATATGCCTTGCTCTGTTTTTTGAGCCTGCTCCTTGTTGAGAATTCTCTTCTTTTTCTGCTCCACCAAATTTGTAGGAGCAGACAGAGCAGCCAAACTCTTCTTCTTATTTTTCTTTTGACAATTGTCAAATTTAAAGCAGGAAAAATCGGAAAATTTGATTTATGATTTATTCGGAAAATACTTGGAAATATTGAAAAATACACATTAATTTTTATAAAAATAACATTTCGATGCTATTCAATTGTTTTTATTGGTATATATTTCTTCTCCTAAAATTGACATTCGTATATAACATCAAAAAACGCAATTTGGAGTAAAATTGAGCGGAAAAGTGTTTTTTGAGATTGTTGCTATTTTCTGATTTTTCCCGTTCTGACATCAATTAGACATCTGCTCCCAATTGAGCTTCTTAGCTCTGCTCTGGCCACATGTATCCAGTAATGGGTGTGCAACAAAGTGCGCGTGTCGCGAATTCTTTGTTTTACCCCCGGCGAAAAAGTGCCACCGTACCTAAAGAAGTTAACACTTCAAAAATAAGATTGTATATTAACTGCAGTAATATCATGTTCTTATGTATACTTGTATGTATATTTTCTTTTAATATTACTTTTAACTCGTAATAATAGCTGCGTTCCTTTTCTACTATTTAGTACTTGTGAGCAGAGCAGAAAAGGAACGCAAAATTTTCTGATTTGAGTAAAATCTCACTTGAAATTTTTGACGTTACCTTTAAACTTTACAAATAAAAAATCTTAAAAGAAGAATTTGTGACACAATGGAGAAATTAATGCGATAATTTCTAAAGTAAAACGAAAGATAATAATTTTTGATAATTATACGACTGAAGTTTTATTTATGGACGTTTTTATATGAGTAAATCAGCTCGACACAAATAAAAGCCATCTAGCGGGTAATGGCGTAAGTGAAAATAATTCACAATAGACTCGAAGTGGCCGCTTTCCCCTAGCGGATTTAAATTGCGTAATTGCAAGTGATATCTACTCGTTTATAAGAGCAAGTGTAGTTGCTAGTACGCAAGTGTAAAAAATAGTAAAAATTAGCAGAAAAGGAACGCAGCTATTATTGTCACATTCAACAACTAAACTTGCATTTTTTACACTGTACTGCATTACTTTCAAAGTATTCATTATACTATGATTTATCAGTTAAGTTAAAATATTACCCCGTGTCTGCATTTGCCATATGTTATTGAAAAATAGTTGTCAGTTATTGCCTATTTATTGCTTATTTTGAATAGTGGGCAAATTATGTCGGACGTTACAGTTGTTGGTCGCCAGCCAATAGTTACACAGGGGGACTAACACGCTGCTTTGTGCTCCGTGCCGGAACTGTGCTACACTGCAGGAAGCTCTGCTACACCCTCCACGTGGGGCGACTGGAAACAGACTCCTGGCATGGTCATGTCTCTACCAGGAGTGCGGGCTAATGGTAGTCGGGCGGAGAGAAGAACACTATTTAAAAAATCACCCCAGTCTAAGGTGAAACAGGATATGCCGAGAGACTCGTGGCCAAGGGGGTGCTTGGTCTCTAATATCCGAACTCTGGATACCTGGCGTCCTCCAGTTTCAATTAGCCTTCCCATAGTACACGGGTTCGCTATGGGTGGACTTTCCCGAATACTCGTGGGATCATACATGGATTCAAAAAATAACAAAAAGTATGAGCTCGATGCAGCTCCGACAGCATCATCCTCGTCAATTGTGACGATGGCCTCATCTCAAGTGTCTTTAGGGACACAAGGGATAGCAATTGCCTCAACTAGCGGAGCCATTGGGCACGCTAGCTGTGAATCAATTGCTTTAACGAGCGGAGCCATTGGGCACGCAAGTTTAAAACCTTCAACCTCGATCGTTGGAGCCATTGGGCCCACCGGTTCTACAGACGGGTCGTCAGTCGCTGAAGATGAGTCTTTAGATGCAGAATCTGTCTGCAGCGCAGACTCGGTCAGTGTGTGTTCGGTCATTTCCGGAGCTACCACCATTGGCCGAGACTTAAATAAGATGGAGCTTGACAAGCCCAGGTTTGTCAAACTCTCCAACCGCCAAAGGAAATGCTTCCAAGAAGCACTTGCAAAAGGCCTCTCCAGGGATACGGCCCTGGAAAAAGCTTTAACAATGTATAACGCTTTCAGATTAATAATAGGCAAACCACTTTCAGATTAATCACTCCACAAGAGACGAAATAATAAAAACACTATGGACGTTATAAAAGTTTTATTGAGGAGTCACATTCAATTCAATTCAATTAAGTACATAATTCATTTCATCATGGTTTTCAAAAATAATATTTAACTTTATACTAGCCGTAGCCAACTTTAAGGCACTAAACTAAGATTTATAAATTATTTAAGTAAATTTTGTTTTTAATAGAGTAGAGTTTAACAGTTTCAAGCAGTATTGAATGAGTAACTGTCAATGTTGAGTTTGAAGGAGTCACAAAATAAGCAAGCGCCCGGTTTTTAAGAGAAGTAATTGATGACTGCAGACACAATCAGCACCAGCACTGAGAAGAAGCCATTTGCACTGAGATTTGGTGTTGTCAGAGTCTCAAACATGTCACACAGAGATTTGATGTTGTCAGAGTCTCAAACATTCCGCTCGCCTCGTGCAGTGTCACGAATGAAAAGGATGTTGTTTACATCGCAGGACTGCTAATTGGTTGATGTGCAATGTTCATCTCGATTGGTCCGCCCGCCGTGAGTGGTCGGAGTAATGCGCTCATTCTAGAATGAAATATGAAGTGTGAAAAGCTAATTTATATTAAAAATTTCTTCAGGAACAAAATAGTGAGTGGAAAGTTATAATGTCCTAAAAGGACTAAAGTTTAGATGGTGTGGTTTAGTTTTCATTGACTGGCAGCAGACAGAGTTTGGCGATAGGTCGTTTGCATATGCCATCCTTCCGTTTCAAAGTTACAACTCTAACATGTCCATCACTGCCAGGATGAAGCTGAATCACTCTTCCTAAAGACCATCGTGCTGGAGGTGAGTGATCTTCTTTGATTAGTACTAGGTCATTCACGCGTACGTTCTGGTGAGGACGTTGCCACTTATTGCGGAGTTGGAGACTAGTCAGGTACTCCTTGTGCCATCGGCGCCATAGCTGCTCATACATTTGTTGGATGAGTTGCCAGCGATTCAACTTGTTCTGAGGTAGCTCTAATGTGCTTGGTGTTGGTATAGTTTTCAGGCTCTCTCCTACCAAGAAGTGTCCCGGTGTTAAAGCTGACAAATCTTGCGGGTCATCAGATAGAGTGTACAACGGTCGCGAGTTCAAGCACGCTTCAATTTGGGATAACAGGGTTAGCATTTCTTCTATGGTTAGGGTATGATCGGCGACCACCCGACGTAGGTGGTATTTCATTGACTTCACGCCAGCCTCCCAAAGTCCACCGAAGTGCGGTGAGGCAGGCGGGATGAAAAGCCATTCGATGCCTTCGTTAATCAATAAATGTCGGATGTTCGGGTCAGCCATCAACTGGTTGAGATCTTGGGACAGTTGTTTCGCAGTTGCTGTAAAGTTTCCAGCGTTATCACTATATATCTTGGTGCATCGACCTCGTCTTCCAATAAATCTTCGCAAAGCCGCAATGAAGGCTTCGCTCGTGAGATCCATTACCATTTCTAAGTGGCATGCTCGGGTAGAGAAGCATACGAATAGTGCTACGTAGATTTTAAGCCTTTTCTGAATGCGACCTTTAAATGGCTTAACAGTGAATGGTCCAGCAAAGTCTACACCAGTGTGTAGGAATGGCTTGGATGGGCGAACTCGATCGATGGGGAGATCTGCCATTAGTTGAGTTTTTGTTTTAGCTCGATACCGAGCGCAGATAACACAAAGCCGAATTAGTTGACGAACTCTGCTCCTTCCGTTAATGATCCAATACTTTTCGCGACAGTGATGTAGAGTTGCTTGAGTCCCACCATGTAGAGTTATTGTATGGGACCGCAAAATGACTAACTCGGTGAAATAGCTTTCCTTCGGCAAAATAACTGGATGCTTTTCATCGTAATTCAGCAGTGCATTTTTCAGTCGCCCTCCGACTCGTAAGAGTGACGAGTGATCCAAGATTGGATTAAGATTCAACAATTTGCTTGATGATGGTACAGGTTTTCTTCTGAAGAGGTGGTCGACTTCTTTGGCGAAATAATGACCTTGAACCAATTTAATCCAAGTGTTATGAGCTATGCTTATTTCTTCGAGCGTTAATGCGTCTATTCGCCTTAAACAACGTGAGCTCTTGCAGTTGAAGACGAAACGAATACAGTAAGCTGTAACTCGTAAGAGTTTCATCAAGTCTGAGAATTTGTGCAATAATTCCACATCGAGGTCCTTTTGTACTATAGTGTTTAAATTTGTCGTGCGCACTTCTTCCTGAATAGAAGATGTCGTTGGCTTAGTCGGAAAATGAGGCCAGTGTGTAGAGTTCTGTTTGAGCCACGGTGGTCCTGACCACCATAAGTTGAAGTGTTCAAGTTCCTCTGCTGGAATTCCACGTGAGATACAGTCGGCAGGATTCTCAGTTGAAGGTATGTGATGCCAAGTGGCATTGGGCATCTTTTCATGGATTAAGGCCACCCTGTTCGCGACGAAGACCTTCCATTTTGAAGGATGTTCTCGAAGCCATGCGAGGACTATGGTGGAGTCAGACCATAGATGAATTGATGCATTGTTTAGATTAAGATTAGTGTGGACATAGGCCATGAGCTCAGCGAGTAAGGTAGCTCCGCACAATTCCAGTCGGGGGAGTGACACGGTCTTGATAGGACAAACACGTGTCTTAGCAGCGATTAGTGATACTTGTATGTTATCAAAGTCGTGTGCGACCCGAAGATAAACAGCGGCTCCATATGCATTCATCGAAGCATCGCAGAAGCCGTGCAGCTCTAGGGTCAGTTGTGAAGTAGTTACACCTATCCAGCGGTTTAGTGTTAAGTTGCTCAAGACGTTAAGGTTCCGTCGATAGTTGAGCCAAGTGTTGTGGAGATCGTAAGGTAACTCATCGTCCCAATCGATTTTTGTCAGCCAAAGCCTTTGCAGGAAGATTTTGGCTGTGATAGTTACAGGTGACAACCATCCGAGCGGATCGTATTGTCTACTAATATCAGCAAGTACTGATCGTTTTGTAACCGGTTCGGAGTCTGGCAGGGTGATGTTTAAGCGAAAAGTATCTGTAATTGGACACCAAGCAATGCCGAGCGTTTTGACTTGTGGATCTGAAACCATTTTTATAGAAGACAGTTGCTCCCGATCTGTCAGTGGAATATCAGCAAGCAGAGAGGGTGAATTCGACAGCCATTTCCTCAGCTTGAACCCACCTAAATGTAATACATCAATGAGCTGATTCCGAAGATTAATGGTAGTAGCTTCGTCAAATGCACCAAACAAGGCATCGTCCACATAAAAGTTGTCTCTAATGACTTGACAAGCGTCCGGATACTGTGATTGATAGTCGTTCGCCAGTTGGAGTAAAGTTCTACACGCGAGATAGGGCGCGCTTGCGGTACCGTATGTCACTGTTAGAAGTCTGTAGCATTTGATCGGCTCGTCAGGTGAAAATCGCCATAGTATTCTTTGCAACTCGGTATCCTTCCTGTCGACGAGAATTTGTCGATACATTTTCTCGATATCTCCAGCTAGAACGAATGGATACAATCGCCATTTCAGTAGAATCAAAAACACGTCGTTCTGCAATTTAGGTCCACTGTGAAGAATATCATTAAGTGACAAACCAGACGATGATTTTTGTGACCCATTAAAAACGACTCTCAACTTTGTTGTAGTACTGCAGGGCTTTATAACGGCGTGATGAGGTAGGTAACAAATTTTGTGAGCCATGTAAGATTCTTCAGCGACTAACTCCATATGATTTTTTTGTAGATACTCTGCCATGAATTGTGAGTAAGATTGACGTAGTTCTGTGTTGAGAAGAAATCTGCGTTCCATTTGCCTCAGTGAATGCAGAGCTGCATTTCGTGTGTCTCCTAAAGCTGTATTAGTTTCTTTTAGTGGTAGTCGCACAACGTATCTACCTTCATGACTTCGTGTATGCGTTCTGTGGTAGTGGTTTTCGCAGTCTTCTTCGTCAGGTTTCAACCTGGATGATGATGGAGGCTCCTCTGTTTCCCAGAACTTGCGGAGAAGGTTACTGAGTTCAATTGTAGTTGTGAGGCAGCTGATTGTGGGTGAAGTATGACTTGGACCGCAATCCACTTCTCCTGATAAGATCCAGCCAAGCTTAGTAGCCTGTGCTAGAAGACCAGTTGATGAGTCCTCGCACGTCCTCACATCCTTCTCGATGATTCTAGCATATGCTCCTGCGCCTATGATAATATCTATTTTTGATGGTTGGTCAAAATCAGGATCGGCGAGTTGTAGACCTGCAATGTGCGTCCAATTGTCTTTACGTATTTTTCGAGACGGCATCAGCTGAGTAAGCGTTGACATTACGAGGCAGTCGAGAGTATATGACCACGACTGGTTAATGAGTGAAACAATATCGAATGTGACTGAATTTTTAGCGACACCAGCGATGCATTTCATTGCGCCAAGGATAGTGACATTTGTTTTTTTCTTTGGCACTCCAAGAAGATTGGCCAACGATGATGTTACAAAATTCGATTCAGACCCTTGATCAAGTAGAGCTCGCACTTTAATTCGTCGTCCGTCTGCTGATTGTGCAAAAACAATGGCTGTTGCTAGTAAGACTGATGGATTATTGAGAAGAGTGTTGTTGGCCACGTGGGAGCTAGTTGCATTGATAACGTGACTTTGAATTGATGAAGACGTATTATTATTCGAAGCTTGCTGATCAGATGGTAGAGTTGATGGTTGATGGATCATCGTGTGATGCTTCTGGTGACAATGTTTGCATCGATTCTGTGATGAGCACGTATTGAGGTTGTGTCCAGGTCTAAGGCAATTTCTGCAAAGTTGATGAGTATGCAAAAACTTTATTCGTTCTTCGACAGGCTTTGCTCTGAATTGAGGGCAAAACAAGAGTAGATGACGTTCCTTACAACTCGGGCAAAGCTTCATTGATGACGAATAATGCGTGCGAGTGATGATCTTAGATGATCTTGATGAACTGGCTGGTGTATCCGTAGAGTAAGCGTGATTGTCCTTCAATGCACTTAATGCATGTAATCTCCCTTCCAGATATCGCTGAAGAGATTCAAATGACGGTACTTCATTGGATGAACTTAACGATGTTTCCCAGTCTTTACGAGTGCTACGGTCTAGTTTAGACGTGAGAAAATAAACAAGCCATTCATCCCAATGCTCCACAGGACGTGATAGATTTTCGAGAGCTCGAACTGATTGGTTAAATTCATCAATTACTCTACGGAGTTCAACGGGTGACTCAGAAGCCATACCCGATAAAGTAATTAACACGTTTAAGTTTGCATTAACAAGTAGTCGTTGATTATTATATCTCTCTGTTAGTATTTTCCAGGCAGCATGATAGTTTGCATTTGTAACTGAAAGATGCTTTAGCAATTTTGATGCTTCACCTGTGATGCTTGACTTTAGGTAGTGTAATTTCTGAACATCATTAAGTGAGGTGTTATTGTCAATCAACGACATGTATGTGTCATAAAACGAAGGCCATTCGCGATAGGCAGGGCCGGATTTATATGTTGCGGGGCCCCAAGCACAACCTCGTGATGGGGCCCCCCTTCGGTAAGCTGCTACTCTTTTCTTTCTTTTCTGCTTTGAAAGTTTGAAATGTTCGTAGTTACGTTCAGTTTTACATTTATTGTTTTAGTCGCAAAACTATGACGGTTGTATATTTGATTCGCAAAAGAATAATCATCATAATGAATATTTGGCCATAGCCAAACAATTTGTTTACTTTCCTTTTATCTAAAGACGAACCAAACAAAATATAAGAGGCGCGGGGCCCTCTGAGGGTAGGGGCCTCAAGCAATTGCTTGTTTTGCTTGTTGGTAAATCCGGCACTGGCGATAGGAACCACTAAAGTGAGGTAAATCTATCTTTGGTAATCGTATTGTCGTAGATTGAACGGCAATTGGTGTGGAAGCCAACATCGATGAGTTATGTGAAATTTGAAATGGTGCTAATTGCTCATTAAGCCAGCTAGATGCTTCGATATAAGCTTGTTCCACAATTGCAAAGACATCTTCTTTTAGTACGTTTTCATTAACCTTTTGATCAGCGTTCGCAACTTCGACTAATTCATCATAACTTGTTAAGTATTCATTCCAATATCCTTCCAACAGTTGTATGCGGGCCTTAAGAAAAGATTCAGTACGTTTATCTTTGCCTGTCTTTTGAGTGTTGATTAAGAATTTTGTGATCCAATTTGCACGACAAATTGTCTTTTCTTTTAGCTTGTCAAACATTTTTTATAGCCGTGATTGTATTTCAAAATGTGTATGAAAAATTATATAAATTATATGTACGTAAACCGAAAATTCAAGGTTAATGAAAAAAATGTTTATAAATTTAATAATAAAATCGATCAATTTAACACATTTAGTCAGGAAAATTGTATATATGTGACCATATGAAATAATATGCTGGAATTGAAGTTCAGTAAAAATGCTTATTATGTGTAAATTTATTAAAAAAGGATCAAAATGAAATGTTTTGTTAGCACTTTATAGTAAGCATAGTATAAAATAAACACTTCATACACAAGATTTAAATGCCCTTTTCAAAATAATTCAATACGTATTTTGTCCCGAACTGTATTTTTCAAGCGAATGTTCACAATTCGAGTTCTGACATTTCAAATTTCACTTTCACAAAAGGCAGAACATTTTTTTCCTTTTATTCTCGAACTTGTTATATGTATTATAACAGCTGTTATGTTTCTACACTTGAATGTATGTGTTTTATTGTTCGCAGGTATAGCTGTTTACGAACGGAACTTTCATGAAGTACCGATATCACTGATATTGATAATGTTCTGGTTAGTAAGAAAAAAATGGAACGAGCTCACCTTAACAATTCCACATGGGATACATAGTATGTATATTTATGCCAATCTTGAGGAGACTCTGCTAGGGATGCTTGTAGTTTTCTTTTCTCTTAGAAAATGTTCACGCACTCATGCACCGCATGCACGAAAAAAACGCGTTAATGTTTATCGCCGGTAAACGTATCCACTTATCCGGCTCGAAGGACCAAAAATAATATGTATAACGCTTTCAGATTAATAATAGGCAAACCACTTTCAGATTAATCACTCCACAAGAGACGAAATAATAAAAACACTATGGACGTTATAAAAGTTTTATTGAGGAGTCACATTCAATTCAATTCAATTAAGTACATAATTCATTTCATCATGGTTTTCAAAAATAATATTTAACTTTATACTAGCCGTAGCCAACTTTAAGGCACTAAACTAAGATTTATAAATTATTTAAGTAAATTTTGTTTTTAATAGAGTAGAGTTTAACAGTTTCAAGCAGTATTGAATGAGTAACTGTCAATGTTGAGTTTGAAGGAGTCACAAAATAAGCAAGCGCCCGGTTTTTAAGAGAAGTAATTGATGACTGCAGACACAATCAGCACCAGCACTGAGAAGAAGCCATTTGCACTGAGATTTGGTGTTGTCAGAGTCTCAAACATGTCACACAGAGATTTGATGTTGTCAGAGTCTCAAACAAACAAAGCCCTCCAAAAAAACTGAGCTGAAGAGAGTTCGCTCAGAGGAGGATACTCCGGAACGTCCGGAACAGAAGAGGACCAAGACGGCCAAGGGGCCCACTCGACCCACCTTTAGCCAGGTGGTAAGCAGTGTCAAGCTTGGCCTCATCTCGACAGACATGGTCAACTGCCCCCTGACACCTGAGCAAATGGCACAGTTGCAGGAGGCGATCATTGACGTCGTTATTGAAAAAGCGGGCGGTCAAGTCAAGCCGTCTTTCGAGGGGAGCTTCCCAAGAAGAGGCTGGCTGCTGCTGATCTGCTCAAACCCTGATACAGCAGAATGGGTGAGGAGTAACGTCTCCTTCATTAAGAGCAAAAGTGCTCTTGATATCACTCTGGTGGAAGAGGGTAATTTCCCTCAAACCCCGCCATTCGTGGCTATTTCCCCCAGAGTGGTACCTTAAGCAACGAGAAAGCGCTGGCTACTATCGCTGCACAAAACTCGGTTCCCGCTGACAAGTGGAAAGTGGTCCAGAGGCGGGTAAATGAAAACACCCTTCACTTGGTCATGGTAGTGGATACTGCTACCATGGCTAAGTTTATTAGTCTTAAAGGAAAAATCGTCTATCGGTTTTCTCATACCAGACTAATTCTCAAGGATAAAGATCCTTCGAAGAAGCAGCCACAAGGGCAGGGTTAGTCCTGTGCCACTCAGACCACAGGGTCTGAATTGGCACCTCCAAATGCTTCTGCTGTCACCTAGGACTGCAGTAATGCCGAGGCCATAGGGCCATCTGACGGCGGAGCTGCTCTCGCAACGACTCCAGGTCCATCTGGCGTTGTTCCAAACCCGGGCCCCGCATCTGCAGCATGCGCCAGGGAGCCTGTAGCAGAGCAAACTGCTGGGCGGAAAAAGAACACACCAGCCGAACCTGGAGTCGGAGCACGGGGCAAATCAGCACCCCCAAGGGCAAAGACGGTAGGACAAAGGGTCCTAGACAAGCCAAGAAGACCGGGCTTGTCAAACGCTCCTTGGAGAAAAAATGAGCGCCATAAGGGCACTCAAAGCAAACTTGCACCATGCGAAAGGGGCATCCTCCACCCTGTGCAAGACTTACGCGGAGAGGTACCTTACCCTTGCTCTCATTCAGGAGCCTTGGGTAACCGATGGTAAAGTCAGAGGACTTACCACTGGTTCAAGTAAACTAGTATATGATCGGAGATGCGGGGCGCCTCGCGCTGCCCTTTTAATTGACAATCGTGTCACTCATTTCTCCATTACTAACTTTATTTCCAGAGATCTAGTGGCGATCTCGGTTGCGGTTCCCACCGCCAACGGATTCCAAGAAATCGTTCTTGCGTCCGCTAACTTTCCGGGGGATGTAGCAATAGTGCCATCCCAGGAGGTTCAAGATCTCATTGAGTTCTGTCGCAAGACGAACCGGCAATTCGTCATCTGCTGTGATGCAAATACTCACCACTCCATCTGGGGGAGTACCGATGTAAACCAAAGGGGTGAGTGTCTTCTAGAATTTTTTGTTATGAATAACATAGATATTGCAAATAGAGGTTGCAAACCCACTTTTATCACTGCTAGTAGAAAGGAGGTGCTGGACCTCACCTTCACGAGCAGGCTTTTATCCGACAGGATTGAAAACTGGCGTGTTCTGGACGAGGCCTCACTGTCCGATCATCTGCACATTAGATTTGACATTGTGGGCCTTCCACATATCCGCGCCTCCTCTTTGGTTCCTAAGAAAACCAACTGGTTTAAGTTTCAGGGGCTTGTGGCCTCGAAATCAGACCAGCTTGCGGCTTCTATCAGCTCAGTGTATGAACTGGAGAATGCGGCCACGCAGCTTACTGATGTGCTGATCTCTTCCTACCATGACAGCAACACTGTCTCTTCCTTTCAGTCGTCGCGAAAAGTGCCCTGGTGGAATGACAGGTTAGCTGCAATGCGTAGAGATGTTAGGAGATTGTTCGATAGGGCAAAACATACCGGGCATTGGAATGAATATAGGTTCACCCTAACAGCCTACAACAAGGAGTTGAGACGTTCCAAAAGGATTGCCTGGCGGAAACACTGTGAGAGCATTCAGACTCTACCAGAGGCGACTAGACTCCAAAAGCTACTTTCTAAAGACTCCTTCAACGGAGTGGGCCTTCTCAAAAAGGAGGATGGCTCCTACACCTCTAACCATGAGGAAACTTTAAAGTATCTGCTCAGAGAGCACTTTCCAGGGTCAATCCTTCAGACCGCTTATCCATTGGATGCTGGGTGTAGTCATAGGACTATCCCAGACCGCTATTCCCGCAGTCTTTCAGGGAATATCTTCGACCGTGACAAGGTTAAATAGGCAGTGGCCTCTTTTCTACCCTATAAGTCCCCCGGAGGAGATGGAATTTTTCTGGCACTTCTTCAGAAGGGCCTTAACCTGATCCTCAACAACCTGGTCTGCCTCTTTAGAGCCAGCTTCAATTGGGGATACACTCCAACCATCTGGAGGAAAGTCGTGGTCTCCCCCGGAGGAGATGGAATTTTTCTGGTCTGCCTCTTTAGAGCCAGCTTCAATTGGGGATACATTCCAACCATCTGGAGGAAAGTCGTGGTGGTTTTTATCCCGAAACAGGGCAGCAGACTCCTCGAGCTGCCTAAATCGTACAGACCTATCAGCTTAACCTCTTTTCTTTTGAAAACAATGGAAAGGCTGCTAGACCTTCATATTAGGTGCAAACTGGAGCTCACTCTCCCTCTACATAGCTCCCAGTTCGCTTACTCTAAGGGTAAATCAACAGAGGTTGCTTTACACCACCTGGTCAGTAAAATCGAAAAAGCCTTCCTCGCTAAAGAAACTGCCCTATGCGCGTTCCTTGACATCGAAGGTGCTTTCGATAACACTGGCTATGATTCTATCTCTAGAGCACTGGCTCTCAGAAATTTGGATCCTCACACGATTGAGTGGATAAATGCCATGCTTGCAGATCGTGACATTTCTTCTACCCTAGGTGTCTCCACCATTAGTGTTAAGGCTATTAAGGATTGCCCTCAAGGTGGAGTCTTATCCCCCTTACTCTGGTCACTAGTTGTGGATAAACTCTTGATCAAACTATCTGAATCTGGTTTCGATGTCATCGGTTATGCAGATGATCTTGCCATCATTGTCTCTGGGAAGTTTCACTTGACAATTACAGAGGTCATGAGAACGACACTGCGAGAAGTTCAAAGATGGTGTACCAAGGAGGGTCTTTCAATCAACCCAAATAAGGCTGTCCTGGCACCTTTTTCCAAACGCTACAAAGTGGACCTAGGTCCTCTCTGTATCCAGGATACCACAGTTGAGTATTCAGACTCAGTCAAATATTTGGGAGTAATTTTAGATAAGAGGCTGAACTGGAACGCTCAACTTGACTACGTCATCAGCAAAGCCACAAGGGCCATATGGGCCTGCAAAAGGCGTCTGGGTAAGACATGGGGTCTTACACCACAAATGATGTACTGGATGTACAATACGATCGTTAAACCTGTTGTCACTTATGCTGCTATAGTTTGGTGGCCCAAGACTAAACAGGTTACGTCGACCCTCAAGTGCAGCAAGCTGCAACGGCTTGCTTGCCTCTCCATTACTGGAGCTATGCGGACCTGTCCCACAGCTGCAATGGAAGCAATCATTGGATTGACCCCATTGCATCTCTTCATATGGAAATCCGCCGCCATAAGTGCCTTGAGACTTCAGATCTCATCCAACTGGCCCCATACGGTCAAAGGACACATGGATATCCTTAAAAATATCCCAAGCATTTCCATCTGCCGCGTATCCGACCATATGGTTAGTCAACTGCGATTCCAAAGAAAATTCAGAGCGATTATCCCGGATCGTTCTGAGTGGGAGGAAACTATTCTTCCTGGGGATCCAAAACATCTCCACTGGTTTACTGACGGGTCAAAGATGGAACATGGCACAGGGGCTGGTGTCGCAGGACCCAACTCCAAGGTCTCGATTGCGATGGGTAGGTGGCCCTCTGTTTTCCAGACTGAAATACATGCCATTGCGACCTGCGCTAGGCTCAACCTTGAGAAAGGTCTGAAAGGCGCCAACATTAAGATCTTTTCTGACAGCCAAGCTGCCAACAAGGCACTCTAAACGTGGAAGTTTTCTTCCAAAATAGTAGCAGGGTGTTTTGACGTACTCCAGAGCCTGACCAGAAGAAACGAGGTCTCGCTCTGCTGGGTCCCCGGACACTGGGGTATCGAGGGAAATGAGGCTGCAGACAGCCTCGCGAGGGAGGGGTCTGAGACTTTGTTCCAGGGTCCAGAACCCTTCTGTGACATCTCTTGGTCCACCTCCAAGTCCTTGATAGAAGAGTGGATTAATAGAATAAACCTAGCCTATTGGAAGTCAGTCCCCGGTCTTAGACAGGCTAAAGATCTTATAAGACCCTTTGCCTTAAGAGGCACTATTACTCTAAACAGAGCGGATCTAAGGCTGCTGGTGGGATATCTCACTGGCCATGTAGGACTGCGGTACCACCTCCACAACCTAGGTCTGTCTCAACAGACAGAATGCCGACTCTGCTTGGAAGGCGACGAGACTTCCACACATATTCTTTGTGAATGTCCTGCTCTGATCTGGCTTAGAAGAAGAACGTTTATCAGAGAGTTCTTGAGCCCTGCCCAAGTCCGGTCTTCATCAATTAAAGACCTTCTTGCTTTCATTCGGAAGGCCGATAGCAGAGATAACATAATACTCCGTATAAAGATGCGACAGCTAGAACAAAAAAGCCGAACGCTTTTTGCCTCGGCAGACCTCTGAGATTGCCTCCCCCTTAGCAACATGCAACATTTTCGAGTGTCTAGCTACACAAGGAGGCGAACGTGGTCATGGTCCGCAGCACAAGAGATGCGGTGAGTTTGTGGATAAGGAAGCTAGAATTTTAGGGGGGCAAGGAAAGGAACTGACAACAGAATGTTTCTCGCAACATCTTTCTTTCTTTCTCATCTTTCAAACGTTTGCCTCTAGCTCTACATTGAAGGATTTCCCTGATGCTTTGTATTTTAACTATTTCTTAGAACATTCCGTGTATTTTTTTAATGACTGTCTGAGATCCACTATCAATTTCACTTGATTTCAAATTCTTGGTGAGAGGGTTTGCGATATTTTTAAAATAGGTGATTAGTTGAGGTTTCGGTTACTTTTTTTTATTTTCTGGTATTTCGGTATTGGCTAACTCGATTGATTTTAGAATCGAATTTAGGTAATTATTCTTTGTTTTATTTTATTCAAAATCTGGGACAAGTGCTTTTTATAAATGCTTGTAAAGTTAACTTCCCGCCCACAATCTGCTCAAAACAATTCGATCGTAATTGTTTTGGTAAAAATAAATTAAAAATAGGTTCAATACCTTTATAGGCTTCATGTCCAGTCAATTTTCAGGAAAAACGTATAACAGAAGGAATTCATTCTCGGACTTGCAATTACAGGATTTATCCATTTTAGAGTCCCCTTATCAACAATTAAATATTGAGCTCGTAAATATATACTGCAAACAATGGAAGGTGAAAAAGAATTTCTTTATATTTGTTCTTCTGGTGGAAACTAAAAAAATAAGTTTTCAAATTTTTGGACTTCCATTTTATTAGTTATAAATTTTCAAAAAGTCGAAAATCTTAAAATTTTAACAAATTTTGAAATCTTTAAATTGATCTAGTTCAAAAACTATTTGACATAGAAAACTGAAAGTAGCACCAATTTCTTCTGCTTCAATAAGGCTTTAATACGTGATATACAATATAGTATTATTAGTAAGAATAAAACTATAGTATTATTAGTAAGAACGAAACTTTTGTTTTTGGACTATCTTTTGGAATAATAACTTGATCGAAAACTATCCCCAAGACAACCCTTATTACTAAATTTTAGGGTTTCACACTTGCTCTATTTGTGGCCCAAAGTCAACCCTGTCAGACCCGCGGATCGCACCCCTACAGCCTCTGCTGAAGTTAAATTATTTGCTTATGTCCAAAATAAAGGTTTCACTGCCAATTTTTAATGAACAAGAACATATGTATATTTCATATAAGACATGGTTTCTAAAACATGCCTATCCCTCAGGTAGAAGCCACCCCACCTCTAGGGGATGAAAACTAAATTATTAGCTCTCACCGCTAATGGTGCGGGTGATTTCCGATGCCCGAGAGCAGAGGTATCGTTTCCAAAATTTATTTTTAATCTAATAGGTGTATGTTAGGGTTTGTCAGTTTTTAAAAACCGGTTTTTACAAGAAAATTTTGTAATTCGAAATTCGGGGTTTCCAGTAAAAACAAAACGGTTTTAAATTTATACATTGCACTTCTTCTGACAGCTACATTGAGTTATCCGAACAGATATTATCAAACTTATATAATCTATAGAAGATGAGATGTTAGAATAAGTAACGAAGAAGAAAATTAAGACATATGTGTGTATCTATTACAACACTTAATAAGTTCATCATTAAGATGGCCCCACTACTGTCATATCCATAGAATTGTTTTTATATGGCAGTGCTAAGCTCAGGAATCACCCTTTGTACTACCAGTGCGTCATGTCGTTTATCGTCATGGTGCAATGTCTAGCACAAGCTTAGTACGGGGGGGGGGGGGGGGAATAGGTTAAGGGTTATGAGGGTTCGAAGGGGTGTTGGAGAAGAGGACGATGAACCCTGCGTTTGAACTCTAGGATGTTGTATGATCTCGGAAATACTGGCTGCGAGAGATTATTCCACAGTCGAGTTGTTCTATTTACAAACGAATTCATATCTTGTTGAGTGCGTGAAAGGGGGAGTTGAAGGTAGAAGAAATGAGACGAGTGGGCTAATTCAGTGTTGTGGTTATAAGATTGCCGTGGAGGCAGGAGAGCGTTTATTTCGGAGGAGCAGTCGCTATAATAGTAGCGATAAAATTTTGTCAGTGCTGCTACATTCCTACAGTGGCTCAAGGGGTCGATGGTGGAGCAGGCGGTGTCGTCATCAATTAACTTGAGCGCCCTTTTTTGCACCTTAGCTAACCATGCCAAGGTGGTTATTGGGGCGCCGCCCCAAACGAGGGAGTTGTATTCGAGAAGAGGCCGAATGTAGGATTTATAAATAACAGCACGAGCCGATGGCTGGAGGAGGAACTTGCACCTCTTAAGAAATCCCAAGCACTGGGATCCTTGTTTGGCGAATTGGAATATGTGGTCATTCTATCGCAAGTCTTTGGCTAATGTCACGCCTAAGATGTGTAGGGATGGGTCGGCCATTAGTTTAACGTCATCCACTGTTAAGGATGGTGAAGTGTTGAGCTTTTTGTTTCGAAATAAGACAGTACTTAGTTTTGGTGGAGTTGTATTCGACACGATTCTTTTTTCCCCACTCTAGAATGAGATTAATGTCGTTATTAATAGAATTGAACATTAATTCACGATCATCAAGACAGATCTGGCATGAGTCTGTCTTCTATCGTAGCTGTAAGAGTAACGTAGGGTACCGTCGTCAGCAAAGCTGAGAAGTGGGTTGGGGGGGATCGAAAGTAGGCTATTTATAAAGATAAGAAATAGGGCCGGTAATAAAATCGATCCTTGGGGGACCCCCGAAGAGATAGGGTGGGGTTCAGATTTGACGGGGAAGCCAACCGTTGAATTGGCCATCAACTAAGTAGACATCTGCCAGGAAAGCCGTCCAAAGTGACAAAACATGAAAAATTCGGCTGGGACAGACGCTTATTTTGGGAAGTGCTTCGACTATTTTGAAAAGGAAAGGGGATCCATAGTGAATATTACATAACTAACGACGAAATCGCGAAGAAAACAGCAAAGAAAAACAAGTGCCCCTTCACCAAGTTAATGCACCGTACCACAAAGGCAAAATCGCCCAAGTTGTACTTCGAATTGCTTCTACGTACACCGACTTATGCAAATTTAGCCTAAAGCGAATATTACCTGTTCTGAAATTAAAAAAGAAATATGGTCGCCGGCAAGAAATATGGCTAAATCGTTCTATAAGAACGACATAGAAATGTTAGAGAAGCGTTGGAATGAATGTACCACTATTGAGGGAGACTATAATAATGGATAAAGTTGTATATGTACCTATAAGTCGGTTTTTGTATAAGCCCTAGTGTATGTACTTTAAAAATTGGCGTGGTGAACCTTCATTTTGGGCGTAAAGAAAATAATTTAAGGTTAGGGGTTGCTGTGGGGGTGGTTTCCGCTTCACCGATAGGGTTGATTTTGGTCTCAAGAATTACTCATAGTTTATAAATAGCCCATAAACAAAAATTTTTTGGAGTGCAAGTGTGAAACCCTAAAATTTAGTAATAAGAGTTGTCCTGGGGGTAGTTTTCAATCAAGTTAGAGGGTTGACTTTATTTCCATTTAATTCGCCATACCCAAATTAGTAAATGGCTATGTTTTTGGCAAATGTTTTTTTATATTGCGTTCATTGAGTACCTAAAAACATTTATTTCTATATGATCCCAATGTCGTCCTATCCTAAATTTGGGCATTATATGTACGTTAAGATTGTATGTACAAAATATAATTTTTTCAAAAATTTGGAGAAATATTATTTTGAGATATTCCAAAAACAAAAGTTTCGTTCTTACTAATAATACTATAGTTTTATTCTTACTAATAATACTATATTGTATATCACGTATTAAAGCCTTATTGAAGCAGAAGAAATTGGTGCTACTTTCAGCTTTCTATGTCAAATAGTTTTTGAACTAGATCAATTTAAAGATTTCAAAATTTGTTAAAATTTTAAGATTTTCGACTTTTTGAAAATTTATAACTAATAAAATGGAAGTCCAAAAATTTGAAAACTTATTTTTTTTAGTTTCCACCAGAAGAACAAATATAAAGAAATTGTTTTTCACCTTCCATTGTTTGCAGTATATATTTACGAGCTCAATATTTAATTGTTGATAAGGGGACTCTAAAATGGATAAATCCTGTAATTGCAAGTCCGAGAATGAATTCCTTCTGTCATACGTTTTTCCTGAAAATTGACTGGACATGAAGCCTATAAAGGTATTGAACCTATTTTTAATTTATTTTTACCAAAACAATTACGATCGAATTGTTTTGAGCAGATTGTGGGCGGGGAGTTAACTTTACAAGCATTTATAAAAAGCACTTGTCCCAGATTTTGAATAAAATAAAACAAAGAATAATTACCTAAATTCGATTCTAAAATCAATCGAGTTAGCCAATACCGAAATACCAGAAAATAAAAAAAAGTAACCGAAACCTCAACTAATCACCTATTTTAAAAATATCGCAAACCCTCTCACCAAGAATTTGAAATCAAGTGAAATTGATAGTGGATCTCAGACAGTCATTAAAAAAATACACGGAATGTTCTAAGAAATAGTTAAAATACAAAGCATCAGGGAAAGCCTTCAATGTAGAGCTAGAGGCAAACGTTTGAAAGATGAGAAAGAAAGAAAGATGTTGCGAGAAACATTCTGTTGTCAGTTCCTTTCCTTGCCCCCCTAAAATTCTAGCTTCCTTATCCACAAACTCACCGCATCTTTTGTGCTGCGGACCATGACCACGTTCGCCTCCTTGTGTAGCTAGACACTCGAATATGTTGCATGTTGCTAAGGGGGAGGCAATCTCAGAGGTCTGCCGAGGCAAAAAGCGTTCGGCTTTTTTATTCTAGCTGTCGCATCTTTATACGGAGTATTATGTTATCTCTGCCGATAGTCTGTTCCGCTAGTGGGGTATGTACACAATAGGCCTAACTTGGCCGCAGTGTTCACCACATGGGTTGCCCCCTCACTCCTTATAGTAATATAATAATATACAGTTGAAAAGAAGGCGTTAAGGAGAAAACAACAAAAAGTTATACAAATTTTGCTTATTTAAAAAAATTAGAACAGAGGAGAAAGAAACCATCATAACTTTGGGTCGTTATTAGCAAGAAGGCAAAAGTTCGATGTTAACTTTAACTCCGCCATTTTGCAACGATAAATATCACATATCTTGCCAACTTTATTGAAATAAATATGGAAAAAAATATTTATTTCCATATATTGCTTTCAATAAAATATGGCCAAGTTCAGCATGTCTGCACCAGACATTTGACAGCAATGCCATAAGCAATTCAATAACAAAATGGCGTGCAGACGCTAAGTTATGGATCTTACTTCTTGCTTCATTTATATTTTAGATTATGACACAAGACCCGACTAAATGAAAAAAAAAAATGCAATAATAAAGAACAGATGCCTATTCGCTGTATAAAATCATGCCACAAATCAATAGTTTCGCTTGCCAGCTTTTCCCTCCTCTAGTCAGCTAAATTATCGTGTAGCAAAGAAATGTATCTGGCTCGCCCCACTTCTTGTAGCTATTTTGCTTCGTATTGAGATTTTTGCCTGATAAATATTCGAAAAGAAATCATTTTCAGCAAACTGGGTTTATCAATTTAATTAGACATTTTGATGCCAACAATTGTTTCAATAATGTTTAAAGGGTTTTTAGCATATTTTAAAACAAACAGATAAATTTAGGACATCCGTCAATGGTCTTTGAATAGAGAAGATAAGGAACCGAAAATAGCGTACATGTACACGGATTTGAGGGAAGCACTTGGGATCAAGAAATGTTCTCTCTAATTCTCTCCCTCCACTTTAACCACAACAACAAAATACATTGAATTTAACCACAACCACAAAATACATTGTCTAACCCGGACATAGGCGTAGTGAAATTTGTTCAGGTTTTGCGAAGGGTCTGCTTCAAACATTTAGCCAAGTGAAGCGTTCTCACCGAGATGGTTGCTGAGAAACGATATCCCTCCCGGGTTTTTGAATAAATATAACACAGCTACTCTCCGGGTTAGACCACTGACATATAATAATGGACTGCTCATCAGCAATTATTCCCATACAAACCGATGGCACCAAAAAGGTATAGTCGACTCGCGCATCCATAAGCCCCCAAACTGACAGCAGCACTCAGAAGTAAAATCAGACTGACAGAAATAAAATCAGGTTAAATCAATTAGAAAAAAATAGACGGGTATAGTGATGTTTATATCTTTTGCTCTTTTCCCCATAGACCCCCGGATTTTGACATACAGAATGTCAGTTGCTAAAACAGGCGTTAAGAACTTAAATCAGATACACATAAAATTTGCAAATTAATGAAAAAAAGGCATTTTAAAAGGTGAAAAAGTGAAAATAGTGTTTATTAATTTTTTTAAACAAAATATTTGTGTTGTTTTAATGTTTTAAGTACGTATTTAAAAAATGTAAATTTCAAAAGTGATTCCGGTGTTTACATGGAGTGAAAAAAGGTTTGTAGCCTATGGAACAAATTGGTGCCATGAAAAATTCCTCATGAGCAGTCCATTCTATATGTCAGTGGGTTAGACACAAATACATAAAGAATGCTATGCATTAGTGTTGCCAAAATGCTTCCCCGTGTTTAATAAATTGCACTTCCTCGTCTTGTCTATTCAAAGTCAATGGCTTTACTCACGGACTGAAATCCGATGACAGATAGACAAACTTCATTCGAATTCGCATTGGGAGATACCATTATCTTATTTCCGAATTTTATGACTTTCGAATCGCATTCCAGGATAACCCCCCTGGCTTTGTGCTGCCAAAATTTTACCGTGGTTGAAGCAAAATTTTGCCAGTGTTTTTTACATGCATTTTAAAGGGATGGTAACACTTTGCCGACCACGGTAAAATGGGCCTCGGTAGTCTAGGGGTAAGGGGCCTGACTACTATCCCAGAGGTCCCGTGTTCGATTCCTGGCGGTGTCATGGTGCTAGCCTTTCCCAATTTCCCACCTACATAACTTTCCTTCTTTCTTCTTCCCCCTTTGCATTCCTGATTCCTTCTATCATAGCCTTCACTAGCTCCTCCCCGCTCCACCAAGCGCATGTCATCGGTTGGTTGATGAGATTCAACTCGTTTCAGGAGGCATAACACTCCAGCGAGTTGTTCTCGATGCCCCGATGTCAGAGCCGCAAAATGGTTGGGAGTAGGTGAAATAAAATACCGCAGCTAGGTTGTGACAGTTCTTTCCTTCACTTCTCTCTCTAGAGTTGTTATTAGACTAGAGCTGCTGTTCGACATTTCAAAAATATAATACATGGTCGACAGTACAAAGGGGCCTTCCCTAAGTCACTAGAGTGTCACATAAAAAAAACGGTACATTCTGCTGTTTACTTTTTTCCCCACAATATTTTCTACACGGATTTCCCGTGTAGAAATAAATTGCGAAAATGCTGAACCGTTCGAACTCCATACTAGGCTTTAAACCAAAGATTAGTCTGGGCATAAACCAAAAGTTTCGAAGAAAAGTTTAATTCTTCAATTTTGGCAGGACTACTTATCACAAATGTTTATTTTGTACTTAGAATACAAAACTACAGAAAGGGCCCTCACCGAATTAAAGCGTAGTGAAATTCGTTTTGCATGAGTGCAAGCCCCTCTCAACTACAGGCCATGAAGGAGAATTTTTCGTGGGGTTGGTCTCGGTCCAAAAAGTCACCGGAATAACATGGGAGAGAGGCAGTATGGGAAAATTGTTGTTATATTTTTGTAATAAAAAGTGATATAAAAATGTATTTTAACGCTTTTAACTGCACTTGGATTTACCAGTGAATAGTTTTTAGTGATTTCATTAACAAAAATAAAATAAAAATGTTTGTGAAGTATGTTTTAAGTGTTGTAATTGTTAAGGCGATCAACTTTTTTTTACATTCACGATGTTTTTTCATGTTTATTTACTAAAAAAATGTTGAAAATTTAATGTTTTGTTTAGTTATGGAATTACAAGTGATTTTAAAGTGATTAATTCATATATTATGAAATTATGATTAAAAATATAGGGCTTTTCTTATTCACTTTTCCTTTCACACTTTTCTGCACATATATTTTTAATAATAATTGCATAATAAATTATTTAATGACTTTAAAATCAGTTTTAATTAATCAGCATATTTCCATACTCTAGAAAGCTGCATAGGCACAAGTAGCCAGAAACGGGTGTGCAGCAAAGTGCGCGTGTCACCATCATTGCAGCAAGTGTCCTGAAACGGGTGTGCAACAAAGTCGCGTGTCGCGAATTCTTTGTTTTACCCCCAGCAAAAAGTGCCAAAAGCGCCTAAAAAAGTTAACACTTCAAAAAGTATTCCACCGAACGCGGGAACACAAGCAGCTAACTAACCCAATTTGACAGTTGAGAGACCCCCAAATTTCACTACGCTCCATACAGGGATTATACACACGAGGGCCTTTCCTGTAGTTCTCTATCTAAGATTTTGTACTACCGAGTTTCCATGAAATGACACTTCAACTCAACGACTCAACTCTATGCGTTTCCATGGCTGACTTTTCTGCCTGTGTACAGACAGCTAAATGTGTACTTGTATTAAGCAAGCAGCTGTTTTTAAATTTGACGTAATATTTTTGTTATTATAAAATAGTGATCATGGACCAAAAAATTAATTTATTGTGTTCGTTGTATAACAGAAATGTTATAAACAGGCGCGACATTTTGACTTTTTTAACATTTGCCAATCCCGTTTGTAGTTGTGTGCGTGAACTCTGTTCAATCTACCTATTTTCGTTGAGTTGAGCAGAGTTGAAAATCTTTAACGAAAACTCTTGACTGCGACTGGTTCCATTGAGTTCAACTCTGGTTGAACTCTCATGGAAACTCAGTATTAGTAGACTAGAGAACTACAGGAAAGGCCTTCGTGTGCAACACGGAGGCTATACAAGGAGATATAACTCTTAAGGCCCAACTATAATGCACGTAAGAAACGCACGTCATCTCGGCGCTCTCATGGAAATTAATGTGTTCGGCCATATTGGACGTACGTCAGTCATATTTTATTTCGTTAAGTTTCGTTAAACGTAAAAATGGGAAAAGAACCGCGCTCTACGTACGTTTTGTGAGATGATTTGTAGTTACATCGATGAAAGCTAATTTTTTGTTGTTGTTTTGTGGTTTTTAAAGAAAAAAGAGTATGGAAAATGTTGTGGTTCAAATGCATGATAGCGATTTTGATGAGAAATTTATTATAATTGAAAATAAACACGATTATTAATAATATGCAAATATTAATAGCCTAGTTTTAATAGTCAATGAATAATATTCAAGCATTTTAATAATTTTAAACTTTGAAGTCTTTCCCAATACGCAAACCAATTAGTCGGTTTTGCGTTTGACGAAATTTACGCACGTCGATTGACGTGCGTTTCTTACGTGCATTATAGTTGGGCCTTTATGGGGAAAATAACCGGAAATTGATGCGTAGCAGAAACTAAACTTCTAGTTCATTTTTGGCCACAGATGTCGCCTAAAGCTGACGTGCCCCACATGAAGTTAGCTGAGTTTTATCCATTTCGACGATTTCTGCAAAATTGTCAGCCGAAATGAAAAAAAAATCATTGGGAATTAATAAAAATTCATTGGAAAATCCATAAAATGGTTAAATACGAAAAAGCAGAAGCTGATTTTTCAAGTTAAGCGTAAACATAAAATATTTTAATAGTTAACGAACTTGGCCATGAACCGGATGAATATAATCCGCCATGTTTTTTGGGGTACATGTGACTGTGGCGCTCTCATTAATCAAACGAAAAGTGACAACACGGAGCTATATCTCCTTGTATAGTCTCCCTGGTGTGTAAAATACCTGTATGTAGCGAGTGAAATTTCTGGTTCATCCAACTGTGAAATTGGGTTACTGCTTATGTTCCCGCGTTCGTTGAAATACTTTTTTAAGACGAGTTTTTTGTGAAGTTATCTGAAATTATATTCGCAAAACTAGCTTAAAAAAGAAACAAAATATAAGGAATACTTTAAAGTGTAATTAAAGTTCTAACGAGTTAGTTTTCTGTGAAAAAAGGACAATGAAGTGTAGAAGTTGTGAATGTAGGAATAATTCGAAATTCGCGCCAGAAAAATCGTATTTCAGGTGAATATGCTAAATAAAATAGTTCCTAAACACATATATTGGATATTTACATTAATAAATATGTGAATGACTGCGATAAATAGTCCAAATAATATAAATTTTGTTTGCTTGAATTTCTTTGTTTTCATTAAGTGACCCAACGCAAAATTCAAGGGGATCAGCTGATTATATTTCGGAGTGACGCCGAAAAGTTCATTTCTGGGGACAAGATTTTATTTTAGATAACTCACTCGCACTCGCACTTTAACTCGCTTTGTCCCCTCCTCTATTCCACTTGCTTTTTATCCTTGTAGTGTACAAACAACTACCAAAGCGGGGGCACTCTTGCAAAACGAATTTCACTACGCTTTAATTAGGCGAGGGCAATTCCTGTAGTTTTGTATTCTAAGATTTTGTAGTTCATTTTTATTTTTAAGCCTAGCATCAGGGAGACTAGACTATACAAGGAGATATAACTCCGTGTTGTCACTTCGTTTGATTAATGAGGGCGCCACAGTCACATGTACCCCAAAAAACATGGCGTATTATATTCATCCCGTTCATGGCCAAGTTCGTTAACTATTAAAATATTTTATGTTTACGCCTACCTTGAAAAATCAGCTTCTGATTTTTCGTAACCATTTTATGGATTTTCCAATGAATTTTAATTAATCCCCAGTGATTTTTTTTGCATTTCGGCTGACAATTTTGAAGAAATCGTTGAAATGGGTAAAATTCAGCTAACTTCATGTGGGGCACATCAGCTTTAGGCGACATCTGTGGCCAAAAATGAACTAGAAGTTTAGTTTCTGCTACGCATCAATTTCCGGTTATTTTCCCCATAAGAGTTATATCTCCTTGTACAGCCTCCATGCCCAGTATACAGATCGAGTGAAATTTCACTTACTTTTCACTTTCCTCATTTCATTTTCCATTCGCCTGGGATTCGGTACTATGACTACAAGGTGTCGTCGTGATAAATTATATATTTCCTGTGACTCGCAGTTAAAAATTGAACCCAAAACTTGCATACAAAAGGTAAAGTTTTATCTTGTGGTCATTTGTCTTTTCATTATAACTTGAATTGTATCAAAATAAAGGAAAATTTTAAACAAATGTTAAGCGTTCCATTCGTCAGAACGTTCTGAGAAAGCTTTTCGGAATGAGATGATCCGTGTTACCGTTGGCCAGGCTAACAAGCATTTCGAAAATATTCTTTTTTAGGAAGCAAAATTTTGTTTGGTATAGAATGGTTTTTAGAAAGAATGCCATTTAACACCTAACTGGAATAATAACACCTAATTGGAGTAATAACCTTAATTTACATTTCTTGTTAATGTTAAAATGTCGTTATTAAGTTGTTTTAATAGAGTTAATAAATTTTTTTGTTGATTGATTATAAAAATTATCCATTTTCACAAATTGTATAATCTCATTTATATAATCTCATTTACAGTCTGAAATGGTAGGAAAAATTCATTCTTACTACGATTACATGCCGAACTGAGGACTTGACTTGAACTTGAACTGACAGTTAAATGCTCTTGATTTGAAGTCGATCTGAGGTTACATGATTTTCAAGTCTACTTGAAGCCGACTTCAAGTATGCATGTAATCATAGTATCTGAGAACCACCATATAACTTCGTCCGAAAAAGCATTTTCAGAATGATTTCAGTCGGAATATTTTTCAGAATCTTAGCTTAGCTCCATCCATAAAAAAATTAGAACACGATCTAATAGCTGGATAACGAGCGAAATCATTATGGGAATAAAAGAGAGAGATTCCTTATACTCTCAAATGAAAAAGAAACCAAATGACCACATTCTGTGCGGCGAATATAAGAGAATACGCAATAAGGTTACAATGGCAGTAAGTGCAGCCAAGGAGAATTACATAAATGATAGAATATCACATGCAGGGAGGGACACCAGAAAGCTATGGAAAGTAATAAACACCGACATAATAAACAAGCAAGAAACAAAATCGAAAAGTGATCTACAGAAAATCATAGTAAATGGCAAGACAGTTGAAAGTGCGGTTGACATTGCAACTTGCTTCAACACCCACTTTAATGGAATAGGTAAGTCTATCCAGGCGGACATACCTACCAGGCTACCTGTAGATACACCAATGGCGACTAACTCAATCTTCATGGCTCCTACCAGCATGGACGAGGTTGAACGCGTCGTGCTGAATTTAAAAAAGAATGCAGCTCCTGGAAAGGATGGAATCTCCACTGAAGACATAGTTGATGTTATAGACCTTCTTAAGAAACCCCTCTCTAAACTTATTAATGAGGCAATGAGTAGTGGAATTTTCCCTAGCTGCCTTAAGGATACGATAGTAATACCTATTCTGAAAGGAGGAGACTCGGCTGACATGAACAATTACAGGCCCATAGCACTAATAAGCAACGTGGGAAAAATTTATGAAAAAATCTTCGAGAAAAGAATAAGAAAATTTATCACTAGAAATGGAGGTCTAGACAATAAGCAGTTCGGTTTTCAAGAAGGCAGCAGCGCTGAACTGGCTACTTCGGAAACCCTCAACCTAATAAACAGTTATCTTGATATGGGTTACTATGCAGGTGCAGTATTCATCGATCTTAAAAAGGCATTTGACACGGTGCATCATGACGTCCTACTAAGTACCCTCTACAACCTTGGAATAAGGGGAACGTCGAATGATCTGCTGCGGAACTATCTCACTGGGAGGCACGTGTCAACTAGAGTTAATGGTGTCTCGAGTGATCAGCTAGTGCTTACTACGGGAGTTCCTCAAGGCTCCATACTAGGACCACTTCTATATTTGCTCTACATCAATAATATCAAATACTCAAGACTTAGTGGAGAATACCATATATTTGCAGATGATACTAACCTGATATATCGAGCTAGAACTGCAGAAGAGCTAGAAAATAGCATGAACAGTGACCTAAAAATCTTCAAGGAGTGGACAGATGGAAATAAACTAAAGATAAATGAAAAAAAGACTAAGTACATGATATTCCAACAGAAAAATAAGGCAGATATCAGAATTACGGTCAAGATAGGCGAAGAAGAGATAGCTAGGGCAACGGAGGTTGCCTACCTAGGATTGTTAATTGATGATAAACTGAACTGGAGGAAACACATAGGAAAAATAGCAAAAATCCTCACCCCTCTAATAGGGGTTCTCAAAAGACACCCCAAGCTTCAGGAGAATATAGCGCTCCAGGTTTACAATGCGCATATCCTATCTAGGATTCGATTTAGTATACTTAACTGGTCGCAGTGCTCTCAAAGAGTGTGCACAGATGTGAAAATACTGTTAAACCGGGCGCTGAAAGCACTATATGGACTTCCATGGAGTACAGCCACTGAAGAAGTTTACCGGCTCACGGGTCAATTAACGTTGGACCAGATTATCCGAATGGAAAAAGCAAAGTTCGTGTATAAGTTGAAAGAAAAACTTCTGAGATCAAACTTAGTAATGGTGCAATACTCTAGCATACACGACTACGTTACAAGAAACAGGGATAACTTTAGACCTACGCAACCTAGAACGGAGAGGACAAGAAAGGGACTGCTTAATACTGCAATGGAATTTTACAACACTCTGCCGGACCATATAAAATCGGCTCCGTCTTTAGCATCATATACGAAAAGGCTGAAGAAATATCTGGTACAGGAGACTCGGCGTTATTAATTGTCAAACTAGTTTTGTCTTTGCATATATTCGTTTTTAATTTTAATTTAATAATTTTTTTTTTATTTATTTTCTATTTATTAACTTTTATTTTTGTTTTTATTTAATTATTTTTCTATTTATGAATTTTTATTCTTTATTTAATAATTATATTTAGTAATTTTTATTTACTTCTACTTAACTCTTACTTATTAATTTTTATTTACTTCTTTCTAACTTTTATTTTTTCTATTTTTTTTCTCTTGTTTTTATTGTGATAAACACTTCTAAGCTTTTAATTGTGATATTTACTGTTGAATAAGGGCTCCCCAACTCTCATACCAGCTTCGCTGACTGAGTGGGGATGTTGAAAAAGAAAAATAATGATGTTAAAAAATGTATTTGTAATGCTAGTCTAATAATAATAATAAATAAATAAATACTTTCAATCTAATGTATCCACGGTATGTCTTGCGCTTAAGTGCGCCAGTCTGTCTAGAGAATTTACAATCATATTCGCTGTAACTAATTATTAACAAATTCGTTCGCTATGATATTTCAATCAACAAAGCAAACGACAATTAATTCTATCAAATATTTTAACACTACTATATTCGCAAAGTTTTGATGCTGCAGCTGGTTGATCCTGCCACCTATTATTAAATAGCTAAACCATTGACGTTTTCAGCGCACATTAAGGTGGGGGGCTTGTATTTCCCACTTTTATTCCGCTAATAAATTACGAATGACGTCTTTGCTGTCAAAACTGGTTTAAAAGTAAAATAAAAAAACAGCTGATTCGATCGAAAAACAACTGTTGCCGGTGCCAAGCTCTAAGCTGATGAACAACGGAGTTCCTTCTTCATTCCCAAAATCCCCAAAACGATTTAATTTAATTCAATTTTATGTCCCATTTACATAAAACACAAAATTATAATGGGAGCGAGTATTTTGGTTTTGCTAAATGTGATTAAATAATGCTAGATAATAAACAACTACTGCGAGTCTTATCTCTCGACTAGCTGCTCACTTATATGGATTAACATAACATCTGCAAATATGAATATTTTCTCATTGAGTGATGCAGGTCGGTTGTGAACAGTGCGGCTTAATTCTACGAATAGACCAATCGCAAATCTCGTTTTTAGTCGGCTTTAATTTTACAGATATTCTCAGCAAGTGCCGAGTGTTATCAGCGAAGAGACAAAATTATTTAATTGATAAGGTAAAGAAGATAAATACGTGGGTACTAAGTAGTAATCTTAATGTAAAGAAAACTTAATCGCTTTGATGAAACCGTAGAGCAATTGTCTCAATTTAATATACTATCCATAAATTCAACTAACGTCTTGTTCAACCTTCCACGTTGTCGTACCGTGAGGCAACTTACTTAAAATTACATCTTTTTTAGCTAAATAGCTGTTAAACTTATAGAGGACAATAATAAAGAATAAATCAACGATGAGTGGAAAATATTGCTTTGCCATCGACAGAGGAGGCACCTTTACTGATGTCTTATGTATTTGCCCAGATGGAAGAGTTAGGACACTTAAACTGCTCTCCGAAGACCCTGATAAATACTCTGATGCTCCTCGAGAAGGAATTAAACGAATTTTACAAGAGGTATGTTTGACTTAAAGCCCGAGAAGAAACCTACAAAGTATAAATTTTTAGGAAACTAAAAAGGCCTTAACACCCGAAGGATTGGTTGATACCTCAAAAATCGGATGGGTTCGTATGGGAACAACTGTTGCAACAAATGCACTTCTAGAGCGAGCTGGCGACCCTGTTGCTTTGGTTGTAAATAAAGGTTTTAAAGATTTACTTTACATTGGTAACCAAGCAAGACCGAAAATATTTGAGCTTAATATACAAAAACCTTCGAATTTATATAAGAAAGTGGTGGAAGTTGATTGTCGTATTGTGCCGGAACAGGAACGATGCCAATTAGGTTTATTTATACTTGAAAAAATGTTGATCTTTTAGAATTTTTTTATAAAACATTTCAGAAAACTCGTGGAAAGTGTTAGTTGGCGCAGCAGGAGCGAAATATCTAGAAAAATCTCAAATAGACAAAGAACAACTGATAAAAGAATTAAAAGATGTGCTAAAAGAAGGAATTTCGTCAATTGCAGTAGTTTTGGCTCATAGCTATGCTTGTCCAGATCATGAATTGGAAATAGGAGCAACGGCCAAGGAATTGGGTAACTTTGTTTTCTTTCAAAATTTCCTGCCTAATACATATAAAAATCCTTTGAGGTTTTTCCCATATAACACTTTCTCATCAAGCGATGCCAATGTGTAGATTAGTGGCTAGAGGGTACACCGCTTGTGCGGAGGCTTATTTGACTCCACATGTAGAGCGATATTTAACTAGGTAATTGCGCACTTTTTTTACATTAAAACGGCTAAGTTCTAAGGGCATAAAAATTTAACTCATTCATTCCCAAGCATTTAGAATTTTTTTTTATTTTCAATTCATTAATTTTGCTTTGAGTGATTTGATAAAGTAATCACGCTTTGATTATGGAAATTATCGGTATAATTATCCCCCTTTTAACTGTAATTCTCGCATTAGTCAGGACTCGACAAGCAAACAATGCTCTGGAGACACCAGTTATATTGCATATTCATGAGTTTTCTACATGAAACAATGGTTCTTCTTTTTCGGGTTTTTCCTGACACAATATTTGCAAATGCCCTGTTACCAAGAGTTATGAAATTATAGTTTAGTTTTATTATTCCAAGAGATAACAAGGGCATACTCTCGCCGCCGATGCCACTAATATCAACATCTCGTTGAATTGTCTGTTCCTGTGTTGCCTAATTAGGACTTGGGTGCTTCTTAATCCGAAGCATCATCTAATTCTTTGTCTGACATACATCCTACGAACATGTGAACAATTGTTTTGAATAAAATCTTTATCTTAAGTATTTTTTTATGTAATAGTCTAAAATCAGTTGTCTCCCTTGGTACTAGCATTCCGTCATGGTGCAATGTTTAGTAGTAAGTTTGGCTCGAATGATTGAGAAAAAAGCGAAAGGTACTGCAATCAAATAGACCATATACTTATAGACAGAAGGGCAGCTTCCAGTATCCTTCAAGTAAGATCCTATAGAGGTGCGAATTGTGAATCGGACCACTTCCTAGTTAAAGCTAGATTCAGATGTCGGCTGTCCACTCAAGAACAAAGAAGCAACAAAGTAAAGAAATTCGACGTTGACGGCCTCCAGGAACAGACCGTATTGGAGAGATACCAGGCAACGTTAGCAGAGAGGATAGGTCCAAGCCTAAACATAAATAATGAAGACACAATTGAGGGAAAATGGACAAGACTGAGGACGATACTGACAGATGTCACGAAGGAAACTGTAGGCTACAAACGCACTGCCTGAGCCAATGATTGGTACGACGAGGAATGTAAAACAGCTATAGAGGCCAGAAATAGAAATAGGAAAATTTACATAGAGAGACCGACGAGGAGCAAGAAACTGAAATATGAGGAAACAAGAAGAACCGCAAAAAACATCTGCAGTAAGAAGAAAAGGCAATTCCTCAACAATTACATCCTGAGAGCAGAGGAAAACTTTGCCCGAAACAAAACCAGGGAAGCATATAAGGAAGTAAACTTCTTCAAGAAAGGCTTCAAACCCTCCTCCGGTATATGTAGAACGAAAGAAGGCACTATAGTTACAGGCAGCGAAGATGTAAAGAAAAGATGGAAGGAATTTTTTAGCGAGCTGCTGAACGCAAACGAGAGCATCCGACACGTACCAGAACCCCGTCCACAACATAACGATGACACCAGAGAAACAAACGAACCCACTCTGGAGGAAGTACAAAGTGCCATACGACTCTTAAGAAATAACAAATCACCAGGAATTGATAACATCCCAGCAGAGCTGATCAACCAAGGAGGCGAACCGCTTTCAGCAGCTATACATGAATTACTATGCTGCATATGGAGGAACGAAAAAATGCCTGAAGATTGGGAGCAAAGCATTATCTGCCCAATACACAAGAAAGGAGATAGATTCAACTGTGCAAATTACAGAGGCATATCTCTTTTAAGCACAGTGTATAAAATAATGACCAATATAATTAAGGCCAGACTGGAACCTTATGCAGAAGCCGTAATAAGTGAATACCAAGCTGGATTCAGAAGAAATAGGTCAACGATGGATCAACTTTTTTCAATAAGGCAAATCCTCCGAAAATGCTGGGAATACAACATCGACGTGTATCAACTTTTCATCGACTTTAACACTAGGTTTACTGAGATTTCTTATATATCTATCTCTACGGCACGCGTCAATTTGACGCTTGTTAAAAAAATAAGCATTTTGTTGAGTAAATAAATAATTTATTTATTGGAAAGGAAAGAATATAAATTTTGCCAAGTATTCGCCTTGCTAAATGGATATTAGTAAGTATGTGTAGTAAGAGATAAATCTATCCGATTTCGAAATTTTTCTACGTGAAATTGTGAATGCGTCAAATTGACGCGCTTCGTAAACCTAGTGTTAAACAAGCATACGACAGCATCGACAGGGAAAAAATGTATGCGACAATGCTGGACCTAAACATACCCCTAAAGATAGTGAAACTGACTAAAATGACAATGGAAAATGCAAGGTGTGCAGTCAGAATACAAGGAGAATTGACGGAGTCCTTCCCAGTCAAGCAAGGCTTAAAGCAGGGCGATGGGCTGGCACCCATGCTATTTAATCTCTGCCTTGAAGGAGTAATTCGCAAAGTAAACATTGATGCGAACGCAACCCTGGTTAACAAATCAAAACAGTTGGCAGGGTATGCCGACGACATAAACTGCCTTGCCAGATCACTGTCATACCTTAGAGAAGTATTCACAGAATTAGAAGATGGAGCTAAACATATAGGGCTGCAAATAAATGCAGACAAGAGCAAGATTCTAATTCAGTCAAGGGTGGAAAGAAGAAGAAGAAACCACAACACCACCTGGGGGGAATATAACTTCGAACGGGTAAGCCAATTTAACTAACTGGGGTCCACAGTCAGTGAAGACAACGATGAAACGATAGACGTACAAAGAAGAATAAACGCCGCAAACAGAACATACTTCTCAGTACTGCCAGTAATGAAATCCAGAGACATCCACAGAAAAACAAAAATAAGAGTCTACAAAACCACCATACGTACAGTAGCTACGTATGGTTGTGAAGCATGGAGTATTTCCCAAAAATCCGCCGACAAGTTGGATATATTTGAGAGGAAGGTTCTCCGAAGGATATACGGCCCAATTAATGAAGACAATGCATGGAGAATACGCTACAATCACGAATTGTACGACTTATACAAAGAATGTAAACTTTCGACCCATGCCAAGCTACTGCGTTTACGTTGGGCCGGTCATGTCCAAAGAATGGATGACTCAAGGATACCAAAAAAATCCCTGTATCTACTACCAGATGGCAAAAGACCAGTTGGCAAACCACGGTCAAGATGGGAAGATAATGTTAAGACCGATGCAGCGAAACTGCTCAACACGAGAAACTGGAGACAAGCTGCGGAGCAGAGAGACGTCTGGAGGAAGAAGCTGAAGGAGGCCAAGGCTCGAATTGGGCCGTAGAGCCATCGAAGAAGAAGAAGATTGAGAAAAAAGAAATTTTAACCGATTTGTTCCGATTTGGCCCCATTTGAACCGCTTTGGTCCGATTTCATCCGGGTTGGTCTGATATGATCACGTTTATCGATTTGATCCAATTCGAACCGATTTATTCCGATTTGAACTGGACTTGAGCGGTGTTGAAGGAGATGGCGATTAAGCTTCCGTTTGCACTCTTGGGTGTTCTGTGAGTCGAGTTGTTTTTGTAACAACAAATTTCTAACCCGGAGTTTGTGCGATGATAAAGGCTGTAAACTATGACTGTGACCCAAGCAGGCAAGTCTTGTGCTCCGGAAGAAATGTTGCCCTGGATGCATAAGATTACTTATTTCAGTCATTGTGGTAAAGCGGTAAAATTTTGCAAGAGCTATTACATTCCTACGGTGGCTTAATAAATGAAGAGCAAGTGACGCTATCATCAATAAATTTGAGAGCGCGGTTTTGCACCTTTTCCAGCAGAAATAAAGCGGTTTTGCACCTTTTGGGCAGAAATGAAGGACTTGCAGATTATAGCCCTGGCGGACGGCTGAAGAAGAAATTCTCTCCTTTTAAGGTCTCCCGGGCACTATGATGCTTGTTTAGTTATAGGGAATATGGGGCAGTCTTTTACAAATCGAACACTAATGAACATTTTTGATTTGCTTCAAATTTTTGGTACGCAGTTCCTATACAAAATAAGCGGACCCGTATTTTTTCCTTTTTTTGTTTTGGTCAATATTTTCAAAAATAAGGGGGGTAAAGTATGCGTCATTCGTCGATTATACCCTTTTTCAAATCGCTATAACTCCGGTTCTATTCATAATATCGAGTTAAATTAGGTATCATTTTAAAGGTAATGAAGAGGTAAAAAATACTCATTTAACTCGATACCATGAATAGAACGAGCCTAAAATATATTCCGCTTGAGAACGAAAAATAAACCATGAGTTGGATTTTTTATCGCTCAAAAATGTGTTTTTCTGAACCTTACATTAAAAATGTTCTTAAAGTTTCAAAGCAGGTTTTAAAGATAACTTAGAAGATGTCGATGTCCTCTTCATGCAAAGTGATGGTGGCTTAACACAAATGGACAACTTTAGAGGAGCTCGAGCAATACTAAGTGGCCCGGCCGGTGGTGTTGTTGGCTATGCTGTTACAGGAACGAAGGAAACTGATTTACCACTAATTGGCTTCGATATGGGTGGAACTTCTACAGATGTTTCCCGATTTGCTGGAAAATATGAGCATGTTGTGGAATCCACTACAGCTGGTGTTACTATTCAAGCACCACAATTAGATATTAATACAGTTGCTGCTGGTGGAGGCTCGCGACTATTCTTTAGATCGGGGTTATTTGTTGTAGGCCCAGAATCGGCAGGAGCCCATCCAGGACCGACATGTTACAAGAAAGGAGGGCCCCTTACAGTTACAGATTCAAATTTAATTCTTGGGCGGCTACTTCCACAATATTTTCCAAAAATATTCGGGCCCAAGGAGAATGAACCACTGGATTACAAAGCTACTAAAAAGAATTTTGAAAGTCTTCAAAAAGAGATCAATTCTTATCTCATATCAAGCGGAGATAAAAAAGTTTTAAGTATAGAGGAAGTAGCTATGGGATTCATAAGAGTAGCCAACGAAGCCATGTGCAGACCGATCAGAGCTTTAACACAATCCAGAGGATTAGATACATCACGTCATGTTCTTGCATGTTTTGGTGGTGCTGGTGGTCAACATGCTTGCAGCATAGCTCGCGAATTAGGTATGTCAAAGGTATTAATCCATAAATATGCTGGGATATTGTCAGCTTATGGAATGGCATTGGCTGATGTTGTACACGAAGCACAAGAGCCATGTGGAGTAGAATTTAATAAAGAAAATGCCAACCTTATTAAGGACAGGTTAGATGCATTATGTAGCCAGTGCAATCAAAAATTAAAATGTCAAGGATTTGAAAATATTATACTAGAACCTTATTTACATTTAAGATATGAAGGTACCGATTGTGGATTGATGTGTCCTCCAAACAAAGTAAATCCAAAAGATGACAAAAACCTATTATTGATTAATTACGGCGATTTCTATACGACGTTTTTGGAGAAATATAAAACAGAATTTGGCTTTATTTTACAAAATCGTAAAATAGTTGTGGATGATATTCGTGTTCGAGGATCTGGTAAAAACACTACACCGCCAGAAAAAACAATCCAGGCAGCTCAGGCAGATCCTCAGCCAGAAGGAACTACAAAAGTTTATTTCGAAACGGGCTATCATGAAACACCGATATATTTAACCTCAAAATTACTTAATGGGCACAAAATTAAGGGGCCTGCAATATTAATAGATAATCTGTCAACTATCTTGGTAGAACCAGATTGCTCAACAGAAGTAACAAAAACTGGAGATTTAATAATAAATGTTGGGGCAGGAGGCAAATGGCAAATAGATGAAAAATTGAATGCTGTGCAATTGAGTATTTTTAGTCATCGGTTTATGAGTATAGCAGAACAAATGGGAAGGTAATCTTTTAAGCCTCTGAAACTAAATTTTATCTCTTAATATTTTAGAGTCCTGCAAAGAACTTCAATATCTACAAATATAAAGGAGCGTCTTGATTTTTCCTGTGCGTTGTTTGGACCGGACGGTGGCTTAGTAAGTAATGCGCCTCACATTCCTGTTCATTTGGGAGCAATGCAAGAAACTGTTCAATATCAACTTAAAGTACGTGGAGATACTTTAAAAAATGGTGATGTTATCTTATCAAATCATCCACAAGCTGGTGGTTCACATTTACCGGATCTTACGGTCATAACTCCCGTATTTTATAGGTAAGATTAATATTTAAACGTTTCAATATATTTCATTATTTTTATTATATTGCCTAATACACTGTTGTGAACAAAATATTTGTGAGGCTAGAGGTATGCGAGGTCCCGGGTTCAAATCCCGGCCAGCCCCACGGTCTTTCGCCTTTTCCACTTTTCCACCTACATAACTTTCCTTCTTTCTTCTTCCCTCTTTACATTCCTGTTTCCTCCTGTCATAGCCTTCCTTGGCACTTCCCCGCTCCACCAAAAAAGCGCATGTCATCGGTTGGTTGATGAAATTCAATTCGTTTTAGGAGGCATAACACTCCAGCGAGTTGTTTCTCGATGCCCCGATGTCAGAGTCGCGACAGTAATGGTTGGGAGTAGGTGGACTAAAAAATCCGCGGGTAGGTTGTGGCAGTTCCTTCCTTCCCCGACTAGAGCTGCTGTTCGACATTGCATTCTATATGAAGAAAATAGATTGTCGAACAGTATAAAGGGCCTTTCCTGCGACTCTAGTCTTTCACATAAAAAAAAAAAAAACTTCTCAGAAGGTGCACATCCAAAAGAAATGATTTCCAACATTATTGGAATTTACTCCTTCAGAACCGTTTCATAAAGAGCACGGTATGAAAAATTGATAGGGTGCAAAAATCAAGCATTAACAAAAACCCAATTTTCATAAGTACGAAAAACTCAATTTTCGTAATAAGGGTAGATTCCGATCAATTAGTCGATTTTATTTTTGTTGAATTCGTCATACCCAAATTAGTTGGCATTATCAGCGTGGGTGTCACCTTTCCCGCAGCTAATTGTTTTTTTATATTTCGTTTCTTTGAACGTTCAGTTCTTCGAATACCTAAAATATTTTATTTCAATATGATCCCAATGCAATTTGACTATTTTGTAAAATAAAATCAAGAAGGCGGTTGAAAGATGGCGGCAGATTTTAGCATTTGGATTCTTAGGACCCCGCCAGGGAGACTATACAAGGAGATATAACTCTTATGGGGAAAATAACCGGAAATTGATGCGTAGCAGAAACTAAACTTCTAGTTCATTTTTGGCCACAGATGTCGCCTAAAGCTGACGTGCCCCACATGAAGTTAGCTGAATTTTACTCATTTCGACGATTTCTTCAAAATTGTCAGCCGAAATGCAAAAAAAAACATTGGGAATTAATAAAAATTCATTGGAAAATCCATAAAATGGTTAAATACGAAAAATCAGAAGCTGATTTTTCAAGTTAGGCGTAAACATAAAATATTATAATAGTTAAAGAACTTGGCCATGAACCGGATGAATATAATATGCCATGTTTTTTGGGGTACATGTGACTGTGGCGCCCTCATTAATGAAACGAAAAGTGACAACACGGAGTTATATCTCCTTGTATAGTCTCCCTGTGAGAGGGCTTGATACCTAGAATTTGATTAGTAGTGTTTCAAATTCAAAATAGCGCAAGACTAATGCCCTAAACACAATGCGCATACCGGAGACAAAATACATCTCCTTGGATACAAAAATGAAATGTCTAAATATCCCACCACGGCAGACAAATCGCTGACCTGCTCACAATAAGGCAGTATACAAAATTTGTATTAATGAACAAGCTGAAATTAATAACTCGAATGAAAGCACTTAAAATTGCATTATTTGTGTTGATTATGCCTGAAATGCCAAATAAAGGTCTTAAAAACATTTAAACAATTCAACAAGCGCATGTCAACCATGTAAAACATGGATACGAGATACAAAAATAGAATTAAATCTATTTTTGTATCTGGTATAAAATGTTTCTTGTATCTTGTATGCGAAGTGTGAGCGCTTGCACTTACGTTCAGGTGTTTTAAATATTTTGACACATTTTGTATCATGTATTTTGTCTCCCGTATGCGCATTGTGTTTAGGACATAAAAAGTCGAAAATATAACCGAACAACTTCAAATTTTCCACATATGCGTAGTTTGCTTGCCAATGCGATCTGACCATTTTGTAAAAAAATTAAGGTGGCGGTTCGTGTTCATAGAGTAAAACGCAGTTGGCTGTGTTAATCTTTATTATTTACAGTATAAAAAGTCATAGGTGGCTTCGACACTGATTTATTTTTAATTCTGTACATATGTATAATATATATAATACAACTACATATTTAATCAATGTAGTTTTAAATGATTAGTAGTAATAACACAATATTTCAATGGAAAAATTCCAAAATTACTTTATAAGAATCAAGAGTTTTCAATTACTGTTTTCAATTGCTCAAACATTTTATTGCAAAAGTCATATTTTTCTATTGAAAATCCTTTGGTCAGATTTTCGTAAGCGTAAAAATTTAACCAGTCCAGAAGCGCCTGTCATCAGTATCATTCGCGAAGTCAGCGTCAGCATAAGGGGCATAAGGGGCCGTCTTTCGTTTGATGTGGTACAAAGTATTGGTTAGTGTCTTATACATGGAGAAAAATGCTAAAACCCGTTAAAAAATCGCGTCTTTTTCATTTATTCATTTATTATTTATACGCTTTTCTTTAGTTTGCACATTTCAACGGAATATTGCAACTCAAATTTGACAGTCTTCTACTCAATAAAAATGGATGAAACTTTGCAGGCACCTGTATTTCCGGTGACAATACACGATTATGACATAAAAAAATTTTTGTTGTTGTTGTTTTTGTTGTTGAGTAACAAAAACCGATTTTTAAGGAAAACGCTTTAAATTAATTGTTTTAGTCAATGTATTGGGCTGAAAATTGTAAGGTATTGCGAGTTATTAAGTGAACTACACATAATTATACTTTTAACGTTAAATTTATTTTAATTTTTAGTCTTAGAACATACAAAATTCGAAAATAGAATTTTGTTTGCCGTGCAATATTAAAGCTTTAGAAGAGATGGAAAGGCTGCGACTCTTATAAAAAGACTGACTAAAATTTTTATTGCATTGTTATCAGAAATAAAAAAACAATGTATTAAGTACGAATAAAAAAAGATCATATAATATTGTACATATGTGTTATATATCTTCAAATACAGGATTCACTTTTTCAAACAAAATTCTATTTTCGAATTTTGTATGTTCTAAGACTAAAAATTAAAAAATAAAAAAAAATAAAAAAAAAAAAATTTTTAGGATACGCTTTTCTTTAGTTTACTGTGTCACGATGATTAAAAATCAACTAAAAAAAAAAAAATAAAACGTATCAGCAACTTAAAAGAAAATTCTCAAACAGATCTGTTGAAAAGACTTCTGAAAAATTAAATCCGACAAAATCTCACACATTCGTTAAAGAAAAGCGTGAGGCGCTCATTTTAAATCTACTGTGCTACAGCAGTAATTCTCTAGAAATTCGGCTTTTAAGATATTTCTATGATTCTCATTCAATAAAAAAACTAATTGTACATTTCAATATAATAATAAATAAAATTTAAAAACAACACTGAACCGAACTTTGACCGACTTGTTGAAATTCGTCACGAACAATTTGTTTCAAATTAAAAGCGGAACAGTTTGCATCCTCATAATGTTTATAACGTGATTATGCGCCTCACGCTTTTCTTTAACGAATGTGTGAGATTTTGTCGGATTTAATTTTTCAGAAGTCTTTTCAACAGATCTGTTTGAGAATTTTCTTTTAAGTTGCTGATACGTTTTTTTTTTTTTTTTTAGTTGATTTTTATACGCTTTTCTTTAGTTTGCACATTTCAACGGAATATTGCAACTCAAATTTGACAGTCTTCTACTCAATAAAAATGGATGAAACTTTGCAGGCACCTGTATTTCCGGTGACAATACACGATTATGACATAAAAAAATTTTTGTTGTTGTTGTTTTTGTTGTTGAGTAACAAAAACCGATTTTTAAGGAAAACGCTTTAAATTAATTGTTTTAGTCAATGTATTGGGCTGAAAATTGTAAGGTATTGCGAGTTATTAAGTGAACTACACATAATTATACTTTTAACGTTAAATTTATTTTAATTTTTAGTCTTAGAACATACAAAATTCGAAAATAGAATTTTGTTTGCCGTGCAATATTAAAGCTTTAGAAGAGATGGAAAGACTGCGACTCTTATAAAAAGACTGACTAAAATTTTTATTGCATTGTTATCAGAAATAAAAAAACAATGTATTAAGTACGAATAAAAAAAGATCATATAATATTGTACATATGTGTTATATATCTTCAAATACAGGATTCACTTTTTCAAACAAAATTCTATTTTCGAATTTTGTATGTTCTAAGACTAAAAATTAAAAAATAAAAAAAAATAAAAAAAAAAATTTTTTAGGATACGCTTTTCTTTAGTTTACTGTGTCACGATGATTAAAAATCAACTAAAAAAAAAAAATAAAACGTATCAGCAACTTAAAAGAAAATTCTCAAACAGATCTGTTGAAAAGACTTCTGAAAAATTAAATCCGACAAAATCTCACACATTCGTTAAAGAAAAGCGTGAGGCGCTCATTTTAAATCTACTGTGCTACAGCAGTAATTCTCTAGAAATTCGGCTTTTAAGATATTTCTATGATTCTCATTCAATAAAATAACTAATTGTACATTTCAATATAATAATAAATAAAATTTAAAAACAACACTGAACCGAACTTTGACCGACTTGTTGAAATTCGTCACGAACAATTTGTTTCAAATTAAAAGCGGAACAGTTTGCATCCTCATAATGTTTATAACGTGATTATGCGCCTCACGCTTTTCTTTAACGAATGTGTGAGATTTTGTCGGATTTAATTTTTCAGAAGTCTTTTCAACAGATCTGTTTGAGAATTTTCTTTTAAGTTGCTGATACGTTTTATTTTTTTTTTTAGTTGATTTTTAATCATCGTGACACAGTAAACTAAAGAAAAGCGTATCCTAAAAAATTTTTTTTTTTTATTTTTTTTTATTAATCATCGTGACACAGTAAACTAAAGAAAAGCGTATCCTAAAAAAATTTTTTTTTTTATTTTTTTTTTTTTTTGCTTTTTATTGATGCGACCTAGAAACTTTTTACTTGATAAAAGTGTTGCTTTTGGCAATCTGAAAACTCATATTTTTGGTTCGAAATTTTGCAAAATATGTGTGAAACGATTTTTGTAAAAAAAAAAACGTTTTTGTAAGATCCTTCATCTACAGCTCCTCGATCTCGTAGGACATTTTTTCGAAGTTCATTTTCTTCGTTAAGAGTTGTACTATTATGCACTATTATTTAAAATTTGAGTTTTTCAATTTTATATACAAAAAACTCCACCGCAAAAAAGACAAGTTTTTTTTCCGCAAAAAAGACAAATTTTTTACTACAAGTTTTTTATTTCATTTCGACTCTACACTACTATTTAATAAAAGTTTATATTGCTTTTACTAATTTAAAAATAAAAATATTAAGCGTACCACCGTCAACAGCGAAGACATTTTTTAAATTACGGAGCCTTTTGCCTTCGTTAAATACCTGTGAATTTGAGATATAGGCCTCGATTCCCAGATCCGACGGGAGAGAAGTGAGTGAGGATTTGACACTTTGCGATTCTCAAATCCGCAGTCCCGGATTGGTTTAAATCGAAAATTCAGAGTGAAGACTCACGCGATAATGAAATATATGATGTCGGATTATCTCAGGCGCATTTGTCGTTCAAATCCGCAGAAAATTTGTTGCGGATCACACTTTTACAGCGCGAATGTCAAAAAGAAATTCGGGGTTGCGGATTTGAGAATCGCAAAATGTCAAATCCGCAACTCACTTCCCTCCCGTCGGATCTGGGAATCGAGGCCATACTGTTGTTAAATACTTACTCTACTACATGCATACAAGTTGTTATTGACGTCTTAACAGCACGGATCATGTGTAATTTCATCTTTTTCGTAGAGGAGCCGTAGACGAAGGATCTTACAAAAACGCCTTTTTTTACAAAAATCACCCATATTTTGCAAAATTTCGAACCAAAAAAAGAGTTTACAGATTGCCAAAAGCAACATTTTTATCAAGTTAAAAGTTTCTAGGTCGCATCAATAAAAAACAAAAAATAAATGAAAAAGACGCGATTTTTAACGGTTTTTAGCATTTTTCTCCATGCATAAGACACTAACCAATATTTTGTACCACATCAATCGAAAGATAATTTTAATACCTACAACTTGCTCATTTAACTTTTTCGGATCCACGCTCAACTTTTTGTTTCATTGGCGAAAAACCTTTTTTCTACTTTTGCGAATTTTTTAGGTTAATTTCACCAATGCAATTCCGTAAAAAACACACTATCTTTCTTCAGATTAAGTGTTCTACAAGCCCTTATTTTTTTTCTTGCCTTCAATTGTCTGGAAATTAACATTGTGAATCCGTAGATTGATTGGACTAACAGCCAAAGACGACAGTTTAGCATATCAGGTTGTTAATTCAAGTGCAAAAATGTCCATGGACTTAACGAAAACTTTACAGGCACAAGCAGATTGGTGATTGGAAAAGCCTTTAAAATACATTGACCACTATATTTGCTGACACAATGCAGAGAAATTAAATATATTGGCTCCGCACCAATATGTTTGTGCCTTAAGGCGGCATGCCGGATTCAGGAAGGGCCGCTCATGTATTGAACATATCAACACCTTACGAATAATAGTGGAGCAGTCTACTGAATTCCGATCCCCCCTTTACCTTGCTTTCGTAGATTATGAGAAAGCGTTCGAATCGGTCCATAGGAGCTTTATATGGCAGGCACTACGGCGACGTGGACTGCCTGATAAAATAATAGAATTGATAAAAGCCCTATATAACAATTCCAAATGCAGAGTTCTCCGTAATGGAAAATTATCCGACAGCTTCGAGGTGAGCTCAGGAGTACGACAAGGATGCCTACTCTCGCCTTTACTATTTCTTATAGTAATAAATGACATCCTTGTCGGTGCTCTAGATAGTAGAACAGGCGGCATACAATGGAGTTTGTTAGACCGCCTTAAGGATCTCAACTACGCAGACACCAGGACCTCAAAAACATGATTAACAATTTGGCAACAGAAAGTAGTCCAGCAGGCTTAAGGCTAAATCCAACTAAAACTAAAGAAATGCGGATAAATGCAAACACCATTGAACGGACTGCTACCTCGGTAGTATTATTACCGAAAATGGCGGTGCAGAAGAAAACGTCAGTTCCAGAATAAACAAAGCACGAGGCGCATATGCATGCCTGTTCCGCATATGAAGATCAACAGAGATCTCAACTAACACCAAATTGCGGCTGTTCAACTCCAACGTGAAGGCAGTATTTTTGTACGGTTGCGAAACATAGAAAGTCACCCAATTCATCACAGGGCGCCTACAAGTCTTCATCAACAGATGCCTTCGTCGTATCCTAAAAATCCGCTGGCAAGATAGAATTTCAAACGAAGAACTATGGCGCCGTGCTGGCCAAGAAAGGATAGACGACCAAATCAGGCGAAGGAAATGGAATTGGGTTGGCCACACCTTGCGACGCGAAAACGAAAATCTAGCCAAACAGGCCCTTGACTGGAATCCGCAAGGATCCCGTCGAGTCGGAAGACCTAGAACAACGTGGAGGAGAACCCTACTATCAGAAGCCGCAATAACTGGGAGATCCTGGTCGGAGCTGAGGGCTGTCGCGCAAAACAGAGTCCGCTGGAGGGCAACTGTTTCCGCCCTATGTTCCATGAGGGATTAAGTGAGCGCAATGATGATTAAGGCGGCTCCAGACTCCGTGAAAGTTCGCGCGAATACGAGTGTGGATGGTTTTCGCGCCTAGTTCGCATCTTACTTTCCGACTGGATACGGTTTGAGCTCGAGCCGTAAATTCACGGCTTGAGACAGAATAGAAGTTCTGGGGTAGTAGTACGTAAGTTGTTTCAGTCGACCTTTTCATACAAATATTCCAGTGTTACAAAAATATTTGTATGAAGAGGTCGATTGAAACAACTTACGTGCTACAACCCGCGACCTTCAGGGACAAACTGACGACAAACCCATCCGGTTGACGACTGCAGACCCCAACCGGTTGGCAGCCGGAGGAGTGTGTGGTGATACTTGGTTTCGAGGCGGAAACTTTCAGGTCATGGCCTGCCGTCGATCTGTGTGTAAAAGGGGCCTAAACCCTACACAAAAAATTTTATGCGAACGTCAGAATGTACCATAGTAGTCCCCGATTGTTTAGCCGCCACCGGCTAGCCAAAAACGCGCGAATCGATGAATGCTGCGGCGTACGATCCAAGTAACGCCGACCCACGAAAAGGCCATTCGAATATAGAACTACAGGAAAGGCCCTTGCCGTATTTTAGCGAAATGAAATTCTCTTGATTATGAATGCTCACTTTTTGATAGTTGTGTGTCCACTACAAGCGGAAAAAGCGAGTGGAATAGAGAAGGGCAAGTAGAAATTTGAATTATCAGTTATCTATAATTAAAACAGTTATCTATAATTAAAGCCCGTAAATACGTATTTTTAGTGTTAAATACTAGAGATTTTTAAAAGCTGAAAATCTCACGTGAGATTAGTGGGGAGGGGGAGGTGGTCGAGCCAAATCTCACGAAATCTCGCCAATGGGGTATAATTTATGGATGACCCCTAACCATGCAGTTCTGGATTTCCACTGTTGCTAAATTTTTGTTAATTGTGCTTTTTAAGTGCCGAATAATTCGCTTGGCAGCGGACCAATGCGCTTTAGCAGAGTTTTGGTTAAATCTGCTTACGTTATGAACAGCAAACGCAATGTCTGGCCAAATATAAAATGCTACCCAAAGCTTCTTGATAGAGAATCCTCGACATAAACTCAATTTCCTCTTATGTCCTTCGGCAATTTTTGATTAATGCCAACAGGGGTTGATATCGGGTTGTAATTTGCCATATCTGTCATAATCTCGTCAAAATGTCGATTGAATCACTTCGATTCGGTCACAAGGTTTTGATCGTATCTTGGTCTATATAGCCTCAAGGCTGGACCAGTAAGAAACCCCGAGTGGGGTTTACTAGCTATTGCTAGTAAAGCATTAATAACAACAACAACAACAACAAGGTTTTGATCGATGAATCTCCATTCCTAGACAACTGGTCGCAAGACCAATATCTTTCATTTGGAATTGTTGCTTTAGGTAACCTTTTAAGCCATTGTGAAATTAGAGTAACCCCCTTCTTCTATGGCTCTTGCAGAACTCACATATGCGGAAAGAACTCTTCGATGTCTTCGGATCATTAATTTCAGTTTTCTCTTTTTCCAAAGTTTCTGAAGATATACTGCAATTCTCTAAAAAGATAACATCACCATGATTTTTCTTCTATTTGGATTAAACAAACGATATCCTTTCATATCCTCACAATGTCCAACAAACTTCAGTTCTATACCTTTGGGTGACCGCTTTATTCCTTTCTGTTTCGGTACATGCATCAAACAATCGCTACCAAAAATTCGCAAATGGCTAACATTAGGTTTGACATCGCTGCAAATTTCTTCTGGCATTAAACGGTCTAGAGCCGACGTGGTGCTTCGATTCATAATGTACAGTGCTGTGTGGACAGATTCTACCCACAATCCTTCTGCGAAGCCGGCATCTTCTTCTTCTTTGATCCGTTAGCTGGCGGTCCGAGCGGAACGTCCCCGCAACGGACGCTTTGAAAAATGCGGTTTCTTGCCCAGTTTCTTCGGTTTCCCGATTCTGGTCAATTTGGCAGCTCGACCATCCTCCTCCTTTCACACTCTGGGCTTGGGATCAGTCGAAGGCGGAGTTGAAGCCGACATCAAACAGACTCAGAACGTCAGTTTTTTCAACCAAACCTATGTTTTTTAGTTATTGGGGGCCATTTTGAGCATTATAAGCATTTTAAGTCGACCTTTTGTTACTTGAACAGTACAAGTTTGAAGAAAATTTTAAGCTCTCGAACGTTGATTCAAAGAAATCCATGGACCCAGAATAACGTTTTTACAAGAACGCTTTTTTTTACAAAAATTGAAATTTCAAGGAAACTGTTCAATATTTCGCAACAAAAATAACATGATTTTCTCAGCTAGTAAGAGGCAATATTTGTACCAAATAACAAATATGTAAGTGGCGTTAAACAAAAGTTATTATCAAATTACAAAAAAGTGATTTTCGACAGTTTTTCCCCGTTTTCTCTATGTTTTGTTCCCTAACCTATAACTCGACGCTATGACTATATGTATGTACATCAATCGAAAGATAATTTGAGTAGCTACAACTTTATAATTTGATTTTTTCGATCCGAGGTAACAACCAACGGGGCTAACCAGAAACCGTCTTGTTACAAGGTTATAACTGCTTAAGCAAAACTGTTCCCTTCAGCGGCTGATGTAGGCGACGGAACCGACATGATCTAGTTTGAAGTGCTGGTTGGGTAAGGGAACTTATTATTGTCCGTCGATCCTTCTCCTTGTATTTATGGTGTGATGGTGATCTTCACTTAGTTTATTTCATTAGCAAGCACTGTTTCAAGATTTCCATTTTTTATAGCACGATTCTATTGCATTTTATGGAATTTATTTTTATTGTTTTTTTTTGCCATTGTTTTGGGTTGATTTATTTTGTACTTTGTTATCGGGCAGTGTGTGCGAACTTCTTCTTCTTCTTCTTTGATCCGTTAGCTGGCGGTCCTAGCGGGACGTCCCCGCAACGGATACGCTGCTGTCGGTGCCGCTGGGTCCCGAACTCTATTCACGATTCGCTTCCATTCTTCTCGGTTTTTGGCGGTGTCTCGAGCCTCGGTAACTGATAATCGTTGATTCTTTAAGTCACCCTCGATATTCTTCAACCTGGTTTTCTTCGGTGCCGATCGCTGTATTCTCCAGTCTGCAGGACGGTCTCGCCAGAGAAGTTTACGTGGCAAGCGGTTATCATCCATTCGGCAAACATGTCCAAACCACCGTAGTCGACGTTTTTGCACTTGTGTAGAGGACCAGCAGCACAACACACCCACACTCAACGCTGTTTTAATCTAGACTCAGTCGTAGAATATCCTGTAGGTACGTCAAAGGCAATTGTCCCGTATCCTATCTATCACATCTCTTGTATCGCTAGTATTTTGATTTTGTACATATCTGTTCATTTTATCTAACTGCCGTAGATTGTGTGCTCCATGTCGCGAAAGTTATTTCCAGGTGTTGTCGCCGTTTTTCTCGTCCCTTCCGAGGCTCTGCTTCTGGTTTCTTAAATGATGTGTTTTTGCGAGGTCCTTAGCCCAACGTTTCAAAAGAGATTCAAAAATATGCAAGAATCGCGTTTTATTCTATTGATATTCCTATTTCAATTTTTCATAAATGTAACAACATACATATATTGGCAGTGTTTAGTATAACATAAAAATACACCTCGTTGTCTCTTTCAAATAAAAAAGGATTTAATAAACTAAAAATATATTTAAAAAAACTATACAGGGATGAGCCAAAGCCGGTGTTTTTTGTAGCATCACGTGGACATCACGCTGATATTGGAGGAATTACACCAGGTTCAATGCCACCGCATTCCACGGCTCTTGCCGAAGAAGGGGCAGCTTTTAAATCTTTCTTAATAGTCGAAGGTGGTATTTTCCAAGAAAATGGAGTAACTGAAAAATTCACAACTCCAACTGGAGCTAAAGGAGCCACGGGCACTAGAAATTTGTCAGACAACATTTCAGACTTGAAAGCTCAAATTGCGGCTAATCATAAGGGCATTCAATTAGTGTGCGAACTTATCGATGTATATGGTCTTAATATTGTGCAAGCTTATATGCACTATATTCAACAAAATGCAGAAGTCGCTGTAAGAGATATGCTAAAACAAATAGCAAAAGATACCATACAAAGGTAGGCTATAGGTTACCTAATCCTAGTTTTACAATTTTCTATTGTAAATTTTTCAGAACAGGAACAACGATATTGGAAGCAGAAGAGCGAATGGATGATGGTTCTCCAATTAAACTTAAAGTGACGATTGATGCAGCAAAGGGTTCTGCGATTTGTGATTTTAGGTAAAACTTATAAAGTCGTATACTTAGTGTGTACTAGGTCACATAAATTGGGACTAATGCTACCTTTAAAATTGTCTTATCTAGTCAATTAATACTTGAAACGTAGACAGATTTCCACTGTTACGTTATGGGTTAATTCTGGATTTTTTTTAACTAATAATTATTTCTTATGTTTATCATACTATCGTTAAAATACCCTTTATAACTATTTTTTTTCTTCAAAAGTGGTTCTGGATATGAAGTGTGGGGAAACTGCAACGCGCCCCGAGCAGTGACACTTTCAGCCTTAATATATTGTCTTCGTTGCATGGTTGGTCATGATGTTCCGTTAAATCAAGGATGTTTAGCTCCTATAAGTGTTTTAATACCAAAAAATTCAATTCTGGATCCTTCGGATGGCGCTGCTGTTGTCGGAGGAAACGTTTTAACGTCTCAGCGAGTAGTAGACACTGTTTTAAAAGCCTTTCGTGTATGTGCAGCATCCCAGGGCTGCATGAATAATGTCACTATCGGCGATGAGCACTGGGGTTATTATGAAACTGTGGCTGGTGGAAGTGGGGCCGGACCCAATTGGAATGGAACTGGAGGCGTTCATACTCATATGACCAATACTCGAATTACTGATCCTGAAATTTTAGAGTTGCGATATCCAATAATATTAAATAAATTTTGCCTACGAGATGATAACTCAGGTGGATTGGGAGATTTTATTGGTGGTGAAGGAGTCCACCGAGAACTCTTATTCCGGAAGCCATTGACACTATCAGTTTTAACTGAAAGGCGGACTTTACAGCCTTATGGAATGGCAGGTGGCCAATCGGCTAAACGTGGATTAAACTTGTTATTGAAAACGGATGGTCGAATTATTAACCTTGGAAGTAAAACGGCTGTTGATATTGAAACCGGAGTAAATAAATATTTCTTTTTAGACGAATTACTCCCTAATTTCCTTTATTTTTAGGATATTTTCTCCATGAAAACACCCGGTGGAGGCGGCTACGGAAACAAAAATATTCAACAAAGAGGATCTAGTATACAAACTATAGAAACCCCTAAAACTTTTGTTGAACGTGGTAGTATATATGAATATCGTCAAGCACAGGAGTCAGTATAACTATTTATAACTGTATTTTTACAAGTCAATTGTTGAAAATGCGCACATAATTTGGTTGTTGGTTTATTATTATAAATATATACATGTTATTAAAAATAAATTCGTATCTAAAACATAATTTTTCATATAAAATACCTCAATTAGTTATTTTTTCGTAGTCAAACTCGACTATGGAACAACCTCTTGTAGTCAGTATTTCTGAACTCCTACAGCATCCAAGATTTCAAACAAACACAGGGCTCATCGCCACCTTCTACTACAACTTTCCGAAACCTCACAACCCTTAACCTATTTCACTCCGTACTAAGCTTGCTGCTAGGCATTGCACCATGACATGATAAACGACTTAATGGGTTGGTAGTATCAGCGAGCAATAATAATTAATGAAATAAGTTATTATTGCTCGCTGGTAGTATAAAGGGTGACTCCTGAGCCTAGAACTGCTATATAAAAAATTACCAGGTTTGAGATAACCCAGAGGGCACTTTTTGTTCGACCGGCGTTGATTACATTAATATCATCATAATTATATTGCAAATTTACTATAAGATCTGGCGGCTAGTTTCTGCAGGTATCTGTAAAACGTAAGTACAATTACAATTTAGTCAACTTTGGCCCCTATTGCGATTATCGATGCCTATTCGATAAACGACATTTATCGATTATTGATTGTCGATTAACTAGTTTGATATTGCGAATGTCGATTGTAATCGAAATTTGTCGATTTGACAGTCGACTTTTGGCGATAGCCTTTCTGTTCACGACAAGCAGGCAAACAAATTGAAATATATCAAATGAAAATATTAACAGCATTGAAATTTATTTATAATGTTTATTATTAACAAATTTATATATAGGACCAAGGTAGTAAGTAATAAAACACAACTAGAAAGGTAAATAAGTTTAGTGGAAGAAAAAGTCACGCCCGGGAAAATGTAAGGAATTTAAGGTAGAATTAAATAGCTTCCAGTCCGCACATGGCAGGAGTGGCTGAAGGTGTGGATTGACTTAAAATTCAAAATTTAAAAGAAACGAAAACCAACGGATGTTTGGTGCAAATCCTAGATTACGTTCATTCCCCTCACAAATTAGATAAGACTGTTAAGCGCGAAAATGGCTTAAATTGAAAGACGATAATTATGGGAGTTTAAAACGGATTTAATTACAAAGTTTAAATAAAGATTTGAAACAAAACATGGACCGATACGAATTCAACGAAACTCTAACAAGAACTGAAACTTAGACCTAAAAATCAAAGGAAAAAAATTATTTTTGTTTTTCAATGCATGCTTGGGTGCAAGTTTTACAAAATATGTATGTATCTACTTAAAATTATCCATGCCGGCCGCCTTGAAGATACTGAAGTATCTTCAATCTTCTAAGATAGGTAAAGGTGCTAACTTTGCGATAGACCGACGATAGGTACCTCCTTTTGTCTTTACATCTACAACCAGAATATGTCCGTCTTCGCCGGGATAAGTGTGAAGAATTCTTCCAATCAACCATTTTTGTGGTGGTTGATTATCATCAGCGATAAGTACAAGCATATTCTCTTTAACATTAAGTGATGTGGAGTTCCATTTGTGGCTTTGCTGCAGCTGAGAGATATATTCCTTTAGCCACCGGTTCCAAAAGTGCTGCTGCAGTTGACGTACGTGCTGCCAACGAGTAAGCAACGAATGTTTTTCAGCGGTTATATCTGGTTCTGGAACTGTAGTGAGCGCTCGAACTGTAGGAAGTGGCTTGGCGTTAAAACCTCTTCATCATTGGGATCCACTGATAAAGCACCTAATGGTCTAGAATTCAGGATCGCTTCTATCTGTGCAGTCAATGTAGACAGTTCTTCGAAGTTGAGCTTAGAGTTATGAACTATTCGATATAAATGAGACTTAGCAACCTTGACTGTGGCTTCCCATAAGCCGCCGAAATGTAGCGACCTGGGAGGTATAAAACGAAAGCTGATTTTATCTTCTGCACATAACTGCTGCAATTTACCGCTATTCGCTTGGTTGAACAGAATTTTATGTAAGTCAGAAGTTTTGACCTAGCCCCTACAAAATTAGTAGCAATATCACAAAATATGGTATGACACAAGCCACGTCTGCTAATGAATCTCTTGAGAGCTAGCATAAATGCTTCTGTAGATAAATCAGATAATACCTCGAGGTGTGTAGTTTTAGTGGCGAAGCAGACAAACACAGCTAAATATGCTTTCTGAAGTGGTCGTCCTCGAATCCGTGTGGAAATGTAAAATGGGCCACAGAAATCTACTCCGGTAGTAGTGAATGGAATGTTGCGTTGTACTCTTTGAGCTGGTAAATCACCCATTATTTGCTGAATAGTTTTTGGTCGATAGTGGAAGCAATGTAAGCATCTCTTTATAACGTGTTTAGCTCCTCCTTTAAAATTTATTATTGAGTATTGTTGCCTCGATGCTGCGACTAATGATTGAACTCCTGCATGAAAGTATTTTTTATGCATGTATGTTAAAATTGACAACGAAAAGGGATGGTTCTTTGAAAGCAATATGGGGTGTTTTACTGAGTAGGGTAAGTTAGAGTGGGCTAATCGACCCCCGACACGTAACAAAGGTGGTTTTTCATTTCCCAGAAACGGGCACAGTGATTTGAGTGGACCCTTTTGACTAATCTGTCGATTGTGTATCAAAGCTCTGATTTCTTCTTGAAATGCCTGGTTCTGCACACAGTATACTATTCTTCTTTCAGCTTCATCTAACTCAGCGACTGAAAGATCTGTTTCTGCCGTGGCGTCTGACATGATTCCTAAATTGTTCATTCCTTTTTTCCTTTGCAGGCGATAGTTGATTCGGCAAATGAATCGCAATACATAAGCTATAATGCGACGTAGCCGTGAAAAGTGATTGACGAAGGCTTCTGTGTGGATAATTGAAAGTTCGGAAGACAGGCTAACGAGGAGCGCACATTTAACTTTTCTTTGCTCAGGCATAAATGACTCCTCCACTGCAGGTGGGTTACACGGCCACTGATCATCCATTTGTTCGAGAAATTTCGGTTTGACGAGGCATCCTCTAGAGATATGATCGGCTGCATTGGACTGTGATGGAACATGTCGCCACCATTCCTTTCTGTGAGCCGTTGTATCTCGGCCACTCTATTGGCAACAAAAACTGTCCAACGGCCAGACTTTCCATTAATCCAATGAAGTGCGATCTGCGAATCTGTCCATAAAACAACACTCGTGACGCCAAAAGAAAGGTTGACTTAATTCGATTGTATAATTTCGCGAGTAATAAGGCAGCGCAGCGCTCTAATCTCGGCAGTGATTGCGTTTTTAACGGTGCCACCCTGTTACATACAGAATTTCTAAGGGTCTCGGTGAAAAACGAGATCCCTAGACAAATTCTCATATCCCTTCATACAGGGAGCCTTTTACATCAAATTCGCAATGAATTTGATGCAATATGAGTTCCCTGTGAACAACAAATCCTAAACGGAAAATAATTATTTAATTTCCATTTTCAAATGTACAAAATTCCTTAACGGAGAAATATTCAATGTACAAAAATCCACTTCAACAGAAAATGTAACATTCTCAGACGCAACCTGATCGCGTTGCCCTTTTTCACAAGCTTTTCTGGCCATTAAAAAACAAAAAAGACATCCACGGGAGGAACGTAACTTTACCCACCCGATCTAGCGCAATTTGTGATGCGCCGCGTGAGAAACGCGAGTTACATGCAACCAAACATGTGACCCATCATCATCAATATAATGTTCGCACGTTCCCAGCAGTCATGGAACCCGACGCTGAACTCAATCCAGTTCACGAAATTCTAGGATAAGCATTTTAATTGTAGTCATTACATTTTCAAATATTCTTTGTCTCTAAAAATCCCGGTTTCATATTTCGCATTACTACTTATTTTTCAATTCTAAATTCCGTTAAGATCATCATTTTATTCGTAGACATTATATTTTCACATTTTCCTTTGCTATTAAAAATCTCGGTTTCATATTTCACATATTTTTATTTTTACTTAATTTTGTCAATGTTAACAATTTTACTTGTAAAGAATAAAAATTCCATTTGTCAAAAAGTTCAGTTCTCACTGAGCTTTCAATTAAGGAGGTCGATCTAAAAAGTTAAATAAAATTAAATATTGTTCGTTAATCGAAGTGTTTTATTTGCTTATTTTTGTATATTTTTTATTGTTGTGTGTCTTGCAAGTATCGCAAGACCGTTTTTCGCGCGGTAAGCAAGTTGCGCAGGTGGGAAAAAGTTCAAGGGCGCGTTTCTCCCAGCCTGTGGTCAAATTTCCTTGCCACCACCGGCAGGTGGAAATTTTAATTAATTGAGTGTTGATTTAACGATCGAGCGCGGCGGGCGCGTCTCCAATCTGGGAGTATTGGATAAACCACGATCGCCGGCGGGTAAAAATTAAAAAAACATTAGAGTGTTGTCTAAACCCTTGACCGCGGCGGGCGCGCCCCGAATTTTTAAGTGTGTTGCTTGAACGTGGACCGCGGCGGGCGCGTCCTTAACATTTTACGAAGTCATAAGCGAGTCTTGATTTTAACTTTGAACGCGGCGCATCAAATAATAATAAATAAAAATAATTTAAAAACGCGGTCGGTGGTGGTCACGCTGGCACCGTGGCGGTAGCTTCGGCACCGTGGCGGCTGCCAGTACAAAACTTATTTAAATTAAAATATTTAATAAATGTAACGGTCGGCATGTCCGAGGGATCAAATTTTCGTTCAGTACACCCCTCCATAACTTAAATTAATAAGCCCTGTCCCAGAAGCCGACAAGAAAGGTTCGTTACTAATTGCGCAAATTTATCATTGCTAGGCAATGGACATAGCCTCGACGAATTTTAAATAATCCCTCGTTTACACCCTGTAATCCCATCTATTTCCCCTTATTGGGCTCTTCTTTAAATAATTCTTATCCACTGTTTTATTGCCCACACAACACCTTTTCCCCATGAACGCTCCGGACGGCGTCTAAAGACTTAGCCAATCAGGTCGCGACACCTGGATCCCACCACAAAAAAATCGTTTCTCAAAAATTATTTGGTATGGGTGGAACAGGAAAATGAATAATCCCTTCCTTCATTCCATTATAATTATTCATAAGTCCTCTTTTGGGCAATCGCAATTTGACCGAACAAAAGACGGTGGCAATAAGGAATTGCTCCATGTAAACACGATTTTTGGTGAAGAAACTGTGGTGGGAGGAAAAAACTTGAGCTGCTGGCGTCGGTCATTCAGTAGGCAGGACGCAGGAGGCATAGAAGTCGGGTCTGAAAAAGGAAAAACGCAATTGTGGAGTTGTGTCGCGCACTGCGGGTCCTTTTTTATTATTCGAGTTCAGTTGAGTTTCTTATGGAATTATTCAACAGATCCGCCACCATTTAGTAAATCTGAAAAAAATAAGTGCAACTGATTCGCCAGAAGCGAATTTTCTCTTATCGTTTTTTTTGCAGACCTCAAGTGTTTTTTTTTTCTGGTTCTGTGCATCCTCAGTTTTTGTAGTACAAAAAAGAACAAAGTGTCGATTTTAAACAATAATAATGAAAAAGAAAAGAAAAAAAAAGGTTTGTGTTTCTGTTTTGCTTTTGTATTGGGTTCGAACGGATTCTGTTGCTGCTGATACTGTTGCTTTTACGATCATCTAATTGGAAAAACAAGGAGAAAGATTGGTAAATTAAACCTCTGTAGTAAAAAAAAAATTTGTTGTTAAAACCTTAAGCTTAAATATGAAAAAAAAGGATATGTGGACAGACATGATTAGAGAGAAATCATTTATACAGGGTGTTTGGTAGATGAACCGACAAAATTTTTTGGTGGATTGGGGAGGCCATTTGTTAATTTTCCCCGGTAGCCGCTATGCCCTAAGGGCTACGGTAGCTGAGATATAATTTTTTTTCGTTTTTTACAAAATTACTCAAAATTTCATCTTCAAATCGTCATAACTTTTTTGTTTGAAGCTCTAGCTGGACCAAATTACTTTTGTTGTATTCTTCAATGTATTCTTACTCTAAATCAACCAATACTTGATCCAACGGATGTTAAGAAAAAGAGTTATGTCATTTCAAATTCGCAAAAATGTTTAAATGTTATGAAAAGTGTCAGTTTCTAAATTCATTTTTAAAAAACGTACAAGCTATTTTTAATTTAGCTTTTTTTTAAAAACTTCCTTATTTTATTCCCTTTCCAACGATGTGCTACATGATACAGAAATTATTAATAATGTGGTCAAAATACGAGGTACTAGTTTGATAGAGCCAAGATTAAGAAAACACTTTTTTTGTTATTATGTTTTTATTTTATTTATTTTTTACAAAATTTGTTCAAATTGACCGCCTGAACACCTGATGCATGCACGACACCTGCTTCTTACTTCCGTTGTTGTAGTTTCAAGCCGCATTTCTTCTCTGATTTTTTCAAAAGCGGCGTTAATTCTTTCCATTAAAACTTCTCTTGACGGCACCTCTGTCGCGTACACTAGTTCTTTTGCACGTCCCCAGATGTAGAAATCCAGAGGCGTCAAGTCTGGGGACCGTGCGGGCCAAGGGATAGGGCCGCCTCTACCAATCCACAAGTTGGGAAAAGTGTTGTCTAAATGATCTCGTACCGTTCGTTGATAATGCGCCGGACAGCCGTCATTTTGAAAAATAATAGGGACATCTTCTTCTAAGATTGGCAGTAGCAGTTCCGGCAAATCGTTTTGGAGGAATTCTAAATAATTTTCTCCGTTCAGGCGTTCTGGCAAAAAATGTGGGCCGATAACATGGCGCCCAATAACACCTGCCCAAACATTCACACTAAATTTCTGTTGAAAAGAACTTGATCTTTTTTTGTGAGGATTTTGGCCTTTTCTTCCCCAGTGGTGCAAATTATGCATATTAACAATACCTTCATGGCTAAAATTTGATTCATCGGTCCACAAAATTCTTTTCATAAAGTTGCCATCTTCAACATCTGTATGAAGTATAAATCTGCAAAACTCCAGCCGTCTACCACTATCATTGGCTTGGAGACCTGGAACAATAAATGAAGTAAGTCAGTTTGTAGCAATTAACAGTGAAAAGTAATGAAACGTGTGAAAGAGTTTAATGTCGCATTTGAAAAAAATAAGTTCTGATTAATTACCTTGAACAGGAGTGTAATGAAAAGCGTGACGTCCATCTGCCCGGAGAACCGACCAGACCTTCCAAACTGTTATGCCAAGTCCTGCAGCAATAGCGCGGATGCTTGCCGTAGGATCCTCATTGAAAGCTTCAAGTATTCTTTCGTCGACTGCCACGTTATGAAGACTTGCATTCACTCGAGGCTCTTGAAAATTTAGGTTTCCGGTTTCCCTCAGCCGTCGAAAGGTTCTTGAGAATGTTTCATGGTGTGGTTGACGTCGATGAGGATATCGCTCCTGGTAAATTCTTTGCGCTGTACGCGCACTGGAATTAGCCATGCCATACACCAGGATCATGTCAGCATATTCTTCGTTACTGAAGTTTGGCATTGTAAGAACAACACCAAAAAGAAACAGAATAGAAAAGACACAGTTTAAAAGCAAATTTCACAAAACCAATATTTACCAAAATAACACAACGAAAAAACAACGTGTACACAATGAAAGTCAAATCTCGACTAATCCTGTTCACGTTAGGCACTTCCAAACTCAATGTTAAAAATGAACAGTTAATTTACATGCGTAAAAAAGAGACACGCTTTCTACCTGTTGCCTTTTAGCACGCAACCTTTTTTTAATTGTTAGTGTGCGTCTTCCTTACTAGCAAACTAGTACCTCGTATTTTGACCACATTATTAATAATTTCTGTATCATGTAGCACACCGTTGGAAAGGGAATAAAATAAGGAAGTTTTTAAAAAAAAGCTAAATTAAAAATAGCTTGTACGTTTTTTAAAAATGAATTTAGAAACTGACACTTTTCATAACATTTAAACATTTTTGCGAATTTGAAATGACATAACTCTTTTTCTTAACATCCGTTGGATCAAGTATTGGTTGATTTAGAGTAAGAATACATTGAAGAATACAACAAAAGTAATTTGGTCCAGCTAGAGCTTCAAACAAAAAAGTTATGACGATTTGAAGATGAAATTTTGAGTAATTTTGTAAAAAACGAAAAAAATTTTTATCTCAGCTACCGTAGCCCTTAGGACATAGCGGCTACCGGTGAAAATTAACAAATGGCCTCCCCAATCCACCAAAAAATTTTGTCGGTTCATCTACCAAACACCCTGTATAATTACATTGTATTGTTTAATGTTTTTTTATTACTATTATAACAAAAATTTTCGTTTTCTCCAATCTAAAGATGTTTCACTCTCGGTTTCTCTAATGATGATATTGTATTTTTTATTCTAAGTAGGATATCTATATCTTTTTTGTGTAATTCGTAAGACTTGTAATCGTATTTTAGAAAAACTGAGTAAAATGAGATAAACTGTGTAATAACACATTAATATATAAGAGAAAGCAAAAACGAAATTTTAATTTTAAAAACAGAAAAAATATGAAGAGAAAAAATATATAAAATAACCTAAAATACTTACAAAGTGAAAGAATATGAAGAACAATTTTATAACTGAGTAAGCTTTCCTTTTTTTTATAATTAAAAGTTAAACAAAAAACAAAAGAACAGAGCAGGGATCTGCGTCTTCTCCTATATTTGTTGTGTGAAAGCGCTTCAGGATGGCAATTTTTATTTGGGAGCTCCAATTTAAAAAAAAAATGAATAATGAAAAATGTTTATTTTAATTTATTTAACACAGGAGAAAGTAATTACCATATTAATTAAAGGTATACCTATATAATGACTTAGTTTCTCACTAGTTTTGTAGATATTTTTTTGTTTATTTTATAAGAAACCAAAATATACGTAACATAAAAGGAAATAGCCAGGAAAAAGAAACTTTTGTACGCTATTTTTTTTGTGCTATTTTTCGTATTAATATTCTACCTAAAAGATATTCTCTAACCAAAAACAAAAGAAAAACCAGTGGAAGAAAAAATATATAAGAAATTACTTGATATTATTATGATTATTAATAATTAAATATCGTCATTATTATTGAATTAGATTTGGGAAAGAAATACTTCTCGTTAATTTTTTAGCTTTTTCAAAAAAAAAAAAAGCTTATACAGAGGCTCTGTCCGTCTGTCCGTCTGTCCGTCTGAAGCCTACTTTCATCTCTGAAAGTACTGCAGATACAGACTTGGGAAATATCTCAAAATGTAGCTCTTGGTCAAAAGACCAAAAACTGAAAATGGTCTGGAAATTTCAACCAGAAGTATATTTAAACAACAAAAAAGAGCCTTTAAAGAAAATATTGTGACTAATTTTTGTGTTCTAAGGCTTATTACTTCTTAATTATTCATTTTACCACAAAATTTCTAAGTAATAAATTGTAGATTATTTAATTCTAAACAAAAAGTGTCCTTGCAAATTTCCGGTAAGATGTGCCGTTTCGGAGATATAGTGGAAAACCCATTTGCATACGTTTTCCAAGATGGCGGCCAAATGGGGGGGAGGGGGTTAGAATCCCGAAAACTCAAACTTAAGCTCACCCTGACCCCCCCTACACATCCGAAAAATAAAACCTTGTCCTGCATTTTTGCAATGTTAAAGTACCATTTCCCTGGACTATAAAGGGCTAGGGAAACTCCCTCGTCCGTGGGGCTGCAAGTTTGATCCTTCGGCTCGCGGTGCTTTTTTTTCGTCATAATAATTTTTTTTAATTTCCTTCGGGGATTTTGTTTCATATGAAACAAGTTTTTGACATGAATACGTCTCTAAATTTGCTTCCAGAACAAAAACCGATGATAACGAAATTATGGCATATAGTTTTTATTTGCAGCTCAAAAACTATTGTTTATATTGAATAAAGAAATATACCATGAAGTGTGTGAAGAATCAAAGAATTTTATTGTTTACATTTGATTTCCTTTTTTTAAGCTATGATGATTATATTGTAGTGTTTGTTAAATAATTTGTTAAGTTTTAGATTACGCAGTCTCACAAGTTATAACCTATATAAGCCTTTAACCAGTGGCGGCTCGTCCTTAGGGGCTAGTGGGGCTTAGCCCCACCAGAAATTTTCGAGAAAATCATATTTTAATTGATTATTACATGTTATTACATTTTGAATTAATTTCATTTTTACAAAAAAAAAACCCAAATTTTTTTGCAATTTATTACATTTTCTAAACAAAAAATTAAAACTAATAAACCTCAAACAAATTCGAAGTGGAATTTCATAGAAAAAGTATCAAAAAAGCAAACAAAACAAATAAGAAAACTCTCAATTCTCTCTCTATCTGGCCGAATCATAACGCCATTCCTATTTACATGTAATTCTCTACCCTCAGGGGCTATCGTTGAGTCAGCCCCGAAAATGAACCGTTTTGTATGCAAAATTTCTTGACTGAGACGATTGATTCATCCACTTTTGTTCTACCAAGCGGGGCTGAAATTTATTAGCCCCTAGCGATTCATTGGGATTCTCTCACTGGCATGTATATGGATTCTCTTGCTCTGTTGGGTTTACTCACGCACATAGAGTGTCAGTGTTGTCGACTCGTTCCTTTAGTTCTGTTTCTTATATTTCTAAAGGAATTTTGCTTGCATTTGATACTAATTGGCCGAACATTTAGAAACCGTTTTTACACTTATGGGTTTTATATACGTGAAGGGCTGATTTTATTTAGCCCGTAGCAAATATTTGGCTAGAAATATAGTAAAAAGTAGTAAAAAGAGAAATCCTTATTGGAAAAGAGGCTAATTGGATTGAATTTTAACAGAATGTTTGAAGTTTATTTTTAAGTGAAAAATATGTGCTTGCAAAGTTATGGTAGATATATATTGAATTATTCGTCAATAAATAATAGTATTAAATTATTATTGATTTAACTATTTGTTTAATATTAATATACCAATTTTTAATATACATATATATTTTTCTTAGATTGTATTATTGATTTAATTTTTGTTTTTGTTTCAAATGAATCACGTAGATAATTTATTGAAGAAAAATTTTCCTTTGTTGTCATTACAAGAAAAATTAGAAATTAAACGTTTAGAGCCGCATCAAACATTTCATTTTAAATTAATTTGCACTGCAATATACAAAAGCAGAAAATTTTCGTCGGATTGGTCTTCCAAAAAGGCAATGCCTTACGGTTAGTACAGAGAAAAATGTATTGTTTTGTTTTTGTTGCATTTTTTTTTAGAGGAATCGGCTTATACAGAAATTGATATTCGGGATTTAAAACATTTATTTAAAAAACATGAAACAAGCGCTACGAATTTAAAAAAAAAATACTTCAAATTACTAAACCTTCGGGACGGTTAATATTATCGCACAGATCGATGCAGGATGCGCGAGTTCCACAGCGAAATATAAATAATCTAGTGTTAAGTCGAATTTTTTTAGCTCTTCGTCTGCCTTCTCTTGTAATGGCTTATAAAAGGGCTCATTTAACTTATTTAAGAAAATAAGGGGTACTACTTAATAGTTTCAAAAAATTACTTCTATTCAGGAGTTATATTCATTTTTGAAAGAAAATAATCTAGATGAGGCTTTTAAGCAAATTTCTATTTTATTAGAAATAATATTAACCACACACTTTTCAACAGCCGAATCAGAATGGCTATTTAATACTTTAAAAGATATTGAAACGTACAAATCCATAATCCAGCGCTATGGACCAATGTCGGTTGAATTCATTAGCGGAATTATAAATATGTAATAAATATTCCAAATTTAAAAGAAAAGTTATTGAATTGTTCGCGCAGAAATAAAACATTTTCTTTTTCTTTTCTTTTATTGATTTGTTAAATTGTTAAATATTTTATTATTAGTTTTTCAAAGAAGTTGAGCTTTATACTCTTCAAATTAGTGGGATAGGCCTAAATTTGTTAACAATAAATAGAGCTAAGTTCCTTTTTATAAAATCATTTCTCATATTTTCTTTTTTAAACAAATGGAGCTATTAATTTTGAGGAAACGAACAACATATTTTCGGTTAACGCTCTGAATGCAGTACCTCTAATCTGAATGTTATTCTACTTGCATGCTTCGTTTTAGTAAACACGAGTGATTCAGTTTATTTCCATCTTATGCAAGTACAAAAATTTCAGATAAGAAATAGATTGGTCAATTTTGAACAGGTAAATTCAAACAAAATTTAGATAAAATTATACCAATATAAAAAATTTTAAAATCAAAGGAGCGTTCATTTAAGTATTTTTAATGTGAACAAATACATTTAAAATACACTGAAAATCCAATTGGAATGTTTAGTGCAGTTGGGCTGTAAGATAGAGTGGAAACCTACATAAAAATAATTATATTAATAACTAATTTTTTTTCAAGCCCCACCAAGTTTTAGAGGCAGGAGCCGCCACTGCCTTTAACAAAAACTTTTCAAGATTAATTATATATAGCGTTGGTCAGTGTGATACTTATGAATCTCCATGGCCAAACTAGGGTGCGGTAAGCCGAATTTTTAACAATAAGACATGTATGTTTAAGTAAAATAATACACCTAATTCTGTTGTGCAAAGTGCACCACATTAGATTTTCCTCCAATCCAAAGAAAAATGTTTAGATTCGTTTTCTATAGTGTTTACATGTGTGATGTGCTTTTTTTTTTTTTTTTTCAATTTGACACATTCGAATTATTGGCCTCGATTCCCAGATCCGGCGGCTTGGAAGTGAGTGCGGATCAATCTCCACTTAATATATTGTCATCCAATCTGAAGTGTTATTCAACAGAAAGAATACCATGAAAAAGCGTAATTAGTGGCTAGTCTCTAGGCACAACATCCCACTAGTTTAAATAAGAAAAGAAAAGTGCGTAAAACATCTCTGAATTAGGATTTAAGAGATTTATATATGTACAAAAAAAAATCGTAGAAATATAAATATAAAGTTTTGTGGTTAAAGTAAAATCTCAAGATTTCTCTTATGCCCTCCTATTTTTTTCTCGACGGTTAGCGTGGTAAAGTAAGTAATTAATAGGTAGACAGTAGGGGCATGGAGGTCAGCGGGGAGGCTGTGCGCCTCAACCCCAGCATGTAAGTACTACTAGTATTTAGTTTTTTCAGCATTCCAATCCGATCGCATCCGCTCGCATGACTGCGACTCCGAATCCCCTTTAGCCCTCTCTCGATGGCCCCGGACGGTTTCCCCTATCGCCATATCGTGATATTCCGTGGTTTTTTTTGAATTGGTGTTCAGCGGCACGTAATTTTTAGTTTATTTCGAACTGTCACCCCCATTTTCATTGGCTCCCTACACTACGAACCCCCCCCCCCATCCGGCGAGCTAGTTAGAGCACCGCTAGACGTGCCCAACCAGGTGTAGTGGAGGCAAAACAAGTTTTCCTTGGCGATATCCCTTTCTTTGGACCTCGTCCAGCCACACTTTTGGTCATTAGCGACCCCTTCCCTTTCCTTTTTTTGTAATATGTTTGTGGCCCCTTGTGGCAACAATATTCTTCAGTCCTTCTTCGAGCATAAGCTCAACCAACTTCCCCGACAGTTACATAAATTAACGATTTTTTAGGTGCATTTTAAGAATAAGTTAAAAAACAGATAATAAAAATTTGAAATTAATAAATAAAAGTAAAAAACAATTTTTTGCTGTGACTAGTAAATATAAAAAACAAAATAAAAGTAAATTAAATAATGATAATTAAAATATCTATTTTTGTTGTTTGTTAAAGCTAATAAAAAAATAAAATAAAATTGTGCTAAAAAATAATTATTGTGAGTGATATTTTTTTATAACAATTATTGTGAAATCATTCAGTAAATAAAGAAAAAATCCCAGTGATATATGAAAATTTAAACAACAAAAGTTAAGTAAAAGAGTGTTGTTATAGAATATAACAATTGGCGCAGCCGCCCGGTAGGATCCGGGTGAGGCCAAAGAAACTAGTTTTTGTCGATTGCGATTGACAAGGCCGACGACCTCGGATCCTCCAACGAATCTTCACTCGGGGGTAATCAACTTTAGGTGCCTCTGCTCCAGGCGAGCACGCATTTACCCCCCTAAAGTTATCACATCGCGGGATTTTTAGTGGGCTTTATCCCTGCCCAGGAGACGCCCTATGTCCGAGTGCCAACCAGGGGACAACAACAAATCCGAGACTCCCTCACCGAGGGACCACCAAATACCAGCCAGTCACCTAGCCACACCAGGCCCCTCAACATTACCAGGAGCCAACGAGACCCCAACATCCTGCCAGGTGGCCCAACGAGGGATCACCTCAACGCCACTATCAGCACTCCAATCAACAACCACCCTATCGGGAGCACCACAAACATCCCCCAGACGCCTCAGAAGCGGAACCATCCTAGGAGAAAAAGAAAAACAAGTAGGTTTAACCTCAAAATTAGATTATATACTTAAGCGGGCGCAGGAGACGGGCAAATTTAATATAGTTCATTTTGAGGCCGTGGATAAACAAATCCAAAGGGCCAGCCTAGAAAGAAAGGCTAAAATAGAAGCGTTCAAAGAGGAGGCCCTGAAATTTAAACAGGACCTCCTCAATTTCAAAAATAGTCTCCCACGCCCCTTGAGGTAGTAGATAAGCCTAGTATAGAGGATAGGGACAATTGTGAAAACTGTAACACAGAACCGCCCGAACCCGATTACGCACCAATAGATCTTCTCGCGGATTGGGTCGAGCTCTCAACCCGATCCTTGTCCCTCCTAGAGGAAGAGGAGGCGACCTTTTAAGACAGTCGTCTTGTCAAATCTTTAATACTAAAAGAATCCCCTACAGCCATGGCCGACGAATATATCAAAGTCGCCAAATTAACGGCTCAACTAGTCCCTCTTTTCTCTGGCGGCCAAAACCCGACGATGGCAACGGAACTACAAATGTTCCTAGGCTGTTGCCGCCGGGTACTACGGTGCCTTACAGAACAGGAAAAGGCCGCCTTCCTTCAAATTTACCCAACTAGGCTTCGGGGAGAGGCCTATCAACTAACTGCCTCCTCACAACCTGCCACTTTTGAGGAGGCAGAAAACCTCCTAAACAGGACATATCTTCCTAGAGAAACATATCAGGAACTGGTCAACAAATTAATTCAATTACGCCAGTTCCCCCTAGAGCCTCTAACAAACTACGCAACACGAATCAAACAGCAGTTGTCACTATGCGAAGAGGCGGCCACCACTAAATTTGGTGCGATGGTAGCACCGACCGTAAAGGCCCAACTGCAAGATTTCGCAAAAAATGCCCTGCGGAGTGGGGTTACCAACCCCCACCTCTGCCAGTACCTACTAACTCTGGGAGAGGATACACTTGACAGCCTAACACAAAAGGCTCTAGATATGGAGAAACTGCAACAAAATTCTATGCATGCCTCCTACCCAATGACAGTGCCGTACCCAGCATATAGTCATTATGGGCAAACAGTCCCTATTCCTAAGCCGGAAAACATTTACCAAATGGCCCTAACAAATACGCCAAACCCACACACTCAGTACACCGCCCCGCCAACACCAACCATGCCGCAAACAACACTCCAAAGCCCGATAAATCCACAGGTAATGTACACAACATACGCCCCACCAGTAAACCCCATTCAAACCACACCACAGGCGCCGCTACCAAGCGAACACCGGGTAACGACTGTAAGCCCCGTTCCGAAAAATGAAAATAAACCATTAAACATCACCTGCAGCTATTGTAGAAATAGAGGGCATACTTATGCAGACTGTTTGAAACGTAAAAACACGCCCTTCTGCATAATCTGCAGGTCCAACTCGCACGACGCGAGGGACTGCCCCCGACCAGTTGAGCTCCCAAGGTCCTCATTTAATAATAATAATCGTTACCAAAACCAGGGGACTTCATACAATAATGGTAATAATCGCCAGAACCAGGGACCTTCACATAGTAATAACAATAATAGGTATCCCAACCAACGGTCTCAGTTCCAAGGTAACAATCGTTACCCAGATCCGCGGTCACAACAAATGGGTAATTACCGCTAATCGTCCAACAACCCTCCAACCAGGGTGCTAACCGACAACCAACCAACCGGCCCATGAATAATGGGTCCAACCAACCCGATGGCCGTCAACAAGCAGCCAATAACACAAGGTCAGTGTTTAATATTAGATATATATGTGATTTCTGCCACAGACGTGGTCACCAAGTAGACGACTGTCATCAAAGACAGCGCTGGGAATCACAACAAGCGGGAAACTCCCCGCAGTCGGACCAAGAAACCCCGGCCCGACAATAAGTCCTCAAAATAATACTAAAGGGGGACCTCATGCGCCCGAACCAAGTGTTCCACTCGTCTCCCTCCCTCTAGACATAAGCCTTAACGGCAAAGCTGACCTAGCAGTGGACACGCTGAGGTCAGTATATTAAAACATAAAAAACTTAAGGAACCCAACTTACCAGATCCCACCAAAAAATGCACACTACAAACGCCATACGGCCAAGGAAAAACATTAGGGAGCTGTCAGGGGAACATCATTCTCAACGCCCCCCTCCCATGCACCTTCCAAATTGTGCAAAATACGCCACAAATCCCTAACGATGGCCTGTTAGGAAACGACTTTCTTGCCAAACATTTTAACGTCGAAGGCCCAAACAAAACACTGCGATTTCCTCGCACGGAAATCAACCCAGTAGAAATAGCTATTCCATTACGTAATGGAACCACCAAGCCAAAAACTAGAGAGCAGCAGGAGCAACCCCAAACTAGGGAATCTAGGGCATCTGCCTCTCTTCCACTCGATTGGCCCATGCGTCCGACGAGAAGGAAGACAGCGGCAGCACACAACTTACACGTGAACTGTTTCGTCGACTGTTTACAAAGTGAAGTGAAAAGTTAATGTGGTTTTCATTGTTCATTACAACAACAATTGTGGCAATAAAGGTAAATTATTCTAGCATTTTTAAAATCTGATTACTAGTTTACTTTCAAGTATTTATCCTTTTTTATAATTAAAAAAAGTAGTATCGGTTGGCGAGTGCAGTAATAATAGGTTATGTTACAATTTACTAAAAAGTATGCAATCATTTCATCAATGTTTTCTCATGACGTTGTCACGTTAAACTATCGTCCGTAAACCCTCTTTACAGACAACAAATTTTTGTTAGTTCTTTTGGGGCAACATTTTAAGAAATTTGTGTGTGCGTCTAGACATTAAATGGCCCACAAAATCAGTGTAACTATCGCCATCTAACAAATTAACTGGAAAGATGTTTGTCCATATCTACTTAGGGGGATGATACACGGGTCAACACGTTGATCAACACAAGTTTTTTCTGCGCAGTTCGTAGGCCAACGGAAAGGTAAGGGTGAAGTGTGCGGTGTTGACTGAAACTAGAAACGATATCCTCCAGTTGCATGAAAAATGTTTATATATGCGTAACTGTCAAGCGATTCTGGGTGAAAATAATTTGGAATGCACACCCACACATATGAAATCGCAATGTTATTATATAGAGTGTTGAGTGTAGCGTGTTGAGTCGTGTATCACCTCCGCTCAACAAAAAGACAGTGTCTTGCAGAAACACGTTGACTCGTGTATCATCCAACTTACTCTATAATCAATGTTTAGTACATAAATCATTAGTTTAGACAACAGTTAGTTGATTCAGTTTTTAACGAACAGATGGCGCATAAATCATCAAAATATTGTGATGATTTATGCGCCATCTGTTTGTCAAAAAGCATAATCAACGATTGTCGGTAACAACTCTGGTTGATGTCTGAACTAATGATTTATGTACTAAACTAAAATTGGAACGCGCGATAAGTGAAGACAACTTCAAGCTTCTGGACGAAAAGAAAAGAACATACCACTAGGCTCGAGAAAAGGGATGAAGGTTCCAGAAGTTAGATAAAGGTGGAGCTTGGATATAAAAGCGGCTTGCAGGCGCTGAGAAAGTCAGTTTGATTTGAAAGGCGAAGTGTTTTAAAGTGAGAAAAGTGAAAAGTAGTGATTTAAAAGTGAACTATAAAGCGATAGATAGAATTTAATAGTGCGAGATAGTACTGTTACGTTTTTACGGCTTAACGGATTCGTAGGATTAATTAAGGAATACACTTTTTAATTATCCACACAATAATTTATTTATTACTCTAGAGTTAACCCTTCTAGCACAGAAGGCGCACTTTTCAGCTAAGCATGAAAATCTATATATACATACACATACATACATATAAATATATATATATGTATATATATACATATATAGAGTTTCCCTTCTAACACAGAAGGCGCACTTCCCAGCAGGGCTGAGAAATATTTACCACTGCTGTGGCTCAGCTGAGACATGCAAACATAAAATAGGGGAGAGTCGGGTGGAGAGGGAAGTGTTAATATTTGGTCTTGTATGTGACATTATTTAAAATGGTCAACTGTTTCGTGATTGTTTCGTCAGTAGCAAGTTTTTCATGAGTCACATATGCAAGCAGACGCATTTTTTACTTTCTGAGCAGCAAAAGAAAAAAACAGATTTTTGAAAGTTTTGAATTTTTTTTTCAAAACTCAAATATTTCTAGTAATTTTTGAGGCAGAATATTACAAAAATTACAAAAATATTCATTCGACTTCTAAGTTTTATCGTGCAAAAGGGTTTTGTTGAAATCTTACTTTGTGTCATTGAGACCCTTTTACTTTGAAAGTGCCATCAATCGGGTGAAGTGGGAAATGTCGTGTCGGGTGAAGTGGGAAACGTTAAAATTCTATGTTCGATCGTCCTTTTTGGATTTGAAGATCATAAAAAGGGGAAAAACCCGAGTACAAAGGGAAAAAAGAGCAATAAAAGTAGAAGGAGAAAAACGACGCAGCAATATTCTTAGAAAAAAGAACTAGCCCAACTATGTTTGGAGTTAGTTTTTTGAGGATTTTGAACGAAGACGGGTCGGTTGGAGTAACACGCGTTAATTAAGTTACTTTTGAATTTTGTTTGGAAAAGAATTGGTTGAACTACCTTGAAATGTGTCAATTTAACTTGCAGTTACATCACCTGTAAAAACTGCGACTCAGATCTGGATGTCTCAGAATAAGAACAAATTGCCACAAATTTTCTAATTTTTTTTCTAGTTATTTTTTGTCGTTTTTCATACCTCTGATTTTGATTAAAAGTTTATCTTCATCTAAAATATTTTGCATCGGTTATCACTGCTGTACTTATTTGAAATCGAAATAAATAAATATGGTGTTCACGATAGTATTTTGGTTTATTTTTGTCAGATATGCATCATTTCCCACTTCACCCGACAATTTCCCGCTTCACCCGATTTGGCTTTTTTTTTCAGATTGAAGAAAAAGACCTTGAAAATGATTTTTTTAATGAATGCTTTCGACTACATGAAAGCCTACGAAGCCTCTCCACGATACAGCTTTCAGACAATGAAAAAAAAAAAATATGCATTTTATGGAGCTTTATAAAAACACTTCCCACTCCACCCGACTCTCCTCTATTAAAAACATAAAAGATCAAAAACATTAAACAGAGAAGCATGCAAAACTAAAAAGGGAGTGAGGCACGCAGAGAGTCACGCCACATTGAGAAGTGTCCTTTTAAGGACAACTTCACTGGTTAGCAAGCTAAACACACTCCTATTGTTGTTAGTATTTATAAGCATGCGATTAACGGGTTCGAACATGCCATAATTGGTGTTAGAGGAATTGATGTGCAAGAGAGGTTCACCTCTCAGGTTGTAGTTATTCACTCTAAATGACGCGCGGTTTCTTAAGAAACCAGAGTCCACCTTGTCATTCATCAGTCGATTAACGAATATAACGTCAGCGACCTCACGGCGCTTATGGAGGGAGCTTAAGTTGAGCAATTTAAGTCTGTTCTCATAAGGCGGAAGAGCGAGTGGGTCATCCCACGGGAGGTGGCTGAGTGCAAACCGGACGAACTTTCTTTGAACCGATTCGATTTTACTAACATGGGAGGAGTAGTAAGGAGACCATACCTGGGAAGCGTAGTCAAGCAAAGGCCTAACCAAAGATACGTACAGGTGTTTAGTGGCGAGGGGGTTGTTAAACTCTTTGGACCATATTTTTATAAATCCCAGGACTGAATTGCCCTTGGAGGAGATATAATTGATGTGGGTGGAGAAATCCAACTTACTTTCTAACCTAACCCCAAGATCGATTACAGATTCAGTACGGGAGACCTTGTTGTCAAGGAAAGTATAGTCATAAGTTATAACACCACGTTTCCTACAAAAAGTCATGATCTCGCATTTACTAATATTAAGCACAAGGTTGTTGTTGGAACACCAAGAATAGAAGGTGTTTAGATCTGCTTGCAGAAGTTTGCAATCTTCAATACTCCTTATGTGGCGATACAGTTTGATGTCATCAGCGTAAATAAGGATTTTACAGTGCCTTAGCAGTATAACAATATCGTCATTTGATAAAATAAAAAGAAGAGGGCCAAGATGACTGCCTTGCGGGACTCCAGAGGACGCTTCGATATTCTTCGATTTGACACCGCGGAATAGAACCTGGTAGGTTCTCTCGGCTAAGTACGACTGGAATCAATCCACAAGGGCATGCGGAAAGCCTAATTTCTTTAGTTTAAGAACTATAATAGAGTGGGAGAGCTTGTCGAAAGCCTTACTAAAATCTGTATAGACACAGTCAGTTTGGCAGCCAGTGACAAAGCCTCTAATTGTGTGTGAAGAGAACTCCAGTAAATTAGTAGCAGTGGAACGGGCTGCAAGAAAACCATGTTGGTTTGTTGAGATAAGCCTCTTGCAGATAGAGGCGATAGCAGAATAAATAATAGATTCGAAGAGTTTTGGTATAGACGATAACTTCGCAATTGGCCTATAATTAGATATTTCGTTTTTACAGCCTTTCTTATGGACAGGTATTACAAAAGAGTTCTTCCATAAGATTGGGAAGCGCCCTTTATTTAGGGATTTTTGAAATAAACATAGAAGAGGAGACAGTAGGGCCCCTGCACAGGATTTTAGAACAGCTGGAGGGACTCCATCAGGGCCGGACGAAAAATCTTGTGGAAGTTCATTTATATGTTTCAAGATATCGGGCGCGTTCAATAATGCAGGATGCGTCCGCAGTTGACTTATTCAGTCATTGAAAGCTTCCCACTTTCAATTGCTGAATAAGTCATTTAAACACGCATCCTGCATTATTGAACGCGCCCATCATCCCTGGTTATAGACAGGGGAAAGTTTTGAGCCGTTCGGATTGCATTGATATGTCGAAAATTGTCTTCATCTGGTTGGAATACAGGGGACGAGAAAGATTTGAAGAAGAACGATGCAAAATTTTCACAAATTTCGGCTGATTTAGAACTAAGGGAGTTCTCGTATTGCATGGTGTAAGGGTAATTATCAACTTTTTTCTTTGTGTTGATAAATTGAAAGAATGCTCTGGGATCACATTACGCTTTACCTTCCATGTTTCTGAGGTACTCTTTATAGAGGGTTTCAGAGAGAGCATGAAATTGGTCATAGCAATTGAGAAATGCATCGAAACTCCCAGTGTCTTTCTTCTTCAGGTAGGTTTTCCAGAGTTTATTCTTTAGGTTTTTGGTACGTCTCAACTCGTTGTTGTACCACGGTGGGGATGATCTGGACGATTTTAACGGCTCGATAGGTACACAGGATGCGAAAGTTTCATACAGGACGGAGTAAAATCTGGCTACATCGACATCCAACTCATTAGGTGAGAGCAACCAATTGAAATCGACCGAAGTGAGCTTGGATGACAGTTCCTCAAGGTTGGCTTTTTTAAAGTTAAAGGTAAATGTTGACTCCTCTGGGGTTGGCTTATTGTTAAAGACAGAACAATAGCTCAGTAGGAGAGGAGGGTGATAATTATCGACAGGTGACAAGACAATTGAGCTAGGCTCAACATTCATGCTGTCTGAGTCGGAAAAGAATACAAGATCTAACCGCCTTCCTAAAATATTATTCACACCGCTCATTTGGCACAAGCCACAGGAAAATAAGGCATTCAGAAAGCTGGATTCCCTAGAGTTAAGGTTGTTTCCAGGAAGGTAGTTATCGTCATCATCGCAAGATACCCATTTAACATTGGGTAAGTTAAAATCACCTACAAGTAGGAGCTCATCTTTGGAATCCATCATATCTTGAATATGATTTATGCAAGTGATTAGAATATCATAGAGATTTTGACCTCTATCGTCAAGAGTGCTGAACATATCTGGTGGGGTGTAACAGCAGATTAAAAATAAGTTGTTATGAGCAAGGGAGACTTTGAGAGCGAGGACCTCAATGTCTAAAGTGTTGGAAAAATCAGGAAGCGTTATTAAGCAACAGTTGAAAAGGTTACTACATGCAAGTAGTACACCATCTCCACGAGCCTCCGAGTCAGTATATCTATCCCTCCGAAAAACTTGGAAGGAAGAGTCGAAAAGTTCGGCATTAAGAATCCCACTGTATAGCCATGTTTCTGTAAAAGCGATTATATCGAAATCACTGGCCGAAGTCGACAGAAACACATCTTGGGTTTTAGATCTGATTCCCCTCACGTTTTGGTAATAGAGGGAAAGCGTCTTAAGTTTTTTGAAACTTGTAGAGTATCAGGAGTGCGCTGCTCGCGCGTGCGGGGGACAAAACTTTTTGAAAAGGCACCAGGAGGCCAGAACGTGGGGTCCAAAAGCTTTTCAGCGGTATTGGGCGGTGCAGTCAAGATGAAAGACGCAACCGGTTTGGAAACATTGCTGATCTTCCTGCAGGAGACTGTAGCAGGGTTAATAGTTTTCCCTATTAGGTATTCTTTAATTGCCTCGCACGTAGTTTCAGGGGAGAAACGCGAAATGAAAATAGTTCGCGGCTTGGGTACCGTTATCAGATTCGCGCAGGTTACCGGAGACTCAGTATCTCCAGTGCCCGACGGTTCAACGATACTAATAGAAGAGATTGATGCCGCAACCGGTTCTGGGATATAGTTTGAGCCCATTGGAAGTGAGGGTGCGCGGATAGACGAGCTAGTATGGGGGTTTGCAGTGACAGCATCCGTAACGTTAACTTTACGACTGCGTTTGCGTTTTTCATTCTTTCTACGGGCTTTCTTGTGGTCATGAGCCAGACTGGGGGCAGTCTCCACCGAAGGGCCCTTTTCAAGTATTATGGCCGGGTCGTTCAGAGCTGTGGTGTTAGGAGCAGCTGCATCATCCGTCGTTGGAGAAACAGCTGTAGGACCGGGTGTAGAAAGAAGCTTCTCCCCTACCTGTAAGGCGTCATAAGATACTGGCGCCGCCGAGGGGGAGTTTATTCTATCACAAACATTATCAAATTTTAGCGATAGAGAACTCAGGGCTTTGTGATTTTGCACCACTGCTGTTGACAGCGATTCAATATCAGCCCGAACACGCTTCGTACTCCTTTTAATGTCGTCTAATATTGGATGAAGAGGAGCTAAGGAGTTGACAGAGCAGGATGAAGTGGCGACAGGATTGAGAATTGCTGAATGTATATCGTCGATCGAGTCAAAAACTGTTGCAACCCGGGAAGAAATTTCTTGGAATTTATTTATTAGGGAACCCGAGTTGGTCGCAACAGAATCAAGGGTGTCTGATAAACTATCAAGGCGGACGTTGATCGACTGGACATCATCGGCTAACATCTGAAAATGTGAGACATTTCTAGAGAAGGTGTTAAGACGATCCATGACTTTTTCATGTCCATCGAGAAAGACATCAGAGATGTCTTTCATTAGTCTTAGGACGTGGCAGGGTTGAATGTCGAAGCATTCATTGCAAGTTGACCCTCTAGGGGCCGAAGGTTTGCCACTTATTCGAGGATTGAGGCAGGTGAGGTGAAAAACGCCTCCACATACACCATCACAGGAAATCCCATCTCGGGCAATTTCCGAAGAGCATAGCTTACAGACCTGATGACTCGCCATTAGAAAGAATAATAGTATGTACAATTAAAATAAACCAAAAGAAATTAAAAAATTGAGAACGATAAAACCCCGATTTAACTGCCAAAACAAACAAGACAAATTTGTTTAAAACAATTTTATGCAGTTTGAGTGCAAATGGGTTTCGAAACGTTGCATAACCTCAGGTGAAAAAATAAGAAAAGGAAAAATATTAAAAAATGAGGTTATGAACCGAACCGCTGTCCGATATGCCATTAGAAATATAGGGATGTAACTGTCCCAGTCACGCTGGTGCTCACAAAAAACAAAATTAACACCCAATTTTATTTTTATTCTTTTATGCACAAAAAAGAATCAAAACTAAAAGAAAAAAGTTTAAAAATTACACTAAGGGTAAAGGTTACCAACCTCGAACAGCTGGGGAAACCGTAGCACAACACAAAAAAACAAAAGAAAACACCGAACACAAAAACAAGAGAAAGAACACAAAAATAAAATGCTCGAGCGAATTGTCACTATCACTGGAGATTAAAAGCCACTTAAAACACAGAATTAAGTATTTAGTAGTTGAAAAATGGCAATAAAAACATAAAAAAAAATTATTAAAACGCGGACGACCGGCACCAACGACACTTGACACTTGGCGAGCCTTCATTAGGACTCGAAACACAATTTAATTACAAACACAATTCTTACAGTTCACTATAATCACTTTAAATTTAATAACTCGCACTATTAAACTCTATCTATCGCTTTATAGTTCACTTTTAAATCACCACTTTTCACTGTTTTCACTTTAGAACACTTTTATCACCTTTCAAATCAAAACTGACTCTCTCAGCGCCTGCAAGCCGATTTTTATATCCAAGCTCCACCTTTATTTAACTTCTGGAACCTTCTCGAGTGATTTTCTCGAGCCTAGTGGTATGTTCTTTTCTTTTCGTCCAGAAGCTTGAAGTTGTCTTCACTTATCGCGCGTTCCAATTTTAGTTTAGTACATAAATCATTAGTTCAGACATCAAGCAGAGTTGTTATCGACAATCGTTGATTATGCTTTTTCACAAACAGATGGCGCATAAATCATCACATTGCCCCCTCCTTAGGACTGTTCGTCCCGAACAGTTGTCCATCCTGGATCTGGCTGATGATATGGGCACAGCCTGTCTATGTGCCCAATCTTTTTCTTGGCTTTGGGTCCTTGTGGAATCCTGTAGACAACATCGTTGATCCGTGTTAGGATTTTATAGGGCCCCTCCCACTGGCGCTGAAGTTTCGGAGACTTGCCTTTTCGTCGTCGAGGGTTGAACAGCCAAACGAGGTCACCTTCCTGGTATCCGCTACAGTTTTCTCGGAGGTCGTACCTAGTTTTCATCCTGCCACTGGCTATCTTAAGATTCTTCCTTGCAAGCTGATGGATATCTGCGAGTCGATCACGAAGTTCACCTGTATAACCGCCAATAGACTCGTTTCTTTCAACAAGTGTCCCAAATTTCAAGTCGCTTGACAGCCGGATTTGTGTTCCAAAAATCACACTACAAGGGGTTTGTCCTGTGGAATTATGAACCGCTGTCCGATATGCCATTAGAAATATAGGGATGTAACTGTCCCAGTCACGCTGGTGCTCACTAACAACTTTATTTAGATGTTCTAGCATTGTCCTGTTGAATCGCTCTACCATTCCATCGGACTGGGGATGAAGGGGCGTCGTCCTGGTCTTCTTCACTCCAAGTATCTTACATACTTCTTGAAAAACTTGAGATTCAAAGTTTCTCCCTTGGTCAGAGTGAAGCTCATGAGGAACACCAAATCTGCAGATCCAATTGTTCACTAATTCCTCTGCAACAGTGATTGCTTCCTGGTTTGGAATGGCATATGCTTCGGGCCACTTACTGAAGTAATCCATGACCACCAAAATGTAACGATTTCCTCGGTCTGACACCGGAAAAGGTCCCGCCATATCGATGGCGATTTTTTCAAATGGGGCTCCCACGATGTATTGCTGCATTTCTCCTCTTGTTCTTACCCGAGGACCCTTGCTGCTGGCACAAGTTGTGCATTTACGGCACCAGTCTGCAACATCGTCTCGCATGTGAAGCCAATAGAATCTATCTCTTATTTTTGCCAAAGTTTTATTGACTCCCAGATGTCCTCCTGATGCGCCATTCCACTCCTCGAGAATATCCCTTCGAAGTTTTGTGATAGCACTGCACCAATCCCGACATTACTCGCGTCTGTGTCCAATATGAATCTTTCGCCTGGCTTCGGGTATGTGAGTATTGGTGCTTGGCAAAGTCCTCGTTTTAGTGCGTTGAAATTTTCCTCGCACTTTTCTGTCCAGATAAATGGTTTTCCCTTTTCTGTCAGTTTATGTAGTTCCTTAGCTATGTCGGCAAAATTCCTGACAAAACGCCTATAATAGGTGGCAAATCCCAAAAAGCTTCGAAGTTCATGTTTATCCTTCGGTGTGGGCCAATTCTTAACCGCTGTTATTTTCTCAGCATCTGTTTGAACTCCATTGGATGAAACCACATGTCCGAGATAGTTGACTTGGTCTCTGAACAGTACGCACTTTTTAGGGCTGAGTTTCGGTTAGGCTGTTCTCAACTTTTGGAAAACCTCTCGTAGATTGCCCAGATCGTCCAAATAAACCAGACAAGTCTTCCATGTCAGTCCTCGCAAGACGCATTCCATCAGTCCTTCGAATGTAGCTGGAGCATTACACAGTCCAAACGGCATGACTGTAAACTGCCACAGGCCGTTTCCTACAGAGAAGGCTGTCTTTTCTCGGTCCTCCGGGTGAATTTCGACTTGCCAGTAGCCGCTCTTAAGATCCAAGGTAGAAAACCATTTAGCTCCAGAGAGAGTATCCAGTGTGTCATCGATACGAGGTAATGGGTAGCTGTCCTTTTAAGTGATGTCATTTAGCCGCCGATAATCCACGCAAAATCTTGTACTGCCATCTTTCTTTCTGACTAGAACCACGGGAGACATCCAAGGGCTTTTCGACTCCTCTATAAGGCCTTGTCTTCTCATATCTTAAATCATACCGGCCGCCTCTTCCCGCTTAGCTAGTGGTAGTCTTCTCGGCGGTTGTTTAATTGGCTGGGCATCTTTGGTGTCGATCCTGTGTTGAACGATGTCCGTTTTCCCAAAGTCATCATCTCTCATGGCGAAGATATCACTGAAATCCTCTACTAATTTTCTTGCCTGGAGATACTGTTTTTGTTCAAGACAACTAGTTGAGAGCACTGCGTTTACTAATTTCGTGGCCTTTGGCTTTGGTTTTGGAACCGTTTCGATGTTAGCGCACTCCACTAATGTAATCTGTTCTGCCGGTTCTCCTTTCCCCAAAACCGTATCCTTCTTCAATCGTACTTCTCGTTCGTTAATATTTAGCACTCTCACGAATACCTCCTTCTTGTCGTCGATGCTCACCAGACATTTTCCAATTGCTATATTTTTGCTTCGTTCCGTTTTTTCTGGTTCTATAAGGTAAAATCGGTAGCTCCCGGGATCACCATCGACTATCGCTCGTACCAATTTCTCAGCACACGGAGGAAGCACGGTATCTTCACGAGCGACGACTTTAAGCTGCGAATAACAAGTGGATCCTGTGGCCATTGGAATCTCCTTGTTGTCATATCTCAGTATTTCCTCTCCAATGTCCAGTAGAATTTTATGTGCTTTCATAAAGTCCAGACCGAGAATGCACTCCTCTGTTATATCAGCTAACAGGAACGAATGTGAAAATCCAATGTCAGCAAGAACCACATCCAACATAATTTCCCCGTGTAATCGTACTGGCTCTCCTGTTGCAGTTTTCAGTCTGTATTGGCGTGCGTCTTTCAGCCATTTATCGCCGACCATGTCAGCCTGGATAACAGATTTTGAAACACCAGTGTCTACAGTTATTGTGCATTTTTCAGCTCCAATCTTTCCTTCGATGGCCAGGCTGTTGCCACTTCGCTGCAGTTGTTTGATAGTGGTGATGATGACACCGGGGGCTTCGATTTCCCCGACTAACTCCCGCCCCATGGAGCTAGTCTTTATTCGTTTCCCTGCTGCTGTCTGCGGGGAGACACGGAGTCATTGTTTTCAGCCTCCCTCTGGTCACCTTTCTGCCGATGTCCGCATTTTTCACAGCAAGTTCCGCCACTCCTATTTTCGGGAGACTCTGCTCTCCTTCGCTTGTTCAGAATTAGCACTTTAATTTCTGAATATATATGAAGGTGCCGGAAGGGTGCGATTCAATAAAAGATGAACTTTTCCAAATAACTAACTAATGTTTTATTTTGATTTGATACTTAACCCTTTCGAATATAATTCTAATATAATTTTGATATACTTAATTAAATGAATTTACTTGTTAAGATTTAATATTTTATTTGTTTTTGTTGGAAAAATTACTAACGCCACCTGGATGTCGGGTTGTATGGTTTTCGATGGACCTCTGCAATTAGCTGCCCAAGTGCCAGGAATGTTGCCTGTTGTACTCAGATGCAATAACTTATAGAAGCTGCCTTTGATAGTTGCTGCCTGTGCACTGATTTGCTGCCTGCGCACTGCTTTGCTGCACTGCCTCGCTGCTGGTGTGTTTGTTGTTTCTCAGGGTATCGGGGTCCCTCTCGTGTTCGATGGTTGCTGCAAATCAATTTTTGCGTATTAAGTTTTTGGTGAGAAATCTCACTGTGATTCCCTTTAGAATGCTAACTCAGTACTTTAGCAGATTCTAAGATAGGAAAAAGCTTCAATACCGCTTTTTTTGTTTGAAATTGCTTCGAAAACCTCAAGACGATTTTATATCTTCTAGGCCAATTCGCTAGAAAGACTGAATGCAATCTGATTTAACGCCGTCTGTGCGTCGGTATTTATTTCTACTCGAACCATAGCTGCGGCTATCCTTTGGCAGGGGGCTTCGTTCTCGAAGTACATAATTTCGGGTTTATGTACTAGATCTGCGTGCGATGTCCGATCAGCTGTTCTTGTTTATCTTACGGCTGTCAAATGGAGTTTTCTTGTTTGGGTAAGTATTGCATTTGGATTTTAAGTTTATTTACTAATTTTAGTTTATATTTTCAGGTTTTAGTGGGGGAATGGATTAGGAGGAGCCTGCGATCACTCCATTGAGGTTGCCAGGTGAGTATTTTTTTTTGGAACTTATTTGCAATTTTTAGTGATCTGTTTTTTGTTTACAGACTGTCGATTTGCCGACGGCATTTTGACATCTTCATTAAATGGATTTTCTGGTGGTTTTTTCTTGTTGGTTTTTTTGTCGTTTTGGATTGTTTTCAACGTTTAAAAAAGGTAAGTACTAGTAGATTTAATATTTATATTTAACTAATTCTTTTCTATTTCCAGGTATAAATTCGTTGTTGTTGTTTTTTTTGTAGTGCTGTCTTCTTCCGTGTATGTTTTGTTTTTTGTGATTTTGTGTATTCATGTAGTTTTGTTTATTTATTTAATAAAATTAAAAGATATTGTGAAATTTGGTATTTTATTTATCGATCCCTTGTTCCTTGGTTTTTATTTTTCAGTGTCGCCGGAACATTCTCCCCGCCTTGAAGCGTTAAGCTTCAAAAGTGTTTCGAGAAAGCTGATCAAGATGTTTTTGTTTTCCGGCGGAAACGCCATTGTACTATTTTTTCTTTAGGGTTCGTTGCTGATTGGTGAAAACATTGCATACATTTTTGATTATGACGCCTTACTGCGTTTCGTGCGTTTATTAATTTCCACCACTTTAGGGCTGTCTGTATCTCCTTTGAAGTGAGATAGGGGGGTTTTGGTTTGGATGACTGTAACCATCGTCGACAGTACGCCGTGATTCGAAGCAATTTTGTTAATGATGAATATCTCCCTATGATGTCCTGTTTTGAAGTATCTATATCGACATGTAGATTGGTTGTACCTTTTCGTTGTCCCGTCGTGGTCTCCTGAATCTCTTTCTGTATGGGCCAATTTTCCTTTGATTGTGTGAGCCATTCCGGACCGACCCACCATAATTGGTGTTGTTTGAGGTCACTTGGAGTTAATCCTCGTGTAGCGCAATCTGCAGGATTCTCTTCGGTGCGGACATGGTTCCAAATACTTTGTTCGACTAGTTGGTGTATCTGAGAAACTCTGTTGGCCACAAATGTTTCCCATGATGATGGATGTTTTCTCAACCAGGCGATGACGATTGTAGAGTCGGTCCATGCGTATGTCGTTGATCGCTCGAATTTCATATCATCTCTAACTTGTGCCAGCAATTTGGCTAGTAGGTGTGCTCCGCATAATTCTAGCCTTGGCAAGGAGACTGTTTTTATAGGCGATACCTTGCTCTTAGCGGCTATTAGATGGCAAGCTATGGATCCATCTTTGTTCTGTGTTCGAATGTATACGGCTGCAGCGTAGGCCTTGATGGACGCGTCGCAGAAACCATGTAGTTCAATGCTCTGGCCTTTGCTGTGAGTCTGGATCCATCGGGGAATTTGTATTGTTTGTATTATCGGAAGGGTTGCTCGAAATCCTCTCCATTGCTGTTCAATCGTCTTTGGGACTATTTCATCCCAATCGACTTTGGTTAACCAGAGACTTTGAATTAGCATTTTGGCGTTGATTGTTATCGGTGTGAGCCATCCAATTGGGTCAAACAATCTTGCGATCTCGGATAGCATTTTCCTTTTCGTGAATTCATCTGGAGCTGCTTCCATTGTGACTTTGTATGACAATGTGTCCATCGATGGATTCCACAACAATCCGAGTGCTTTGACGTCTTCATCATTTAGTGTAAGCGGTAGGGAGACCTCTCGATCGGATTCTGGGACTTCTTTTAGTATGGCTTGATGATTTGCTGCCCACTTCCGCAATTCTAGCCCTCCTGATCGTAGGAGCTGGATTATTTGTTTTTGTTTGTCCTTCGCTTCCCCTATGGTGTCTGCGCCGGTCATTAAGTCGTCGACGTAGAAGTCGTTGAGCACTGCGTCTGAACCGAGTGGATAGGTGTCTGACGAGTCTCTCGCCAGTTGATGCATGGTCCTGATCGCCAGGAATGGGGCACTTTTTGTTCTGAATGTTACGGTCCGTAGCCTGTAGTCTTGGATAGGTTGGGTTGGTGATTCTCGCCAGACGATTCGCTGAAACTCGGAGTCGTCAGGATGTACTCGTATTTGACGATACATTTTCTCGACGTCGGCCATATATGCGATGCGGTAACTTCTCCAACGCATGAGGGTGGACATTAATGTTCCTTGTATCACCGGTCCATTCAGTAACACGCTGTTTAGCGACCTTCCATTGGTAGTGGGCCGGGATGCGTCGAATACTACTCGAAGCTTGGTAGTTGTACTGCTTGGTTTAAGGACAGCATGATGAGGCAAATAACAACATCCATAGGTTGTAGTGTTGTTGGGACCTTGGACTTGGAATGCTGACTCTGGGATGTTGGTTGCTACCATGTGCCCTAATGTCAAATACTCACGTATGCATTTGACGTAGTCTGCTTTCAATGCTGGATCTTGTTGAAAGCGTTTTTCCATTTGTAGTAACGTCCGAACAGCTATCTGTCTTGATGCGCCAAGCGATATTTGATTCTGTTGGGCTGCAAATGGGAGTCGAACCTGGTATCGTCCGTCATTGCATCTGGTGATATTGTTGGCGAAGTGGTTTTCGCATTGTATTTCTTCGTTCGTCCACTTGGGTTTTGATGGGATCTCCTCTAACTCCCAGAACCTTTTGAGCTCGTTGTCAGGTGACACCTGCGTGAAGAGCGTTATTGGGTTACTAATTGGTTGTACTGGTGATGCGATTTCTCCAGTGATAATCCATCCGAATACTGTGTTCTGGGCTGCGGTACGGCCGTTTCTGCTTTTTCTTAGTCCGTTCAAGAGGATCTTGGGGTATATGTCTGCACCCAAGAGGATGTCGATGTGACCTGGCTTGTGGTATGTTGGATCGGCTAGTTCGAGTCCCTTCACAAGAGTCCAATCCTGGATGGCACATTCTTTGTGTGGTAGTGGATTGGTGATTTTGTTGATCACTAGTGTTTGGGCCTGGATGCTTTCGGAGTGATGATCTCGAGATTTTAGTAGCAGCGTGACCCAGCTTGTTAGTTTGCCAGCTGGCAAGTTACCGATTACTGTTAAGTCTGTGTGAACTGGCTTCTTCTTGAGTTGCAGGCTTTGCACCACTGATTCACGTACGAATGATGATTGGGAGCCAGGATCGATGAGTACTCTGCAGACTTGCTGTCGTCCCGTTGGAGATATCACTGTTACCAAGGCTGTAGCTAACAATACTTGTTGGCAATCATAGGATGGAGTCTGAAAAAGGCATACTTGTGTTTGATTCGTTGGCAGCTCATTATTCGAGCTTGTTGACGGAACGATGCTGTCGCTGGTTCGTTCTGTTGACGGTGGTCTATGCAGGGTCGTATGATGCGTTTTTCCGCATTGGAAGCATCTACCTTTGCTGGGACACTGTGATGAGCGATGGCCGGTTCCCAGACAATTGATGCATAGATCCTTTGCTTTGACTTCCTTGTATCTCTCATCGATGCTCAATTGTACATATTTGGGGCATTTCCTCATAACATGTGTGCCCTTGCACAGGATGCATGTGCTGTGATTAGCTACGTGGAAGGTTTGCGTTTTTCTTGGATGATCCCTGGATTTACTCTCGTGATGTTCATCCCTTTTATTTGCAGAGTTGTTGACGGCTTCTAACGTCCTGAATCTTGTTTCGAGGAAGGTACGCAGTTGTGGCCATGTCGGAATGGTTTGCCTTGACTTAGTACTCTGGGATTGCTCCCACTGCTCGTGAGTTTCGGTCGGTAGTTTCTGTACAAGCAAATGGATGAGAATAGGGTCCCAATTCTGTGTTGAGATTTTCAGATTCTCAATAGCTGTGAGACATTCGTGGGTCCTTGTCTTCAGCTCCTTGATGCCTTGTGCTGATTCTCTACTTAACTTCGGTTGGCTGAGTAGAATGTCGAGCTGTGTCTTTAATAATGCTCGCTTATTGTCGTAAGTATCAACGAGTAGCTTCCATGCAGGTTCATAGTTGGCATCGCTTACTAATGCATTGCTGAGTAGTCTCAATGCTTCTCCAGATAAATGAGCCTTTAGATATTGGAGTTTTTGAGCACCTGATAATGATGTTTTGTTGTGTATGAGGCTGGTGAATAAGTCCAAGAACGATGGCCATGATGCATAGTCGCCTGCGAAAGTGGGTATTGAGTTTCGTGGAAGTTTTACCTCGTTGTTATGGTGAGCAATTTGACTATTATTTAGATCTGTTGATGACTGCTCGGCTCTTGGGTCTGCGGCTGGACGGATTTTGAGGTATTCTTCGTTGATTGCGGAATAGGTGTTTATGTAAGTTTCTTCCACTTCTGCGTACCAATCGTCCTTGAAGTATGGATGCTTGTGTTCGGCTTCACTCAGCGTTTTGCTCATTATTTCCTTTTCGTTATTGCGAAACGTTTTCCAGTCGTCATCGAGCCCGTCGAGTTTCTTTTGGAAGTATGTTTCCGTTTTCCTACTTGGGCCATCCTTGGAAAAGTTGCGATATGCCTTCTCGATGCGTTCTCGAAGTCGTTTTTGATGATCGAGTAATTCTTCCATGTTTCTGATTTGCGGCTTGAGTTATCTTATTGAATCACTATCCGGCTCGAAGGACCAATGTTCAGAATTAGCACTTTAATTTCTGAATATATATGAAGGTGCCGGAAGGGTGCGATTCAATAAAAGATGAACTTTTCCAAATAACTAACTAATGTTTTATTTTGATTTGATACTTAACCCTTTCGAATATAATTCTAATATAATTTTGATATACTTAATTAAATGAATTTACTTGTTAAGATTTAATATTTTATTTGTTTTTGTTGGAAAAATTACTAACGCCACCTGGATGTCGGGTTGTATGGTTTTCGATGGACCTCTGCAATTAGCTGCCCAAGTGCCAGGAATGTTGCCTGTTGTACTCAGATGCAATAACTTATAGAAGCTGCCTTTGATAGTTGCTGCCTGTGCACTGATTTGCTGCCTGCGCACTGCTTTGCTGCACTGCCTCGCTGCTGGTGTGTTTGTTGTTTCTCAGGGTATCGGGGTCCCTCTCGTGTTCGATGGTTGCTGCAAATCAATTTTTGCGTATTAAGTTTTTGGTGAGAAATCTCACTGTGATTCCCTTTAGAATGCTAACTCAGTACTTTAGCAGATTCTAAGATAGGAAAAAGCTTCAATACCGCTTTTTTTGTTTGAAATTGCTTCGAAAACCTCAAGACGATTTTATATCTTCTAGGCCAATTCGCTAGAAAGACTGAATGCAATCTGATTTAACGCCGTCTGTGCGTCGGTATTTATTTCTACTCGAACAATAGCTGCGGCTATCCTTTGGCAGGGGGCTTCGTTCTCGAAGTACATAATTTCGGGTTTATGTACTAGATCTGCGTGCGATGTCCGATCAGCTGTTCTTGTTTATCTTACGGCTGTCAAATGGAGTTTTCTTGTTTGGGTAAGTATTGCATTTGGATTTTAAGTTTATTTACTAATTTTAGTTCATATTTTCAGGTTTTAGTGGGGGAATGGATTAGGAGGAGCCTGCGATCACTCCATTGGGGTTGCCAGGTGAGTATTTTTTTTTGGAACTTATTTGCAATTTTTAGTGATCTGTTTTTTGTTTACAGACTGTCGATTTGCCGACGGCATTTTGACATCTTCATTAAATGGATTTTCTGGTGGTTTTTTCTTGTTGGTTTTTTGTCGTTTTGGATTGTTTTCAACGTTTAAAAAAGGTAAGTACTAGTAGATTTAATATTTATATTTAACTAATTCTTTTCTATTTCCAGGTATAAATTCGTTGTTGTTGTTTTTTTTGTAGTGCTGTCTTCTCCCGTGTATGTTTTGTTTTTTGTGATTTTGTGTATTCATGTAGTTTTGTTTATTTATTTAATAAAATTAAAAGATATTGTGAAATTTGGTATTTTATTTATCGATCCCTTGTTCCTTGGTTTTTATTTTTCAGTGTCGCCGGAACACGCTTTCTGCAATTCCTTTGCAAATGACCCGGTTCACTACAGTTCCAGCATCGGAGTCGACCGCGTACTTCCGTTGCATTCATTCTGTTGCAACTACCCTTCTTGATGCTTGCCTCGCTGCCTCGTATGCCAGAGTATATGCCAAAACTTCTGCGGTATTCTTCTTTCCGGCCAATCTGGCTGCCTGTTGTAGATCTCGGTCAGCAAAAGAGTTAAGGAAAGCCTCTCTTGCTACTTCGTTGATGTAGTCTTGGCCGAAGCTAGGATAAGCCAGATGCACTAACCTCTCGATATCGGAGCATAGTTGTTGTAAAGTTTCTCCTGGCTTTTGAAGTCGATTGCGAAGTTTAAGTCGATAAACCTCTTGCATGTGCTGATCGCCGTAACGCATTTCCAGTGCTTGAACTAAGAACCCGTAGCTGTTGCGATGTTCTGCTGGTATTGACTGCAATATTTCTGCTGCTGTGCCCCTTAGTGACAACGTTAAGGCCGTTGCTTTCTCCTCCTCAGTCCAGAAATTGCCTGCTGCTGCTTCGAATTGGAGCTTATAAGTAGACCATGGGCTTTGCCCGCCGAAAGTTGGAGGCTGCAGTTTTCTAACTCCGATGACTTCGTGAGATGCCGTCGCTGGGTGGTGAATCTTTACTCTTTCTAGCTCGGCTCTGACCGATTCTAGCTCAATCTTCAACTTTTCATCATTTTCCCTCATGGAATTTTCGAGCTTTTCCAGATCATTCTTTACATTTGCTTTAATGGAAGATTCGAGATTTTCCAGATCATTCCTCACATTTTCCTTTACGTTATCCAGCTTTTTATCAACAGAGAGTGACATTAGTTCGAATTTCTGCTCCATCTGGTTTCTCTGTTCTTCCATAGACTCTTTGAGTTCTGCTAACGAGCGTTCATGAGTTACTGCTAACAATTTCTGTTCATCTTTTAACGCCAACACTTCCGCCGTGATCACTTCCTTCACCTCTGCCGATGCACGTTCTTGCGCTGCGGATGACCGTTCTTGCGCTTCCCTCATCTCGGCTGTCGCTTCTTTCATCTCTGCTGATGCACGTTCTTGCGCCTCTTTCATCACCATCAATGTCTTAAGAAGTTCTGCCATACTCACTGTCGCTTCTTCTGGCTCTGCTTCTACCTCGCCTTCAAACATGTAGGTTTCAGGATCCTTACCTTCGTTCACCATAGCTTCTCGAAGCAGGACGGTTAGGGAACTTTTAGCCCCCACCGTTGACAACGAGCGTTAACTTAATTCTTTTTTCAACTCTACAGTGCGCAAATCCACTAGCTTTCGACCCATTTTATTAATAATTCCTTATTTCTCACGCACAAAATTTAAATTCCAATCACAATTATTGTTCAAGTTCACTTATTTCACTTATCTCTTAATTAATCCCACTTCTGACACCAATTGTTAGGTTTTTACGGCTTAACGGATTCGTAGGATTAATTAAGGAATACACTTTTTAATTATCCACACAATAATTTATTTATTACAAACCGAAACACAATTTAATTACAAACACAATTCTTACAGTTCACTATAATCACTTTAAATTTAATAACTCGCACTATTAAACTCTATCTATCGCTTTATAGTTCACTTTTAAATCACCACTTTTCACTGTTTTCACTTTAGAACACTTTTATCACCTTTCAAATCAAAACTGACTCTCTCAGCGCCTGCAAGTCGCTTTTTATATCCAAGCTCCACCTTTATTTAACTTCTGGAACCTTCTCGAGTCCTTTTTCTCGAGCCTAGTAGTATGTTCTTTTCTTTTCGTCCAGAAGCTTGAAGTTGTCTTCACTTATCGCTCGTTCCAATTTTAGTTCAGTACATAAATCACATTGATTATAGAGTAAGTAGATATGGACAAACATCTTTCCAGCTGGTTTGTTAGATGGCGATAGTTGTACCGATTCAAGTTTTAGTGATAGGAATTTTTGTTTTAAACCTCTAAAATCAATGGGAATGGGTTTTCAACATCAGTTTAATAATATAAATAATAATATTTCTTTATGAGTGCATAATAATCATAAAATAGACACATTTTTTAATTTTGTTATTTTTTAGTAAAAATTGAAAAAAGGTTTGCGCCTGAATTTAAAAAAGCATTTCAAAGCCCTTGACATGCCTTGACGCATGTTAGAAGAAAAGCCAAAAGTTTCGGATCTAAAAATAAATTCCTGCGCGGGTATTCCTTTTGTTTTGCTTTGGAAGGGGGTGGGTGGGCTGAAACTACGATGATTTCTTGGTCGCTGGCTGAAATTTATCAATGAATTAATGAATGGGAAGAGAGATTTAATAGGAAATTTTGCATCGCGTTTTTTTTAATTTGAGAAAAATGAAATAGGTTTTTTTAGCAAAAATTCATGTTTTTGTGTATTTATTTTATTATTGCTTACAGAGAAAATTTAAGCCATTTAGTTTGGGTCAATTTAAATATAATATGTTTACTTACAATAATAGAATTATAATAAAGAATATCAGAATTATCGTTTAAAACTCTACTTCATATTTCTCAAGATTAGGTAGTCGTCTATGAAGGAAGAAAGGTTCCGATTTTGAAAGATTTTTTTAAATGTTATTGTATAGGGTAATTGTTTACTTTATTAGTCCGCCCGTCCTCTGCTCTGGGAGCAGCAATAAAAGATTGTTCCCAATTCGAGAATGAGGTAGAGGTTGGGTGGGAGAGTTTTTGGGCCTTACAATCCAGCGTCAAAGTCATTACTGCAATAACTGCTTATTAAAGTCATAAAATAATACTTGTAAAAAGGTGATTTTTACAAAATTTCAATAGTGAATAACTTTTTAAGGGATGACCAAGGGCTAATTCCAAAAGAAACGTGTTCAGGTCAACCTCCCTTATTACCCCCACTTCTACGCCCTGGAAGTGGGGTGATATAGTAAATAATTACCAAAAACTCTAAGAATTTTGGTATATTATGTTCATGTATATATCAAACTTATTATACAACTGGAAGCCTGCCGTGAAAATCCATAATTAGTGGCCGGTGCCTCAGCACAAAAACACACTTGTTTTGTGCGACAAAAAGATTGCAAACAAGTAGGAATTCTTGATGTTTAGGTTGTAACGGGAGCCAATATCAAAAAAGAAATTTGTAAATGTAGAAATATTGTGTAATTATAAGCATGATGAGGGATCGCAGGCTCTTGCTTGGGTCGACCAGTTTTAATGAAGGTGCTTGGTTTTAGTACTAGAAGAACAGACGAAGAAAAATCGAGAATAAAAAACTCTAGTAATGTACCTATAATTTAACCAAAAATTGATATTCAATATTCATCATACTGGGTTGTTGGGCATGTAAGCCTTATAGTCCATCCACACGACACACACTTTGTTCGCGCGAGCTTAGTTTCCATAAACTTTTATCCGTAAAACCAAGGATAGCCGCTGGAAAGGTGCCCACGTCGGCCGTTTCATTCAAACATCAAAGTGCGCCGGACTAGAGCCACTGTCGAATAGACCCACTATTAAACATCAAATCCACTTCAGCTAGTTTATTAATAAGTTCTATAAATAATTCGACAGTATTTTCATTCATTTTTAATATATTTTTTAGTTCAAGGGTAAATTTTTTTTAAATGCTTGTCATTTTCTTAACAGTTATTACTTTGCAAATCACTGCGTTGATTGAATAGATAGAAAAACCGCCCCTCTTCAAAACTACACACATTTTTGCAGAAAATTAACAGCAGAGTTATGCGGGCAACGGAAAAAGTGAAAAATTCGACGCCTGATGTAAAACATCTCAGTTCTAAAGAACTGATTTGAGAGCTTCGTTTGTGGCTATTCAATCAAGCCAGTACTGGATGGCGTCGAATCACGGCGGGCGTTACCCAAGGGTCGATTCTCTCACCTGATCTCTTTCTAATATTCATTAGTGATCTGCTCTCAATCCGCTCCAACCCAATTCGTAGGTGTGCCTACTTCTACGCCTTCCTAAATATAAGACAAGCACGGACCAGATCTTGTCGAATAGAGTGTGAACTCTCATCCCTACGAAAACTTGTACCATCGTTCTCTTTACCTCAGTGGGCAAAAAGAACGTAATAGCTGACTCATCTCTTAACATCTTAAGGTACAAATCCACCAAGGCAAACAAACATTTGCTCGCGGGCAAAATTCGCAGCTATGCACATCTGAAACATCATCTTTTTACGTAATTATCACGTCAAAAGCCTGCGAGCAAATGCCTTGGTGAATTCGTACCTTTAGCCATAATCAGGGGCCCTACTCCCTATTACAATATTGTTAAATCCGATCCGAAAACGAAACAGCTTTCAAGTAAAAATTTGCCAATATCGTTAAATTTTCATGTAAAATGAATGTTAATATTGTAATAGAAAATACGGTTTCAGCATTTCGTTAAAAAAATGACAATATTGTAATAGAGAATAAGGTCCCAGATCTGCGATGGAGTAATTACATATTCCAAATCGCCAAACAAGCTTATCAATGCCTGAGATTTCTCAAGGGATGCAAGCTCCTCCTTCAGCCAGCTGCCCTGACTACAATCTACAAGTCCTACATTCCGCCTTGTATTTAATTTTATTGAATATAACTCATATATCTTGGCAGAAATTATATTCCCACGGCCACACCCCATACGACACATGACCCCAAACCCAAAGTCCACGAACCTTCCGGCACAAGCCACCATCGATGACCTCGATACTTCGGGATTATCCTGCTAACAGACGCTTAGTTAGCAATATTGTAACATTATTAATATTAAGTAAGTCAGGTGTATATATATATAGATTTTCGAGGGATATCGAATCAGACCACTATTTGCGGGTCCCTTTTCGTCCCTCTGCCTAGAGTCATCTTATTGGGGTTGCAGTGGGTTGTCCCATTGCTCCCTTACTTCGACTCCCCTAGTTATCGCAAGCAGCTGATTGAAGGGAGTCTGCCTCATGTCCTCCATCCACTGGAGTCCAGTTATGGCATCCCTTTTCCTCGCCACCGCCGGACAGTGACACACTATGTGTGTGGCCGTCTCAGGTTCCTCCAGGCACATCCGACAGGTGTCATCCTCCAGAATTCCCATTCTTTTTAGGTGATACCTGAAACATCCGTGTCCTGTAATCAGTGCCACCAACCATCTGAGGGTTCTCCTTTGCATATGCAGGATCCTTCTTCTGGCTGCGGTAATCGGCAGCGTAAGCACCATCTTAGCCTGCCTACACGTGGTCATAGCGTCCCACCGTCTCCGGTGTTCCTCAGCGACCCATTTCTCGATGTAGTTCCTTACCAACCCTCTGCCAATGGCAGAGTATGGCTCCGGTCCCCAGAATTCCGAGGTTGACCCCTGTTTTGCCAGGTTGTCAGCCTTTTCGTTCCCATCGATGCCTGTATGTCCTCTAACCCAAGCTAGCGTCACGTTGTTTTGTTGCGCACACCTGTTCAGTTTTTGGACACATTCCAACGCCAGAGACGCATTAATCTCTGTCTGGTTCATGCGCTTAATCACAGCCTGATTGTCCAGTGCTATAAGGATACTTCTTCCCTGCACCTGACCCTCATTTATGTGATCCAGCGCGTGCAGCAGAGCAAGCATTTCCGCCTGGTAGACTGAGGTGTAATTCCCCAAAGCCAGAGAGCAGGTCAGATTTAAGTCCTCCGAGAAGACTCCCGCACCTGCTCTGCCGTCAATCTTGGATCCGTCCGTGAAGATATATATGTCTTCCGGTCTCCCTTCGGGGAGCGTTCCGTTCCCTATGAGGGTTTTATGATATCTTTCGGTCACCCTCATTTTTGTGATCCCTTCCATGGGCATCATGAGCTCCCTAATCCCTTTAATGCGATCCAGGATCTTCATGTGCCCATATAAGGTTCCTGACGCCTGCCATGCGGCATCCCGTCTCATCCGAATCGCTGAGGCTGCCGCAGTCTTCATCACCTGGAGGTCTAACGGCAGCAGACCTAACAGCGCCTCCAATGCCGCGGTGGGTGTGGTGCGGAAAGCACCGCTCACACCTACGCAGGCCATTCTTTGCACCTTGTCCAAATGCCTCTTGACGGTTTTCTGTGTGGCTTTAGTCCACCAGACCACCGAGGCATAAGTTATGATGGGTCTCACCATCATGGTATATGTCCAGTATGCTAACCTTGGTGAGATACCCCACCTTAGTCCACATACTCTTCTGCACTGGTGAAGCACCCTTGTCGCCTTCTTAATCTTCTCTTCAACGTGGTATTTCCAGGTTAGTCGCGAGTCCAAGTATACACCCAGATACTTGACCATCCCAGACACCTTGATCCTCGATCCAAAAAGCATGAGGGGCTGAAAATCCAGATCTTTAATCTTCCTAGTGAAGATTATCGCGTCTGTCTTATTAGCATTTATGGTGAGGCCCTGTTCCGTACACCACTGCTCAACCACTTGGAGTGCATTCCTCATGATATCTGCCGTAGTGCTCATAAACTTGCCACGTGCCACAATCGCTACATCATCTGCATACCCAACGGTATGCACGCCCATTTCCTCTAGCCGCCTGAGCAGAGTGTCCACAGTGATGTTCCACAGGAGGGGCGATAGCACCCCGCCCTGTGGGCATCCCTTGCTGACCCTCCCTCGAAGCCGCGAGTCTCCTGTCTGAATCCTTACCGCTCTGTTTTTCAGCATGCTGTCCACCCACCTTACAATCATAGGGCTGACCTCTCGCCTCACCAGAGCATCTTTGAGTTTGTTGAACTGTATCTTGTCGAAGGCGCCTTCGATGTCCATAATAACGGCCATCGCTATGCCTCCGGTATACAGTTCCCCCTCGGCTACTCGCACCAGTTGGTGAAGTGCCGTTTCTGTAGATCTGCCAGCCTGGTAAGCGTGCTGGCTTCTACTTAAAGGGTGCCTCCTTAGCATAGTACTCTCCAGGTGGTCTGCCACCACTCTTTCCATTGTTTTCAACAGAAAGGATGTTAGGCTGACTGGCCTGGAGGACTTCGCCTCGGTGTAGTCCTTCTTGCCTGGCTTAGGGAGAAATACCACTTTGGTTTCCCTCCACACCGCCGGAATGTATCCTGTTGCTAGACAGGTAACGAATATTCCCCTAAGCCTGGGTGCAATGACATCTTTGCCCCATTGAAGCAGCGCAGGGAATATTCCGTCACGCCCCGATGTCTTGAAGGGAGAGAATGTGTCTATTGCACGTCTCACCCCTTCCTCCGTCACCACCCCGTTAGCCTCCTCTCGGTTCATCCTTGTAGCCATTCTGTTACGAATAGTCCAAGATTTACCCGAGACATAGCTGCCAGGAAAGTGAACTTCCATCAGGATCTTGTTGGTTTCCTCCAGCGTCTCCGTCATCCTCCCCGACGGGTCACGAACGAGTCCGACTTTGGAGACCGGGTCCCTGGAGATCATTTTCTGAAGTCTGCTGGCCTCAGATATGCTCTCCATGCTCGAGCAGAAGTTCCTCCACGACTCCCTTTTCCGTCGTCGCAGAGTTTGTTTCATTTCTCTTTTCTTGGCTTTGTAGTTCTCCCAGGCAACCGGGTCATTGCACCTCATCGCTTGGTTGAAAGCCTTTCTGACCTCTTTCTTCAGTTTCTCCAGCTCCCTACACCACCAGGGTGTGGGATCATGGTCATCCACTGACGTAAGAGGACACGCCACTCGAAAAGCGTTCTCTATCGCTGTCTGCAGGACATGCAACTGAGACTCTGCTTCTCTTGTGGTTTTCGGTGCCCTTGGCACGCGCTCCCCGAGATTCCTGCGCAACATTTCAGTATATCTAGACGTGTCCGTGTTGCGGGGAATTCTCGTTGTTCTAATTCCGTCTCCCCTGCCCGGGGTTCCGTACTCTATCTCAAATGAAATGGCTCTGTGATCTGACATAGTCGTCCGATCCATCACCTCCCAGTTGGTCAATCTTGTCAACATCCGGTTGCTGCATAGAGTTATATCTATGACTTCCCTTCGTCTAGCATCGACGAAGGTTGGTTCTACCCCTCTATTTGCAATAACTAGATTGTTGCATTCCACAAATTCGAGCAAAGCCTCTCCTCTATGGTTGTCGTTGGTGCTCCCCCACACCGTGTTGTGTGCATTTGCGTCGCAACCAACTATTAACCCTGTGCCTTTTTCGCCACAGGTAATAACCAGAATTTCCAACTCCCTGGTGGGCGGAGGATCTGGCGAATCGTACGGAAGGTAGGCTGAGGCTAGAATGAAAGCCCCACTTCCAGTACCTACGCGTACTGCTGTGAGATCTGGTGTGCACAAGTGCGGCAGTAAAACCGCCTGCACTCCGTGTTTCACCAGCACACACGTCCTCACTCTTTCATTCGCATTGGGAACGTACAGAGTGTCAAAGCCCCCAGATAGTCCCCTAATCCTACCCTTGTAGATCCAGGGTTCCTGTATGAGAGCAATATCCAGCTTCATCTCACCGAAGCCTCGCGTCATCATTGCTGATGCTGCTCTGCTATGGTGTAGATTCAACTGGCAAACCTTTAATTGCCGGAACTGGCCCACCTCCCGCCCAGCTGACGAGGATTCCATTTCACTGGTCCCCTTGTTCAGCTGCCTTTCCGGCCGGCTCTACCATTTCCTCCGGCTTGTCCTTCTGGAATCGCACGTAGGCAAGGTCCAGCCCGCAGTTGAGTTTCCCCCCTGCACGCCTGACCGCCTCCGCCTCCTCCTTCGGACACCATACGGTGAGAATGGTACCGCCGTTTTTCGCGTCACCATATCTGCCTATGCGACTGACCCTCCACTTAGAAGTGTCCGTCACACAGGCATTTTGACGGCGTAATCTGGCTAGGATGGTTTCCTTGCTCTCCGGCGAACCGGGAACTCGGATGATCATCCTCCTCACATCCTTAAGGATGTGAAGGCGCTCCACTCTCAGATTGACTCCTTCCCATAGGTCAGTCATCTTTCCGACAGCTTCGTACAGCCAGGCCTTGGATTTTTGGTTCACGCACCTGAGTGCAATGACCCCGTCCTCCAAGTCTACCTCGGTAATACCGATGTCGCCAGCGTTGTCAGGCAGAGAGTCTAGTGCCTTGAGCAGGGCCGCTTTAAAAACGGTTACCTGCTTCGTGCTCAGACCCTCCTCCCTTCCATCGTCGGTCACACCCAAACGGAGGTCACAGCCTGCTATGCCTGCGTAGGTATTCTCCGCCACAGGCTCCGCACGCACGACCCCCGAGACAGAAGGGTTGACTCCTCCCTGTTTTACAGGTTGAGGTTGTCCACCCTTCCTTTCCCTGGCCTTATCCTCCCCTTCGACAGTAGTACCCACGGCTGAGGTGCAGAGACTTTCACCTCTAAACCTCTTCGTGGGTCCCACCTCCTCCGGAGTGGACTCGGCGGATCCCCCAACAGAGGAAGTTGCCTTCTTCTGTTTTCTGCGCTCCCTCTTCCTCTTCTGCTTCAGCTGCTTTCGCAGCCTCACATCCGAGTCGGATTCCTGCGCTAACGTAGGCCCAGAGCCGGCTGACCTCTTGACACATTGCTGCATCGCATTGTCCACCTTCTCTGAGCATACCTCCAGGTTCAGCTTCACTAGCTCGCTCGCCGCCGCTTCTACGCTTTCCTGCGTGACTGCGTTGACATGCGAGTCGTCCACCTCCCTGTTCCTCTTAAGCAATAGATGGCCTCCCCCAGAATCCATGAGGCCGACCTCCGTAGAGGGTGGATTTCCCTGGCTTGCAGGTTTACCACCTGGGGTACAAATTCCCATTGTTGTGTCCATTGCTTTTAAGTATCTATCTTAGTCAGGGCGTCCTAACGGGACCACACAAGCCTCACCACCACGTCAAGGTGTAGATACATCGGTGAGGAAGTCAGGTGTAAGCTTTTCTTTCATCTTTGGAAAAATTAAATTAAAGAACAGAGCTTCAGTTTCGGTTTAGTCTTTATCAAAATGGTGGTAATTACTATTATTTATTTATTTGTTTTTATATGAAAAAAACCAAGCTTTGTTTAATTGTCCTCTCAATTTATTTTAACTCATCGTTAAAATAAACTCGTCCTAAATCCTTAACTTTTGTTGTAATAAAAAAAACTTTACATTTAATTGTTTTTGACGGTTGCGTGGCGCGAACCGATATTACCCTAAAAATTAGCTTGCCTTGACTGGACAAAGTGCAAAACGAAGAAGGTGCATTGGTGATAGCACCCTTTTGCTCCTTTATATACTATTCAAGCTACTGTAGAAATGTAGCAGCCCTCGCTAATTTTTACCGCTTTTACCTACATGCAAATTCCCAAGACTAGCCAACTCGGCCCATCCCAGGCCCACTACATACCTTCCCTACGTTGATAAGTAGAACACACAGTCGGTGTTGCTGGGACCATATAACACCTCACAGATAAAACCCAAGGTTCATCGAAATCTACTGACGCACTATCCAGACTAACCTAAACTTATTAATAGACATTGCATCCTGACTTGAAGGACATGACATACAAAGGGTGCGAAGGGTTGGACTTGACCATGACCATAAATAACGATAAATAAAATCAAAAATAAAAATTATTTAATTATTTTATATACATATGTATGTATGTATGTACATATATCAATAATAATACAATTATCCGGAAAAATTTCAAATTTCTACGAACTAAAATACCTGAGAAAAAAATCTAAAAATTTGTCATTCAAAATTCCTTAAATGAAATAATCCCTGAAAACCCATTTCAATTTTTTCAACATAATAAAAAACGCTTGATGCCAAATTTCCCATTAAAATTATTTCGCCCATTCATTTCATGCCCTCATTGTCAAATTTCACCCATCGAAATCATCATTTTTTCATCCTCCTTACCCTTCCTGAGCAAAACAATAGGAATAAGCGCATAGTAATCTATTTTTAGATCCACCAGCACTAAAATCAAAGCCGCAGCTTCTGATTTTTTTTCAAATGCGCGAAGGGCTTTAACTTGAACAAGATAAAGTTTATTTCGGAAACTAACCATATATAGCGGAGCATAAAACCCTGCGATACTAGCGCACCCAGCTCGTGGTGCCGTAACTGGAAGTTAATTTGACTCGCGTTTGTCCATATCTACTTAGTGGCCTCGATTCCCAGATCCGACGGGAGGGAAGTGAGTTGCGGATTTGACACTTTGCGATTCTCAGATCCGCAACCCCGAATTTCTTTTTGACATTTTCCGCGCTGTAAAAGTGTGATCCGCAACAAAATTTCTGCGGATTTGAACGACTTATGCCGACAATCATCACAGTACATTAGAAGTGATTATAGTGAACTGTAAGAATTGTGTTTGTGTTTTGGTTTGTAATAAATAAATTTTGTGTGGATAATTCAAAAGTGTATTCCTACGAATCCGTTAACCCGTAAAAACGTAACAATTGGTGTCAGAAGTGGGATTAATTAAGAGATAAGTGAAATAAGTGAACTTGAATAATAATTGTGACTGGAATTTAAATTTTGTGCGTGAGAAATAAGGACTTATTAATAAAATGGGTCGAAAGTTAGTGGATTTGCGCACTGTGGAGTTGAAAAGAGAATTAAGTAAGCGCTCGTTGTCAACGGTGGGGGCTAAAAGTTCCCTAACCGCCCTGCTTCGAGAAGCTATGGTGAACGAAGGTAAGGATCCTGAAACCTACATGTTTGAAGGCGAGGTAGAAGCGGAACCAGAAGAAACGACAGTGAGTATGGCAGAACTTTTTAAGACATTGATGGTGATGAAAGAGGAGGAGTTTGGGCTAGGACAGCAAAGTGTGCGGACGTGTGCTGTTCCGGTCCTTGAAAAACGCGCCGAAGAAAAAAAAAACAAAAAGCAAAACAAGTTGTGAACTGTGAAAAAGAAAAAAAAATTGTGGAAAAAATAAAAACTAAAAACGTGCACAAAAAAACACACAATAAAAAAACAGTGTCATAAAAAACGAGCGCAGTCTAACGCGAAGGCCCATCACCCTTCACTAGACACGACCGGACCGACGAACGGCGCAAGTAAGTACCCTTGCTACCTACCCTCTCTCGCATCTGGGTCCTGCAGGTGCCGCGGCTAAAATCTGTCGGTCGATAAAATTTGCCCCGTCTCAAAAGGCATAACACTTTGACGCGGACAAATTTTATTGACTCTGATGGTTGCGGCAAATGTAATGTCGGGAAATATCCTCGAAAACGTGGCGATTGAGCCCGCACAACCGAAGTCCCGTTACAAGTCAAATTTTGCTATTGATTTTTGTAACATTCGTGGACTTCATGCGAATTTTTCTTTTGTTGAGTGCCACTTATGATTTGTTGAGTGCCACTCAGATTTTAACTCTCTTTGGGTTAAAATCATATTCCAAAGCCACGTCATATTCTTCTGCTTCCTATACAGAAGTCCTAACATAAGTAACGAAGCCTCCACTTCATCTTTTGATACCATTTCCGAACAAATCTCGGGATTTTTGTCGTCCAATCCTGAGTGTGAAATCATCGTTGCGGGTGATTTCAAAGTTCACAACGCAAAATGGCTGACTTACTCAAATGGCACCAGTGTCTCTGGCAAGGACGTCGAGCTCTTTGCAGACGCCAATAATTTGCATCAAATTGTGGATCATCCCACAAGAGTCCCTGATGTTGCTGATCAAGGAACCTATCTCCTTGATCTTTTTTTAACTTCTCATCCAGCGCGTTACTCCGTCGAAGTTGATTCACCTCTCGGCAATTCGGACCACTCCTTAGTTAGCACTAGTTTCCCATTCAAATTTCCCACCCCTCCCAAACCAGTTAAAAGAACTGTATGGCATTATGGGAAGCCCAATTGGCTGGGGCTTATTAATTTTTTCCAACCTACTGACTGGAACCAGTGTTTCCGAAACAAAAACGTCAACTTTGCCGCTATCCGTATCTCTAGGATCATAAAGGCAGGAATGCATTTGTTCATTCCTCAGTCTACCAAATCTGTGAAGGCTAAGCCCAACAGATGGATTAATCAGGAGTGTATGAATGCAATCAGAAATAAAGAAGCCGCCTTTCGAGCTTACAAGAGCTCCCCTAGTGAATCGCTCCGTGTAGAGTATATAAAACTAATAAATTCCTGTAAAGTCACTATCAGGAATGTCAAAAATTCATTTGACAACAAGTTGAGAAGTAAACTCCTTAATGCAACCTCTGGTAGCAAGAACTTCTGGTCCTTGGTAAGCTCCATTAAGAAGAATTTCACTTCATCCACAACTCCTTCATTCATTCACGATAAGAAGGTGATAACAGACAGAAAATCCAAGGCCGATTTTTTAGCATCTCTGTTTGCTTCTAATTCTTCTTTACCCCAAACTGATATGCTACCCCCGGTTCTCGAGCACAGCGCTCATTTAATGGACAGGGTTTCTTCAGGACTCGTGAGGTGTATAGGCGCCTCAAGGAGCTCGATATCAATAAATCCACTGGACCCGATAATATACCCCCTATCGTCTTAAAACAATGCGCCTCACCTTTGGCTAAACCTCTGCGCAAACTTTTTGCCCTATCATACTCTTCCGGAGTCTATCCAGACTCTTGGAAACTTGCCCATGTACAGCCAATACCGAAAAAGGTGACTCCAGCGACCCCTCTAACTACCGCCCAATAGCAATTACTTCTATTCTCTCCAAAACGGAGGAGACGATAATAAACAAAAAACTTATGGGATATCTAGAACCCAACCTACTCATAAACGACAGACAGTATGGCTTCCGTCACAGAAGATCCACTGGCGATCTTTTATTTTGTCTTACAGAACACCTCAGCCGAAGTTTGCATGGATCAGGTGAATCCAGTCTGGTTGCTTTGGATATCTCCAAGGCTTTTGATAGAGTTTGGCACTTAGCCTTGTTAGCTAAACTCAAAGCTATTGGAATCGACTCACTTTTACAGAAGTGGATTGAGAATTTACTTTCCAGCCGTTTAATTAAGATATTATTGGATGGCATCAAATCTGAACCCCACCCTATCTCTGCGGGGGTCCCCCAAGGGTCAATTTTATCACCAGCCCTATTTCTTATCTTTATAAATGATCTACTTTCAATCCCCTCCAACCCACTTCTCAGCTTCGCTGACGAGGGTACCCTGCGTAACTCTTACAGCTACGATACAAGACAGACTCATGCCAGATCCTGTCTTGATGATCGTGAACTAATGTTCAACTCTATTAATAACGACATTGAACTTATTCTAGAGTGGGGAACAAAGAATCGTGTCGAATTCAACCCCTCCAAAACCAAGTACTGTCTTATTTCCAAGAAAAAGATCAACACCTCACCATCCTTGACAGTGGATGGCGTGGAACTAAAGACCGACCCATCCCTACACATCTTAGGCGTGACATTAGCCAAAGACTTGCGTTGGAATGACCACATATTCCAAATCGCTTGGGATTTCTTAAGAGGTGCAAGTTCCTCCTCCAGCCATCGGCCCGCGCTGTTATTTATAAATCCTACATTCGGCCTCTTCTCGAATATAACTCCCTCGTCTGGGGCGGCGCGTCGATAACCACCTTGGCATGGTTAGATAAGGTCCAAAAAAGGCCCTTAAATTAATTGATGACGACACCGCCTGCTCCACCATCGACCCCTTGAGCCACCGTAGGAATGTAGCAGCACTAACAAAATTTTATCGCTACTATTATAGCGACTGTTCCTCCGAAATAAACGCTCTCCTGCCTCCACGGCAATCTTATAACCGCAACACCAGATTAGCCCACTCGTCTCATTCCCTTTACCTACAACTCCCCCTTTCACGCACTCAACAAGATATGAATTCGTTTGTTAATAGAACAACTCGATTGTGGAATAATCTCCCGTACCAAGCCTACTGCTGGACATTGCACCATGACGTGACAAATGACATGACGGACTGGTGGTACAAAGGGTGACTCCTGAGTTTAGCACTGCCACATAAAAAAAAAGAGGCGCAAGAACGTGCATCAGCAGAGATGAAGGAAGCGCAAGAACGTTCATCAGCAGAGGCGAAGGAAACGATCACGGCGGAAGTGTTGGCGTTAAAAGATGAACATAAATTGTTAGCAGTAGCTCATGAACGCTCGTTAGCAGAACTCAAAGAGTCTATGGAAGAACAGAGAAACCAGATGGAGCAGAAACACGAACTAATGTCACTCTCTGTTGACAAAAAGCTGGATAACGTAAAGGAGAATGTAAAGAATGATCTGGAAAATCTCGAATGTTCCATTAAAGTAAATGTAGAGAATGATCTGGAAAAGCTCGAAAATTCCATGAGGGAAAATGATGAAAATTTGAAAATTGAGCTAGAATCGGTCAGAGCCGAGCTAGAAAGGGTAAAGATTCACCACCCAGCGACAGCGTCAAATGAAGTCATCGGAGCTAGGAAATAGCAGCCTCCAACTTTCGACGGGCAAAGCCCATGGCCTACTTATAAGCTCCTATTCGAAGCAGCAGCAGCAGGCAATTTCTGGACCGAGGAGGAAAAAGCAGCGGCCCTAACGTTGTCACTAAGAGGCCCAGCAGCAGAAATACGGCGATCAGCACATGCAAGAGGTTTATCGACTTCAACTTAGAACTAGACTTCAAAAGCCAGGAGAAACTTTACAACAACTATGCTCCGATATCGAGAGGTTAGTGCATCTGGCTTATCCTAGCTTCGGCCAAGACTACATCAACGAAGTAGCAAGACAGGCTTTTCTTAACTCTTTTGCTGACCGAGATCTACAACAGGCAGCCAGATTGGCCTGAAAGAAGAATACCGCAGAAGTTTTGGCATATACTCTGGCATACGAGGCAGCGAGGCAAGCATCAAGAAGTGCAGTCCGCCTCAGAGAGATTCACACAACAGAAGATATTTGCAACAGAATGAATGCAACGGAAGTACGCGGTCGACTCCGATGCTGGAACTGTAGTGAACCGGGTCATTTGCAAAGGAATTGCAGAAAGCGAAGGAGAGCAGAGTCTCCCGAAAATAGGAGTGGCGGAACTTGTTGTGCAAAATGCGGACATCAGCATAAAAGCGACCAGAAGCGAAGCAATGACTCCGTGTCTCCCCGCAGACAGCAGCAGGGAAACGAATAAAGACTGACTCCAGTCGGGGAAATCGAAGCCCCCGGTGTCATCATCACCACTATCAAACAACTGCAGCGTAGTGGCAACAGCCTTGTCACCGATGGAAAGATTTGAGCCGTAAAATGCACAATAACTGTAGATACTGGTGCTTCAAAATCTGTTATCCGCGCTGACATGGTCGGTAATAAATGGCTGAAAGACGCACGCCAATACAGACTGAAAACTGCAACAGGAGAGCCAGTACGATTACACGGGGAAATTATGTTGGATGTGTTTCTCGCTGGCATTGGATTTTCACATTCGTTCCTGGCAGCTGATATAACAGACGAGTGTATTCTCGGAGAGGAAATACTGAGATATGACAACAAGGAGATTCCAATGGCCACAGGATCCACTTGTTATTCGCAGCTTAAAGTCGTCGTTCGTGAAGATACCGTGCTTCCTCCGTGTGCTGAGAAATTGGTACGAGCGATAGTCGATGGTGATCCCGGGAGCTACCGATTTTACCTTATAGAACCAGAGAAAACGGAACAAAGCAAAAATATAGCAATTGGAAAATGTCTGGTGAGCATCGACGACAAGAAGGAGGTATTCGTGAGAGTGCTAAATACTAACGAACGAGAAGTACGATTGAAGAAGGATACGGTTTTGGGGAAAGGAGAACCGGCAGAACAGATTACAAAGTGCGTACTGTTCGGAGACCAAGTCAACTATCTCGGACATGTGGTTTCATCCAATGGAGTTCAAACAGATGCTGAGAAAATAACAGCGGTTAAGAATTGGCCCACACCGAAGGATAAACATGAACTTCGAAGCTTTTTGGGACTTGCCACCTATTATAAGCGTTTTGTCAGGAATTTTGCCGACATAGCTAAGGAATTACATAAGCTGACAGAAAAAGGAAAACCATTTATCTGGACATAAAAGTGCGAGATAAATATAAAAGTGATCTAACAGCAATACAAGAGGTGAGATGGATTGGAAAGGGGATCCTAGAGAAAAAAACGCACAATATATTCTATAGCTGTAACGAGAAAAATCATACTTTTGGGACGGCATTCATTGTAAGAAAACAAATTAAACATCTAGTTATGGGGTTTGACGCTATAGACGAAAGAATATGTAAAATACGCATAAGAGGAAGATTCTTTAACTACTCCATAATAAATATACATGCCCCGATTGAAGATGCACTAGAAGAAGTCAAAGATGCATTTTATGAAACCTAAGATAGAGCGCTAAGAAACTGTCCTAGTCATGATGTAAAAATTATTATAGGAGACGCAAATGCAAAAATCGGACATGAAAGGACTTACCGACCAACAATAGGATCATTCAGTCTACATGACGAAACAAACGAAAACGGCATGAGACTGATCAGTTTTGCAATGATGAATAATATGGTAATCGCAGACACAAGATTCCAGCGGAAAGATATACACAAGGTAACCTGGAGATCTCTAGATGGAAGAACGCAAAACTCAATTGACCACATACTAATAGATACACGTCACTGCTCAGAAGTACTAGGTGTTAGATCATATCGTGGTGCAAACATCGACTCTGACCACTATATGATTGGGGCTAGAATCAGAAGCAGAATATCGATAGTAAACGAAGGAAGAACTCGCAAGGAAAGAAAATTTAACGTGAAATTGTTAAAAGAAGAGGAAAAACAAGAAGAATATGTAGATGAAATAAATAGAAGAGTGACAAATGCAAGTAAAGACAGCGCCGAAGACATAGAAGTTAAATGGAGTAACTTAAAAACCCTAATCAAAGAATCAGCGACAAATACTCTAGGATACGAGCCCCGTGAAAGAAGAAATGAATGGTTCGACGATGACTGTGCACGAGTAACGCAGGAAAAGAATGTAGCATATCAAGTGATGTTACAGAAACACAGAACGAGAAATGCAGCTGAGCTGTACAAAGAAAAAAGAAGGCAGGAGAAAAGAGTGCACAAAGCGAAGAAAAAGGAATACTGGGAAAACGAAATGTTAAAAATAGAAGAGGCGAACAGCCGAAACGACGTCAGGCAACTATATAAAAAAGTAAATGAGCACCGAGTCAGTTTCAAGCCCAGAGTAACTATGTGCAAAAATAAGAATGGGGAAATCTTAAGCACCAAAGAACTAGTTCTAACTAGATGGCGCGAATACTTCAAAGAACTGCTAGCTGGAGATGAGGAGCAACCGCCAACAGAAAACGTGGAAGTATCAGAAGAACTAGCGGGAGATATGCCTACATCAGAAGATGTACAAGACGCAGTGAAAAAATTGAAAAACAACAAATCTCCGGGCAAAGATAACATTGTAGCAGAGCTATTAAAAAAAGGAGGTGGAAACCTAATATTAAGCCTGCATGAAATCGTAACACTAATATGGACCCAGAAACAAATACCATCGGAATGGAGCGAAGGCATTGTGTGCCCTATACATAAAAAAGGAGATCAGCTAAACTGCCGTAACTATAGAGGCATCACTCTACTGAACGTAGCATATAAAGTATTTTCAAATATTTTATACGTTAAACTGCAGCCTTACGCAGAAGAAGCTCTGGGAAACTATCAAAGCGGTTTCCGTCCCGGAAGATCTACCACAGACCATATTTTCACTCTTAGGCAGGTCCTAGAAAAGGCGAATGAATTTAACATAAACATACATTCGCTATTCATAGACTTCAGAAACGCCTATGATAAAATAAAACGTGAAGAATTATACAAAGCTATGGAGTACCTAAGATTCGCCAAACACCTTGTAAATTTGACTAAAATGACAATGAAAGAGGTATTATGCAGAATAAGAATTGAAGGAGAGCTATCAGAACCATTCAACGCCACAGTAGGACTAAGACAAGGAGATGCCCTATCGTGCTTACTATTTAACGTAGCTATGGAAAAAGTGATAAGAGACGCAGGAATTAACACAGCGGGCAGTATTTTCAACAAGTCGGTACAAATATTGGCGTACGCTGACGACATCGTAATACTAGCCAGATCCCCCGTAGCAATGAAAGAAGCCTTCATATCGCTAGAAAGAGCAGCAAAGAAACTCGGACTAGCAATTAATGAAGAGAAAACGAAATATATGTGCATTTCCAAAAGACGTAATGATCGCCAGAATATGACAATTGATACATACAACATCGAAGCAGTAAAAGAATTTATATATCTAGGGACGCTAATTTCAAAAGACAACGACACGACATTAGAAGTTAAAAGGAGATTAGCGCTGGGAAACAGATGTTACTTTGGGCTACGTAAACATTTCTTATCAAGGAACATATCAAGAAGCACTAAAGTAAAAATGTACAGAACTCTTATAAGGCCAATACTACTGCTGGATCCGAAACCTGGACATTAAGAAGTAACGAAGAACACCTCCTAGGGTGCTTCGAAAGAAAAATCCTGCGCACTATATATGGAGGTATCAACGAAAACGGTGCTTGGAGGAGAAGATACAATCACGAATTGTATCAGTTGTATAAAGATCCAAACATCATAAAAACTATAAAAATTAACAGGATCCGATGGGCAGGACATGTTGAACGTAGCAGTGACGACAGCATAACAAAAATTATTATGAACAAGAGACCAGACGGACACAGAGGTACGGGACGTCCAAAAAAGAGATATTTAGACAGCGTAGAAGAAGATCTACGAACCCTAGGTATAAGAAATTGGAGACTTCAAGCCAGGGACCGACAGTTCTGGAGGAGGATGTTGCAGGAAGCCAAGGCCAATAACAGGCTGTGGAAAGTTTCAAGACACTAAAACGAGGACTTTGCCAAGCACCAATACTCACATACCCGAAGTCAGGCGAAAGATTCATATTGGGCACAGACGCGAGTAATGTCGGGATTGGCGCAGTGCTATCACAAAACTTCGAAGGACAGGAAAAGGTCATAGCTTACTACAGTAGAGCGCTTTCAAAATCGGAGCGGAATTACTGTGTCCCAAGAAGAGAACTATTGGCAATCGTGGACTCAACTAAACACTTCCACAAGTATCTCTATGGGCAAAACTTCATCCTTCGAACAGATCATGCAGCATTGAAATGGCTGATGCAATTCAAAAATCCTGAAGGACAAGTGGCAAGATGGATAGAGAGACTTCAGTCCTACGAATTCCACAGAAAGGGAAGAAACCATGGAAATGCAGATGCACTCTCCCGGCGACCATGCGTACCAGAATGCCAACATTGTGGACGTATCGAGGAAAAGTGTCAAAGGACGACAGTCGAGCCAACGACAGGATGGGATGACCAGGGACTCCGAGACGCCCAACGCGACGACCCGGATATTTCTTCAATTCTGACATGGAAGGAATACGAGGAAAAGCCTGAATGGAAGGACATTGCAGAGAGGAGCGAAACCCTGAAGAGCTATTGGGCCCAATGGGATTCATTGCACATTGAGCGAGGAGTATTAAAGCGCAAATGGGAAACCGCTGACGGTACCTCTCACCGAATGCAGGTATTAGTCCCTCGCGTTAGAATAAGAGATATTCTCGAGGAGTGTCATAATGGCGCATCAGGAGGACATCTGGGAGTCAATAAAACTTTGGCAAAAATAAGAGATAGATTCTATTGGCTTCACATGCGAAACAACGTTGCAGACTAGTGCCGTAAATGCACAACTTATGCCAGCAGCAAGGGCCCTCGGGTAAGAACAAGAGGAGAAATGCAGCAGTACAACGTGGGAGCCCCATTTGAAAGAATCGCAATCGATGTGCCGGGACCTTTTCCGGTGTCAGACCGAGGAAATCGTTACATTTTGGTGGTCATGGACTACTTCAGTAAGTGGCCCGAAGCATATGCCATTCCAAATGAGGAAGCAATTACTGTTGCAGAGGAATTAGTGAACAATTGGATCTGCAGATTTGGTGTTCCTCATGAGCTTCACTCTGACCAAGGGAGAAACTTTGAATCTCAAGTTTTTCAAGAAGTATGTAAGATACTTGGAGTGAAGAAGGCCAGGACGACGCCCCTTCATCCCCAGTCCGATGGAATGGTAGAGCGATTCAACAGAACAATGCTAGAACACCTAAGGAAAGTTGTTAGCGAGCACCAGCGTGACTGGGACAGTTACATCCCTATATTTCTAATGGCATATCGGACAGCGGTTCATAATTCCACAGGACAAACCCCTTGTAGTGTGATTTTTGGAAGACAAATCCGGCTGCCAAGCGACTTGAAATTTGGGACACCTGTGTTCAGAATTAGCAATTTAATTTCTGACTCAATAAAAAAGGTGCCGGAAGGGTGTGATTCAATAAAAAAGATAACTTTTTCCAATAACCAAATTACTATTTATTCGCAATTAATTATTAGATTTTCTTAAATATAAATTCAATAAAAATTCAACAAATTGCCAAAATATTTCAATTCAATCTTTAATTCGTTATTTATTACTTGAAATTTCGTATTTGTTTTGTAAATAAAAATTACCAAAATATTGCTTGTTCTGGTAACTTAAATGAATAACGCCACCTATCTGTCAGCGTGATGATTGATGTTTCGACTGATGTGTTCTGCAATTAGAACAGCCAGGAATAACCTTTGTGTTGCTGCACTCTGGTTTCGTTTCTTGTGAATCGTTTGGGATTTGCTTGTTGCTTGCTGCTTGCTGCCCTGGTTGCGGCTTGCTGGACTGCTTTGCCTTGTTTCAAATTCGCAAATTCGTCCCTCTGTTGTTGGTTAGAGTAACTGCTGAAATCAATTTTGGTGATTAAGTTACTGCTGTATTAAAGACTTCAAAACTGTCTTTAATTCGGGCTTTACTGGGAAAAGACCTCAATTCTGTCTTTCCAGAATGCTAAGTTCGATACTTAGGCTTTGAAATTGCTTTATTGCTGAAACCTCAATACAGATTTTATCTTCTAGTTCAAGACTCTAGAAAGATTAAAAGCAATCTGATTTAACGCCGTCTGTGCGTCGGTATTTATTTCTACTCGAACAATAGCTGCGGCTATCCTTTGGCAGGGGGCTTCGTTCTCGAAGTACATAATTTCGGGTTTATGTACTAGATCGACGTGCGATGTCCGATCAGCTGTTCTTGTTTATCTTACGGCTGTCAAATGGAGTTTTCTGGTAAGTATTTTTTTATCCTTTCTTTTTTTAATTTATGTATTAATTTTAGTTTATATTTTCAGGTTTTAGTGGGGAAATAAATTAGGAGGAGCCCGCGATCACTCCATTGGGGTTGTCAGGTGAGTAATTTTGTGGAACCTGTTTGTGATTTTATTAATCTTTTTTGTTTACAGACTGTCGATTTGCCGACGGCATTTCGGCATTTTCTTGAATGGCACTCTGGATAGTTTTTGGTTTTTAAAAACAGATAAAAATTTAATATTTATATTTAATAATTCGTTTCTATTTGCAGGTACGAATTTCTTGTTGTTTTTTGTTGTTTAGTGCTGTCCCTTAACGTGTGTGTTTTTTGTAAATTTTGTAGATCCATGTAGTTTTGGTTTAATTTTAATAAAGTGCAAAATATTGTAAAATTAGGTGTTTTTTATTTTTTAATTCCTTTTTGCTTGGTTTTTTTTGTTTCCTTTCAGGAGTTTGTTTTGGCTTTTTTCAGGTGCGATTTTATTTTAGTGTCGCCGGAACATTCTCCCCGCCTTGAAGCGTTAAGCTTCAAAGAAGTGTTTCGAGGAAGCCGCTTAAGATGTTTTTGTTTTCCGGCGGAAACGCCATTGTGCCATTTTCTCTTTAGGAATCGTTGCTGGTTGACTATAACACTGCATATATTGTTGATTATGACGTCTTACTGCGTTTCGTGCGTTTATTAATTTCCACCACTTTATGGCTGCTTGTGTTCCTAAGGATTCTAGAAAGCTGATTTGGGTATGGCAGGAGGTTGATTTTGATGCCTTTAGCCATCGTCGACAATATGTTGCAACTTGTTGTAATTTCGGTAATGAAGAGTATCTATTTATCAAGTCGTTATTAGAGGAATCTACTCCGACATACATATTGGTGATGGTTTTTCGTAATCCTATCGTGGAATCTTTGATTCCTTTCCGTTTGGGCCAGTGTTCCCTTGTTTGTTGGAGCCAATGAGGGCCTGTCCACCATAACTTATGTGGTTTCAATTCACTCGGTGATAGTCCTCTTGTGGCGCAGTCGGCAGGGTTGTCTTCTGTTTTAACATGATTCCAGCTACTTTGGTCTAGCAGTTGATGTATTTGTGAGACCCTGTTTGCCACAAATGTTTCCCATGATGATGGGTGTTTTCTCAACCATGCGAGTACAATTGTAGAATCAGTCCAAGCATGTGTAGTTACCTGCTCGAACTTCATGTCGTCCTTTACTTGCGCCAGTAATTTGGCCAACAAATGTGCTCCGCATAACTCTAGCTTTGGCAGTGAGATGGTCTTGATGGGTGCCACTTTGCTCTTGGCAGCGATTAAGTGACAATGGCAGTTACCGTCTTCGTCTTGTGTCCGGATGTATACGGCTGCTGCATATGCTTTGATGGATGCGTCGCAAAATCCATGGATTTCGATGTTCTGGATTTTGTTGTGAGCTTCAATCCATCGCGGGATTTGAATAGTTTGGATGACTTGGAGGTCTGCTCGGAACTTTCGCCATTGTTGATCGGGACTATTTCATTCCAGTCGAGTTTTGTCAGCCAAAGACTTTGTATTAAAATTTTGGCATTAATTGTTACTGGTGTAAGCCAGCCGATGGGGTCGAACAGCTTCGCAATTTCGGACAATATTTTCCGTTTTGTATATATTTCTGGTGCTGACTCCATGCTGACCTTGTACGACAGTGTATCGCTGGCAGGATTCCATAATAAGCCAAGAGCTTTGACTTCTTCTGCATTCACTGCGAGTGGAAATGAGACCTCTCGATCGGTTGCCGGAACTTCTTCCAAGATGATGTTGTGATTCGCGGCCCATTTTCGGAGCTCTAGCCCTCCAGCTCGGAGAAGCTGAATTAATTGCCTTTGTTTCTGTCTTGCTTCTTCTATGTTATCTGCGCCAGTCATCAAATCGTCAACGTAAAAATCGTTGAGTACAGCGTTGGATCCGATTTGGAACATTTCTGCTTCATCTTTCGCCAATTGGTGCATGGTTCGGATGGCAAGGAAAGGAGCGCTCTTTGTTCCGAACGTCACAGTCAAGAGTTTGTAGTCTCGTATAGGCTGATCTGGTGATTCCCTCCAAACAATCCGCTGGTAATCGGCATCGTCTGGATGAACTCGTATCTGCCGGTACATCTTCTCGATGTCGGCCATGTAAGCAATTCGATATTTTCTCCATCGCATGAGAGTAGACATCAAAGAGTCTTGTATCACTGGTCCATTCAATAATACGCTATTGAGTGAGTTTCCGTTGGCAGTCGGACGGGATGCGTCGAAAACTACTCTCAGTTTGGTGGTCGTGCTGCTCGGTTTGATGACAGCATGGTGAGGCAGGTAACAACATCGATATGTTATTGTGTCGTTGGGCAATTGATTTTGAAGTGCTGATTCGGGGGTGGTGGCAGGCATCATGTGACCTAACGTCAAATATTCCTGTATGCATTTGACGTAGTCTGCTTTCAGGTCAGGATCTTGTTGGAATCGTTTCTCCATCTGCATCAAAGTTCGAATGGCGATGTGTCTTGATGCGCCAAGTTGTACTTTATCAGCTACAAATGGAAGTCGGACTTGGTAACGTCCGTTGCTGCATCTAGTGACGTTGTTGTTGAAATGTGTTTCACAGCGAGTTTCTTCATTTGTCCACTTAGATCTTGGGGGAAATTCTTCTAGTTCCCAAAATCTCTTTAGCTCGTCGTTAGGAGTCACCTCGGTGAAGAATGTTTTCACATGTGCGCTTGCTCGTGCAGCTGGAGTCGTCTTCCCAGAGATGATCCACCCAAACACCGTGTTTTGTCCCACTGGGGCTTCCTCGTTGCCTTTCCTTAGGCCGGCCAAGATGATCATGGGGAATACATCTGCTCCCAAAAGGATGTCGATGTGACCCGGCTTGTGGAACGTTGGATCCGCTAATTCGAGACCCTTTAAGTGCGCCCAATCCTTGCTAGAACATTCACTATTTGGTAATGGATTAGTTATTTTGTTAATTACCATTGCCTGGACCTGGATGTTCTTCGCCTGTTGGTTTCGTGGTTTTAGTTGCAGCGAGGCCCATTTTGTGATTTTCCCCGCTGGCATGTTACCGATCACGCTTAATGCGGTTTGTATTGGCTCCTTTTTGAGTTGTAGATCTTGAACCACTGCCTCACGTACGAATGAGGATTGAGATCCGGGATCAATGAGTGCTCTGCAGACCTGCTCTCGTCCAGTTGGAGATACTACGGTGACCAGGGCTGTGGCTAAGAGTACTTGTCGGCAGTCGTAGCGTGCTGCCTGAGCGAAGTATGTTTGTGTTTGGTTGGATGGTAATTCATCGTTTGAACTTGAGGGCGGTGAAACGCTGCTGTTGGTTTGACTCGCTGACTGGATTCTGTGTAAGGTTGTATGGTGAGTCTTTCCGCATTGGAAACATCTACCTTTACTGGGACACTGTGATGAGCGATGGCCTGCTCTCAGGCAATTGATGCATAAGTTCTTTGATTTAACTGTTTTGTATTTCTCATCGATGCTGAACTGCACATATTTGGGGAATTTCCCTATGGTATGTGCGCCTTTGCACAGGATGCATACGCTTTGATTTGCGACGTGGAAGGCTTGTGTTCTTCTTCTTGGGTGCTCTCTGGACTTGCTTTCGTGAGGTTCATTCTTGTGGCTTGTTGGTTTGCTGACAGCTTCCAAGGTTCTGAACCTGGTTCCCAAGAATTCGCGTAGTTCCACCCATGTTGGAATCGATTGCCTTGATTTGGTGCTCTGCGACTGTTCCCAATGCTCGTGAGTTTCGCTTGGTAGTTTTTGGACCAGCAAGTGGATGAGAATGGGATCCCAATTTTTTGTTGAGACCTCCAGATTCTCAATGGCAGTGAGGCATTCATGTGTCCTCGTTTTTAGCTCCTTGATGCCTTGAGCTGTTTCTCGGGTTAGTTTTGGTTGATTGAGCAGAATGTCGAGCTGGGTTTTCAACAATGCTCTCTTGTTGTCGTAGTTATCGACGAGAAGTTGCCATGCTGGTTCATAATTGGCGTCACTAATGAGCGTGTTGCTGAGTAGTCGTGCAGCTTCTCCAGAAAGATGAGCCTTTAGATATTGGAGTTTTTGTGCTCCTGTTAACGATATTTTGTTATGCACAAGGCTGGAAAATAAATCCAGGAATGATGGCCACGACTCGTAATCCCCTGCAAATGTGGGTATCGAGATCCTTGGTAGTTTCACATTGTTGTTGTGTTGCGAAGTGCAGCTGCTGTTTAAATCGGCTGATGACTGCTCCGCTCGTGCGACTGGTTCTGTGACTGACAGCGTTTTGTGATAGTCTTCATCGATTTTGCAGTACATCTCGACATAGGCGTTTTCTGTGTCGGCATACCAATCCTCTTTGAAGTATAGCTGCTCTTTCTCGTCCTTCTTCGTCTTGACCGATGTAATCTGTCGATGATTGTTCTTGAATTCCGTCCAGTCATCGTCGAGCATCTTGAGCCTTTTTTGAAAATACTGCGCTGTCTTCCTAGATGGGCCATCCTTGAGATAGTTTCTAAAAGACCGTTCGAGTCTCTCTCGTACTTCGCTCTGTTGAATTATTAAAGCATCCATACTTGTATTGCGGCTGAGTTATCTTATTGAATCACTATCCGGCTCGAAGGACCAATGTTCAGAATTAGCAATTTAATTTCTGACTCAATAAAAAAGGTGCCGGAAGGGTGTGATTCAATAAAAAAGATAACTTTTTCCAATAACCAAATTACTATTTATTCGCAATTAATTATTAGATTTTCTTAAATATAAATTCAATAAAAATTCAACAAATTGCCAAAATATTTCAATTCAATCTTTAATTCGTTATTTATTACTTGAAATTTCGTATTTGTTTTGTAAATAAAAATTACCAAAATATTGCTTGCTCTGGTAACTTAAATGAATAACGCCACCTATCTGTCAGCGTGATGATTGATGTTTCGACTGATGTGTTCTGCAATTAGAACAGCCAGGAATAACCTTTGTGTTGCTGCACTCTGGTTTCGTTTCTTGTGAATCGCTTGGGATTTGCTTGTTGCTTGCTGCCTGGTTGCTGCTTGCTGCCCTGGTTGCGGCTTGCTGGACTGCTTTGCCTTGTTTCAAATTCGCAAATTCGTCCCTCTGTTGTTGGTTAGAGTAACTGCTGAAATCAATTTTGGTGATTAAGTTACTGCTGTATTAAAGACTTCAAAACTGTCTTTAATTCGGGCTTTACTGGGAAAAGACCTCAATTCTGTCTTTCCAGAATGCTAAGTTCGATACTTAGGCTTTGAAATTGCTTTATTGCTAAAACCTCAATACAGATTTTATCTTCTAGTTCAAGACTCTAGAAAGATTAAAAGCAATCTGATTTAACGCCGTCTGTGCGTCGGTATTTATTTCTACTCGAACAATAGCTGCGGCTATCCTTTGGCAGGGGGCTTCGTTCTCGAAGTACATAATTTCGGGTTTATGTACTAGATCGACGTGCGATGTCCGATCAGCTGTTCTTGTTTATCTTACGGCTGTCAAATGGAGTTTTCTGGTAAGTATTTTTTTATCCTTTCTTTTTTTAATTTATGTATTAATTTTAGTTTATATTTTCAGGTTTTAGTGGGGAAATAAATTAGGAGGAGCCCGCGATCACTCCATTGGGGTTGTCAGGTGAGTAATTTTGTGGAACCTGTTTGTGATTTTATTAATCTTTTTTGTTTACAGACTGTCGATTTGCCGACGGCATTTCGGCATTTTCTTGAATGGCACTCTGGATAGTTTTTGGTTTTTAAAAACAGATAAAAATTTAATATTTATATTTAATAATTCGTTTCTATTTGCAGGTACGAATTTCTTGTTGTTTTTTGTTGTTTAGTGCTGTCCCTTAACGTGTGTGTTTTTTGTAAATTTTGTAGATCCATGTAGTTTTGGTTTAATTTTAATAAAGTGCAAAATATTGTAAAATTAGGTTTTTTTTATTTTTTAATTCCTTTTTGCTTGGTTTTTTTTGTTTCCTTTCAGGAGTTTGTTTTGGCTTTTTTCAGGTGCGATTTTATTTTAGTGTCGCCGGAACAACCTGTTGAAAACAACGAGTCTACTGGCGGTTATACAGGTGAACTTCGTGATCGACTCGCAGATATCTATCAGCTTGCAAGGAAGAATCTTAAGATAGCCAGTGACAGGATGAAAACTAGGTATGACCTCCGAGCAAACTGTAGCGGATACCAGGAAGGTGACCTCGTTTGGCTGTTCAATCCTCGACGACGAAAAGGCAAGTCTCCGAAACTTCAGCGCCAGTGGGAGGGGCCCTATAAAATCCTAACACGGATCAACGACGTTGTCTACAGGATTCAACAAGGACCCAAAGCCAAGAAAAAGATTGGGCACATAGACAGGCTGTGCCCATATCATCAGCCGGATCCAGGATGGACAACTGTTCGGGACGAACAGTCCTAAGAAGGGGGCAATGTGATGATTTATGCGCCATCTGTTTGTCAAAAAGCATAATCAACGATTGTCGATAACAACTCTGGTTGATGTCTGAACTAATGATTTATGTACTAAACATTGATTATAGAGTAAGTAGATATGGACAAACATCTTTCAGGTTGTCTTGTTAGATGGCGTTAGTTACACTGAATTAAGTTTTAGGGCTGCGAATTTCTGTTGTAAACCTCTACAATTAATGGGAATGGGTTTACAACATTAGTTTAATAATATTAATATTTATTAGTGCATAATAATCATAAAATAGACAATTTTTTTAATTTTGCTATTTTTTAGTAAAAGATAAAAAAGCGGGTTTGCGCCTGAATTTAAAAAAGCATTTCAAAGCCCTTGACGCATGTTGGAAGAAAAAACAAAAGTTTCGGATCTAAAAATAGATTCCTGTGCGGGCATTCCTTTTGTTTTGATTTGGAAGGGGGTGGGTGGGCTGAAACTACGATGATTTCTTGGCCGGTGGCTGAAATTTATGAATGAAGAAATTAATGAATGGGAAGAGAGATTTAATGGGAAATTTAGCATCGTGTTTTTTTTTATTTTGAGAAAAATTAAATAAGTTTGTTTTTAACAAAATTCTAGTTTTTTGTATTGATTTTATTATTGCTTTTAGAGCAAATTGAGCAAACTATTTGAAAATGTGAATATATGTATACATATTTGCGTGCAATAATAGAAAACAATAAAAAACTTTCGTTTAAAACCCTACTTCATAATTCTCAAGAGTGGTAGTCGTCAATGAAAAAAGAATAGTTCCGATTTTGAAAGATTTTTTAAAATGTTAGTATTAAGGGTAATTGTTTACTTTATCAGACGCAAAAGTTCGAGCAATACTCCAAAAATGCGGTGAGTTTTTGGTGGGAGAATTAAACTGCTATTTTTATAAAAATTACTTTTACAAAATTTTAACCCTGAATATGTTTCAATAAAACTACCCTTTTGCTTACTTCTGATAGTATCAAATTTTAAAAATTAATGAAAATAATCCAATTGGAAATAAAAATAATTTAAATTATTAAGAACAAACCAGTCTGGATTCATTATTCAACTGGAAGCCTGCCATGAAAACCTATAATTAGTGGCGGGTCCGTCGACACAAAAACTCAGTTGTTGCAAACAAGTTGGAATTCTTGATGTTCAGGTTGCAACGAGAGCCAAACTTCAAGAAGAGAGATGTACACATATTGTGTAGCTATAAGAATGATGAGGGCTCACATGCTCTTGCTTGGGACGACCAGCTTTTTTAGTATGTATAAATTAACCGTTAATTTAAAGGCCTTCGTGATATTCAATATTCATCTTACTAGGTAGCTGAGCATCCTTACAGCTAGCTATTCATAAGATTTCCCATTGTGTTTTATCTGTGAAACAAAGGAAAGCCGCTGGAAATGTGCGCAAAAACATTCCGTCGACATTGTCCGCATAAGGATTCCGCCGGCCATTTCATTCAAACATCAAAGTAAGACGGGCAAAACCCTCTTTCGTGTTGACCCACCATTAAACATTAAACGCACATCAGCCAGTTTCTTAACAAGTTCTTTAATACATATCTACAATATTTTCATTCAGTTTTACTATTTTTTTTGGTTCAAAGGTGAATTTTTTATTAAATGCTGGTCATTTTCTTAAAAGTTGTAGCTTTAAAAATTATTGAGTTGATTGAGTGGATAGAAAAGCCGCCTCTTTTTAAAACCGCATATATTTTTGCAGAAACTTGAGCGCAGAGTTATGCGTGCAAATTCCTTTGCACAGGTGGAAAATTCGACGCTTTCTGTAAAACTGTAAAATTAACGCACATCGCAGTACTAAAGAACTGGTTTGAGAGCTTTATTTCTGGCCATTCAATTAAGGTAGTACGGGCCATGCAATTAAGGTAGTACGCCTTCGTCAATATAAGACAAGAACGGGCAAGACCTTGTCTAATAGAGTGTGAACTCTCATCCCTCGAAAAAATTGTACCATCCTTCCCTTTATCTCAGTGGCAAAAAGAATCTAATAGCTGACTCATCTCTTAACATCTTAAGATACAAATCCGCCAAAGCAAACAAACATTTGCTCGCCGGCAAAATGACGTCACGAAGAAAGTGCATATCGCAGCTATGCACATTTGGAACATCATCTTTTTACGTCATTATCACGTCAAGAGAAAATGCCTTTGGTGGACTCGTACTTTTAAACGTAATTTAATCTTCAGTGGCATTCCGTATTACAATATTGTTAAATCCGATTAGAAGACGAAGCAGCTTGCAAGTAAAAATTTACCAATATTGTTAAATTTTCATGTAAAATAAATGTCAATATTGTATAATATAAAATACGGTTTCGGCAGTTTCGGAAAAAAATAACAATATTGCAATAGAAAATAAGGTCCCAGATCTGCGATGAAGTAATCACCTATTCCAAATCGCCAAACAAGCTTATCAATGCAATGCTTATCAATTATCAGATTCCTGAAGAGATGCAAGTTCCTCCTTCAGCAGGCGGCTCTCTACAATCTACAAGTCCTACATTCCGCCTTATATGGAATTGTATTGAACATAACTTGTATATCTGGGCAGAAGTTATGTTCCCACGGCCACAACCCATACGACACATGACCCCAACCAAAAGTTCACGAGCCTTACGGCACAAGCCACCATCAATGACCTCGATACTTCGAGAGCATCCGGCTACCTAGATATTTAGTTAGCAATATTGTAACATTATTAATATTATTATTCTTTCATCTTTGGAAAAAATAAATTAACAGAGCTTCAGCCTCGGATTAGTCTTTATCAAAATGCGTCTGGTTGTAATTACGATAATTTGTTTAATAGTCCTCTCAATTTATTTTAACTCATTATAAATCCCTAGTTTTTGTTGTAATAAAATACTATATATTTAATTGTTTTTGACGATTGCGTGGCGCGAACCTGTATTGCAGGTGCCCCAAAAACTAGCTTGCCTTGGCTGGAGAAGGTGCAAAACGAAGAAGGTGCATTGGCGATAGCACTCTTTTGCTCCTCTAAAGACCCTTCAAGCCACGGTAGTATTGTAGCAGCCCTCGCTAATTTTTACCGCTTTTACCTACATGCACCTTTTTTCCCAAGACAGCAAACTCGGCCTATTGCAGGCCCACTACATATACCTCCCCTTCGTTAATAAATAGAACCAACAGCCGGTGTTGTTGAAACCATATAACACCTCACAGATCAAACGCAAGGTTCATTGACATCTACGTATAAAAGGTTCACCATGCCACATAAATAGAAATTATTTATATATCTCAATAGTAGTACAATTATCCGTAAAAATTACTAATTTCTACGAATTCTATTTGTCATTCAAAACTCATTTAAAAAAATGGAATAATCCCTGAAAACCCATTTCAATTTTTTCAACATAATAAAACACCCTTGATGCCAAATTTCCCATTAAAATTATCTCGCCCATTCATTTCATTCCCTCATTGTAAAATTTCACCCATCAGCTACGAAATCATCATCATTTTTTCATCCTCTTTGCCATTCCCTAACAAAACAATAGGAAAAAGCGCATAGGAATCTGTTTTTAGATTCGCAGCCACTAAACCCAAAGCCGTAGCTTCTGATTTTGTTTTCAAATGCGCAAAGGGCTTTCACATAAACCAGAAAAAGTTTATTTCGGAAACTAACCATATATAGCGGAGCATAAAACCCTGCGATATTAGCGCCCCCAGCTCGTGGTGCCGTAACCTGAAGTTAATTTGACTCGCGTTTGTCCATATCTACTTAGTATATAATCAATGTACTAAACTAAAATTGGAACGCGCGATAAGTGAAGACAACTTCAAGCTTCTGGACGAAAAGAAAAGAACATACCACTAGGCTCGAGAAAAGGGATGAAGGTTCCAGAAGTTAGACAAAGGCGGAGCTTGGATATAAAAGCGGCTTGCAGGCGCTGAGAGAGTCAGTTTGATTTGAAAGGCGATAAGTGTTTTAAAGTGAAAACAGTGAAAAGTAGTGATTTAAAAGTGAACTATAAAGCGATAGATAGAATTTAATAGTGCGAGATAGTACATTAGAAGTGATTATAGTGAACTGTAAGAATTGTATTTGTGTTTTGGTTTGTAATAAATAAATTTTGTGTGGATAATTAAAAAGTGTATTCCTTAATTAATCTTACGAATCCGTTAAGCCGTAAAAACGTAACAATATTATTTTTTAAAACATGAATGACAGAAAATTTTTCTACTAATAAAATTTTTAATAATTTCTTTTAAAGTAGCCCAGGGCTATATTAAGAAGAAGAAGAGGTTCATGAGCATCATCCATCTAGTAAGGGTGAAATGCAAGAAGTATTTACTCAAGTTAAAAAAAAAATTATTCAATTTTTGTACGGAATTTTTGCTAATTTTATTTTGATTGGCGCTGTTGAACGTTGCACTACAGTGTAGTAAGTTAGTAGTAACATACAGTGAGAACAATCGTACCCTAAAAATTGCAAAAACTCGGAATATTGTGCTCCAATAATTGGAAATCTATTCAACCAATTTTCACACGAGTTCATTATTCCACAACGCATTAGGCTGGCCCTATTTTGCTTACACAATATGCTCGTCTTTTTTTATTGATTCTACGCCTCATCCACGTAGAATTTTCCAAAAAATATTTATCCTTTTCTTCCATCACAATATTATTACGTTAAAGTTCACTTCAAACTGAGCAGCATGATAAGCTTGCAGTGGACGAACCCTGTACCGTGTAGCCGCGTATCTCAAAGCCGCTTGTAGCCGCTCATGACGCCGAAGCGCGTAGCCGCTCGAATGCGCTTCCAGTGGACGACCAGCCTTAGGGCCACAAATTGCAGGAATATCCTTTGCATGGTTAATATATTGTTACGTTTTTACGGCTTAACGGATTCGTAGGATTAATTAAGGAATACACTTTTTAATTATCCACACAATAATTTATTTATCACAAACCAAAACACAATTTAATTACTAACACAATTCTTACAGTTCACTATAATCACTAGCAAATTTAATATTTCGCACTATTCAATTCTAATTATCGCTTTTTATTTCACTATAAATCACCACTTTTCACTTTGGAACACTTGTATCGCCTTTATAATCAAAACTGACTCGATAGCGGCTGCCAGGCGCTTTTATATAGGCAGCTCCACCTTTGTCTACTTTCTGGAACCTTCGTTTTCTGGTTCCTTGTGGTATGTTCTGTTTCTTTTAGTTTCGACCAGCTTGAAGTTGTCTTCGCTTATCGCTCGTTAGTTTAGTACATAAATTCTTAGTTCAGACAACAACCGAAAATCGTTGATTCATCCTCTCGACAAACAGATGGCGCATAATCATCACATTGCCCCCTTCTTAGGACTGTTCGTCCCGAACAGTTGTCCATCCTGGATCCGGCTGATGATATGGGCACAGCCTGTCTATGTGCACAATCTTCTTCTTTGCTTTGGGTCCTTGTTGAATCCTGTAGACCACATCGTTGATCCGTGTTAGGATTTTATAGGGCCCCTCCCACTGACGCTGAAGTTTCGGAGACTTGCCTTTCCGTCTTCGAGGGTTGAATAGCCAAACGAGGTCACCTTCCTGGAATCCGCTACAGTTTGCTCGGAGGTCGTACCTTGGTTTCATCCTGTCACTGGCCGTCTTAGGATTCTCCCTTGAGATTTTGTCAACTGAGGCTCCAACGTGGTGTTGTCTTATTTCTCCTTTCGCTCTTACTCGAGGACCCTTGCTGCCGGCACAAGCTGTGCATTTGCGACACCAATTCGTAACATCCTCCCGCATGTGAAGCCAATAGAATCTCTCCTTTATTTTTGACAGAGTTTTGTTGACTCCCAAATGTTCTCCTGACGGGCTATTATGACACTCCTTAAGAATATCTGTTATTCCAGCACGAGGGACTAACACCTGCATTCGATGAGAGGTACCATCAGCTGTTTCCCATTTGCGCTTCAATACTCCTCCTTCGATATGCAATGAATCCCATTGGGCCCAATAGCTCTTCAGGATTTCACTTCTCTCTGCGATGTCTTTCCATTTAGGCTTCTCGTTGTGTTCTTTCCATGACAAAATCGCAGAAACGTGCGGGTCGTCGCGTTGCGCATCTCGAATTCCTTGGTCCTCATATTTTATGCTTGGCTCCGCAGTCGTCTTTTGACACTTTTCCTCAATACGCCAACGATACTTAAAACCTGGTTCGCATGGTCGCCGGAACAGTGCAGTATCCATTGGAATTCCCCTGTTGCGGTGTTTCATCATCAATTCTCCAAGGTCCAATAGTATTCCGTGTGTTGTCATAAAGTCCAAACCAAGAATACACTCGTCTACTATGTCAGCTACCAGGAACGAATGTGTAAACTTAATTTCGCCGAGTACCACGTCCATCATTGTTTCCCCATGTAATTTCACTGGTTCTCCTGTTACAGTTTTCAGAATGTACTGGTCCGCGTTTTTCAGCCACTTTCTACCGACCAAATCAGCCCTGATGACAGATCTTGAAGCACCTGTATCCACGGTAATTGTGTATTGTTCATCACAAACTTTCCCCTCGATGACAAGGCTGTTGTTGCCATGCTGCAGTTGGGTGATGTTGACGATGACATCAGGGGTCTCCATTTTCCCCACTAACTCCCTCCGGTCGCCTTTCTGCCGTTGTCCACATTTTTCACAGCATGTTGAGCCACTCCTACTCCCTGGCGATTCCACTCTCCTTCGCTTTCGGCAACTCCTTTGTAAATGGCCCGGCTCGCCACAGTTCCAGCATCGTAGACGACGACGTACTTCCGAGGTGTTGACTCGATGGCAAATGTTCTCAGTCATATTGATTCCCCTGAGGTGGACCGTATTCCTTGTTGCTTGCTTCGCTGCCTCGTATGCCAGAGCATATGCCAGAACTTCTGCGGTATTCTTCTTTCCGGCCAATCTGGCTGCCTGTTGTAGATCCCGGTCAGCAAAAGAGTTAAGGAAAGCCTCTCTTGCTACTTCGTTGATGTAGTTCTTCTTTCCGGCCAATCTGGCTGCCTGTTGTAGATCCCGGTCAGCAAAAGAGTTAAGGAAAGCCTCTCTTGCTACTTCGTTGATGTAGTTCTTCTTTCCGGCCAATCTGGCTGCCTGTTGTAGATCCCGGTCAGCAAAAGAGTTAAGGAAGCCTCTCTTGCTACTTCGTTGATGTAGTCTTGGCCGAAGCTAGGATAAGACAGATGCACTAACCTCTCGATATCGGCGCATAGTTGTTGTAAAGTTTCTCCTGGCTTTTGAAGTCGATTGCGAAGTTGAAGTCGATAAACCTCTTGCATGTGCTGATCACCGTAACGCATTTCCAGCGCTTGAACTAAGAACCCGTAGCTGTTGCGATGTTCTGCTGGTATTGACTGCAATATTTCTGCTGCTGTGCCCCTTAGTGACAACGTTAAGGCCGTTGCTTTCTCCTCCTCAGTCCAGAAATTGCCTGCTGCTGCCGCTTCGAATTGAAGCTTATAAGTAGGCCATGGGCTTTGCCCGTCAAAAGTTGGAGGCTGTAGTTTCCTAACTCCGATGACTTCATGAGATGCCGTCGCTGGGTAGTGAATCTTTACTCTTTCTAGATCGGCTCTGACGGTTTCTAGTTCAATTTCGAGTTTTTCTAGATCATTCCTTACGTTTGCCTTGATGGAAGATTCGAGATTTTCCAGATCATTCCTTACATTTTCTTTCATGTTATCTAGCTTGTTGTCGACAGAAAGGGAGAATGATTCGATTTTCTGCTCCAGCTGGTTCTTCTGCTCTTCCATAGACTCTTTGAGTTCTGCTAACGAGCGTTCATGAGCTACTGCTAACAGTTTCTGTTCATCTTTTAACGCCAACACTTCCGACTTGATCTCTGTTGTCGAACGTTCTTGCGCTTCCTTCATCTCTGCTGAAGACCGTTCTTGCGCTTCTTTCATCACCATCAATGTCTTAAGAAGTTCTGCCATACTCACTGTCGCCTCTTCTGGCTCTGCTTCTACCTCGCCTTCAAACATGTAGGTTTCAGCATCTTTCCCCTCGTTCACCATAGCTTCTCGAAGCAGGGCGGTTAGGGAACTTTTAGCCCCCACCGTTGACAACGAGCGTTTACTTAATTCTTTTTTTTAACTCTACAGTGCGTAAATCCACTAGCTTTCGACCCATTTTATTAATAAGTCCTTATTTCTCACGCACAAAATTTAAATTCCAATCACAATTATTGTTCAAGTTCACTTATTTCACTTATCTCTTAATTAATCCCACTTCTGACACCAATTGTTACGTTTTTACGGCTTAACGGATTCGTAGGATTAATTAAGGAATACACTTTTTAATTATCCACACAATAATTTATTTATCACAAACCAAAACACAATTTAATTACTAACACAATTCTTACAGTTCACTATAATCACTAGCAAATTTAATATTTCGCACTATTCAATTCTAATTATCGCTTTTTATTTCACTATAAATCACCACTTTTCACTTTGGAACACTTGTATCGCCTTTATAATCAAAACTGACTCGATAGCGGCTGCCAGGCGCTTTTATATAGGCAGCTCCACCTTTGTCTACTTTCTGGAACCTTCGTTTTCTGGTTCCTTGTGGTATGTTCTGTTTCTTTTAGTTTCGACCAGCTTGAAGTTGTCTTCGCTTATCGCTCGTTAGTTTAGTACATAAATTCTTAGTTCAGACAACAACCGAAAATCGTTGATTCATCCTCTCGACAAACAGATGGCGCATAATCATCACAATATCAACAAGAAGCTGTATTTTTGAAGTCCAAGGCAAGATGTTTGTCACCATTTATGATAATAACATTTATTTAATTATGACAAACTGCTACAAAATCAATGTAATAAACTTTAAATTACTTACAATAAATTAAAGATTTTTTATATACTTGATTCAATTTTTTATTTATTTCCGATACGCGTACTCGTTCTTATTATTTTTTTCATGGCCCTTGTGTAAAACACGGTTAAATTCGCCGTACTTGCTTGTTTAATTATATTCGTTGAGTGAACCGTGGGATTTTTATGAAACATATTCATTTACAATAAATTAAAGATTTTTTATATACTTGTTTCAATTTTTTATATATTTCCGATACGCGTACTCGTTCTTATTATTTTTTTTCATGGCCCTTGTGTAAAACACGGTTAAATTCGCTGTACTTGCTTGTTTAATTATATTCGTTGAGTGAACCGTGGGATTTTTATGAAACATATTCATTTACAATGAATTAAAGATTTTTTATATACTTGTTTCAATTTTTTATTTATTTTCGATACGCGTACTCGTTCTTATTATTTTTTTCATGGCCCTTGTGTAAAACACGGTTAAATTCGGCGTAATTGATTGTTTAATTATATTCAAGTATATAAAAAATCTTTAATTTATTGTAAATGAATATTACCTGGTTTATAGCTACTCCAAAAATAATTCGAATTATGGATCATCCCAAATTTATTACCCTATAAACGAGGTAATTCGAATTATGGCTTAAACCGAAATATTTCGGCTTAAGCCATAGTTATAAGAATGTATTTAATACCCGTTTATACGCTAATTCCAAATTTGGATGTAACTTTGAGTTAAATCGATTTAATTTTTCTGCTATAAACTAGGTATATGTTTCATAAAAATCCCACGGTTCACTCAACAAGTTTACCCGAGGTAGCACATTGTCTGTCCATACAAGGTCGAGGCCAAGGCGCCGGTGCTAGGTTGCAAGGTGGCATTCTTGTGTATGCACGATGCACAAGGGGTGTTAGGTTGCGACCTTGCTCGGGCGCATGTGCAAACGACTTGCGACAGATAATTTCGCTAATCAGGGAATAATTTAGGAATTCATAAAGATTTGCTGATTAGGTATTTATTAAGTACAATAGAATTTAATGTTAATAATCTGTTGTGGGAAACCGGATTTTCGATAAAAACAACGCGAGATTTCGAGAAATAAACAGATTTATTTTTAGCCAGTTTACAGCGTGGTCGTGTCTAATTAAAAAGCAAACTGAAAACTACAAAGAGTACCAACATACAAGAGAAAAACAAACCAATGCAAAAGTGACATCTATCTTATCAGTTTAAACTTTAATACTTCCCCGTAAACTGATCTGATCACTGATATATAATGTATATATGTCTATATGTCAGTGGATCTGATTAAAAAAAATTTTGACATTTTAAAACGAACAGAAATTTCAATTGTTTTGCAAAATAAAAAGAAGAACAAATTCACTCTAATGTACCAAATTAAACGCAAAAATGATTCTGGAGCACATGAATTTAAACTTGTTCGAATTCAAAGGTTTTCTTAACATGTCTCCCAGTTGATTCTCCGAAGACACAAATTCCACGTCGATGTCACCTCTCTGATAAAGTTCTCGCACAAAGTAGTATCGCACTGCAATGTGCTTGGACCTTTTGTGAAACTCCGGATTCTTCACCAACTTGATTGCACTGGCGTTGTCGACGAACAAAATTGGTGTTTCTCCAGAGGTACCAATTTCTGACAGCAGTCGGTTGAGCCACACCAGTTCCTTAGCGCCTTCGCTCGCAGCAACAAATTCTGCCTCGGTTGTCGATAAAGCGACTGACTTCTGCAATTGTGAGGTCCACGAAACTGCTGTGCCGTTGATCAAAGACACAAAACCGTTGGTTGATCGACGAGTCTTGACGTCTCCTGCAAAATCATCATCAGAATAGGCACATAGTCCGTCAGCATTAGAAGTGTAGAACAAACCCAGTGCAGAAGTGCCCCGGAGGTATCTGGAGATGCGTTTAACGCAAAACCAGTCGAACTTTGTGGGATTCGCCATCGCTCGTGCCACCTTTGAAACAGCAAACGCTATATCTGGGCGTTTAGCACAGGCCAGATACAACAAGGAACCAACAGCAGAGCAGTATGGGTTGGACTTGTCGAGGGGCGCGTCGTTTGAGTTGTCGGGTTTTTCGTTGTCCGCAGGTGTCTTCGCGGATTTGCAGCTTGCCATTTCGAATCGATGTAGAATTTTCTCAACATATATGCGTTGCGATAAAAAAAAACCAGACTCTCGTTGCTCGATCTGCATCCCCAAAAATGAGTCGAGAGATCCAATTGAGATCTTAAATTTCGTAGTCAGCAATTCCAGGAACGAGTTAACCACGGCCTGCGATGATCCAGCAATAAGACCGTCATCGACGTAAATTGCAACGAGTAACTTCTCTCCTTCTCTAGTCGTAGTGTAGACGCATGGATCAGCGGTTGAACGTGTGAAACCGTTCTTTTCCATGAACGAGTTAAGCTCGTTGTTCCAGCAACGAGGAGATTGCTTGAGGCCGCATGCAGCTTTCTTCAGACGACAGACGAATCCAGATCCATCATCGAAGCCTTGTGGTTGTCTCATATAGATGACAATGTCAATTTTTCCATATAAAAAGGCAGTTCGAACATCGAATTGACCAAGCACAAGTTTTTTTTCAGCTGCAGTTGCAATGAAGGCTCGGATGGAGTCGTAACGAGCGACCGGGCTAAATTTTTCATCGTAATCAAGTCCACGACGTTGAAACCTTCCACGAACAACTAAACGGGCGTGATACCGATCAACCGAACCATCGGGCTTGTACTTGACTCGAAGAACCCAACGATTATCGATAGCGCGCTCACCCGGCGGCAACGGTACCAAGCCCCACGTTTCGTTCTCTCGAAAAGCGTCCAGTTCATCTTTCATCGCGCACAACCACTTGTCTGACTCTTCATTGCATCAGCGAAGTTAATTGGCTCCAGATCTTCCTGGACAGCTTGTGTTAAACAAGCCAAAGCGATGTTTGCCTTTGAGTGATGAGTTTGATATCCCACTTCGTAGTCATCGTATCTTGGTGGCAAACGAATCGAACGTGCTGGACGTAGCACTCGTCCTTGAACAACTTCTTCTAGTACAGGTTGAGCAGCATTCTCAGGAGGTTCACATACAGCATCGATAGTTTCTTCAGGAACATCATCAAAACTTTCATAGTCAGATTCATTACCTGCCTGGTCGTCGGTTTCAACTTCCCCTTTTAGGTCATCCTGGTCATCACAGCGAGTTCTAAATTCAAGTTCGATTGTGTTCTTTGTAGTACAAAGTTTTTCTGGGCGAAAATCGACGTCTCGTGACTTCATCATGCGTTGTTTTGATGGTACCCACACTTTGTATCCATCCTTGTCGTTGACGTAACCAACAAAACGACCAAGAACTGCTTTGGCGTCGAATTTTGTTCGGAACTGTTTTGGGACATTCACATAACACTCTGTACCGAAGATTCTCAGGTGATCGAAGCTGTCACAAACCCTGCCGGTCCACATCTCAAACGGTGTCTTTTCGGTGCGGTTGATCACGTATACAGCGGCGTCACAAGCATGTGCCCAAAACAATGACGATAAACCGCTGACTGTCAGCATCGAACGTGCCAACTCGACGACATGACGGTTTGACTGTTCTGCGGCTCCGTTCTGCTGCTGCGTATATGGACACGATGGCCGAAACTCGATACCTCGTACACGTAACAACTTCATCACAGCATCACATTCAAATTCAGTCCCACAGTCAGAACGAAAAATTTTCACTTTATGTCCTGTAGTATCACACTCTCTCAAAAATGCGTCCAAATGTTCAGCCAATTCCGATTTGCGCTTCATCAAAAATATACGAACAAACTGAGAATAGTCATCTTTAAACACCACGTAGTATCGAAAACCGTTAATCGAATCAACAGACATCGGGCCGTTTACATCAGCGTGTATCAGCTCATCAACTGCAGTTGGGCGATCAACACGGGAGTGAAAAGGTTTGCGATGCAATTTCCCGAGCACACAACCGTCACAAAAATCCGATGTATCTGACGACTTGCACGAAATACCAAAACGAGACAAAACATCACGCATGTGTCGTTTATCTTGATGTCCGAATCTTTCGTGCCATCCTTGAAGTAAGTCAGTTGATGTGGCGAGATTAGCTTTTACACGGGACACCTCTGGAATGCGAACGCGCATGTCCCTGACGTACACAGATCTAATTAGTTGACTGGTCGCAGCAAGTTCACCATTACACAAAACTTTCACTCCATCAGAGTTAAATAAAATGTCATTTCCACGTTCAACAGCTTGACGAATGGAGAAAAGTTGATGACGTACCTCGGAGACATACCAGACATCATTTAGGATTGCAGATGACAACCTGTCACCGATGCGAACATCAACTTCTACCTTGCCAGATCCATATGCTAAAATGAAATGTTTGCCGGCCGTTTGAACGTGCTGTGGAATCGGGAACTTCTCGAAAGTAGCAAAATGCTGCTTGTTCGCTGATATGTGGTGCGATGTGCCGGAATCCGAGATCCAGTTGTCAACTAATGCAACATCAGTGTTGACAGCCAATCCTGTAGCAAGAAACGAGCCTAGTTTAGAGTTTTGTTTGAGTTCCACCTTTCCACCGTCAGTTTGCTTGTTTCGTTCTGCAGCCTCTCGCTTCCGACATTCACTGATGATACGACCAAATTTCTTGCAGTACAAACATGCGCGCTTCTCCTTCTTGCCTGTTGCAAATGAACCTCGAAAATTTTTATGTTGTGTCTTTTGTGTTTGTTGTTGAACTTTTGGTTTAGCAAAGAAAGCACCTGACGAATTCGACGCGCCTTGTGACGAGACTGAATTTTCAATTGATCGAAGATTCTCGATCAGGAGTTTTGTCGTCTGTTCAACTTCAGAAACGCGATACCAAGTCGAACGATAATATTCTACGAGAATGTCATCGAACAGATTTGCCAATTGCGATGCGTGTTTGGTGATAGAAATAGCATCATCTTTCGTCATTTCGAAAAAACTATCAAATAGCGTGTACAGACGCTGCAAAGAAGATTGTTCGAACACTGACAAAAGTGTATTCCATATTTCGCTGGCGTCAGTCTTTTTGCAAACGTAGATTGCAGCTTCTTCATCCAGTGCCGTGCCCAGAATACGAGCCGCGCGCGCGTTGTCTCGTTGCCATCGTCTGTACTCATCGGACGGTTCTGCGTTTGCTGCAGGTGCGGCAGGGCACAACCGTGTACCGTCAACGATTGTAAAAAGACACTGTTCTTTCAAACAAAGTTCGATTTGCCACTTCCACGTTTCCCATTGAGCTTCATTTGCTAGCTTGCGGATGCTTGCCAGAACACGACCGCTCTCATCTTGTTGCAGTGCGGGTTCAGCGATCTTGTTCTTGGCTTGACGAAAGTTTTAGTCTAGAACACAGAATTGCACACAAAATTACCGAAAATCGCCACTAAATTTGATTTCAATGCGCAGTGGAAGCGTTCTAAGCCCATAACCTGTTGTGGGAAACAGGATTTTCGATAAAAACAACGCGAGATTTCGAGAAATAAACAGATTTATTTTTAGCCAGTTTACAGCGTGGTCGTGTCTAATTAAAAAGCAAACTGAAAACTACAAAGAGTACCAACATACAAGAGAAAAACAAACCAATACAAAAGTGACATCTATCTTATCAGTTTATACTTTAACATAATCAATGATTACTTTACTATTATTGTATTGGTAGCCCGAGGGCTGTATAAATAAGCCAAGCAGTTAAATAAACAAACAGTTGAGATACAGTAGTCAAGCCGTTAATTTTTTTATTCCAAATAGTCTTGAGATATTGCTTTCGAGCATCCTCAAGTGGAGTTAAAGCCGATATATTACTGAGTTTCCATTACTGAGTTTCCATGAGAATTCAACCAGAGTTGAACCCGAGTTGAACTCCATGGAAACAGTCGCAGTCAAGAGTTTTCGTTAAAGATTTTCAACTCTGCTCAACTCAACGAAAATAGGTAGATTGAACAGAGTTCACGCACACAACTACAAACGGGATTGTCAAATGTTAAAAAAGTCAAAATGTCGTGCCTGTTTATAACATTTCTGTTATACAACGAACACAATAAATTAATTTTATGGTCCATGATCACTATTTTATAATAACAAAAGTATTACGTCAAATTTAAAAACAGCTGCTTGCTTAATACAAGTACACATTCAGCTGTCTGTACACAGGCAGAAAAGTCAGCCATGGAAACGCATAGAGTTGAGTCGTTGAGTTGAAGTGTCATTTCAACTCAACCTCAACTCAAATCAACTCCCATGGAAACTCGGTATATGGCTGCTTCAACAATAATTGAATGAAGTAACATCAAGGGTTCCACACCAACAAACTCAAACGAATGTTTGGATAATATTTCCCTACAATTCAAAATATTTCCTTACATTTCCAAAGACACAAACCTCCGAAAATTGAAATGTTACATCGAAATGCCTAGGTAATACCATGTTTCCATCGCACTTGAAATCCGCAGGTTTTGATAAAACGATTTGGCGAAATCCAAATGTGTTTCCATCACACCAGGCAGTTTTCGCTTGTCATAACAAACTTGCACATCAAATTTTAAAAACCTAATTATATCAACAAAACTGAGGAATTTGGAAAGAATAGGCTGTAAAATAAGGAAAAAATATAAACATTCATTTAAGTTCCATTTTAAACGTTAAAGATAGAAAATTTAAAAATGACAAATTCGTACTGTCAAAATTTTTTACAGCTGAGAAATTTCCCCAAAATTTCCCACTTGCTGAATAGGCTGAATAGTCATTACCAAGATTTCGATCGAGATTTCATTGAAATCTCCTCCGAAAGGCGATTTCATTTTATATGTTAAAACATGAGATTTCAAACGAGATTTCGTCCGAAATCCTCATTTTTGCCGAAATCGGAAGATTTGGTATAAGTAAATTTTGCTAAAAACTGTTTATAAAGACCTTAAAAAAACTCGTTTTTAAAAAAGTATTTTACCGAACGAACCAAAGCAATTAGGAGGGTGAGAGAAGGCTTGAAGGAATAAGTGCTCCCTCAAGTCCTCCATCGCCTCTCCCCGTCAAACTGAGCAAGCTTTCAGGAAACTTTTCGTTTCGTGTTTCATCGTGTAAAAAGAGCCTTATGTAATATTTCGGCTAATATAAAAGGTGTATTCGCGTACTCGCCTACGGGTTCCATTCGTTTCTACAGAAATCTGGCGGTTTCGGGCGCTTTCTGGCGCCCGATAGAATCCGCAGGCGAGTACGCAAACACACCTAAAGAGTTATCGGCTACTCCAAATTAGATCCTTCGGGAACCCAATTGCGCAAATTTCGTGTTCACTTACTTTCTTGGGATCGAAAAAAGGGCAACTTTTCGAATCCCCTCTTACAAATTAGTGCCCTAGGTTTTGAGAGAAGGAACTGTCACAAATGATTTCTAGGTTATAGTCTTCTTGATTTTCAAAAAAACATCCCAGAAAGTGTTTTCTTACTTTCATATTTTTATCCCCACTATTCCATTTTACTATCTAATATCTTGAGATCCCGCGGGATCTTTTTTGGAGTAGCCGAACCCTCATATATACTATGATTACATGCCGGATCGAGGACTTGACTTGAGATCCAACTGACAGTTTAATCCGCGGCGAAAGTTCACCAGCTTGAGAGCTTGACTTCAAGCCGGCTTGAAATATATTTGACACTTCGCATAAATTTGCTTCGAAATGCGTGATGGAACAAACGATTTTTTCTCATTTATGTGCAGCTTAAATAAATAAAACAAATTTATTAAGTGAATTGCATCAGAAGTGAAATGTACAACCAACGGAGAACTAATTTCAAAACTCAAGCGCTGAAGCAGGGGTTACATGGCCAATTTCAAGTCGATCCGACAAATTTTTCGGATCTACTTGAGTCAAGCTTACTTGAAGTCGATCTGAGGTTACATGACTTTCAAGTCTACTTGAAGCCGACTTCAAGTATGCATGTAATCATAGTAATAGTAATGGACTGCTAAATAAACGAAATCCCATGCAAAAAAGTGGCACCAAAAACTATTGCTGTCTCACTCCCACCTTAAATTTCTATGAACTTTAATCGTCAGCGCATGTCAGCGATGTAAACATAATTAGAATAAAATAGACAGGTATAGTTTTTGTTCTTCTGCCTCACTCTTGAGATATTTTGAAAAGTTCGTTAAACAGAGGAAATAACCGTCACAGTTTAGAAATAAATACATTTATTTAATGAAAAAACTGTTAATAAATAAAAATGAGTGATGGAGATTTATTTCTATTAATTATAACAGACATCTTTTCTACTAAATTCGAAGAAAAATTTTTCTTTATGTAAAAAAGAAAAATGGTGCCATAAAGGCTCAAGCAGAACCAATCCGTTCCGTCCGTTTTTAAAAGTTGGAAATTTGACATTTCTATAAACTTTCCATGAGACGAAGGAACGGTAGCCACAATCAAGCGGACGGAATGTCAAAAAGAACAAAGGAAAAACGTGCGGAGCGGACGGAACGGATTGGTTCTGCTTCAGCCTTTAAGCATTGTCAATCAGCAGTCCATTCCTATAAGTCAGTGGGCTAATGGACGCAGCTAGTACCAGCTTTGTTTATTGAGCTGCTCTAGGTTGAGCTAGCTTGAGATATGTCACAAAAAGGTGTTTCATGAGCAATTTGGTTGCTCTTACTTGCCTGAAGTTTCTCTGATTTGTGTTTCGTGAGCTTGCTCTAAGTTGAGCTAGAGCACGGTTTTCTGATCTACCTTTTTTGGTAGAGCAACTTCAGGCAAGCAATCAGCTGTTTGTCAACTGTCACAATACCGACATCCGTTAATTGAATATCTGAATTAGAGGAATCATCTAGCGCTTCCATCAACTGACTTGATAAATATTTTTCCATTTTTTAATTTAGTAGCGTATTTATCAAGTTTAAATAAATTTCACTTTAAAAACTGAAGTAGTTCTGACAACGCACTTTGAGAATTCTTGCCTGAAAAGTGTTTCATGAGATTTCTTGCTCTGAATTGCGCCAACTTGCTTTACTTATTTTTGACAGCTGCTCTACTGTGAGCTGCCTCAAGCTGCTCTGCCTGTTTTTCGTTCTCAATAAACACAGCTACAATGTTCCTTAAAAATATATAAAATGAATCATTACTTTTACATGATTTACTTGAGTTCCAGGGGTGGTAGCATGTAAGTTGTTTCAATCGACCTCTCCATACAAAAATTCAAGTTTTTTGTATGAAGAGGTCGATTGAAACAACTTACGTGCTACCACCCCTGACTTGAAATTTACTTGAAACTCAAGTTGGGTTTTCGGTTCATTTACTTGACTTCAAAATGCCTTGAAATTTTCTTGAACTGACACTTGACCTTTCATATTATGACAGAAACTATCTTCAAAGTATAATATAAATAACTTTAAAAATATTGCATCAAAATTAGACATTCACTACAGTTTTTATCTTCTTCTTGTTCCAAAGAAAAAATGCGCATGAAAAATTTCAAGTATTCAAGTAGTGTTTACATGAGCTTTTTCAAGTCAATCAAATAAATTTTTGTGATTTACTTGACTCAAGTATACTTGAAGTCTGGACGAGTTTACATGCATATTTAGTTACTTGAAATCTACTTCAACTATACTTCAAGTAAGCATGTAAACGTAATGAATGGCAGTTATCTATTTAAAAAAAATCGCGATATATTTCTGCGGTTTTCTAATTTATTTTTATATGGTAGCTCCAAACCGTTTCGACTTCTTTATCTTTTGCAGTTGAGCCAAGTTGAGCGCCGGTTAGATTTTGTGGAAGCGTCGTGGTTTTTTGTGTTTAGTGCGAATTTTTGTTGTGAAATGGGATTTATTAACGTTTAAACAATATAAAAACATATTTAATTGTGGAACATTTATTGAATAAGATGACAACAGTGCAAAACAGAAAAAGATGCTTTCCAATTAGGCGTTGGTATTTTGTGTAAGAAATGCATACTAATAGTAACATAAATAGTATAAATATATTTCCTTCCTCTTTAGATAAAGATTCCTAGAATTTTCATGTGTGAAAAATAGGTATATGTACTTAGCACATAATTAGCATAAATTGTTGTTTAGAACTCGTAATCGTAGCGTTAATATTCATAAGGGTCAATGAGATACTGTACAATATTACAAGAAAAAGGACGGCAGCTCATTCGTAACGGATTGAATCGACTACTGACTTAATAGAATTCGTTTCGTAGGATTTCGATATGGTCTGTACGATAAAAGAATTTATAAGCTAATATTATATTCTATGATATCGCTCAACTAGCTATATATTGAGCACGATTGCTTGAATTTGGTAGTGAATCATCCATTGATTCTTGATTCTAGTGCGATATTTATCCTTTCTTATTGTTAGGAGTTAAGTCCGGTGCCTTGGATGACTAGGTTTTTAAACTTTCTTAGCTTAGGAATCGCCCTATCATGTTGCAATTTCTAGTAGTAAACTTAATACGGGGGATTTTTTTGTAAAGTCTATTTGTACGGAGATACACACGGTTGTCTATAATTTTTGTTAACGTAGGGCTAATATTTCACGGGTTAAAGCACTTCAACTGCCGAAAAAACTTAAATCAAATGTAGTTTTTGCCAATATGCGTTTAATTACATGTTTTATTGCAAAACTGATTGAAACGTTTTTCGTACGCAATTTCATTGCCCACATTTTTTGTGCCGGGAGGGCTGTAGGGAAGAGTGACTGGTTGACCAGATAAACAAAAAAAGAACGGAACGATAACGGAAAAGAAAAACAAATTTCAACTTTAAGCCTAGGCCACATAGCACACGTGTTGCGAGTTCCGTCTCTCCATCTTTCCATGTTCCGATATTTATTTGTATGTTAGCCACAATTATTCGTTTTCTGTCTCGGTGTTCCGATATTTATTTTTACGTAGCTACAAGCGTCCGTTTCCATGGCACCCTTGATTTTAGTGACAAGTGAGTAAATTTGCGAATTCTATTTACTCAATCTACAAAAAATTGTGGTAACGTTTCCGTCCATCCGTTCTAAAGTTGAAAGGACCCCGCAAACTTCCTATGGAAAAACGGTCTCCGTCAAATCACTTGATATTGTGATATTAGATTCTTCGTACCCTTCTGATGAAAAGTCATCATGGGCAAGAAGCACGAAACCTGAAATTTTTACTTTTAGTCCAAAATGCCCTTTGAAAACTTCGACTTCGGCCGAAAATCAATTTTTTATGTTTGACTGATACTGATCTTTCAACTAAAGAATAAAAAAATAATCGCTATCACATGTTAGTACGAAAACATTTATAACGATAGCAATGTCCCTTTGCAAAAATTGAATTTTGAAAAAAAAAAAAAAATACTTTTTTTATGCAAAATAGTGATTGTGTGTTGTTGAAATACCATATTTAATGCATTCAATCGACAATTTGATGGAAAATGATAAAAAAAGAAGCAAAAACCTACCTCGAAAAAAATTGATTTTCGGCCGAAGTCGAAGTTTTCAAAGGGCATTTTGAACTAAAAATTTCAGGTTTCGTGCTTCGTGCCCGTGATGACTTTTCATCAGAAGGGTTCGAAGAATCTAATATCACAATATCAAGTGATTTGACGGAGACCGTTTTTCCATAGAAAGTTTGCGGGGTCCTTTGTTTACTTTTCCGTTTACGTGTTCTTATCATTCCGTTCTTTTTTTGTTTATCCGGTCAACCAGTATTAAGACTTAGTAATCAACTTTGACAGGAAGCGGAGCACGGAACACGGAGATCGGAAGACGTGTGCTATGTGGCTCCCGCTTAACACACAAATAAATATCGGAACACGGAAAGATGGAGAGGCGGAAAACGGATAGACGGAACTCGCAACACGTGCGCTATGTGGCCCACGCTTAAAAAGTAAGATTTCTAGAGGGTTTTATAACAAAAAAATTTGTTGGTATTAATTTTCATTGTAAACGAATAAGTTGGCGAGATATTTGTAAAAAACCATTCTTTGTAAACATTTAAGGTGTAATAAATACATAATATCAACTTTAAAGAAAGTAGGTGAAACAAAAAATGTGGGCAATGAAACTTAGTCAGTTTTGTAGTAACACGTGCAATTAAAATTCAACGATTAATAACTGTTATATAGGGGAAATCGGTTAACATGAAATCGGCGGTAGGAAAAAGTTTTCGCGTTATCCGAATTTCGTATTAACCGTTGGCTTTGAAATATGAAATATGTTGTATACAAGGTGTATTTTTAGGCCGGTCGAATACCAAAAATGAATATGCACATCGGTACCAGAAATATGTAGTCAACCTTTTTCTTTTTTGATCCGTTAGCTGTCGGTTCGAGCGGCACGCCCCGGCAATGGATACGCTGCTGACGGTGCCGCTTTGAAAGATGCGGTTTCTTGCCTAGTTTCTTCGGTTTCCCGATTCTGGTCAATTCGGCAAGTCGACCACCCTCCTCCTTTCCACACCCTGGGCTTGGGACCAGGCGACGGCAGATACGTAGTCAACCTATACTTTTTTTTATAATAATTAGTAAGCTTGTTGTATTTCCTACGAACAATGTTTATTATACGGCCTTTGCTTTTGAAGTTATAAGCCATTTTGATGTTTAAATTGGTTTTATTTGATACTTTTCGACATAGTAATCTTAAGTCAAAAAGTACTAAAAAAAAAGTCTAAGGGATTTGAAGTTTTTACGTGTTAAGCGAACTTTCGGACTGGACTTTTGTTTCGTGTTACGTAATGTTTCGTGTCATCAGTTTTCGTGTGAACTAAACTCCATTGTAACTTAAAAAATCAAATAGTAAATGTGTGATCTGTGTAAAATTTATATCGGATACTCAGAATAACGGGTTACTTTTAAATTGTATAATTTTATTGTAAGAGTCAGGTTTAATAGTTAGTATAAATTTTAAATTTTTTAAATCAAAAATAACAGTTATATTTAACTAAAAAGTTTTAGGTCATTAAGGGCACTCACTTATTTTTGTCTTTTATTTGCTATGTGTTTCAAACTACTATGAGAAGACTTTTATTTTTAAAATTAAAAATAACTGTTAAAAAAGACTTTTTTTTGTCTTGCACAAGAGTGTTTTTAAGATTTTTATTATTCCAAGACGTCGAATACTTATTTTTAAAATATAGAAATAAAATAATTATCGCAGTTGGACAATCCCTACAAATATTATAAATGCGAAAGTAACAATGTCCATCTGTATCGTTTTCACGCATAAATCGTGGGGTTGAACTAGGGGATAAAACTTTGTATGGGATTCCGCTATTACTGAAGATGAAATCTTGAAACTTTTTTTATTTAGGCGCATGATAAGAAAAAAAAAACATTTGTTTAAGCGTTGTTGAAATTTCGACCTTACATGGGGGTGAAATAGGGGATGAATGTTCGTATGGATGTTCAAACAAATTCAAAAATAAATAAATTTTAAACCTTGATTTACATATTACTAAATTTTGTTCTTCACAAATCTATCTATGCTTAGGCGGCTATATTTGATGGAAGTTGTCCTCGTCGATGGCCAAAAAATGGCCTCGATTCCCAGATCCGGCGGCGGGGAAGTGAATTGCGGATTTGACACTTTGCGATTCTCAAATCCGCAACCCCGAATTTCTTTTTGACATTTTCCGCGCTGTAAAAGTGTGATCCGCAACAAATTTTCTGCGGATTTGAACGACAAATGCGCCTAAGATAATCCGACATCGTATATTTCATTATGGCGTGAGTCTTCACTCCGAATTTTCGATTTAAACCAATCCGGGACTGCGGATTTGATAATCGCAAAGTGTCAAATCCGCACTCACTTCCCTCCCGTCGGATCTGGGAATCGAGGCCAATATCAAAGCATAAATGTGTGCGCTGCTTGTCGAAAATTTATTGGATGATTTGTTTGACCGTGGATGGGGCCTATTCACTATGAAGCGATTTTTCGAAATTTATACCCTAAAACGTTGAATAGGTTGTATGGGGAATTTTGTTTATTTAGTCAGATTTGAAGAAATTGAATTTGAAGAAATTGAAGCTAGCGATTAATATTTAATTTGGTGTTTTACGAAAATTAAAGTCTGAGTGGGAAGATAATAAAAACGATTTGAAACAAAATTCTGTGTTGAAAAGATATTTAATAATGAAACATTTGGTCCTTGAATTTTACAAATGTCAAAAACGTCTTAAGGCGATTATAGCCGAGCTTAAGGCTTAGTACGTTAGTACGCTTTCTCATAGTCTCGAAAGCAAGGTATAGGGCAGATCGTAATTAAGTAGACTGCCCCACTATGGCTCTCAAGGTGTTAATATGGTCTATGCAGGAACGACCCTTTCTGAATCCAGCCTACTGTACTACACAGAAGATAATAGACAGTGCCTCTCCAATTGTAACATATTGTTAGGTCCCCCTTTTTTTGGTTTTTTGACTATGATACCTTCCGTACAAACCTCCGGAAAGGTGCAGGTGTTCCATGCTATTTCCAGGATTGCCTCAAGCATATCTACTGTGAGGCTTGAGTCGGCTTTCAACAATTCTGGTGGGATGCCTTTACATGAATTGTAGTTACTATTTCTGCCTTGGATGGTGCTCGGGTGGTGATTCTTATCGGCTGTGCATTTTTGCTGCTTTCTTGAGGTTCCTGTGCAAATGAACCATTCAAGGCAGCGAAGAAGTAATCTCACCATCTTAGAAGTCGCTCCTCGTCGCTGCACAACAGCCTTCCATCCGCACTCTTCAGGGCTTGCTTTTTAAGTAGAGCGCTTTCCCGAGAGCTATTTAGTGATTTGATACAGCACTTTACTGCTGCTTGTGTTTACCACTTTTTCTACGAGCTCGTTTATCTGCCGTCTTTTTGAATTTAATTAGTTCATTAAAATATATATATATAAATATTAAGTAAAAAAAGTCGCTTGCGGTATTTTTCGCATTACGAAGGCATTTTTTTCGACCTATTTATTGGACGAACTGGTCATGGCACAAGATTGTACCAAAGTCGAATTATTTTGTTTAGAAACGAGTTTCTTATTTGTAGAGTGAAAAAAGCTTGGACTGTAGACAGAGCGAATTTGTCGAGCGGGCTAATCTGTTGCTGCGAGCATAAGATTCGTGTGAGAGCAGGAGAGCATTTATGGTAGTGATAAAACTTTGTCAGGGTTGCTTTATTCGTACGCCATCGATTAGTTTTTAAGACCACTTTTTGTACTTTGTGTAGCCACGCTATCTATTGTATATTTACTAATTACTACACAAACTGATGAGTAAAATGCGTGGTATTATACAAGAGACTTTATTCAGTAGTGAATAATACAAGAGTGTCTCTAAAACCGGAACTGCTGTCAGATGCCAGCACAAAGTATAAGGCACAGCAGTTGCTCTAACATAATCTATTAAGTACATATATAACAGTCTTCCCTACGGAAATCTAAAGATCTAATTTATTTGGTCTTTTAATAGTTCGAGTTGATCGCCGAAGTGGAATTTTTGCTTCTTTGATTCTACCTAGTAGCCTCTACATCCGGATCGTCTAGTCTTCTGGGAGTTGATAAGTTGGTTGTACTTGAACTTGCCTGAGGTGTGTCGCTTAGGTGTTTTCGATTCCCCCGATGTTCTATCCTCAGTGCTCGGAATGCGAATTGAAGTTTCGCCCGGTAATATGTCCTTACGTTCGGTCACCTCGGTTGAACTTATTCTCATTTGGTGAACTTAGGTATACACGCGATGGAGTTGAAGGTTCATCGTTATTTGAGACGTACGTTGGTCGCATTTGGTTGATGTGTCGTTTAAAAGTTTGATCGCCTGATCTGACTAAGTAATGTAAATTACCCAACTTCTCTATTATTTCTCCAAATTTCCACTTAATGTCTTTGTTCATGTAATAACGAATCTGTACCTTTTCCCCCACTGAGTAATTTGGTACATTTGTTTTCTTATCGTACATGATTTGTTTGTAGCTTATCTCCGATGTTTTCATTAAGTCGAGCCTTGTTCGCAGATTAAAACGTAACATTGCTTCCGCTGGGCTTTTATTTGTAGTTGCATTCGTAACCTTCCGATATTGGATCAGCAGTCTGTGTAATTTAATATGTAATTCACCTGGATCATTCGTAGCTGATCGCAACCCATTCTTGATTGTTTGCGCGTATCGCTCTGCTTGACCATTCGTAGCTGGATGCGCAGGTGCTGTAGTTTTGTGTGTAATGCCATTTGATTTTAAAAATTTTTGGAACTCAGCAGATGTAAAATTTGTTCCATTATCAGAGACAACGAGTGAAGCCAAATCTTGCAAATATTTCACGTAACGCTCTAATGGTTTGATAACTTGTAATGCTTTTCGCGGGTACTACTTCTAACCATTTTGTCTTAGCGTCCACTACTATCAAAAAATAATATTCCATAAATGGTCCCGCGTAATCGATGTGTATTCGTGACCATGGTAAAAAAGGATTTTCCCAACTATGTACTGGTACTTTTGTAGGTTCCTTGGCAACCCTTGCACAATCACGGCAGCTTTTTGCCACTTCTTCAATCTCTTTATCAATATTTGGCCAATAACAATAACTTCTGGCAAGGTCTTCATTTTAACGATACCAATATGTGCTGAATGTAATTCTTGAAGAACTTGCCTTTGTAATTTTCCTGGTATAACGACACGTATACTCCTATACAGGGTGTCTCAGACCACCCGTACCACCCCATTATTTCGAAGAGTTTTGAAAAAAAAAAATGAAAACCAAAAAACACGTATCAAATATTTTTTCAAACTATCCAGCCATACCAAAAACGCCTCCTATCCCCTACCCCCTGTTAGGGGTAGGGGGTGCAACTTCAAAAACTTAAATGGAAACCCTCATTTTTTATTGCAGATTCGGAATCTTCATAAAAAAATTTGAAGATTTTGTCCCAAGCATTTTTTACGATTCGCCACAGATGGCGCTGCAATCGGCGGAAAACTTTTTTTGTGACTTATTTATTTCCGCCGATTACAGCGCCATCTAAGGCGAATCACAAAAAATGATAAGAATAAAATCTTCGGATATGTGTCTTAATCCAGAATGACAAAATCCAGAAAGTCAAAATCCGGAAAGAAAATCCAGAAACGACAAAATCCAGAAACGACAAAATCCAGAAACGACAAAATCCAGAAATGACAAAATCCAGAAAAAATCCAGAATAAAAAATCGCGCGATCCTCTCCGAAGGCTATGCTTTCGTAAAAAAAATTTCGATTTTTTGAAAATTCTAGACCAACTTCAATTATAAGTTTGTTTTGCTAATTCGGCAAAATCAGGATTTTGTCGTTTCTGGATTTTGTCGTTTCTGGATTTTGTCATTTCTGGATTTTGCCGTTTCGGGATTTTTAAAAGTTTTCTGGATTTTGTCGCTTCTGGATTTTGCCTTTCTGGATTTTGGCATGATACCAAAATCTTCATATTTTATCATGAAGAATCTAAATCTGCAATAAAAATTAGGGGGTTTTCAAGTTAATAATCAAAATGGCTCTCTACCCCCTATTTTTTGAGGGGGAAAGGATGCAGAATTGAAAACAAAATAAAAATCCCTATTTTTTTATTACAGATTTAGATTCTTCACCAAAAAACCTAAATTGAGCTTTGATTTTTTGAGAGTTTTTGATTTTTGTTTAGGTTAGGTGTGCAGATAAAAATTGCATATTGTTACCGCAGGTAGCCAATATCATAACGAACAACCTCTATTTTTTTCGATTTTTTCGAACCTACAAATGCCGAGATATACGCATCTATATTTAGAAAGAACGACCAAAATGGTAAATTTTTGACATAATGGCCGATAACTTACATACGTAGCGGCGGTTGCTAGAGGTAGAAAATGTCCATTTCGTACAGTATTCGATGTAACTAATATGTTCCAAAAAAAATTTGAGACTCGAGACAATTCTTTATGTTTTGCTCATCTGACTAAACTTTACCAATAAACTTCTTATTATTGCATGTTACCATAACCTCACTTTCGCCTAAAGCTGGGAAAACTTCTTGATTGTATGTACGGAAACACATATTTGTAGCATTAACTTTAATATGTGGGCACAATTTCGGGAATGAATTTTGATCCATTGTAGTAATATAAGATCCTGTGTCTAATTCCATTGTAAAAGGTTTTCCCTCGATCCGTAAATTAACGCAAATCTTCCCTGTAGGGTCAACAAAACCATTTTTTGGAAAAATTTGTACTGAATTAATGGTATGTATGTCATCATTGTTTTCCCGGTTCTCCACTGTTTTTAGTGATTGTATCCTTCTATGCTTTATGGGCTCATGGTTTTTACGTTTCTTACAGACCGATCCTACGTAGCCTAAATTTCCGCATTGGTAACATTTGAGTTCGTCGGTACGACGACATTCATTTGCCTTGTGGCTTTTCCTACCCCACCGAAAACAAACGATATTTCCTGTAGCATTCCTATTCCTTTTATTCTTTGACGATGCACTTGAACTGGCCCCTGTTACCTGGTTTACATTATAATTTCATTGCATAGATTTGCTCTGATTTTTGCAGCCTCAATTGCATATGCGGTTTTTAGCACATCCCCGAATGATTGTCTCTTCTCTTGCAATAGCCGTTCCCGAATTTCCGAGTCTCGTACACCGCGTATAATTTGGGAGCGTAAATGTGTGTCGAGTGTAGATGCTTGGCAAGCACCACATGTGAAATTGCATTACCTAGATATTCTTTTCAATTCCGCCACGTAATTGGCTATAGTTTCTCCCTCATGTTGAATTCTATTAGCAAATTTGTGTTGTTCTGTAACCTCATCGGGAAGCGAGCACAAATCTTCTTCTTTCTTTAAACTCCTTTAATCCCTCATGGGACATAGGGCGGAAACAGTGGCCCTCCAGCGGACTCTGTTTTGCGCGACAGCTCTTAGCTCCGACCAGGATCTCCCAGTTGTTGCAGCTTCTTCTAGTAGGGTTCTTCTCCACGTTGCTCTAGGTCTTCCTTCTCGACGGGAACCTTGCGGATTCCACTCAAGGGCCTGTTTGGCTAGATTTTCGTTTTCGCGGCGCAAGGTGTGGGCAACCCAATTCCATTTCCTTCGCCTGATTTGGTCGTCTATCCTTTCTTGGCCGGCACGGCGCCATAGTTCTTCGTTTGAAATTCTATCTTGCCAGCGGATTTTTAGGATACGACGAAGGCATCTGTTGATGAAGACTTGTAGGCGCCCTGTTATGAATTGGGTGACTTTCTATGTTTCGCAACCATACAAAAGAACTGCCTTAACGTTGGAGTTGAACAGCCACAATTTGGTGTTAGTGGAAATCACCGTTGATCTCCATATGTGGGACAGGCATGCATATGCGCCTCGTGCTTAATTTATTCTGGACCTGACGTTTTCTTCTGCCCCACCATTTTCGGTAATAATGCTACCGAGGTAGCAGAATTTATTTACCAGTTCCACGTCACGGTTATTCAGCGCTGTTCGTTCAATGGTGTTTGCATTTATCCGCATTTCTTTAGTTTTAGTCGGATTTAGCCTTAAGCCTGCTGGACTACTTTCTGTTGCAAAATTGTTTAACATGTTTTTGAGGTCCTGGTGTCTATGGGCTACAGATATCAAACAAAAGCAAACAGATATCATCGGCGTAGTCGAGATCCTTAAGGCGGTCTAGCAAACCCCATTGTATGCCGCCTGTTCTATTATCTAGAGCGCCGACAAGGATGTCATTTATTACTATAAGAAATAGTAAAGGCGAAAGTAGGCATCCTTGTCGTACTCCTGAGTTCACCTCAAAGCTGTCGGATAATTTTCCATTATGGAGAACTCTGCATTTGGAATTGTTATATAGGGCTTTTATCAATTCTATTATTTTATCAGGCAGTCCACGTCGCCGTAGTGCCTGCCAAATGAAGCTCCTATTAACCGAGTCGAACGCTTTCTCATAGTCTACGAAAGCAAGGTAAAGGGGGGATCGGAATTCAGTAGACTGCTCCACTATTATTCTCAAGGTGTTAATATGATCAATACAGGAGCGGCCCTTCCTGAATCCGGCCTGCTGCCTCCTAAGCGTTCGATCAACTGCCTCACTTATCCTAGATAGTAACATATGGGACAAAATTTTGCCCACAGTAGATAATAAACAGATACCTCTCCAGTTGTCGCATATTGTTAGGTCCTCCTTTTTTGGTATTTTGACTATGATACCTTTCGTCCAATCCTCCGGAAAGGTACAGGTGTTCCATGCTATTTCTAGGATTGGCTGAAGCGCATCTGCTATGAGGCTTGAGTCGGCTTTCAACAATTCTGGCGGGATGCCATCTTTTCCTGCTGCTTTACCATTGGCCATCGCATGAATTGCGGTTACTATTTCCGTCTTGGATGGGGCCCGAGTGGCGATTCTTATTGGCTGTGCATTGTTGTTGTTTTCCTGAGGTTCCTGTGTAAGTGTACCATTCAGGGCGGCGAAGAAGTAATCTCTCCATCTTTGGAGTTGCTCTTCGTCGCTGCACAGCAGCCTTCCATCCGCACTCTTAACGGCATGCTTTTTAGTAGAGTGCTTTCCCGAGAGCTGTTTAGTGATTTGGTACAGCACCTTACTGTTGCCTGTGTTTGCCGCGTTTTCCGCTTTTTCTGCGAGCTCATTTATCTGCTGCCTTTTATCACGCCGGACACTTCTCTTAACTTCCCGATGTAATTGGGAGAATTCCCGTTCTAATTGGTGACGTCTTTCCGGGTCGTTTGTAGAGTTTACGTTATTTTTGAGGGCCCTTCTGCGTTCAATTTTTTGCCAGGTTGTGTCCGAGATCCAGTGTTGCTGGTTTCTTTGGACATAACCGATGCTCATTTCCGCAGCCGTCAATATCGCGCCCTTCGTCGTACTCCACAATTCTTCAATATTTGTGTCTTCAGAAACGATTTGCTGGTTTAATAGGTCTTGTAGGTTTCCAGCAAATTCCCGCTTTTTAACGCTTTCCCGCAGGAGGTCTACGTTAAACCGTCTACGGGTTCTAGCAGTTTGTTGAACGTTTCTGATTGCGGCGATTTTAAGGCGAATAGTTGCTACAACCAAATGGCGGTCGCTTCCAGTATCCGCTCCCCTGAAACTCCTGACATCCTCAAGAATAGTTCTCCATCTGCGGCTGACGGCCACGTGATCTATCTGATTTCTCGTTCTACCATCGGGCGATATCCAGGTCTCTTTGTGTATCTTCTTGTGACAAAAGTAAGTTCCACCTACCATGAGTTGGTGGGAACTACAAAAGTCAACGAAAAGCTCACCATTGTTATTGGTAACTTGGCTTAGGCCTTGGTTTCCAATTGTTCAAGGCCGGTGTTGTCACGGCCGATCTGTGCGTTTAAGTCACCCATTAAAACAATGATGTCTCCCCTTGGAATAGAGCGAAAAACCTCATTCAGTCGCATATAGAACTCGTCCTTGATGTCATCTTCTGCCTCTTCAGTTGGAGCATAGCATTGGACTATCGTAGTACTTCTTAGTCTGGTACGCAGGCGCACGGTAATAATCCTCTCAGAAACTGGTGACCAGCTAATGAGGCTGGACCTGGCTTCTTTGGTGAGTATTACGCCAACGCCACTCCTACGCCTTTCAGTTTCGTTTCTACCAGAATATAAGAAGGACTCACCGTTTGGGCAGATATGTTCCCCCGCATCAGGCCATCTGGTCTCGCTAAGTCCCATTATCTTGATTTTATATCGATTCATCTCGTTGAGGACTTCATCCAGCCGTCGCTCAGCAAGCAGTGTTCTCACATTCCATGATCCGATTCGTGTCCTTGTTCGAAAAGCAAAGGTCGTGGTCGTGTTGTCCAGCCGGTTCCGAGGCATTGTTTGCAGATTCGTAGCAATTGTGTTTTTTTAAGGGAGCGGGTTGCTAACCCTCAGCCCAACCGACTTAAAACTCTGTTTTGTGGCGCAGAGAGAGCGCCATTTGCCGGTCTCCCGTTAGCTCCTTCCGAAGAAGTACCCCAGGGGGCACCGCGGGGAGGTGGGATTAGGACTTGCTAACAGGTCTGCTAGGTGTTCGTCTGCAGTGACTTCTCGGGCACAAATGGTCGTGTAGTAATTTCGTTAATTCCATGTAAGTTTTAGTATTTGGGAGGTTAGGCGCAGTCAAGCTCGATAGTAGCTGGTGAGGTTTTGTACCAATGCAATTTATTAATATTTGCACCTTTTTAACTTCGGTGACTCTTTTGAGTTGAAAAAAATTCTCAAGCCTTTGCTGGTACACTGTATAAGTTTCTTCGCCATCTTTGAAACAATCAAACTGCATGCTTGAGGAATTTGTTGGGGCTTGTAAGTTCTGTAAAGCACGTATTAGGTTAAGAATAATATCTTCCCACACCGGGTTTTGTTGCTCATCCTGATTTGCCATTGTAATGGGTTCTTTCTGCTTTTATCTCGTCGCCACTATTGTATCTTTACTAATTACTACACTAACTGATGAGTAAAATGCGCGGTATTATACAAGATACTTTATTCAGTAGTGAATAATACAAGAGTGTCTGTAAAACCGGAAGTGCTGTCAGACGCCAGCACAAAGTATAAGGCACAGCAGTTGTCACCCTCAGAGCAAAAGCGGTTTATATTTGATGTTGCAGCAAAAGAGGAATAAAAATAAGTTTTATGTTTTTGCCATTTTCTCATTTTTGACTACATATTTGGGGATTTTTACATAAATTTTCCACATGTTATCTTTTATCTTTATTACTAACTTCAATTTTTATAATGTTTGCAATTTATGATTTTTTTCAATTTACTTTTTTTTACTTAGTAATTTTTGTATTTTTTAAAGAAAAAATTTAAAATTGTTCAAAAATTCAGAATTGCAAACATAAAACTGAAGAATTGGAGATATTATTGTCAAAAAAGAAACTTGTTAATATTAAAATGAAAAGAGCACTCATTTTGAAACTGAAATTGTGATATCCAAATATTAAATAAAACTGATTTTTTTAATAATTAAAGGCCAATATCTAACTACACAATAATGGCACGACTGAACGGAAAAAATGTAACTTACCCTAAAATTAAAGATAAAATTTCAGAAATTGGACAAACTAGAGACAATGGTCTCGATTTCCAGATCCGGCGGCGCGGAAGTGAGTGCGGATTTGACACTTTGCGGTTCTCAAATCCGCAGTCGCGAATTCAATTAAATCAAAAATTCGGAGTGAACACTCATACGATAATAAAATACCCGATGTCGGATTATCTGAGGCGCATTTGTGGTTTCAAATCCGCAGAAAATTTGTTGCGGATCACACTTTTAAAGCGCGGAAAATGTCAAAAAGAGATTCGCCGTTGCGGATTTGAGAATTTGCGATTCGCGCTGCCGGATCTGGGAATCGAGGCCAATAAATAATTTATAACCGTTCATAATTTTATAATTTCCAAAAATATTAAAAACGAAAATTTCGAAAATAGCAAAAATGTGTTAAGGGGAGGTTCCTCTGATCGACTCTGAAAAGTTCGTCACTTTGATGAATTTTTTTGAGGTATAAAGAAATGTAATATGAACAAACGGTTTTTTGTACAATGTTTATTGATAAAAAGAGTCCTTAAATTTATTTTTTCCCCCCTCTTTCAATTCAAAATGGCGGCTCCAGCCAAATCGCCGTGAGGCCTTGCGCGCCATGCATGCGTCTGCGCGGTACGTTCCCCAGGGTCGTAGGGGTCACTGAAACATAAACATTTTTTAAGTTAGTTAAATAAACGTATTTAGGGGCCCTTGAACCAAAATTTCCGAAATTTTGATAAAAAGAACAGACAAAGTTATCCACTTGAAAATTAAGGTCGTGTTTTGGAGCGTGTTTTGTTTGTTTAAGACAAGCGTAAAATTGTTTATTATTAAAATATATTATTAGTAATGGACCAAGGCCCCCTAAATTGAATTTTACACAAGACTTTAAAATTTCAAGTGAATCCGATAAGTGGTTCTCGAAATATATTGTACCGCGCACTGAAAATATCAAGTCTCCGAAAAACGCGTTTAAAGTTTTAGAACGCGCGGCTAGTTGTACTGCTTTGACAGTTGCACGCTTCTCTTTGAAGCGCTGTAACTTTCTAAAAACTGCATAAAATGCAAAACGGTTTTAGGATCATGTTTTTAACATATTATAGATTGATAATATGTAAAAAAAAACGACTTTTTCATCGCCGATCAAAGGAACCTTCCCTTAATATAGTAAAAATTAACCGAAAACTTTGAGATGAACTCAGGAGTACAACAAGGATGTTTACTTTCGCCGTTACTCTTTCTTAAAGTAATAAACTGCTTTAGATAGTAAAACAGGTGGGATTCAATGGGAATTGCTTGTATTAAAACTACTGTAAACATACTTCTTGAATAACTGTTTAATTGAATATTTTAAATTATTTAACGAAAAAATATAAATGCATTTATTATTTTGTTCATTTAATCAAAATGAAAAATGCGAGACAACCAAAAACGTATTATATTTCACAAGTGACGCGATTCAAAAACCACAAAGGACCCCGCACCGTTTGTATGGGAAAATGTCTTTGGATGAATTTTCTTTAAATTTTTCTGGTTGATAGTTCTCAATATATACAGATCAAATGTCTCCATGGGAACATACTCCGAAAACCCCCGTTCCCCAAAAAGGCCCACCAAAGGGCTAGAGGATATAACTGATTTCGGAATGTAAAACAATTGATTCTTGAAGTCCACACAATGGCTACACCACACAACCATCCCTTTGACCCTTCAAGCACCGACCATGCATCGCCTCCCTCTCTCGTCCTCACCACGACCCATCCTAAGGACTTTTCTGATTTCTAAATTACCACGTAAGCAACCAATAACACTACAACCTCTGACCATCTAACCCTCATGTATATGAGAAGTCTCCACTCTATCTCTCTAACTGATCATGAGTATTTGCTAACCAACATATTTTTACTCTCAGACAACCATTACCCCCGACTCTCACCTCCGGCATTTACAACCTTTCATAACAAACCCCTCCACCTACGATATTCATTGTGTCATTGGTTAATTATTTTACATTCAGAAAACAGTTATCTACGAGTCGTCAAAGTTGAAATCTTGGTTTTTTTTAACAAAAAACCAACTTCAACCACCGTTTTCCCCAAAAAACACGTAAAACCCCCCTTTTTTTGTCAAAATCTGAAATTTTGGAAAATTTCATACTAATTGCTCTTGGGTGGTTTTAATGTAACTGCCTTTGGTTTAGTAGATATAACCCATTTTATCTAAGAATAAAAAAAGCTTTTTTCTTTTTATTTTATTTTATCTTTGACGACTCATAACTCTGGACTTTGGTATGTTTAAACCTCGACTTTTACAGATTTAGATAGGTGGGAGTATTTTGCGTAGTTTGATGTCTTATTCATTAAAATATCTAATAAGGTGACAAAAATACAGGGTAATATGTAAACCTCTACCAAAAAAACTTCAAAACGCCCTAGCGGGTAAACCGGTACTATTCCCCCCCCCCCATCCATACGATTTTTTCTTCGTCTATCCAAGGCCTATCCACCAAGCGGTTGGACACCTTAGCTGATACACCCTGTATATTTAATTTTTCTATATTAAATTACTTTAAATGTATAAATGGTATTGGCCAAAAAGAAATTCGGGGTTGCGGATTTGAGAATCGCAAAGTGTCAAATCCGCAACTCACTTCCCTCCCTCGGATCTGGGAATCGAGGCCATTGTAGATTTATATAAGTGTGTACGCTGCTACCGGTGCCGCATCGAAAAATGCGGTCTCTTGCCCTGTTTCTTCGGTTTCCCGATTCTGGTCAATTCGGCAGATCGAGTACCCGCCTCCTTTCACACCCTGGGCTTGGGACCAGGCGACGGCGAAGTTTCTAGATTACGTTACAAGGGAGAAAAAGCAGAATTCAAAAAATAAAATCAAAAGCAGCGTTTTCAACCCGAGTGTGATGAAAACATAATTGACGCTATTACTGAGAGCAAAAGCGATTTAAATTTTTGTTCAGCGCAAAAGCGGTATAAGTTTTCATTAAGAGCAAAAGCGGAATAAAAAGTTAACCCGCTTTTGCTCTCGGTTTTTTGATACACCGTTTTTGCGCTGAAGTATAGTTATACCAGATTTACTCTAAGAATACGAAGATATTCCTCTTTTGCGCTAAAAAAACCGAACCGTTTTCGCTCTCTTTGTTATTTTAGCCCGCTTTTGCTCTGAGGGTGTCAGTTGCTCTAACATAATCTATTAAGTACATACATAACACTATCGAAGCCCCGACCAAAATAAATCAGTTGTATTCGAGAGACCGAATAAAGAATTTGCATATTTTAGCCAAAGTCGATGGCTGAAGGAGGAATTTAAGTATGTACATACTTAAGAAATCCCATGCATTCTGACGCTTGCTTGGAGGTTTGGAATATGTGGTTGTTCCATCGCAAATCCTTGATTGAATTGCTCTACAATGGACAGGTTTTCCGTGGCGAGTGGTACTTGATTTTTTCTTGGCTGATTGATGAGGATATAGGTTCTACTTTTGTTATAGTTTTTAAAACACCTTTTTGTTTTTTTTTCTGTTTAATTGTTTACAACTTTATTTCACTGTTAAGATTAATTATATTTTCTAATAATAAGAATGATAACACGTTTTCTAATTAACTTTTTTATATAAACTTGGAAAGTCAACTATTTTCATTTAATTTCTTTTGACAAGTTTAAATTATTTTTTGTTATTTTTTATTCTTACTTAGCCCCAGTCGGCTGGGTTTTTTATAATCAGTCTCCTTGGCTAAGAAAGACCGGAAGTAGTAGGAAGATCTCCCTACAGGGATTAGGACTTGGTTGTATCAGGGGGTCAAATGATAGTAATGACATCAGCGACCCTTGTTGGTGCCGGTGCATCAAAAAGATAAATCCTGAGTAACGCCATGTGCGATCTAAGGTCTACAATGATATACGATCTTTTGATATGCTACCGAGTCCTACATCAACCTATACAAGAGTAACGGAATGAGGAGGGTGAAAAGCGAGTGTATTGCGCCTCAAAACGAAGCGGTGACCGGACTGGTCCTACAGGTTTGGGGTTGGGCGGCAGGCTGATAATCTTCCATCGTAAAACCCATCCGTCACTAATCCTCAAGGTAGGCTTCGGACAGGACGGACTCAACGGCAACAGCTCAGGCAATGGAATATGAAATTCGACCTTGGAGAAGCTTTCGCTTTTATTCTTCTTCTTCTTTAACGGCTCTACAACTGGGAACCGGTCCTGGCCTCTCGCAACTGTTCTTTCCACCGGTCCCGATTCTGAGCTGATGTCATCTAGTGTGGCATCCCTAAGCTTTGAGCCGCCTGGTCTACGCCATCCTTCCAGCGAAGGTTGGGTCTCCCTCGCTGTCGCACCCCATAGGTCTTACCGCAGAGAACTTTCCGAGCAGGCTCATCTTCACTCATATGAGCTAGATGCCCTTCCCACCGGAGCCTACCGAGCGTTATTTTCTTCACAACATCTATGTCGCGATAGCGCTCGTAGATCTCGTCATTGTAGGAGTCCCCGGAATCGTCCTTCCTCACATACGGGGCCAACAATCCTCCGAAGTATTTTCCTCTCTAACACGCCCAAGAGGTTTGTGATTTTTGCTAAGCACCCACGTTTCGGATACATATGTGAGAACCGGTAAGACCATCGTCTTATATAGTAAAAGTTTAGCCGTTATGGTTAGATATTTGGATTTGAAGAGCCTTGACAGACTATAGTAGGCTTTGTTGGCTTTTAGCAGTCGTGCGCGTATTTCTGGTTCCATGCTATTGTCGGCTGCTACTATTGACCCAAGGTAGGTAAATGATTTTACCACGTCAAACTCGTGTTCCGCTACCTTGATTGTGGGACCAATGTTAGGTGTTCTTCCAGACGAGACCACCATGTACTTTGTTTTGCTTTCGTTAATGTGCAGTCCCAGATTTCCTGCCGCTTGCTCAATCTGAGTGAAAGCTTCTTGTACAGCTGTTGTTGTTCTTCCAATGATGTCAATGTCGTCTGCGTAAGCCAGTAATTGTGTGGACTTGTGGAGGATTGTACCCCTTGATGTCACACCCGAATCTCGGATCACTTTCTCCAACGCCAGGTTGAAAAGGAGGCAGGCCAGACCGTCCCCTTTTCGGAGTCCATTATAGATGTTGATTGGTCTGGACAGTGTTGCGGATACCTTTACTTGGCTTGACACATTGATCATGGTCAACCTACATGGTCTTGTCAGTTTGTTGGGGATGCCGAATTCTCTCATGGCTTTGTAGAGTTCTACCCTGGCTATGCTATCATAGGCGGCTTTAAAGTCTATGAAGAGGTGTTGAGTTGAGTTTTGAAACTCTAGACATTTTTCCATAGCCTGCCTCAAGGTGAAAATCTGATCAGTCGTTGATTTGCTTGGGCTGAAGCCACACTGGTAATGGCCTATGATGTTTCTGGCGTATGGGGCCATCCTGTTTTGTAGGATAGCGGAGAATATCTTATACACGGTACTCAACAACGTTATACCGCGATAATTAGTACACGCTGTGATATCTCCTTTTTTGTGTACCGGACAGAGGATGCCTTTTCTCCAGTCTTCTTGCATCACTTCCTGCTCCCATTCTTGCACAATTAATACATGAATCGCTTGGTGTAATGTAGGCCCTCCATATTTAACCAGCTCCGCTGCGATGCCGTCTGCACCCGCGGCCTTGTTGTTTTTGAGCCGGCAGATGGCTCTGCTAACTTCTTCTATGCTTGGTGGCGGCAGCATAGCATTGTCATCACATATTGGTAGAGCCTCCGAATCCTCAGTTAGCTCGCCATTTAGCAATTCATGAAAGTGCTCTTCCTATCGCTCCAAGATGCCTTTAGGATCGGTAATCAGATTCCCTTCTTTGTCCTTGCAGCATGTGCAACATGGTGTGAATTGCGTCATACTGCGGACTCTTTGGTAGAACTCCCGCGTCTGGTACGGCCGTCGTTCTCTATACTGTTCTAGCTCACAGGCGAGATTTTTTTTCCCAGGCTTCCTTTTTCCGTCTGTGAATTCTCTTTTCTTCTTTTCTGAGCTCTTTATAGTTCTCTTTGCGTGCCTGTGTTCTCTGAGACTGCTGCATGGCTCGATACGCAGCATTCTTACGTTCAGTTGCCAGCTTGCATTCATTATCGAACCAGTCGTTCCGATCTTTACGACTTCTGCCTAAGATGGAATCAGCAGTACTAATGACAGTATTTTTAAGGCGGGTCCAGTTCTCGTCGACGCCCGGCATCTCATCCCCAGGACTTAGCTTTTCAGCGTTGTAATGCGCTCTCGGAGCACCATACCAACAAGATAGTGATCCGAGTCGACCCATCAGACCCGAAAGGTGGCGGCGGTCTATCAACACATGATCTATTTGGTTGCGAGTGGCTCCATCAGGAGATACCCAGGTGGCTTTATGGATATCTTTACGCGCAAATCTAGTACTTGCAACGACCAAGTTCTTACTTCCTGCCATCTCTACAACTCGCTGTCCATTGTCATTAGTGTTTTCATGCAAGCTGTGGTTGCCGACATATTGCCTGTATATGGGCTCCCGGCCTACTTTGGCGTTCAGATCTCCCAGTATGATTTTTACATCATACCTGGGGCAGGCATTAAGTTCCCGTTCAACTAATTCGAAGAATTCTTCTTTATCATCATCCGGGGACTCTTCTGTAGGTGCGTGAACGTTTATGAGGCTGATATTCTTAAATTTACCTCGCACACGAAGGGAGCATAGCCTTTCGTTTATTGCTTTAAAGCCGATAATGGTAGGCTTCATTCTTTTGCTAACCATAAAACCTACTCCTAGAACATGGTGTTTTGTATGACAGTTGTAATATACGTCATACTCAGGTTTTTGCAAAACACCATTCCCTGTCTACCTCATCTCCTGAATGGCGGTAATGTCAGCTTTATACTTTGACAGGGTATCGGCTAAATGTTTTGAAGCTCGAGTTCTGTACAGAATTCGAACTTTCCATGAAAAAATTAAATCGTTTTGCCTTTTTCGTTGCCGTGGTCGTCGTCGTTTATTCCAGTATCTGAGGCATGTTCCTCGTTCCGTAACAATGCATCGAGTTCACAAGTGAAAAATGATAGCAATAACCCTTTTTGATGAGATCTATGAGGAAGAAAAAGCAGTCTGTCTATTGATAGATGGTCAAACGTCCATAACGAGCCAGTTATATGTGCAACATCAAGACCGGCAACATTAACAACGGAAGATGGACGACCACTTCTTTATGAATGTATTGATACCTCCTTTAGTGTGTGACTTAGTTTCTTGACAGGAGTCAATCAAAATATCAGGTTTTGATTTTTAAGAATTTTCTATCATTATGTTTTGTTTTATAGGTCCATGAAAAAAGAATTGGAAGGTACAATTTTTGATTTATTCATGATTTTTATTTAAAAAAATCAAGTGATTTAAATCATGATTAAAATCTTGATTTAAATCACCTGATAAAAATCAACCCAACCCTGACTGGCTATGCTATCATAGGCGGCTTTAAAGTCTATGAAGAGGTGTTGAATTGAGTTTTTAAACTCTCGACATTTTTCCATAACCTGCCTCAAGGTGAAAATCTTATTAGTCGTTGATTTGCCTAAGCTGAAACCACACTGGTGTTGGGTGACCATTTTTGTGAAAGTAAAATACAGGACATTAAATAAACTAAAAAATTATATTCAAAATATGAAGAAAAACAGAAAAAAATGTGAAGACCCTCGGGGGAAAAACCAACTTAGTCCACTTTTTCAAAAATCAGAGAATTCAGCTCCATCTATTAGTTGCTAAGGTGTACTAAAATTTAAAGTATTAACTATGGGGAAAAACCAACGTAGTCCTGACAAAATGAACGGGCAATAATAAAAGGTTCGGGGAAGAACCAACGTAGTCCTGACAAAATGAACGGGCAATAATAAAAAGTTCGGGGAAGAACCAATTGAGTCCATGAATCAATGAGGGGAAAAACTTGTATTTTTTGGAATTTTATTTTTTGGACTAAGTTGGTTTTTCCCCGAGGGTCTTCATGTATTATTAGCTATTTATTATTATTATTAAAAATTATTATAACAAAAGTTGAGTAAAAACAATAACAAAAGTCTTATTGACTAGAAAAAAAAACATAAATAAATTCTATAAATTCTATATAATAAGTGTGATTTTATAAATCTTCTTGAATAGAATAACAAAAAAAATTGCAATAAAAAATTAAATAAAAATGAAATTTTATTATGATGTTTGATATTTTTCCATAGAGTGGATTTTTTACAAAACATCTGTATTATTGTTAGTCAAAATTTCTTTGAATTCTGAACAATTCATTTTAAAGTTGCATTTGGTTATTAATAACGATCTTAATGTATTAAGTTTTAATTGTGATTTTTCAGTTGTCCAAATATTATTCATTATTGAAAAAAATCCTCTCCGTGGCAGCATTTGAAGCCGGTAGACATAAACAAAATTCAACAAGTATCAATATATTTCTGTATGGAATCATCTTTTCCTTAAAGTGATGGAAAATTTCAATCCATCTTTCTTCCACTGATCTATTTTTTGCTCTTCAGTATTCTATTTTTTAATTATTTGCAAATTTTTTGACAAGGCTCATTTCATCAAATAGATCTTCATTATTTATTCTTAGATCATTCCTGAGTTAATTTAGATAAGACAAAGAAATTTCAATATTGTTCCAAATTGGGACACTTCGTAAGAGTATCCAGTCGAAAATTTCTACATCTCTAAAAGCTTTATCGCACTGGTTTAGGTAATCAACGCATGTCTGGTAAAAATTTGTTAGATGTTCTTTTATTGTTTCTTCATTAAAATCACTATTTTGCCGCATTTCGTGGATAATATTTTTGACGGTGAGGAGCAATTCCTTTTTACGTTCCTCCAATTTAAATTTTAAATCTCGTAAAATAGTTGAAGCTTCAGGCATTGAAATGTTTTGTGATTCTAGATTAAGAATAGCTTTATGAAACTTGGTTATATGCAAAAGATAACCATAATTCAGCACAAGGATTCAAAAAAAAAAACTTCGTAAAATTGTCGGACATTTTTGCTGAGACATGAAATAAATTTTTAAAGCTTTAAACAGTTTTAGGATTCGTTATAAAGCAGGCATTAAAGATAGCCATCGTGTTTTGCTATGCCCTAGTAACTTCTTATATTTAATATCAACATTATCACATATTTCTTTGAAATTTTCAACTCTCACTGTGTAAATATAAAAATATGAATAAATTTTGACAATAATAACTTCAATATCAATAGGTAGGCATTCTGCTGCAGTTTGTATGTAGTTGTTTAAAATATTTGCAGCGAAATTTACACCAATTAGTTTTTTGCCAATGAAGTCTTGCATTTTGTGAAAGATATTATTCTGACCTTCTCTGGCAAAGCCACCAAAATTGCAATTGGTGTTGTCTCCACAAAAAGCTATCATTTTACTAATGCTTTTGTTTTTCAAGAGTCTCTTTCACATATTTGGAAATGATGTCTTAAGTTTCTCCAATCAGTTCTTTCACATCTAAAATATTAATTTGAATCCCTTTATTTGGGAGAAAATACCGAATTAATATTGGACAAATTTTAAAATTTCCATGATTCGAACAATCTAAATATATTGTGATACATTTAACGTTTGTCAAATCTTCTTTAATTAAATTTAATAATGGCGTAAAAGTATTGCTAATAATGGATTCACATTTTGTTCTAGCACAAGAATATTTTTCATTGAAGCACGATTTGATCAATTTTGATGTACAGTCGTTAGACCTAAATGAAAAATTGTGCTGCACACTATGAAATGCCCAAGTACTTTCAACAATAGCTAGAGACTTTTCTCGGTCATTGAATGTTTTATTTCTGAGAAAGTCCGTTAGAGTCTTACTTGATGATTTGCTTAAAACTGCATTTTTATGCCTTTGTGTTTGCAAATCCTGTTTAATGTCACTACGTCCACTATTTGCTATTGAAAAATTAGACAAACAATGTTCACATCTCACCTCATAGGAGCTTGTAGTTGTTTTAATAAAGGGGAATTCGCTTTTTAATTCATCATTAAAATTACATTTCCTTTTTGGATCCATATCTCTGTAATAAAATATTTTATTTAAAATAGAAATTTAAAACTAACCAAAATTCGAAAATTCCCATAAGTTACAGTCAGTTTTCACAGTTTAAAATTAACGAATTGACAATTCACAATATTGCCAGATGGTAGGCAATTTCTCATATCCCACTAAGTGGAAGTCGAAAAAGGGTTAACTAGTGAAAGGAATAATTTTATAATTATATTCGTAAAATGTTTATGCAAAAAAAGGACATTTTAACAAAAAATTAAGAAATAAGGGACATTGTACGGTCCTGTATTTACAAAAAAAAAACTCAAGGGACAGCGTGCTAAAAAATAGGACAGTCCTATAAAATACAGGACGAATATAGTCACCGTAGCTATGATGTTTCTGGCTTATGGGATCTGTGATCGTATAAGCGGTACTCAACAACGTTATACCGCGATAATTAGTGCACGCTGTGATATCTTCTGTTTTATGTACCGGGCAGAGGATACCTTTTCTACAGTCTTCTGCCATCACTTCCTGCTCCCATACTTGCACAATTAATTCATGATTCGCTTGGTGTAATGTAGGTCCTCCATATTTAACTAGCTCCGCTGGGAAGCCGTCTGCAGCCGTACTTTTTCAGTTCCTTACAACCCGAGGTTATGTCTAAAAGTACCAAATAAGGCAATTTTTAGCATTAAAATTGCTTATAGCTTCAAAACTATAGGCTGTAGCATAAAAGTTGTTGAACATTATTCATAGGAAATTGTCCAAGCTTTCCAATTTTGTAATAAAAAAATATCAATTAGCTACTTTTTTTTAGAGAAAAAGGTTGTTGAAGTTGAAATTTTAGTGCAGAAAGAGACAAAATTTTAAGTTTTACCGTTTCACATAGGCGGGAGTATTCTGCGTAGATTGAGGCCTTATTCAAGGAAATCTCTCATAGGGTTACAAAAATACAGGGTTATATGTAAACCTCTACCAAAAAATTTCAAACTGAATGATTTGATATTTGACAGTAATTTTAACAGTTTTCAAAAACTATATCAAAAATTCATTTAGACAGATAGCTAACTAAAAGACGAACATTTAAAAAAAACATGGGTACGGAAACTCAAATTTTCGGCCCTTTAGAATAAATTGAATAGAAAAGATAGTATTTTTTGTAAAAATTAGACTTTTTATTAAAACTTCAAGAAAAATAAAACTGAAATCTCAAAATCCGGGCAGAGGGATCGACAGGTAAATTCAAGCTGAACATTTAAAAAAAAAATTTGTCAATAACTTAAAAATTACGCTGTGGAATAATCTCTCGCAGTCAGTATTTCCGAGCTCCTACAACATCCAAGAGTTCAAACGCAGGGTTCATCACCACCTTCTTCAATACTCCCCCGTTCCTTTATAACCCCTCCAACCCCCCTCCCCCGTACTAAGCTTACTGCTAGACATTGCACCATGACGTGACAAATGACATATGACGGACTGGTAGTACAAAGGGTGATTCCTGAGCTTAGCACTGCCACATAAAAAAAAGACGCCAATAATTTTGCGATCCTTCGCAACTTCTGTGAAGGATATCGCTTTATTTCCGTGTGTCTTCGACATTCTGTATTCTGCGGGTGCTTGGTTCCTCTCCAGATCGTTGGCGTTTAGAGGCTTGTTTATCTCTGGACAGCTCTAGGGTGAAATTTGGTATGACCTGCTTAGCCCAAGCAATGTCATCTTGGATTTTGGTAAAATCCTCCTTGGACACTTGGTCCTCCCCAATCGGGTTGGTAGGCAAACGGCGAAGGATTCGGCTAGCCAGGCGGCGCTCTTGGTGCTCTGCCTTTGCTGGCTCTGGAGCCAGTTCCCGCAATTCGATATCGACTGAAAACGGCACTAAGCGCGTTCTAAAACTTTACTATGGTTAACTGTGGTAAACTTTTGTCGTTCAAAAACTCCGTGGTTAATTACAACATAACCACTAGTTTCTGACGTTCAAAAATCCCCATAGTTAACCATAGCAAGCTTTTTGAACGCACTTAGTGTCGTTTTCAGTCGACGTCGAATTGCGTGAACTGGCCCCTGGTCTTTGGCCCCCCAGCGGCCGTGCTCGCAGGAGGAGGAGCAGGGTTACAAGTAGAAACTTCTGAAGCCTTTTTTCGAAGGAGGGAGTTTCCCTTCGTTTAGGTGGGCTCGGGATACCGTAGCCCTTTTTCCGCGGGATTTGTGGTCCCTTCTGGTTTTGGTGTAGGAGAACCGGACCCCTTTTTTGTGTTTTATTGGTTATACCAAATTAATTATATAAATAGCGGAGAAACGAGGTCCATCCGGGCAGACATCTACAGTATCGGGTAAGGCTAATTAGGACTGGAGATCGCCTTGTATCCGGAACACACCGTTCATGGCTGAGCTGTTTTTACTGGGTCCTCAGCCAAGATGATCATCATCGGCACGGTTGGCATATGCTATGATAGCAGCGATACAATTTTTTCAGTACTGCTATATTCCTACGGTGGCTCAAAGGTTCTGTGATGGCGCAAACGACGTCGTCACGGCTGAGTTGGAGGGACCTTTTTGTACTTTATCTAAGCACCCCAAGGTGGTTTTCGAAGCGCCGAGAGTTTGGCCGGGTTCATGTTTGCAGAACTGACTTAGATATTAGTAGCAGCAAAGCGTTCATGAACATCGCAGTTAAATTGTCGAAGTCTACTAAGTCACCATTAAATTTAAAACTGCAAAAACTTACACTGCGCAGCCAGTACTGCAAACATGAACCCGGCCTTTAATTCGAGAAGAGGTCGAATGTAGGATTTGTATAGTACATCAAGGGCCGATGGCTGGTGAAGGAAATTTCACCTTTTGAGTAATACACATTTGGATGAAGCAGATTGAAGATGTTGGGATAAATTACTTAGTTTACATACAAAAACACATTCTAGATTTTAATAGAATAACTTTTCAGAAACATATTTATTTCAAACAGTTTTTAATTTTTACAAAAGGAAGTTTTGTTCATTAGAAACTTCTAACTAAGGCTGTTGTAATTACATTTATTTTTTACAGATCAATTTTTGTGTGTCCCTATGTTTTTTGAAAATCTTTTCTCTGTACAGTGTCTGCATACTTGTACGAGATTCTGAAATCCTAAAGTGTATTACATAGTAGTAGTGAAAATGCGAATTATGACCTATAAAAACATTTACTAGTACAGCTATTGAAACAACAATTGCATAAAACTTGCATAAACGAGTCCAACGTTCGTATTTGGACAGGTTCGGGGTGATGTCGCTATAGTCCGGGCGCTGGAGCATTTCCAGTGGTTTTGGCGTTATGTAACGGACTTTTTTGGTGGAATCGGTCAGAAATGATATCCTCAACAATATTTAGGTGGTCCGCAAGCATGAAACTCCCAGGAAAACTTTTGGTAGCCCAAAAACGTTTATGTTTAACAATATTTTATTGAAAGTTGTGCTCAATAGAAACTGATTCCTTTTTCGAGCGAATTTGAAACGCGCCTAGCATTTCTGTCTTCGCCGAGTTAGCAATTTTTGTGGAGAAAACGCCTTAGTTGCAGTTTTTTTGCCAAAAATCTTAAAAAAATTAAAAACCATAAAAAAAATTAAAAACCAGAATTTTCATGATTGTAAAAAAATCAGGACCAACATGGGAGTTTTTCTTTTGGCGCAGTAATAAATTTAACTTTTTAAATTCACTTAATTGCAAAATTCATTATGCAAAAACTATTTGACCGACCGTGATCGGGTTTTGGATATAAGTTAATCATGCCTTTAACTATCTAATTCCAAAATTAAATTGGCAGATAATGATTTCTTCTTTCCTTGTGCGGTGAGGTACTTTTTTTCGCGGTTTTCGGCTATTTTGCAATGCAAAAATTCAAATTCCAAAAATCCACCTTAGGGTAAGTTTTAGCAAATCTAATGGGGCCCATCCGCAGGCCAACTAGTTGTCCAAACTGAGTTGTGTTGTCACTGAATCGCATCGTGTGTGGGGCAGTTGGCAAACTGATTTGACAGTTGGGGTTTCAGTTGGGATAAATCAAAATCTTTTAATTTTATCGGGGCGGGGCTTAGAGTTTGGGCAACTAGTTGCACTGTGTGTATTGCAGTTTGGCAAACTACTTGGATGAATAAGCCTGAATTCGAAGAATATATTTTTTTTGCAAGTTTATTTTGCATTATTTTTAATTTAAATTATGAAAGTTCACATAATATTAAATTATTTTCATAATGTATACTTTTAGAATTTAATTTATATTTTAAAAAATATAAATATTCATATTAATAATTTAAAAAAATTATAATTAATCTAAAAAATCATCTTTCTCCAATTTTTATTATTATAAAACTTAGTCGCGGGTTTTCTACAATTTCATTTAACTTTCAAATTGGCTATAAAATATCGAATTGACAGTTGAAATATCAACTCAGTTGAAGCGTTTGTGGCAAAACAACAACTTTTTACACAACTCAGTTTGGCAACTAGTTGGCCCGTGGATGGGCCCCATAATAACGAACAAAACATGCTCAACAAATTTTTCGCCTAGAAGCCGTCGTTAAGAGAGATATTTAACAAGAAAGATAAAAAAACTTGGGCTACCAAAAGTTTTCCTGGGAGTTTCATGCTTACGCACCCCCTAAATATTGTTGAGGATATCATTTCTGACCGATTCCACCAAAAAAGTCCGTTACATCACGCTAAAACCAAAAGTTATAGCTTTCACTGCTCTAGCGCCTGTACTACTATTGACTCAATAGTTGGAAGCCAACAATCGAATGAAACATTCACCGCATCATGAAGAATCGGCTTAATCTCAAACTTACAAATCAGTGCGTTATCTCATTTATTTCTGAAGGGATCTGTATTAGTACAGTCAAATTAAGCCGAAAAAAGCGAAATAGCGGAAATGGTCGGGTACAGGCTGAAAATTGGCACAGAGCTTCCTTTTAGGGTTCTAAATAAGGGGTTATAAAGTCTACCGATTTTCTACCCCGGGAACCTTTCTTTCTAGGGGGTTTTAGGGTCAAAATATCTGTTTTTTGCAAATGCATCTGAAACCGTAAGTCCTATCATAAAAAAATGTTCACAAAGTTTGTAGCTCATACGATTTTCTACAAAAAATGTTATTATACATTTTCCCGTACGTATTGCCATTCATGAGATATCACCGTTTTAAAGATTTAAAATATTCATATGAACTCATTCACGACTTGTATAGGTTTTCCGACGTTCAAGTTGGACTACTTTTCTAATTTTTTTCAGGGGTCATTCCTGGATGTATTTGGAGGAAAAATGTGTTCTAGATAGGGGGCTAACCACTAAGATACAGGGTGTTCGCGAAAAAACAATGTCTTTTTTTGTCATTTATTTAGAGTTGAATAACTCCTAGACCAATTATCGTAAACCAATATACTTAGACTCATCTTTTAGGTCAAAGTGTATTCTTTTATTTGATATAAGGATCAGGAACTTGAGTTGCTCCGTTTAGAAGATATGTAGGTTCAAAGCACGAGCGAAATGTTTAAAAGCCTAATGATATTTTTTATTCAATTTAAAGTATATTTTCTGTTTGTTTTTTTTCCAAATGGTCCAAATTGGAACAATAATACAAAATTACATCTAAATTATGTCAGATAGTATTATTGTTCCAATTTGGACCATTTGGTAAAAAAAAACAGAAAATATACTTTAAATTGAATAAAAAATATCATTAGGCTTTTAAACATTTCGCTCATGCTTTGAACCTACATATCTTCTAAACGGAGCAACTCAAGTTCCTGATCTTTATATCAAATAAAAGAATACACTTTGACCTAAAAGATGAGTCTAAGTGTATTGGTTTACGATAATTGGTCTAGGAGTTATTCAACTCTAAATAAATGACAAAAAAAGACATTGTTTTTTCGCGAACACCCTGTATCTTAGTGGTTAGCCCCCTATCTAGAACACATTTTTCCTCCAAATACATCCAGGAATGACCCCAGAAAAAATTAGAAAAGTAGTCCAACTTGAACGTCGGAAAACCTATACAAGTCGTGAATGAGTTCATATGAATATTTTAAATCTTTAAAACGGTGATATCTCATGAATGGCAATACGTACGGGAAAATGTATAATAACATTTTTTGTAGAAAATCGTATGAGCTATAAACTTTGTGAACATTTTTTTATGATAGGACTTACGGTTTCAGATGCATTTGCAAAAAACAGATATTTTGACCCTAAAACCCCCTAGAAAGAAAGGTTCCCGGGGTAGAAAATCGGTAGACTTTATAACCCTTTATTAAGAACCTTAAAAGGAAGCTCCGTGCCAATTTTCAGCCTGTACCCAATCATTTCCGCTATTTTTGCTATTTTTCCTGTACTATATGGCGAAAAATAATTTGGTTTGCTCGGGTTTTTCACTCAGTTTCCATTATCACCCAGCAAAGCGGACACTGTATTGGATATATTCAAAAAAGTAATTTAAAACCAATCAAGTATGCCGTAGATGTTTTGTTTTCTGAATGTTTAATGGTTTTTTTCATTTAACAAACTAACCGAACACAATAAAGTTCATAATAATTATTACTTAAAAGCAATCCTACGTGGGAGAACGAAGTCATTTAAAATTTTCTAAAAAACTGTTTCAGTATAGAGATTTTCTGTAATATTAACACTTCAAAAAGGTATCTTCTGCTACCCTTAGCTCTTAAATTCGATTTCACAACTTCAAATTCAACTAAGCCTTCAACATATCAGGTAGAGAATTGTTGAGCACTCCACTGTTGGCTCTTGTGCAGGCTGGACGTATATCATCTTGGATGTTCCAAGAAAACCAAATTATTTATCAATAACTAACAATCAGACATTTTAAATACAAAACGCTGCTTTTATTATCAATCTTCGTACAGAAATAAATTAGACTGGTAAGTATCATAATATGTTAATATTTAAAACTTTCTTACGCATAATTGTGAAATCTTTTTGCTTGCAGATATAAAAATGTTCGACGATAGCCGGATTCCTTTCCGAGCAGTTAAGGGTGTCCAATTTGGTATTTTATCACCAGATGAAATACGTCGCATGTCTGTTACGGAAGGTGGCATCAAGTATCCTTTATTACTTGAAGGTGGAAAACCAAAAATTGGTGGATTATTGGATCCTCGTCAAGGTGTTATAGACAGAAATTCGAGATGCCTTACATGCGCTGGTAACATGACTGAATGTCCAGGACACTTCGGTCATCTAAATTTAGAAAAGCCGGTATATCATATTTGTTTCCTGACTAAAATCATAAAGATTTTAAAATGCGTGTGTTTCTACTGTTCAAAATTACTTATATCACCGCATCATTACAAAATTAAAGATATTATGGCGAAAACTAAAGGGCAACACAGGAAGAGACTTACTTTTGTTAATGCCTTATGCAAAACTAAAAATATTTGTGAAGGTGGTGATACTATGACTATAGGGGAAAACCGTAGAAATCGTAGAGAAAATATGGACTACATACCAAATGGTTGTGGATTTTATCAACCTAAAATTAAGAGAGTTGGTTTAGAACTTCATGCTGAATGGAAACACATTAATTACGAAACAGAACAAAAATCAATGCTAGTCTCTGCAGAGAGAGTCTTGGAGATTTTTCGTAAAATTTCCGATGATGATTGCTTTATTTTAGGTATGGATCCCAAATACGCACGTCCCGATTGGATGATTATAACTATATTGCCTGTTCCACCGCTGTCTGTCCGTCCAGCCGTTTATACTGATGGTTCCATCAGAAATCAGGATGATTTAACACATAAAATAGCAGATATTATTAAAATTAATCAGGAGCTTAAGAAAAATATTTCAAATGGTTCTGCTGATCATATAATACAGGAAAATTTAAAAATTTTACAGTTTCATGTATGTACACTATATGATAATGACATACCTGGTATCCCGAATGCCATTCAAAAATCAGGAAAACCTTTAAAGTCTCTTAAAGCAAGATTGAAGGGAAAAGAAGGTAGAATTCGAGGTAATTTGATGGGGAAGCGCGTTGATTTTTCTGCACGCACCGTAATCACTCCAGATCCAAATCTTCGTATAGATCAAGTTGGAGTTCCTAGATCAATTGCACAAAATTTAACATATCCTGAGCTAATAACACCATTTAATATAGACCTTATGCAATCACTTGTTAGTCGTGGCCATAATCAGTATCCAGGTGCTAAATATATAATTCGTAATAATGGTGATCGAATTGATTTACGCTTTAATCCTCAAGCAAGTGATTTACATTTAGATTTTGGTTATATAGTTGAACGACATTTGCATGATGATGATTTAATAATATTTAATCGACAGCCTACACTTCATAAAATGAGCATGATGGGTCATAAAGTAAAAGTTCTTCCATGGTCGACATTTCGAATGAATTTATCCTGCACTTCACCATATAATGCGGATTTTGATGGTGATGAAATGAATCTTCATGTGCCACAAAGTATGGAAACAAGAGCTGAAATCGCGAACATTCATTTAACATCAAGACAGCTAATCACTCCGCAAGCAAATAAACCAATTATGGGTATTGTGCAAGATTCTTTAACAGCTGTTATGAAAATGACAAAACGGGATGCATTCCTTGATAAAAGTGAACTGATGAATCTTCTAATGTTTCTACCAACATGGGATGGAACTATACCACAGCCTTGCATACTAAAACCAAAACCTTTATGGTCTGGAAAGCAGCTATTTTCGTTAATAATTCCGGGTAATCTTAATATGATGCGCACACAATCTACCCATCCAGACGATGAAGACGAAGGGCCATATAAATGGATATCGCCAGGTGATACAAAAGTACTAGTTGAAAAGGGGGATTTAGTCATGGGTATTCTAGGCAAGAGAACACTTGGAGCTCAAGCTGGATCGTTGCTTCATATCTGTTATCATGAATTGGGGCACGAAATTGCTGGACGATTTTATGGAAACATTCAGACAGTTACTAACAACTGGCTTTTGCTGGAGGGTCACAGTATTGGGATTGCTGATACCATAGCGGATCCGCAAACCTACAAGGAAATTCAACAATGTATTCGAAAAGCTAAAAATGAAGTTGTTGGTGTAATTCAAAAATCTCATAATATGGAACTGGAGCCAACACCTGGTAACACACTTCGACAAACATTTGAAAATCAAGTTAATCGAATATTAAACGATGCCCGAGATAAAACCGGAGGATCTGCGAAGAAATCTTTAACTGAATATAATAATCTGAAAGCTATGGTAGTCGCTGGCTCTAAAGGATCGAGTATAAATATCTCACAAGTTATTGCCTGTGTTGGACAGCAAAATGTAGAAGGTAAGCGCATTCCATTTGGTTTCTTTAAGAGAACATTACCGCATTTTATAAAAGAAGATTATGGACCAGAATCTCGTGGGTTTGTTGAAAACTCGTACCTTGCTGGCCTTACACCTACAGAATTTTATTTCCATGCTATGGGAGGCCGCGAAGGTTTAATTGATACGGCTGTTAAAACTGCCGAAACTGGATATATTCAACGTCGTCTTATGAAGGCTATGGAATCGATAATGGTAAATTATGATGGAACAGTTCGTAATTCGGTTGGCCAACTAATTCAGTTAAGATACGGAGAAGACGGTTTATGTGGTGAGGCAGTCGAGTTTCAATCATTACCTTCTATTCGACTATCTAACAAAGCTTTCGAAAAACGCTACAAATTTGAATGGTCAAATGAACGATATCTTCGCCGAACATTTAAGGAAGAAGTTTTTAAAAAGCTTGTGGAATCAACTTATGCTGTCGAACAATTTGAAGAAGAATGGAACCAGTTATGTCAAGATCGTGAAAATTTACGGGCAATTTTTTCAAGTGGAAATAGCAATGTGGTGCTACCATGTAATCTTCAACGAATGATTTGGAATGCACAAAAAATATTCCATATCAATAAACATTCACCAACTAATATAAATCCTTTGGATATTATTCAAGGCGTCAAAGACTTGCTGAAACGTTGCTTAATAGTGTCAGGAAATGATAAAATATCTACGCAAGCAAACGATAATGCAACGTTATTGTTCAAGTGCTTAGTACGATCTACCTTATGTACAAAACTTGTAACGGAAGAATTTCGTTTAAACTCGGATGCCTTCGAATGGTTAATTGGGGAAATTGAATCCAGATTTCAACAAGCTCAAGTTCATCCAGGTGAAATGGTCGGTGCCTTAGCTGCACAATCGATAGGTGAACCGGCAACACAAATGACATTGAATACTTTTCATTTTGCTGGAGTATCTGCGAAAAATGTGACACTAGGTGTTCCAAGATTAAAGGAAATAATAAACATTTCGAAACGACCAAAAGCTCCATCATTGACAGTGTTCTTAACTGGCTCAGCAGCAAGAGATGCAGAGAAAGCAAAAAATGTTCTTTGCCGTATTGAGCATACAACGCTCCAAAAAATTTTAGCAAATACATCTATTTACTACGATCCAGATCACTATAATACTGTTATAACTGAAGATCAAGACTTCGTTAATGTTTATAATGAAATGCCTGATATTGATCCGACAAGACTGTCTCCCTGGTTACTTAGAATGGAATTTGATCGAAAACGCATGACTGATAAGAAATTAACAATGGAAATGATTGCAGAAAAAATTCACAAAGATTTTGACAGCGATCTTGTTTGTATATTTAATGATGATAATGCTGAGAAATTAATACTTCGTATTCGAATAGTAAATGTCGACGATACAAAATTTATTGAAAATACTGAAGCAGTCGATAAGTTGGAAGATGACATGTTCCTCAGATGCATTGAATCAAATCTCCTTTATGATATGACACTTCAAGGGATGGAATCAATATCTAAAGTGTACATGCATTTACCACAAAATGACAGCAAAAAAAGGGTAGTAGTGACCGAAACAGGTGAATTTAAAGCAATTGCTGAGTGGCTTCTGGAAACTGACGGCACGGCATTGATGCAAGTTTTAAGCGATCGTGATGTCGATCCAACACGGACGTTCTGCAATGATATATGTGAAATTTTGCAAGTACTTGGCATTGAAGCCGTTCGAAAATCTGTTGAAAAAGAAATTAACGCTGTATTACAGTTCTATGGACTTTATGTGAATTATCGCCATCTAGCTTTGCTGTGTGATGTTATGACAGCGAAAGGGCATTTAATGGCAATATCTCGTCATGGAATAAATCGACAAGACACTGGACCTCTGATGAGATGTTCCTTCGAAGAGACTGTGGATATACTTGTTGATGCTGCAACGCATGCTGAAGTTGATCCAATGTATGGAGTATCTGAAAATATTATATTGGGGCAGCTGCCAAAAATTGGTACTGGAAGCTTTGATTTACTTCTAGATGCAGAAAAATGCAAGCATGGAATTGAAATTTCTACAACGGCCGATAAACATTTGATAAAGAATTTAGGTTTATTCAATTCGTCAGAAGGCACCCCCTATAACAATGACATTACAACACCATGGCTTGGATTGTCGACACCATTTAACTCTCCTTTTTCATCTACAATTAAAACGCCGTGCGATGCCCATTTCTCACCTAATGCTTCCGCAGATTTGAGGCGAATGTCACCAGGTTCACAATCACCAGAGTCGCCTGAAATGAGATTGTCACCATCTTACTACCCAACGTATCCTTCACCATCGTATTCACAACGTTCCTTGTCCTGGGAGAATGGAGATGATAGGTATTCCCCAACGAGTCCAACATGTTCTGCAAGTAGTCCTACGTATTCACCAACAAGCCCCGACTATTTTGCTTCTAAGGAGAAATTATTGGGTTCGACAATTTCTTCACCGCAATATTCGCCATTATCTCCTGGATACACACCATCGGCGAATGCTGTGCCGCCTAAACCCAGATATTCACCAACTTCTCCAGGATATACCCCTACCTCACCAAGCATTTCCTCGTCAAGCCCAGCGTATTCACCAAACAGTCCGCCGCATTTTGCGTCAGGTAGCCCGTATTCATATTCACCAACCAGCCCTCCATTTCAAATAACATCACCGTCATATTCGCCATCTTCGCCAAATTATCAATCAAGTGATACGTATTCTCCAACAAGTCCAAATTATTTATTATCACCTCAATATTCGCCAACTTCGCCAACATACTCGGCTTACTCGTCACTGTATTCACCAACTTCACCAAGTTATTCGCCAAATTCTTCAAGTTTTTCACCACGCACACCGAAATACTCGCCACAATCGCCGAGCTATTGTCCAATAAGCCCAAGTTATTCTCCTGAAAGTCCAAATTATAGTGAACATGAACATGGAAAAATTAAATATTCACCAACTAGTCCAAATTTTGATGGGAAGAGTCCATGCTATTCTCCTAATAGTCCAGATTATGCATCAGTAAGCCCATTTTGTTTGCCAAAAAATTCCAGTTATTCCCCGGCCAGCATAAAATATACACCCAACAGTCCATCATACGGATCAATAAATTTTAACTTTTCACCTAGTAGTCCATCATATTCACCTACTAGTCCAAGCAATTCGCCTTGCAGCCCCGTTTACTCGCCAAATAGTCCGGCGTATTCACCGAGTGCAATTGAATCTCCGACTAGCCCCGAATATTCAACAGATTGTACCGCAACCGAGGACAAGGAACAAGACTGTTATAGTCCCAGTGAAGAAATCAAATTACCAAATTTAGGTTTAAAATTTTGTTCAAGAAGTCAAAAATATTGAATGTTTTTTTGTTTTACTATATTTATTGAATTATAATTTGTTTTTGTGAATACTTGATTTGTTTCAAAACAGCGTTTAAGTGTTTTCATTTATAATACATTTTTGGAAAAAGGGTTTGGTTTCGGTTAATCCAAGTGTTATACGTACTTGAGACATACTACATATAGGGCATGTTTCAAGTTCCCTCAATGATTGCAATCACTCCATCTTGGTAACATCACATACGTCCCATTTTCCATATTTTTTTTTAGAACAATTGTCCATCAATGATTAGGGTTTATTTCCATCTCTGATGTATGACGACTGATACTTTCGTTATGATGGTTACTTTCATTATGATGGTAAAGTAAATTACGGGGTGACACATTACATTTTAGGCTGCTCACACTGCAGCCGATTGGGCCGGATTTTTATCCTCCGTAGTCGCCCGAATTTTTCAAACAGTTATTCAGGGTATATTTAATGATTCAAACTTGCAGCACTTGGGCGCTTTCCAAATTTCACCCGGCTGCTGCAGTAAATTGTTCAAATATTCATGCTGAAGTTAAAGTTTGTAATGAAATACAGCAAGCATTTTCATTTGACGTGCTTCGACTGCCGCAGTCGTCTGACAATTTTTGAAAGTGCGGGCGTTTTCATAAATGCAGGTTGCGTGCGCAATTGACTTATTCAGCTGCCCTATTTGCTTTTGCATGTTCCAATGGTGCAACTTGCAAAAGCAAAATGAACACCTTGGAAATGAGGCTGCTTTCGGTATCGTCAAATGATCGTCAATTAACTGCGTCGGCTGCAAAAATGACTGATGCCGTTTGCAGAAGTGAGTAGTTTTACTGCGAATTTGATGATTCGACCACCTGACATTAAAACGATTGCAAGATGGCAGTCCGAATGTGCATTGCCGTACGTTTGGCAATAGTCAATTTGCATTTCCGAACTCTTAATTATGATTAATTGCAATACCGAACGAATGACTATCGTCTACTGCTCTGCAAATGACGTGTCCGAACGCAGCCTGAGCCAAACGCGTTTACGTAATTATGAATATGTTTTAATCAGCGGTGTTCCACATTTCGATTTTTGTGAAATTGATACTCGAAATCGAAATTAGGTGTTCTACATTTCGATTAATTTCATATATGTGAAATAGAAATTACAAATCGAAATTAGGTGTTCCACATTTCGATTAAGGGTCTGTGCCAAAATAGCAATTCAAATGTCAATTTGTATGGAAAACCCATTTCAATTGGTAAATTTGATTTTCGACGGTTTGCGTCTATGGAAATGTGTAAAATTATTATAAACATTTCAGTTTTTACTTTAATCAAGTCAACCGTTAAATAAATTTAAAAAAGCAAACAAGTAATAAAGGAAAAATGGAAATGCAAGAACGGCTTAAAATAATAAGTTTGTTCCTTAGCTAAACGGAGATGGGCTTTAGGAATGTTTCAAGAAAAATATTATGCAAACAAAAACAAATATGATTGTCTAATTATTTTAATATCAAGTGGAAATAGATTTACAGTTAATTAATTTAAAAAGTTAATATTTAATTACACCAAAGAATAAAATCAAAACGTAACTGGAAACCAATTATTATTATTTTTTGTTTTGTTTTAAACACTCGCAAGGAGACATCATTTTAATACAATGTTTTTAGTTTTGCAGGAAGAAACTAAAAAAATATTCTGCTCTATCGGGAACTCCGCTTTAATTCGATTTTGTTTCGATTCCATCCTTTTCATATCGGGAACTCCGCTTAAATTCCATTATTTTTCCATTCGATGCTTATCACATCGGCAACTTCAGCGGAACGGAGAAAATTTTCGAAATTAAAATTCCATTGTAATTGTCATCGGCAACTCCGCTGGAAATGACATTTCATTCGATTTATCATCCGTTGTGAAATTGAAGCGGAGAAAGTTTTGTTAGTTAGTAATAATGTCTAAAACAACGAATGGTTTGGAAATTCAAAACACCATGTTGTAAATAATTGTTTTATTTGAGAAGGACTCAATTTTTTTTGTGATATATAAGAATTTCAGTTAATTATGGAATGTTTTTAATTTTTTTAAGTACCTATGAAAATTGAATTTATTGTTCTTGAATAAAAACCAAATATTTTTCAAATTGTTTTCATTTTATTTATATTATTACAAGAGAGTTCATTATTACGTATTCTACGAGCCTCGTTCTGCAAACTTGAATTTAGATCAGTTTCGTTAACGTTGTCATCATAATTAGGTAATTCTTCTGCAGAATTTTCACCATTATCAACCTCAACATTAAAAGAATTACAAATGTTGTGCAACGCGGAACATACGTTCACAAATTGAACTGCCTTTTTCGGAGAATAGTGCAGTTGCCTTGCACCAATCAAACAACGAAACCTATTTTTTAAAAGGCCGATAGTACGTTCAACTATATTTCTAGCCTTGGTATGTGCTTTGTTAAAATAACTTTCCCGACTAACTGGTGCACGAAATGGTGTCATTAACCATGGCTCTAACGGATATCCAGCATCACCCAATATAAAGTTATTTCTAACGCCCTGTTGATATTGTTGCTCGAAATACTGACGTGCATCGCTCAAATTCCAAACGTGAAAGTCATGGTTACAGCCAGAATATCTTGCATCAACACTTCGAATACGCATTTTATGGTCGCAAATAATGAGCGCATTTAAATTATAATAGCCTTTCCTATTTATAAAGAGATGTTTATCTTCAGAAGGGGGAAGTATTTTAATGTGCGTTCCATCCACACACATTATAACACTGGGAAGCCTAGTTCGATTATAAAAAGTTTTCCTGGCACATTCTTTCTCGCTTTCAGTCATACAGAGCTGAATCCAAACAGGACGGTTTTTTTTCTAATATGTTCAATACTTGCGAAATGCATTCAGAAACTGATGACTGTGCTAAAACTATACCATAATCTTGGCCAATTCCATGTTCATAACTACCTTCTGCCACAAAGCGCAAAAATACACAAAGCTTTTCCTTAGCTGTGATCCCAAATGATTTCACTGTTGATGGAAGTTCACTATCCAACTGTTCCAGAACATATTGAAAAGCAGACTTATTTAACCGAAAGTTTTTCTTAAAACTAAACAACAAAACAAACTGATTAAATATTTCATATAAATAATGTTTAAACTACATACGCTATATCCGGCAAATCAAACGGATTAAACTGGCTTTTCAATAACCTCCGCTCTATTCGAAGAATCCGTAAATTCATCTCATGTTCCTCATCCGCCAAAAGGAATATTGCTACGGAATCCATTTTACTCTTTTTTTTGCTTAAAACATTAAAATTATTATTCTGGCTGAAGTATACAAAATAGTGGACATAACACAGCTTATTTCGAAAAACCAAAATAGGGTTAACATATCAAAAAAAAATTTTTTATTCCGTGCGGAATTCCCGATGATGTTGCTGATTCGGATAGAATTTTTTCTGCAAAAATTCGATTCCATGCGGAGTTCCCGATAGAGCAGATTGCAATCAGGGATAACGCTCAATCATTTATTTATAAGAAAGAGAATAAATCTAACAATCTAATCTAACATAATAAAATTTTAATAAATTTTCTACAAATGTTGTTTCTCCGTCCATTTTTACTTAAAAGTTTTTAATTGTCATTGAAATGTGTGAATTGGTATTTTGGCACACTTTGGGATATCGAAGTGCCCTGGGAAATGAGAAAAATTCGAAATGGTATTTTGGCAAACGGCCTAAATCGAAATTCACTCGAAATAAAACCGTTTCAGTTGTTGGTGATTTGAAAGTGAAATAACAGGAGAAGCGCTGTGATTTATTTTAAAATGTGTGAATTTGCGAGAAATAATCCCGAAATAGCAAGAGGATATACAAAAGAGACAAATTGTTGAGGACTTTGGAAAGAGTTAGCCCAAAAAGTTAATGCAGAGGGTTTTTTATGTTTTTTATTTAATAGTTTCTTTTGATATAATGAATTTTTTATTTTTTAAAAGACTGAATAAAGAATTATTTTTTAAATTTATATTTAACTTTTCTTATGACATATTGAGCTTCTAAACTATTAGCAATTTCATCTCTGACCCTAGCAGCATCACTTCTCTGTTCTTCAACATTTTCTATATCTGCATTTGCGGTGGATGTTATACTTCATAATCTAGTTTAAGATGCCTGCAGATATTATGAAGTGCAACACAAATGTGTACTATTTGGACAGCTTATATTGCGCATATATAAATAATTCAAAAGGAATCAAGAAGATTATCTTTTTTAATTTTTTCCTTCCTTTGAAGCTCTCTTTCTTCAATTACTGCAGCTATTAACACAAAATCCATTGTTTGGGACACGACATATTTTATATTTTTTAAATCGGACACAAACTATGCTCAAAATAAATAAAAATTTTAAGTGTCAACCAAATTATATATTTTCGAAAGTGATTTCGAACAAACGAAATTCACTCGGAATTCAGAACATCAATTTTGAATTCGAGTGAAATTGAATTCCGATTTCGATTGCATTTCACTCGATTTGGGGAACACCGCTGAATAATTCAATTTCTCAATGTTAATTTTAGAAAATTTTCGTACTTGGATTACTTCTGCTTAAAAAGAATTTGACTTTTTTACAGAACAGAACGTTATGCAGCCATATCCAAATAAAGGCCGTGTTCGTAAATGCAAGGTTTGTTTGCTTGCATGCAGGCAACCTTGCAATCGCTGGCTGCGTTCGGTAACGTCATTTGCAGCGCAGTAGACGCAAATCATTCGTTCGGTATTGCAGTCAGGTGTTCGGAATCGTCAAATTTGCTCGCTTGCTTTTGTAAAACTAGTCACTCCTGCAAACTGTGGCTGGGTTCGGTATCGTCAAATGACCGTCAATCAACTGCGTCGGCTGCAAAATTGACTGATACAGTTTGCAGTTTGACTATTTTACAAAAGCAAGGGCTGAAAATTGATGATTCCGAACACCTGACTGCAGTACCGAACGAATGAGTTGCGTCTACTGCGCTGCAAATGACGATATTGAATGCAGACGGCATCAGTCAATTTTGCAGCCGACGCAGTTGATTGACGGTCATTTGACGATACCGAATGCAGCCGCTTGCTAGTCAGATTAGTCATTTGCGAATTATTCATGGTTGCTTTAATGAACGCATTTCACCATTTTTAAAAAGCTACTGTCAGCCCACTTGAATTTTTTTGACAGTTCGTTTTTTTTCGTCGCGAATCCAAACTAGCAAGTACTTTGAAATACATGCATGGGTTGCTATCATTTGCAAATGTACTTGCATTTCAGAACGCTGGGCTTTTTTCAGTTGCAATACTGAACGATATGCTACATGCAAAATTTGAGCAACTTGCATTTACGAACACGGCCAAAATGGTAGAAATTCAACAAAACTTTATTTCAGTAATTAGTAGTAGTATAACACAAATAGAGTAAGAGTTCATGGAGTAAAGACGTGGTTTTGTTGATCTTCACTTTATTAATTATTTTCCGTCGAATCTAATTTGTTTTCCATGGGTTTTTGAGTGGTCATTGAAGAATAAGTTCCGTAAATCTATTTTGGACCCCGCAGAGTACTTTATCCGCTTAATAGTTGCATTATTTTCGTGATTTATCAATCTCTATAGTCCGACGTGCAGTGTTGTTGTTTCCGACAGTTGTCAGCTGGTGCATAAGTGTCATGATGAATAAGCAAACTAGCAAAACTGCCGCTACTAATCAAAAACAGACTCCGGTCGTCACCAGAGGAAGAGGTAGGGACATTTAAAACAGACACTGGAGCATCACTGCCTGCACCATCTCCCCGCTCGCTATCAATTGATGCCGTCGATTTGCTTGAGACCCGTTTGAAAACTTTTCTTACTGATTTGATGATTGAGAAATTTAGTGAGATGGAGAGTGTCATATCTGGACTATCCCAGAAAATTGACAGCATACTGGGCGACGTACGGATGAGTGTTGATAAAATGAACAAGATTAGTGACGATGTGCATGCAATTCAGCAGGATGTGTGTGTCCTTTATCAAAAAGTTGATGAGAATGAGAGATTGCAGAAACTAAGCGATGTAATAGTTTCTGGTATTCCGAATATTGAGTCACTGCAACCTAAGAAAGTACTGACCGATATTGCTGCTTGTATTGGACATGAGTTGTCTGCATATACGGATGCATTCTTCTTGCGCAGCCCTAACAACGGCTATAAGAGGACAAGAATGGTGATAAAATTGTCAAACACCACTGAAAAGTTAGCGTTCATTCGAAAATTTTATCGTAGCGGTGGTGTTAAATTGAGCCAGATAAATATCACACTTAATCCTGATGGGAGATTATATATTTGTGAGAGCCTCTCTAAAAATAATCAGAGAATTTACAATATGGCAAACAAATATAGACTTAATAACGCCATCTCCACTGTAACCACTCGTCACGGTGTTGTTTACATTCGCCGTCACAAGACTGACCCTCTTCTCAAGGTAACTTCTGTGGATGCCATTGAGGAAATTATTGGAGTGAATGTCAACAGGGACAACGTCAATGCTGATAATTAGTTTTAATATTACTTAGTGCTATTTAGACGCTCTAACTTGTTTTAAAATTGCTAGGTATTTCATTTTTTTCTACTATGGTTATGTTCAATTGTTTTTATTGCTTTTTTTGCAGATTTAATTTTAGTCTGTTTAATTTTATTCATGACTTTGACCACTTCGCTGCGTTGATGCTTTCCTCAATCTACACATTGCATAAATATCGTGCTTGTAGTTATCCTCCTGATATTGGCTGTTGTTATGTTATTGATATTTTTCCAGATGGATAGTACGTCTGATTTTGTGTATGATGTGGGTAGGCTGCTAAAAATCATATGCTCTCAAGTAAAAGCGGATGTGTTAAATATTTGCTATCTTAATGCAGGAAGTCTGAGGAACAAGATTGATGACTTGAGGGAAATTCTCGATGACACTGGAGTGCATGCACTTCTGGTCAGCGAGACGTGGCTAAATTGTGATATCCCTTGCTCCCATGTGTCCCTAAATAACTTTACCATTCATCGCAATGATAGGCCTGACAGGATTGGTGGGGGTGTGGCTGTCTATGTTTCCAAGTCATTTCGGTCGAAGATTATCTACAGATCCATGGGTGAACATTGTGAATTTATTGCTGTTGAGGTTAAAACGCCTAGCGACGTGTGTTTGCTTGTTTCTGTGTACTGCCCGCCCAACTTATTTAACGAAGATAATGCCGAGGAACTCTTTAACGTTCTCTCTAGGCTTAGTAGGCAGTATAGCGATATTCTTATTGCGGGTGATCTCAATGTTAACCTGCTTAAATCAAACCATAGAAGCAATACGTTCAAATGGTTACTCCAATCTGTTGATATTGAGATCTTAAACAATCTTCCAACATTCAATAATTGCTTGCGACCCTCTTTGCTTGACATTCTTGACACGTCGAACGTTGAAAGGGTGGTTCGTTGGAGTCAACTTTCACCTCCCAGCCTATTTGACCATGACTTCCTGTTTCTCTCTGTGAGATTTTCATGCTCAACAGCTGCCTCTGATCAATTTATTACATACAGGGATTATAGAAATATTGACTATGATTCCATTCACCAAAAATGTCTCACTCTACCTCTACACGTGATATATAGTCTACAATCTATTGATGAGAAAGTACAGATGTTCACCTCCCTTATCTTAGCTGCATTCAACGAGTGTGTGCCTCTCAAACGAATTCGTACGAAGCCGGAGTGTCATAATTGTCCTTGGTATAATCCCGAAGTCAGACTGCTAATCCAGGAACGTGAACTCCCCTATCGTAGATACAGACGGCTGAGAACGACTGAATCCTACAGTAGGTGCGTAATATGGTTAACAAAAAAATTCGTCTCGCTAAGCGGGAGTTCTATGCGGCTAGGCTCAAACCTGACCTCCCACCTAAACAGCTATGGAAGAATATACGAAAACTGGGAATACATACTGAGCCTATAAATGCAAGTGACCTTAACATTGACATTGAACTTATGAACCAGTCATTTATCCAACCTTTAATGCCTACTAGCGTTAATTTTGATCAGAGAGCTGCACCCTCGTTTGATGGCTTCAGCTTTAGATGTGTGGATGCGGCCGATGTGCTTGCATCTTTTACCTCTGTTCATTCGAATGCCACTGGTGCTGATGGTATTGAACCTCAATTTTTCAAGCTCATAATCCCATATGTGATCGATACAGTTACTCACATATTCAATTGCTGCTTGACATACTCTGCATTTCCTGATGTATGGAAGAAAGCTATTATTACGCCAATGCCTAAAAAATCCTCTCCTTCCGACATCTCTGACTTCAGGCCAATTAGTATTCTATCCTACTTTTCCAAGGTCCTTGAGAGGATTATGTATGATCAGATTCAATCGTTTCTTGAAGGACGTAACCTACTGTGTGAGTACCAGTCTGGCTTTCGGCGGTTTCATAGTTGTGAGACAGCACTGCTGAAGGTCACCACTGATGTTCGAGCGAAGTTGGATAATAATGAGACTGCTGTATTGGTTCTACTTGATTTCTCAAAAGCCTTTGACACCGTTAATCATAGTCTCTTGCTGCATAAACTTGCTACTCTCTTCAATTTCTCGTCTTCTGCTATCTCTCTCCTCCCCTCATTCCTTTCCAACAGGTCACAGTCCGTCAAGTTCAATGATAAGTACTCATCTTTTCTTCCTGTGCCATCAGGAGTACCGCAGGGCTCTGTTCTCGGACCTTTGCTCTACACTTTATTCACTAATGATATGTCCACCGTCATCCGGAACTGCTGTTTTCACTTCTTTGCTGATGATACGCAAGTATATACCTCATCTTCATCTGATAAACTGGCCGAATGCATTGTAAGAGTGAATGGTGACCTGCGTAATATTTCAAGCTGGGCGTCTAAAAATTATCTTCGACTCAATCCTAATAAATCAGTGGCCTTATTTATTAGCCGTCGCTCAGTTAACACCCATGATTTAAGTCCTATCATGATTGATAATACTCCCCTATGTATTGTGAATAAGGCTACGAACTTGGGTATTGTGGTGAACTCGAGATTGACTTGTTGCGACCACGTCTCGCTGATTCTTAGTAAAATTTATAGTTGCCTTCGTAGGTTATGGTTATTTGGTCAACTCCTACCTCAGCAGACCCGTCTAAAACTGGTTAAGAGCCTCATCATGCCACATTTTCTATATGGTATCTCGAGCTATATTGCCTTGGATGACGTTTGCAGGCGTCGTCTGAATGTAGCTTTTAATGACTGCATTAGATTCTCTTTTGGCTTACGAAGAAATGCCCATGTTTCCATCTATCGCAAATTTCTCATCCCCTGCGAGTTCTTGTCCTACCTTGACATGCACGCAATATGTCTACTTTATAAGGTACATTTTACCAGTAACCCCAAGTATTTGGCTAGTTTTATAGTACCGTTACAGTCACGCCGCCTGTTAAGCTTTCGTATACCTTCTTACAAGAGCAGAATTGGTGGTCAATCCTACTTCTTGTACACAATTAGACTATGGAATAATTTGCCTCCTTCTGTGAGGGGAGCCACTACAGCGGCGGTCTTCAGGAGGGAACTTATTAAGCACTTGTCCGGGAGTTAATTTTAATTGTTTTGATTTCCATATACGTCTTTGTGTGAATGGTCAAAGTCATATTTAGTTGAGTAAGCTTTTCAGTAGTTTTCATTTTTTTTCTTTTGTTTTGTATTCTTTGGTCCTTTTTCTCTCTTTTTAGTTTTAATACTTTTTATTGTACCGTAAACGATTTGTATCCTATACATATGTATATTGTACTCTAAAAGATTTGTATCTTGTGTACATTTGCTGTACATGTGTACATAAATAAACACATAAACATAACAAGGAAAATAAAAATTGTCTGCATCTTATAAATTCAATTTTCTTCACTTTCTTCTCGATTATTTGCTAAGAGCTGTATATCTTCCTCTCCTATTTGATCTCTACGTCTGATTTGTTGTAAATTAGGGAAAAATGAATGATGTATGGGGGTCACGCATTTTTACATATTGTCACCCTTATGCCCGAGGCGCGAAAGTGTAAATCTGCAGTTTTGAGTTATTGCTAGATAAATGTTCAAACTGTCTCTAAAAAATCAGATTTTTATTTGCTTTCGTGCTGAAGGATTTATACTTTTTTCTTATATCACCGGATAAATCACATTCGTACTTCTGGCATTGCATTTTTGTACCATTTTGTATTACAAAACCCTATTAGCGCGAAAGTGAAAAATTTGCACTTTCGCGTCTCTGGCATAATAGTCCGGGAGCCAGCGACCTTTTGAGGGTGGTCATTTCACCAAGGCTGAAATTTTTGTTCAAGCCTTATTTGGTATCACTAGTAAGTGAATGGACCTCCAGCTTGCGCAGTTCCGGGGGGTGTAGCTGTGGCAGCCTCCCACACATGTAAAATAATATTTAAAAAATAATAATACCGCAAAAGCTGAAACTTTGTTAACATTTACATTATGTTATAAAATAAAGAAGAAACGTATCCAGCCGAATGTAGAGTGGGGGATTATGCCCCAGCTTTTCACGTAAAGAAGTGAAAAATGCGCACTGAGTAAACTGATACCGCAAAAGCTGAAATTTGGTAAATTTATAGTTAAGTTAATAACTTAAACGAAAAAACATCCAGGTTCATATTTAGTGGGGGAAAAGTGTCCAGCCGATGCAGTCAAAGACGCTGCGCATAGGCATGCGCAGATAGTGGGAAAGCATAAACACGAAATTAATTTTTTTAACCATTCTAAATTCGGGTTTGATAAATTTGATGAAACATCTGCAGGCTTTAAACATTCGTAAAGTTTTGGTGCCTTAGGGCGCGCGCACACAGAAAGCGGAGCGGAGCTTATCAGCTCTGCCCTAACTTTACATTAAAATCCCTATTACTGCGCACACTGTAAGCTGAGCGGAGCTGATCAGCTACTGGCGGAGCGGAGTTGATTTTTCTTGCTGGTTTTGTGGCAATTGTCTCAGCGCGTAAAAATGATTCCGAATGAAAAATTCTTTAGAAAAATTCTGTATATGGAATTCGAAAAGGTTTTCTAGGAAATTGGGTAGGAAATTTTGTAGGAAACTTTCTTAATTCTTTATATAAATGGTAATATTCTCCAAATTGCTTTCTTTTTTTATTAATTTCTTGTACCCATATCCTTTTTTTTTCTTAAAATATATTGTTTTCGTAAAAATGAATTTTCACATAAAATACTTCTTTGCAATTTTGACGATACCATTTTAAATAAACTCGTATAATGAATGATGACCCAAATAATGAAGCAAACATAATTCTACGTAAATACCCAAATGCTCTTCTCCGCTCCGATTTTGGTGTGCGCACCGATAAGCTCAGCTCCGGTCAGCTCGGATAAGCTCAGCTCCGCTCCGCTTTCTGTGTGCGCGGGCCCTTAGTGTACGATTCTATCTCGTGAGTAATTGCGTCGAAAGTCCGCCTTCGTTCTTTACTGCTTTCGGAAGAGCCTGCTATACTTGTTTCAGCGCTGTTATCCTCATTATCATACTCGATTGAGTAGTCAATATTTTGAAAAATAATGCCCACGGTATCGTGCAGCGGGTCCTTACCGGATGACGTGTCGACGAATCGATCAAAATTGTTGAATGCAACACCAGTGCATAGATCTTTTGATCGAATAATGCCTTCAGGACAAACATCAGAACGCAGAGTAGAACAAAACGTAGCTTCGGTCTCGATACGCTCCAGACTTGTGTAGCTACAGCAGTGGCCATATCGGTTGATATTAGCTGCGTTCCTTTTCTACTATTTAGTACTTGTGAGCAGAGCAGAAAAGGAACGCAAAATTTTCTGATTTGAGTAAAATCTCACTCTAAATTTTTGACGTTACTTTAAACTTTACAAATATAAGAGATATATATTTATAAGAGCAAGTGTAGTTGCTAGTACGCAAGTGTAAAAAATAGTAAAAATTAGCAGAAAAGGAACGCAGCTAATATTAACTATCTTTTTGCTATTTGTTAAACTTTTTAAGCTCATACCGAGGCATATATATTTTGAAGGTTTTATTTGCCCATTCGACACGGCATATATAATGTCCTCGGAAAAAGACGTTGCCAATCTATTTACATTATCAATTAATGTTGCATGCAATGAAACTTCTTTTTTTTTTAATTTGATTAAACTGTTGTTCTACAACAACGCCTTTGTAAGATTTTACGAGTTTTTGATTGTTACACATCACGACGGTTATTTTTTTTTAAATGTAGCTAGAAGCCGGTTTTCGAGATGATACGGCTTTGACGTATACGCATCTGCCTTTTCGTTCTTCAATGTAATCAATAAATAGCGTATTTAAAAACGACAGGAAAAATGACTGATTTTTGGCGATGATATTTTCGGAAACAAATTTACATACTTCCTCATATGCTTTAGAATGAACATCGCGAGCTGTATGCCACTCTGGCTTATCTTTATTTTTATTTTTTGATACTACTGTATTTTCATATTTTTTTCTGCATATCCCGTGATAAAACATCAATTTATTTAATGAGATTTATATAATGAGATACAAATATGCTTACAAAACACACGCTCGCATATATGCAGATACGCACACTTGCACGTTACACACGAACACAGACTCGATCCCACATTGCACATTCTTATATTTTAACAAACAGAATTACTTACTCTGTACTTGAAGATGAGGATGCCTGCTTTTTCGGATCGTATCTTCTATGTTTAGGCGGCAATGCTGTAAAACGGTTGTGGCACTGGCTGTGATACATTTGAAAACTGTTGGTATTTTCCGGCAAAACAACGTTAGAGAAAGCCAAACCAGCTTCTTTTCGAATTTTTAAAATATCTGTACACTTCTTTAATTTATCCGCATCAAAAGGATTTAATTTCGTCTCTAGAAATTTCGAAATGTAGGTATCGAAATAAAATTTTCAGAGACGAGCCATGTAACGGTCGGTTGAGATATTTGGTACATCTTAAAAAACGGCAATTACTTGGCTCCGTATTATACAAAGTGGCTATCTATATATTATTAATAGAATATTTGCACTTTTATGTGAATATTTACTTTTGTTAATTTGATGTCTACATATTTCCTGTTTATGTTCTGTATTGTACGGTTTATTATGTATATTCAAATGTGTAAATATTTACTAATAGCCTTTAAATTCAAAAACTTGTGAGACAGTATAATAACTACATGGGCGCGCTGTTTAATGAGAAAAGTGTAGATATCTTACACCACAAGAGCTGAAATTCGGTAATATAATAGTTAAGTAAATAAGTTAATAGAAAAAAATATCCAGCTTTCTATTTAGTGGGGGTAAAGTGTCCAGCTGATGCATTCAAGGATACAATGTGCCCGAGCGCATGCCGATGCGCAGCGTCTTTGACTGCATCGGCTGGACACTTTTGCCCCACCAAATATGAAGCTGTATGTTTTTTTTGTTTAAGTTATTAACTTAACTATAAATTTACCAAATTTCAGCTTTTGCGGTATCAGTTTACTCAGTGCGCATTTTTCACTTCTTTACGTGAAAAGCTGGGAGCTGGAGGTCCATTCACTTACTAGTGATACCAAATAAAGCTTAGGACAAGTTTTTAGCTTTTGTGGTTTTGGTCATCAAAAACGGTCGCTGGCTCCCGGACTATAAGGGTGACGATATGTAATAGATGATTCAAATTCTATGGGAGACAGAATGTACGATCTCAGAGCATTAAAAAAATCAACGTCGTTTTATTTTACATCCATACTGTCATAAGTGTCTGAGTAATCACTATTGAAATAGAAAAGGGAATTGAATTTTGCCAATAGACCGACTAGTTTTTTCTTTTATTTGTTTAATTTGATTCTTGCGCAACGTTTTGACCTCATCAAGGTCATCTTCAGGCTAAAAATTTACAGAATAAAAATTGATGAAAACATATTCACTGACTTATTCACTAATGACAATAAAATAATAAATTACCTAAAGTTACAAATCGGTCAATATCACTCAGATGTTCACACTTCTTTGTAAAAATTATAGAAATCTCGATAGAACTAAACTCAAAACTGACTTCGTCATGGTTTTGCAAATATAAAAAGTTTAGAATAAAACAATCTATTGAAATAGATCTTACTATCGCCCTTAGCAAAAACTACAAAAGCGAGGACCGGTTCCCTCAAACAAAAACCGGAAGGGACCACAAATCCCGCTAATAACAAAGCTACGGCACCCCCGAGCCAACCCAAACCTAGCGGAAGTCTAACCCCTCTAAAAATGGCCCCCGAAGCGACCACTAGCAAAACTGCTCCTCCTTGCGGCTACGTCGCTGCCCAACGTACACCTGCGGGCACGGCCGATGCGGGGGATCAGGGGAGCGGATGGTTTGCGCAAGGGCCAAAGACTTAAAAAGACCGGACCCGGCAAAAGCAGGTCCTCGTCACATCCGCGTTGACCGCAACATCCTTCGTCGCTTTGCCACCAACCCGATAAGGGAAGACCAAGTGTCCAAGGAGGACTTCACCAAAGTCCTAGATGACATTGCTTGGGCTAAACAAGTCATACCAGACTTTACATTGGAGTCTAGAAGTGCACCAGCCTCTAAACGCCAACGATCTGTGGAGGAACCAAGTACCCACGGTCCAATTCCGAAAAAGTCCAACACGCACGGCACCAAAGCGATATCCTTCGCAGAAGTAGCGCAAAATAATCGGCGTCATAGACGAAAATGACGAAAACGGTAAGATCCCAAAGCACCAATGGCGGTGGGTTCAAGTTGCCCTCGCCAAGGTGGCTATGGAGGTCCTGAAAGACAACGCTGGACTTCCCCCCTTATGCTTTGATGCCGGTTGGTATCAAAGCAGTATAAAACTTACGGCCTGCGATAACACCAGATCTGCAGAGCTTTATAAAGCTCTAGAGTTGGGGAACCCAGGCGCCCGATTCAAGGCAGTCAATGCCGCGGACAGGCCTTCAACCCTCATATCTACACCGATAACTGGAAAGTTATCAAAACGGAGCAGACTAACAGAGCCACAATGCATGTAATTCTGCTTCTAAATGAAAAATGCCTGAACCAGCTGGCAAAAGAAAATTACGCCGTGAATTATGGCTTCCAACAGATCGCAATCAAGGTCTACAAAACCGACATAGAAGCCGTAGTTAACCAAGCGGCCTGCACCAAGCCAACTGGCGAGGAACCAGCAAACGTGGAAACCGATGGCGAAGGCGCAGCTCAGAGCGATGGCGATGCATCAACAGACTCCGAGCTGGACAGAGCCGTCGGTAACCTCTTCACGGAGCGACAACTCCTTAGTTCAGACTTCGACGAAGACAACTCCAGCGACGATGAAGCGGATGTGACTGTCGTCGAAACAAAACACCCTGAAAATGGTGCAGGTGATACAGATAAACCTGCACCATTGTAAAGCAGCATCCGCTTCGCTTCTGCTTCACCTGGCATCAGGCGAAGTCGATGTTGCTCTAGTCCAAGAGCCATGGATCTCTGGTGACAGGATCTGTGGCTTAAGGACACCTAAATTTAATCTCTTTTATACCAAAGGAAAGGGAAAACCCAGAACATGTATTCTGGTCAAAAATAACATAAGCACCTTTCTTCTCCCTCAATTTAGCAACCTGTGGTCGACCTAGCGTTGAAACAGCCCACAATGATGAGGGCCCTTTACCCCCTATGGCCTTTCATGACCTGGTAAGATTCACCCATCCTACCACGGTTCTGGTTATGGGGGAGATGCAAATGCGCACCATACACAATGGGGCAGCACGGACACCAATGATAGAGGTGAAGTTATTTTTAACTACCTACTGAACACCAACCTTGCTATTTGTAATAAAGGTAATGACCCCACCTTTGTTACCAAGAACAGAGAGGAAGTGCTGGACATCACCCTTGTCTCGGACTGCCACTCCGACCGAATAGTGGTCTGCAAGGTTTTGAAGGAACACTCTTTTTCAGATCATAGATTTATAGAGTTCCAACTGCAAGACTCGAGCCCAGCCACCCCTTCCAAAATAAAAAACCTCCAAAGGAAAAATTGGGGTTACTATACTAGGCTTATCGCAAAAAACCTTGCCCCCAAGCCTCCATTTATTCCCAAAAACCGGGAACAACTCGACAGCATTGTGGCCATTTTCACGAAACAATGCACTTACGCCATTAATAAAGCTTGTCCGAACAGGCCACATAATGAGGCTTCAAAAACCCCATGGTGGTCTCGCGAACTTGAGACACTCCGAAAAGAGTGCAGAAAGGAATTTAATTCAGCGAGACCATATAAATATAGAGTCCACATCGGAGACCTCAAGGCTTCGTAAAATATTAATAATATTAAATATTAAGGAAGACCGCGATTGGACTGACTCAAGCAGGGAATCCCTGAAACTACTTATGGACACCCACTTCCCGAGTAGTACTACAGTTGATACAACTATCACGATCAACTCTTCAGCCTCACAACAGCTGATCAGATCTATCATAAGTAGAGTAAAAATAAAATGGGCTGTAAACACCTTCCAGCCCTATAAATCACCAGGGGCCGTATTTGGTTTCTCGACACGATGGATCGCCTCGACAAAAAAAGCTTCTCGACTGTCTCTAAGTTTCATATTTGGCATCACGACCAAATCGACAGCTAAGCGCAGCCATACAAAACCATCAAATTGGGTGGTATTACTTCAAGGCAGCAAACCACGTATATTTAATTAAAATAGAAATTGTTAAAAGTTTATTGTATGGATACATTGAGCTTTTTAATAATCGTCAAACGTTTTTATCGACACGCAAAGAGACGATATCGCGTCGCCAAATGCCAATTTTTATTTATCGACAGACGAAAATGTCGACTCGAGAAACCAAATACGGCCCCAGGCCCTGACGGCATAGTGCCGGTACAACTGCAGCACACTCTTAGTTATATTATGCCCTGGTTGCAGGCCATGTTTACCGGGTGCCTCCAAAATAACTGCATTCCCTCTAGTTGGAAAGAGGTTAAAGTAGTTTTTATACTTAAGGCAGGAAAAGCCTCCCACGTAACACCCAAAGACTTCAGGCCAATCAGCCTATCATCCTTTCTATTAAAGACTCTGGAGAGGCTAATCGAAATATATCTGAGGCAGACATCGACCTCGAAACTCTCTGGCGCACAACAAGTCTATACAAAGGGCAAATCTACTGATACTGCTCTTCACTCACTGGTCTCAACCATTGAAAAATCCCTCGAGGTTAAGGAGTATACACTAGTAGCATTATCAGAACGACTTTTCCTTATCCTGTGACCATGAGGAACGGGTATGAGAATAAAAACCTCACCACTTAGGACTTATTATTTATTATTTCCACTGAGGATGGTCACAGTTCCTCATGGTCACAGGATAAGGAAAAGTCGTTCTGATATTGGTTTACAAGGAACATCCTTAGGCATTGTTTTATTCAGTTACTAGTAGCATTTCTTGACATAGAAGGAGCATTTAACAATGTTTTGCCGGATGCCATTACCCTGTCCTTGACAGAACATGGGATCGAGACATCGTTGGTGTCTCTTATCCACCAAATGCTAACCGAAAGGACGTAAATAGAGGCACTCCGCAAGGAGGAGTACTCTCCCGCTGCTATGGGTCGTAACTATGAACCAGCTGTTGCGACGCATGCAGGCAGAGGGACATGACGTCCTGGCGTACCCAGATGATGTTGTTATCATCAAAAAAGGAAAATTTCCACAAGTCCTCTGTGATCTCATGGAGGCAGCGCTACAAACCCTCTCAAGCTGGACTGCTACCCGCGGACTCAGCGTTAACCCAGTAAAAACGGAGCTGGTCCTCTTCACAAGGAGGTATAAGATCTCTCCGTTAACACCCCCCGGCTTAAAAATGTTAGGCTCAAAATTAACAACAGTGCCAAATATCTGGGAGTAATCCTGGACAAGAAACTCCTCTGGCATGAAAACACAAAAAAGCGCATTAAGAAAGCAAACATCGCGCTTTTCGCCTGCAAAAAATCCATTGGTAAGAAATGGGGCTTCTCCCCTTACATTGTGCGATGGATCTACACAGCGATAGTCCGCCCAATTCTCCTTTACGGGGTTTTAGTGTGGTGGCCAACTCTGAGTAAATCCACCGTGCTAAACAAATTACAGAGAGTACAAATATGTGTGGAGTTATGCATAACAGGAGCACTTCGCTCCACACCTACAGAGGTCTTAAATGTTATGTTATACCTCCCTCCTTTAAATCTCGTGGCAAGGGAAAGCGCAACCATCGCGGCCCTTAGAATAAAAGAATCCAGTTTCTGGACTGGAATCAGGGGAGGGCACACGAAGGTACTGAACTCAGTTACTATCCCCACGAAAACCGACTTCTGCATTCCCGAAATTACCTTCACGAGGAACTACGGAGTCCACATCCCTTCACGTCGTGAAATAGACCACACAGGTTTCAGGGTGCCATAAACGTTTTTACTGATGGCTCTAAGCTCGAGGGTCGAGTGGGAGGAGGCGTATTTTCCCCAGAACTTGGGATTGAAGTCTCCTTCCGACTTCCCGATCACTGCAGTGTATATCAAGCGGAGATTCTAGCCATACAAGAAGCTGTTCTGCAAATTAACCAGCAAGGCGATGGGAACCGGGCTGTCTACATCTTCTCAGATAGTCAGGCAGCTCTGAAAGCCCTGCGCTCCTGCACAAACAGCTCTAGAACTACCTCTGAATGTCGCAGATCTCTTAACGAGATGGCTCAGCAGTTCAGGACCCTCCTCGTTTGGGTGCCCGCCCGGTCACCGAAATATAGAGGGAAATTGTAAAGTTGACGAACTGGCTAGGAGAGGCACGACCGCTACTCTCCTTCCAGAAAAGGAAAGAGTTGGTATGCCTTGGGCCTCCTTTAAACTCCAACACACAATCACACAAGCGAAAAAGCATTGGAGGGATCTGAATAAATGCACTTTGGCCAAATTAACCTGGCCCTCCCTCCTATGATCTCAGGCGAACCACCTTATTACTGAGTCTCGGGAGACAAAAACTCTCAGTTATAGTGGGAGTGTTGACCGGACACTGTCTGATAGGGACGCATGCGACCCGTTTAGGTCTTGAGACCTACGATTTCTGCAGAAGCTGTAAGAACCTTGACGAGGCGGAAAGTGTACTACATCTCCTCTGTCACTGCCCGGCCCTAAGCAGGATAAGGCTAACCACATTTGGTGAACCCTTTCTAAGCAACCTTGCGGAAATCTCGAAGTTTGGGATCCCGCTGGGATGGGATCGAGATGGTTTAACGAAGAAACGACATTTTAACATCGGGTTTTAAAGTGGGATCACTATGACATCACAATGGGCCTATCCTTCTGGCCTAAGTGTGTGGGCTTGAACCAAAAGCTCAGCCATATCTAACCTAACCTATCACCCTTTATAAATCTAACTTTCCTCATTTTTGGAATAAGTACTTTATTTCCTGTATCGCTTCTTTCGCCTTTGCTCATTATTTTCTCAAGGTCTTTTATATCTATAAATTTACCCTTCATATCATTTACAATAAAAGGATTTTTTCTTTTTACATGTCTTAACAAGTGACATCCAATCATGTAGAGTGTAAATGAATTCCTTTTTCTTTTGAGCTTTGGTAACAACTGAAGAATCAGCGTCATTGGGCAAATAAGAATGGCTGCTGACTAAATAACAAATTACTATAGTTTGGTACGACATTAAGAATATACATCATATAGAATAGCATTCTCCAATTACGATTTTGGCCTGAACAGGAATCACTTAAAGGATAAATCTTTGTTATATTTTCAGGTATTTGGTTTTGTATGTTATAATGTAGACACGATATGATCTCTTGCGAACCTCGGCCACCAATGGTCTCATACTCATAACAATTCATATTCATAACAATTTTTTCACCACCCTGGCAAATAAAAATGTGTGCCAAAGCTAAACGTATGTTGTTGACGCAAGTAATATACTTCACCTGTACTTCACCTGTATGAATGGTAGGCGTTGGTAAAGTACGCTGCAAGTCAAATGTTATAAGACAACAAGAACCATTTTTTCCAGAGCTTTATTTTTGTACCAGTTTAATAAATTCCTTGCGGCATTAGCAAGCATATGGTGGTTGTCCTGTCCTGTTCTGTTCTGATTTCTATGCATTTCTCTTTTCACTAGCTATTCTTATGCGGAAAATATCGCATGTTTTACAGGTATCTTTTTTAGGGATATAAAAATGTAAATTATAATATCTGTTAACTGTTAAAAACATATTGGTTATAGCTTTTCTTAACAGGTTCTTTACCATCCTGTTGACATTTCGTTTTGTATAGATCGTATAATTTGGATAGGATATAATTTGGAGGTAAATATTGACGCGATGACGTTCGGTCGCCATAATGGCTTTTGTAACGAGGAAAACTTTCAATGTGACACTTTATGTAGTCGACAACCTCATTTTTTATTTGGTTTCCAGATATCCCTTTGCCCCTTCTATCTGGTGAAGGTATCGAAGTAATCGAGTGTCTCTTCTTATTTAATGCATAGTCCAATCTGTTGTTTGAAATTTGGAGCACTTTAAGGAAAAATTGTTTACATACCTGTTCATTACTAAAGAAATATTGACGACTGCGTTGTTTATGACTTGGTCTTCGGCTGTTGCGTTTCTTACGACATTTTGGGGAGATTAGTTTTACAGACGCGCAGATCCAAGTAGTTTGGCCATTCCAGATAAGTGCATAAAATCTTGAATACATTTTTTTTTAGTTTCAGATGTCACTTTAACACTGCATCGCCTTACACAATTATTACAATTAATTTGTTGAAATGTTTTAGCTGGTATTAATTTTCCAGAATAACTCATATATGGGTGATTGTCATGAAATGGGGGTAGTGGCTGGCTGGCCGTTGTTCTCTAGCTACAACGCCTCAAACAAATTTTTTCTGGGGTGAAAATCTCCATCCAGTAATAAAACATTCTCTCCTTCATCGCCTCCCGCGGCAAGCACTCTTGAACAAAATGGCGGCCCTTCGACCACCGAAAATGTCGCCTCCGTAACCTGTCCATTTTCCGCTTTTACGTCACGGCACTACGTTTACGGAAAAACAGTGCATTATTGCCGCGCGCCTAGGGTCTCAAACGATAGCAGCAGTGTTCCGAAACTGATCACCGGTATGTATTACGCGGGCGGATACCTGCTTAGTTAGATGTCAGTGTTTACATTCTGACTGTTGTTTGTTGCAAATTTCAATAAAAACTATAAGAATAGCGCACACGCAACGACAAATTGGTTGTCAAGTGGCACTAAGTAGTGAAAACGAATCGTCACAAGTTTCTTTATGAATGTTTATATTCGCCGGACGTTTAGACTGTGAACAATTTATAAACAAGAGAGCAATCCTCAAGAAAATTATCGAAGAAAAAAAAACTGTCGCCTCCGAAATGTGTGTTTTCGTTGTGATATGTGTTGCAAATCTCTTTTAACTCGGTTCGGTATATTTGTTTGCATTTGTAGAGCAAGCAAATTTTCGGAAAAATTTTTTGCTCTCATTGATCATGAAAGCGACGGATTTTTCGATGAAATGTCGCTACCGTAATTGTCGCCTCCGAAGCCATATAATTTCGGCTTTTCGATATAAACTTCTCACTGTCTATACCTCGTGTGTATTTATGTGGAAATATACAGAAAGTACTTCAAAATAATGTTGAAAACACATGAGAAAATTTTTTTTCAGCACTTTTTTTTTTGTTCACAAATTTTTGTTCAAATCTCAAAAACTCCCATTTCATGACAATCACCCATATTCTTCTCCTCTGTTTCTTTTCTTCTTTATAACATTTCTTTTCCAGGCGATTTCATTTCGGGGACGTTTTTTTCGAATTTATATTCAATTCATGACTTTGACCCAAATTTTCTGCGTTTGAAGTAGAGAGTATGGCAGGAACTTGAGTGTTAACTTCTCTGCCGATATTTTCGATAGTTTCTGAAGACACGAATCTCACGAATCTTATTTTGTATAATGTTTGAAATTTTGTCTTACCTTCCTGATCAGTACTTTCTACCTCATCCTCTGTCTGGTGATAAGAATTAGTATTATCTGTATAATATGGATCTTCCTCCGTGTCCGAAGAATCTTGTTGGTTTTCGTTACCAAAAGATAATCCAACTCCCACGGATTTTTGCTCCCGTATTTTGCTCATAATATGCAGATTATGTGTACTTCCCAGGAATTAAATTAAAATGTAGTATTTAAACACGTTTTTGATTCAAATAAAAATTAACCACTCGTTTCACCAGTAGCAATAGCGTCGCAATATTATCTTTCTTTTCGTTTTGGGGGAATCCCCTTATCTTAAAACAATGTTGTACTACGAGTTGCCAGATTAAACAAAAATAAAGATTTTGTCTAAAGGGGGATTTTTTTATATTAATGTGGTGTACCACTTGGTTAAAATTTTAAGTTTTAAATTTGATTTTAAACTATTTCGTTCGCAGCCTAAGGCACAGATACATAGATCACTTCTCCACCAGAGATTTTTTGGAAATAATGTGATCCAAGAGACACTGATTAACATACATAGATCACTTTTGCACGGAGCAAAAAGCTTTAATTAAATAAAACAGAAATAGCCACTAACATCTTTTTACCTACAAGGAATATGCTGGTCGCTTGAATCGCTGCGACAAAGTAAATTTGACATATTTAACTGCAGAAATTACGTTATCTCCATTTGGCACAAATGTCACTTGGATCACTTCTGCTCCAAGCTAACCAAATGTTCAATGATTAAAAGCCCCTATTGCGGTTGTGGTGTTGACAATTTAGTTGAGGCGATTTTGATTTTTGAAGTGTTAACTTCTTTAGTCGCGTTTGGCACTTTCGCTGGGGGTAAAACAAAGAATTCGCGACACGCGCACTTTGTTGCACACCCGTTTCTGGACACATGTGGCAGGGATGGGGTCAACGCGCACATTTGTTGCACACCTGTTTCTGGGCACTTGTGCCTATGCAGTTGGCTAGAGTATGGAAACTTTTGCTTTAGCTCCACCTACAAACAGCAGCGTATAATTCTATGTGTGCGATGTTGCAATGCAGAAGCTGCTCTCAGCATTCATATCGTATTCCTGCAATGCAGACGCCGCTCTCAAAATTTATGTCAAATTCAGCGGTGTTCCACATTTCGATTTTCGTGAAATTGATACTCGAAATCGAAATTCCAAATCGAAATTAGGTGTTCCATATTTCGATTAAATCGAAATGTTACCCGTTTCTGTTGTTGTTTGTGATTTGAAAGTGGAGTAACAGGAGAAGCGCTGTGATTTATTTTAGAATGTGTAAATTTTGCGAGAAATAATCCCGAAATAGCAAGAGGATATATAGTATAATCCCGATAAATCGTAACGGTAAGGGACCGATGGCTCATTACGAATTATCGAGATTTTCGAAAGATCGGGATTATGAATTTATTGAGGGTTAAAAAAGGAAAAATTCTAATTAACAGGATTATTAGTTTTTATTAAAACTCCATATACATACTATATATGCACTATGTACACATACAAAAAAACAAAACAACAAATATATATACAGAAAAGAAAAAAAATGTTCTACATATTTATTTGAACAACATAATTACTTAAATAAACAAATACTAATACATATTTCAAGTCGAAAAATAGTCAGCAATTTTCTTTTGACGAAGGGATTGTTGGCACGCTAGATCAATTGCGTTATCGAGAGTCACGATCGCGGAGAAAACGTCGTCCTTTCATTTCTGATTATAAAATGACGCAAACTATTAATGCAAGCTTTCGCCTCCTTAAAAGAAACAATCGGGAAATCATCTTTTCCGTCATCCTCGCTTCATCATCAGTCAGCGCCAAAATGTCCACGTCCGTAAGAATCCCTGCAACAGCAACATCATCGTCAAAGTGAACAAAATCATCAAAAGTGATTTCTTCATTTTGAGGCAGACGATTCCACTCTAAAGGGTCTATACCAATTGTTAAATTCTGTTCGTTATCATCAGCAGATGAACGAAGTCCTTCCTTGACGAAACCGCAAGCTCGGAAACAATTTTGAATAGTGGATTGGCTTACGTTTCGCCACGCTTTATCAGCAATGTTCATAGCTGAAAGTATTGAGATATGGTAGTCTTTTTCTCCTCAATGCTATCTAACAGCAATTGCACCACTTCTTTGCGGTAGTGGGTTTTAAAATTTTTGATTATTCCCTGATCAAGGGGCTGAAGTTTAGAGGTCGTGTTGGCCGGTAAAAATTCAACTTTTCCATGGCTAAGAATCGGAATGTCGTTGTGGGCCGTGCAATTATTATCGATGAATAACAAGATTTTACATTTTTTTTCAAAGTCACCATTCAATAATTTCAGTCATTCACTGAATAAATCAGATGTCATCCAAGCCTTCTTGTTCGAACGATAAGTAAATGGAAATGATTTTATGTTTTTGAAACATCTAGGTTTCGCTGACTTACCGATCATCAAAGGTTTTAACTTGTCAGACCCATCCATATTTGCGGTCAACAATATAGTGACTCTATCTTTACTATTTTTGCCGCCATGACATTTTTCGTCTTTGAAACACATTGAACGATCTAGTAGGCACTTAAAAAACAACCCTGTTTCATCAGCATTATAGATGTTCTTCGGTTCGTAATTTTTTATTAACTCTTTCAATTTTTCTTTCCATTCTTGGCAAACATTTTCACTAACACTTGCACTCTCGCCACATAGTTTTCGAAAAGAAATGTTGTGCCTTTTTTTAAAACGGTCAAACCAACCGTCACTTGCCTTAAAATTGGCAATGCCTAATCTTTCTGCAAAAAATTTGGCCTTTTGCCTCATCATCACTCCCCCAACTGGTACAGTTAACTGTCGGCACTGCGAAAACCATGTGACAAGTGACCGTTCAAGCTCAGGGAAGTCGCCGGCTTTTTGCCGTATAATTTTACTGCTTGAAGGTACTCCAGCAATGGCTTCCTTCTTCTTTAAAATTGAAGTCAGTGTAGATGGAGGAATATTACGAATATAACGAATTATCAAATGCATTGATTTCTTACGAATAACCGCGATTTTTCCAAGGGACCAGCAGTATACTACGAATAAGCGGGATTTACGAATTAACGGGATACGTAATATCGAGATTATACAAAAAAATATGTTAATTGTTGAGGACCTTTGGAAAGCGTTAGCCCAAAAACTTAATGCAGAGGGTTTTTTTATATTTTTAATTTAATAGTTTCTTTTGATATTGGCCTCGATTCCCAGATCCGCCGGGAGGGAAGTGAGTGCGGATTTGACACTTTGCGATTCTCAAATCCGCAGTCCCGGATTGGTTTAAATCGAAAATTCGGAGTGAAGACTCACGCGATAATGAAATATACGATGTCGGATTATCTTAGGCGCATTTGTTGTTCAAATCCGCAGAAAATTTGTTGCGGATCACACTTTTACAGCGCGGAAAATGTCAAATAGAAATTCGGGGTTGCGGATTTGAGAATCGCAAAGTGTCAAATCCGCAACTCACTTCCCCGCCGCCGGATCTGGGAATCGAGGCCATTATGAATTATTTAGTTTTTAAAAGACTGAATAAAGTATTATTTTTTAAATCTATATTTAACTTTTCTTATAACATATTTAGCTTATAAACCATTAGCTATTTCATCGCTGACACGAAGAGCATCACTTCTCTGTTCTTCAACATTTTCTGGGTCGATAACTTCTATATCTGCATTTGTGGTGGATGTTACTTCATAATCTAGTTTAAGATGCCTGAAGATATTATGAAGTGCAACACAAATGTGTACTAAAATATAAATAACTTAAAAGGAATCAGGAAGATTCAAAGGATTTGATTTATTCCTTTACAATCTTTTTTTTAATTTTTTCCTTCCTTTGAAGCTCTCTTTCTTCGATTACTGCAGCTATTAACACAAAATTCATTGTTTGGGGCACAAAATATTTTAATTTATTTTAACCCGGACACAAACTATGCTGAAAATAAATAAAAATTTAAGTGTTAACTAAATTATATGTTTTCGAAAGTGATTTCAAAGAAACGAAATTCACTCGAAATTCAGAACATCAATTTTGAATTCGAGTGAAATTGAATTCCGATTTCGATTACATTTCACTCAAATTGTGGAACACCTCTGATTAAGTGTGTTCGATGACTGCTTACAAAGTTCAGAGCAGAGCTAAGCAGCTCAATTGGGAGCAGCTGTCTAATTGATGTCAGAACGGAAAAATTCAGAAAATAGCAACAATCTCAAAAAACACGTTTCTGCTCAATTTTGGTCCGAAATGCGTTTTTAGAGGTTATATATGAATGTCAATTTTAGGAGAAGAAATATATACCAATAAAACCAATTGAATAGCAACGAAGTGTTATTTTTATAAAAATTAATGTGTATTTTTCAATATTTCCAAGTATTTTTAGAACAAATCATTCATAAATCAATTTTCCGATTTTTCCCGCTTTCAATTTGAGAAAAATAAGAAGAATTTGGCTGCTCTGCCTGCTCCTACAAATTTGGTGGAGCAGGAAAAGTGAGAATTCTCTACAAGGAGCAGGCTCAAAAAACACAGAGCAAGGCAAATGGGGGCAGAAAAGATCTGTCGAAAGGTGTCAAAGAACGCAATTTGCCGATTTTGTCTGCTCAATCTGGATCAATCAAGCTGGAGCAGTCATCGAATACACCCATTATCTCACACATTAATTTCATATTCTTGCAATGCAGACACAAAGTCTAGTAATAACAAATCTTTCATCTTCATACAAAATTTTCCTCCCGTTGGTTGTGTGCGTGCATATATGAACATCACTGCTAAGCAAAACTCACGCATACTTTATGAACTCGACGAGACAAAGCCAGATTCTCTCTTTATGATAAAGAATGAAGAACAGAAAAGGAAAGAAAATTGAATCAGCTGTTTTCTTTCATAAATCAAAACAAACGAGCAAATATGCACCAATACATTAAGTTTATCCCCATATACACTCATAAAAGTTTCCGCTGTTTAATTGAGTGCAATTGCGTATAAAAATGTTGCATTCTCTCTCTGATAGCCTGACGAGAATATGAAATGAATGCTGAGAGCAGCTTCTGCACAAAGTCTAGAAATTAACAAGTCTTTCATCTTCATATGGTTAATGAGTGAAAGGCGAACAGCTACATACAGTCATTGCCACAATTATTTGCACACCGCAAATTGCACACTAAAAATAAAAGTAAATGCAAATATCTCCTAAAAAGTTTATTATTTTAAATTTAATTTTTTGTCATATATTTTTCAATATAATAACTAACTTAAGAAAAAAAAAACAAAAAAATAAAAAATTCTATTTTGGAAGAAAAAAGGGAATATAATATGCCCACAATTATTTACACACTTGTTATTGGTGCCAAAATTATTTGCACAATTTAGAAAACCCTTTCAAAGTAAACCACCGTTGGTTTTACCGTTTGTCTATGAATGAAAAGAAATGCTTTTGCAATCCTTTGAGTGCATGTTTTCATTTTAAGTGGGTTTAAAATTTAAAAATGCCGCGAAATATTGAATTAACGGTGGAAAAACGCGCTGCAATGGTTGCGGAATATTATAACGGTGTTTCGGCCGCGGAACTGGCAAAAAAATATAAATGCCACCGACGTACTATTTATTACCAAGTTGCCAAACAAAATAAGTTTGGAAGTGTTAAGAATATTGAAGGTAGAGGGAGATCGCGGGCTACAACTCTAAGAGAAGATAAACAACTCGCTTCTTCAAAAAATCCATCCGAAAAGATACTAAATGTTGTTAATTATATTAACAGTGGGAGGGAGCGAAAAATAAGTAAGACTACTGTTCGGAGACGAATGGCAGAACAAGGAATCAAGGCATATATCACCCGGAAGCAGCCCCACATTAGTAAAAAAAATCGTGAACTTCGGTTGAGATTTGCTGAGGAGCATAGGAATAAGCCGGTGGAGTTTTGGAGACAAATCCTATGGACTGATGAAACCGCAATTTCATTGGACGGTACCTATGGAAAACATTTTTATTATTCGGACAAAAAAAAAGAACTATCAATATTCCAACACGTCATTCTCACGGCGGTAAAATTATGTTATGGGGATGTATTACTTACAACGTCATTGGTCCAATCGTTAGATGCCCGGAAAAGATGAATTGGATAAAGTATCTGCATATTTTAAATGACGTTGCGATATTTGCGGGTGATAATTTAATTGACAACAATTTCATCCTGCAACAAGATAACGCACCGAAACACAAAGCGAAATTTATTTCGAAGTACTTGTTGGATATAAATCAAAAAGTTTTAAAATGGCCACCACAAAGCCCGGACCTTAATGTTATAGAAAACATATGGCACCATCTGAAATCCAGGATCCCAGAAAAAATTGGGAAATTACAGGAAGAAGCCTGGCAGGACACGATAACTGCATGGAAAGCGATTCCTACTGCAATGTTGCAGAGCCTGATAGACTCGATGCCTAGGCGGCTCGAAGAGGTAATTCTTGCCAAAGGAGGCAACACCAAATATTAGGTAATGGTATAATGCATCATTCATGTTCAGCTAAATAAAAAAAAATTAATTATTTCACAGGTTACGACCTTTCAATCACGGTGTGCAAACAATTTTGGCACCAATACAATGTGTAAATAATTGTGGACATATTATATTCCCTTTTTTTTCCAAAATAGAATTTGTTATTTTTTTTTTTTCTTTTCTTAAGTTAGTTATTATATTGAAGAATATATGACAAAAAATTAAATTTAAAATAATAAACATTTTAGGAGATATTTGCATTTACTTTTATTTTTAGTGTGCAATTTGCGGTGTGCAAATGTGCAAATAATTGTGGCAATGACTGTATGTGCACAAATTCTTCAAATTCTTCTTTATGAGTGTTTATGGGGATAAACTTAATGTATTGGTGCATATTTGCTCGTTTGTTTTGATTTATGAAAGAAAACAGCTGATACAATTTGAAGACCCTCGCACACTGGGGCAGAAAGTACTTTTTTGGTTCAAAAGTTTCTAGAGACCACAATTTTTAACCAATTTAGATAACTTTTTTTTATTTTGAAGGTAAGATGATTTGTAAGATATCTGTGGAAGCCGAATTTTGATTTTCCCTTCCAAATATGCCTAAAATTTTTTTTGTTTGTAGCTTTTTTTTGCCTCCCATGGCCCAAAACAAATCGTAGGGGGCACTATGACCCCTTAAAATGTTCGTAACAGTCTCTACTATAATTAAAAAATAACAAAAAGGGGCCAGTGCGCAAGGGCTGTGAATTGTAAAATGCACTTATGCACTTTATAATATTATCTCCCACGGCCCCAAAAAGAATCGTAGGAGGCTCGGAGACCCCTTAAAATGTTCGTAATTTAACGTACAACAATAATAAAATAATATAAAAATCCGCATTTGCCTCTAAAGGGGTCAAAAAGGGTCCTGAAAGTTTGACCCCCCCCATATGCACCCTATGCACGCCACCCATGTCTAAATTATAAAACTAGTTAATTTGATTGTAGTAATTAATAATCAATCAAATAAAAGTCATTGTACCTCACCTGGGGCTCTAATTATATCAAATTGTCTCATTTTATCGCATAGATCAAAGCTTATTATTGAGAGTAAAGTGTTATCTAGCACAAATTAATTACATTTGAGGTTAGGTGCAACATATTTGGAAGGGAAAATCAAAATTCGGCTTCCACAGATATCTTACAAATCATCTTACCTTCAAAATAAAAAAAAATTATTTACATTGGTTAAAAATTGTGGTCTCTAGAAACTTTTGAACCAAAAAAGTGCTTTCTGCCCCAGTGTGCCTCGGGGAAATACCAACTTAGTCCACTTTTTCAAAAATCAGAGAATTCAGCTCCATCTATTAGCTGCTAAGGTGTACTACAATTCAAGGTATTAACTATGGGGGAAAACCAACGTAGTCCTGACAAAATGAACGGGCAATAATAAAAGGTTCGGGGAAGAACCAACTGAGTCCATGGGAAAGAGGGAAAAAACAAATATGTCCACCCTTGTTATTTTTTGGACTAAGTTTGTTTTTCCCCCGAGGGTCTTCATTTTCTTTCCTTTTCTGTTCTGCATGCTTTATCGAGAGAGAATCTGGCTTTGTCTCGCCGAGTTCACGAAGTATGCCTTGAGTTTTGCTCAGCAGTGATGTTCATATACATATGCACGCACACAACTAACGGGGGGACAATTTTGTATGAAGATGAAAGACTTGTTATTACTAGACTTTGCTTCTGCATTGCAACATTGAAACCCAATCCCTTACACCAAACGCGGGCTATTTTGCCTCGCACACATAGAATTACACGCTAATGTTTCTAGGTGGAGCTAAACCAAAAGTTGCCATTCTCTAGCCAGTTGCATAGGCACAAGTGCCTAGAAACGGGCGCGAACCAAAAATGCGCGTCACCATCGCTGCTGTCTGTTGCTGGACCTCGACTAAATGTTGCCATGCTCTAGCCAGCTAGAGCCCCCGCACACTACAGACTTTCCATCGGCCGATAGTTTGGTCGGGTTGGACTTGTAAGCGCGCACACTGGACCAACTAAATCGTCGGGCTGGTGGTGAGTGCGCAGACTAGACCGACTGTCGGCCGACTGTTCTCGAAGGATTTGCTAGTTAGCTAGCTAGTAGCTAACTAAATAAAAATAAACATGTCTTGATACGTACCTTGTTTTGTTTTATCCTCGGCACTAAGCTGATTCCAATCAGGCACAACTGCTTCACAGACTTCCTCCCATAATTTTTTTTTCCGATTCACATCAGAATACTCCTTTAAGTTTTTTTTAAACAACGCGGGCCCTTTTTCAACTTCCTCTATTAAATTAAGTACAGATGTTTCGACAAGTAGCGACGCCATCATGAAAATAACCACAACCATCAAACGCAAAAATATGAAGCGAACTGAACTATCGGCCGAATTAGCCGACTAAACAATCGGCTAATGTGCGCGCGTGGAAGAGCTCCATACTGATTAAGGAGTTGGCCGATAGTTTGCCGACATTATAGTTTGAAGGCAATCGGGTAGCCCATCAAACTTATTTATCGGCCGATTCTGAATCGTTGTAATATGGGCACTTGCATACATGTTAATACTGATTAAGAGCCCGACTAAACTATCGGCCGATCGAAAGTCTGTAGTGTGCGGGGGCTCTAAATGGCTGCAATATTTAAATATTTTGCTTGGATTAATCGCTTTCGGCGACATGGAATACGTTTCGGCGTTTCGCCTATTCGACTGGACATCTGTATTTTACTTACATATCTGGGGTAGTATCCCAGTAGGGAAAATCTCAAGTATTTACTGTGAGAAGTCGATTTGGAAGTAGTTCTTTATTTAGTGTTTTCTGTAATGACTTATAAGTAATGCAGAGGAGAATGGGTTTGGTGACCAAGCGTTTGATTTCGCGCAAAAAGCGTGTTGAAAAACTTCGTAGCTGGTCGTTTTCTTTGTTAATCGTCTCAGTTATCTCAGCCATTATGTTTTATATCTTTAATGTATAAACATATATTTGAATTTATGTTTATGATATAAATCGCTTAATTTTACTTATTTTACTTGTTCTGAAAAAATTCAAATTGAATCCAGTAGATTCCCATAAAAATTTAGATCAGTGACTGGCTGAATATAATATGACTTTTTTGCATATTTGCACAATGTTTAGCAAAAGCTTCTGTTTCGTGGCTATTGCATCAACCCGACGATAAGTACTGTGTACTATACTATGTACTACATATTTCCTATGAACTATGTACTATGTATTTATTACTATATATTAGCTACTATTTTTTACTGAAAACTACATTATCCCAGTTATCCATCGTCCGATCTTTGTGTGATAAGTTTAAGACAAATAGTTTAATTTCCAAAACATTGGAGTGAATGCGTATAAGTAACAATTAAATAAACTTTAACAGAATATTCTTAAATAAAATATATTAATCCTTATCGTCCTGTATTAAGATTGATTTGGAAATAAGACTAGCCATAGAAGTTAACACTTCTAAAGTGTGGTCCTACGCACACTCGTTTTTAGCTTTTTCAAAAAAAAAAAAAAAGCTTATACAGAGGCTCTGTCCGTCTGAAGCCTACTTTCATCTCTGAACTGAAAGTACTGCAGCTACAGACTTGGGAAATATCTCAAAATGTAGCTCTTGGTCAAAAGACCAAAAACTGAGAAAATGGTCTGGAAATTTCAACCAGAAGTATATTTAACAACAAAAAAGAGAATTCTAATAAAGTCCATATATTGGTAGCCTAGAGGTAAGGCGCTGGAGTCCTATCCCACGCGAACCAAGTTCAATCCCCGACCGCAAAATGGTGAAATAAATTTTTTTTTTACTTCGGTGTAACATGTCTTAATTCTATTTCTTACTAAATTATATTATTTAATAATGAAATATAAGAAATTTCGCGGAAATAATATAAATTATTTATTTGTTTATATGCATATTTTATATGCTGTTCATTTTATTATTGTTTATAGTCATGTAGGTGGTGCTGTAGACCAAAACAAAAATTCAATTTTATTGAACTGTGGATTTGTCACAAAAAATATGTATGATTTAAACGAAACATTTGGTAGGTTTAAAACGAAAAGTAGATATCTAATTTTTACCAGGGCATATAAACGCTTACTGAAATGAATGAAAATTTATAAATTTAATTACACGAACGATGTACATATTTAAGACCGTCCTTATAGTCCATGAATATAAGGAAGTGATTTTTCTCAGAATTTTTAATATTTAACAAAAATTTTACAAACGATTTGCCCCATATCTAAAAATTTTTACAGCCCTTTGTTTAATAGCATATTTTTAAGTTTTTATTAACTAAATTTGTATGTATTAGGCATAAAAACTGTTAAAATTAGTTCAACCTAAACATTTCATAGGCACCGAACAAATTACGTTATTGCTGCAAAACTGATAGAAGGTCGGTGTGAGAGTGCTTAGCGCGTTGGATCCTCGATCCAGCGGCGCGTAGCGTTGCAGGTTCAAGCCCTGGTCGGGCAGATTGTTTTTTTTTCTCTTTTTCTTCTTTCGGAAATGATTTATTAACATATCAGTCAACCACCGATAGTATCAGCCATGGCCCGAAGGTCTAACGCGAAGTACCGTCGTCTGCGGACTGTGTAGGGCTGCGAGTTCGATTCCGGCTCGCGGTGCTTTTTTTTCGACATAATAATTTTTTTTTAATTTCCTTCGGGAATTTGTTTCATATGAAACAAGTTTTTGACATGAATACGTCTTTAAATTTGCTTCCAGAACAAAAACCGATCATAACGAAATTATGGCACATAGTTTTTATTTGCAGCTCAAAAACTATTGTTTAGGTATATTGAATAAAGAAATATACCATGATGTGGGTGAAGAATCAAAGAATTTTATTGTTTACATTTGATTTCCTTTTTTTAAGCTATGATGATTATATTGTAGTGTTTGTTAAATACTTTGTTAAGTTTTAGATTACGCAAAGTCTTACAACTTATAACCTACATAAGCCTTTAACAAAAATTTTTCAAGATTAATTATATATAGCGTTGGTCAGTGTAATACTTATGAATCTCCATGGCCAAACTAGGATACAGCATTATGACAATGGCCTCGATTCCCAGATCCGACGGGAGGGAAGTGAGTGCGGATTTGACGCTTTGCGATTCTCAAATCCGCAGTCCCGGATTGGTTTAAATCGAAAATTCGGAGTGAAAACTCACGCGATAATGACATATACGATGTCGGATTATCTTAGGCGCATTTGTCCTTCAAATCCGCAGAAAATTTGTTGCGGATCACACTTTTACAGCGCGGAAAATGTCAAAAAGAAATTCGGGGTTGCGGATTTGAGAATCGCAAAGTGTCCAATCCGCAACTCACTTCCCCGCCGCCGGATCTGGGAATCGAGGCCAATAATTAAATCAATGCAACGTGAAATAAAAGTTCTAGTTAAGAACGGATTTGGCTTATTTAGCTTATTATAGATTGAGTTATAGCTCACAATTGAATATGTACCAAAAGTTTTAATTAGTCGCCGCTTTGAGATTTTACCATCAACGCAGGCTTAGTTTATTATACTACAATAAATCATCATAGCTAAAAAAAAGTACTCAAATTCATCAAGAATCGAATCCTGGTCCTTCGCACCCCGATCTAGCGCCTTCCCATTACTCCAAACACTAACTTGTAGGTATGTGGCAATAAACATATGTATTTATTTATGCTTAGGTAAAAATTTTCATTCCAATGTTAGATATGTATAAAGTTTCGAAGGAAGTAAACAACTGAATTATGACAACAGATTTTCTATTATTTATGAAATGTATTTTGTATATTTTATGGAAATTGATAATCATAGGTAAAACGAAGAGTAATGTAATATTGCCATAGATGGTGTTCACTATTCTTTGTCATAGATGGGGTGCAATTAAAATATATAAATTCTTTCAAATTCTTGGCGGGTAATTATTGGTGTTGGTCTCATTGCGAAGTGGGGGCACTTGTGTGTGTGCACGTGCATATATGCTATGGATAAACAGATGCCTATGTTTTTCAGTAGATGTTCTACATTTAAAGAAAAGTGAAGTGCGTGCGTGATTTTTTCTTTAAAAATAAAAAAAAAGTTACATTGAAGTGTAAATTAATACAAAAGGTGCGGTAAGCCGAATTTTTAACAATAATTACATGTATATTTAAGTAAAATAATACACCTAATTCTGTTGTGCAAAGTGCTTCACATTAGATTTGCCTCCAATCCAAAGAAAAATGTTTAGATTCGTTTTATATAGTGTTTACATGTGTGATGTGCTTTTTTTTCAATTTGACACATTCGAATTATTGGCCTCGATTTCCAGATCCGGCGGGTTGGAAGTGAGTGCGGATCAATCTCCACTTAATATATTGTCATCCAGTCTGAAGTGTTATTCAACAGAAAGAACACTATGAAAAAGCGTAATTAGTGGCTAGTCTCTAGGCACAACATCCCACTAGTTTTTTGTTTAAATGGAAAAACTTCGGTTAATAGTCTAAGGCCGGTATTGACAGTCGATTCTTAAGCATGAAGGGTTTCTTGAATAAGTTCGCCTTATTTGAATAAGGCGTTTTTAAGATATCATGTATTCACAGTCATTTCTTAAGGTGAACTTTATTAAGCAATTGCTTAAGCATTTCCCTTGTTATTTTCCAGTAATTCCACTATTAATGTCGTCTCCAAGGTAACCTAAGCAATTGCTTATATTTGATTTTTTAATAAAAGTGTGAAAAAATATATTTAGCCCAGTCACTTTATACAAAAAAAGAGCAAACCTCTGAAATAATGCAACTGAAGATTTATTAGCCGGATTCCCTTTTATTTTGGGGTCACAAATAATTTCCCAAAAGTCCATAAAGCCAGCTGACCGGCTACTCGAGTTATGGAGGGTCAAAGGTAACGAAAATCAGTTTTTCTCCAATATCTCGCAAACTATCGGTTTTATGCAATTTTTGGCTAAGTAAAGATTGTTCGTGAGATGAATCTGCAAAAAAGTGTCTTATACGAAATTTACGTAGAACCACTCAAAGTTCAACCTTGATCATGTTGTTGAGGTTGAAAGAAGTTCTTTGCGATTAACTCTTAAGATATTAATTTGTGTGGGTTAATGCCGGTTGTGTGGGATAATGCCACTTTATCTTAAAGTGCTAGTAATTACCTTTAGAATGAGCCCTTGGTCGTCATTCTCCTTTGTATAGTTTGCGAGCAATCCAACCCCAAAGTTCGCACTCCACGTGCCTGAAATAACTGATAACTCCATTTTTGTTGAATATCTCGTTAACGGTTGCTCATATGAAAATATAGAAAACAGCAGAAATATGGGCATTAAAATATCTTTCAAATGAGCTATTGACCGAAACTCTTTCGTTTCATGTCCGCGACGTAGCGGGTGAAAAGTCAACCCCGAAGGTTACGACATGTTCGCCCTATACCATTTTCAAAAGCATTTTTAGCATTGTTCTCCAAACTTATATTAAAATGTGAGATAGACAAATTGTAGCCCCTAGCCTATACTTTCAGAAACCGTTTTGGAAATTTCAATCGGGCCACTCTGCTAATATTGGCGCAATGTGCAAAATTAGGGTCTATTTTGTTTATACTGCAATTATGCAGAAACTATACATGCGACAAATCTTTTGGCAGTTTAAAGTGTATGTACCAGGGTATTATGTCCCAAAAAATCATACCCTAATATTGCAAAGTAACAGAGGTATGAGTTTTTGAAAAAAAAATGGCCTTTTTAAGGGGTTTTCTAGCTTTTCTCGGCGAAAAATTATCGGATCGAGGTCTAGAAAACCCCATTTTGTAGGGATTTCAATTCTCTACAAATATCCTGTTGGGAGTTACGTGATTCATCCAAAAACGGAAAAAGTACCCATTTTTGTTGCTAATTATTGTTTAAACAATTCCACATGAGTAAATTTTGGCTGGTTTTTTGGTTTTAGTAATCTATGAGATACCCCTGAAGTAGTAGTGCAAGCAGTTTGCTGTACAATTTTATAACAAAATCTGCTGTTTTTTTCGCTCTAATGACTGGCCTAATTGATTATTTAAAATTTCTAATTTTGCTTCGCTATGAGGAAATTTATGAAATAATCTGCCAATGGAGGGTACTTCTCCCGAAGCATTTTTTTTGGGATCTATAAAGCTCAGTAAATTTATTTTTTTATAATCTACAACGAATCTTTCTTTAAGTTGCCTGCAGAATTCGATATAAAAATTTCACATGTTGCCGCATTTCCAAAACGAGGCTCTCATTTAAAGAATTTTCGAGAATAAAATCTTCAAAGGCTAAGCCGAAAAACATTGACTCATCCTTTAGGTACAAATCTTTATTTGATAAATCTATATTAAATGCCAAATATTGCGGTTGAGTGAATTTTTTCATAATACTTAAAAATAATTTTTCTATATTTTGAAATAGAATGTGAATTTTTATTTCTTCAGATTGAAATATTTTATTAGTTATATTTACGAGATGCAAATGTTCGTATAAAAACTTTAAATAAATTCATTTGAAAGATATATAATTCTTTTCACTTAAGAATTGCAGAATTTTAGACGCAGTGCCATTATTAGAATTTTTAAAACAAAATAATATGAAATAATGGAATAGAGGTTGCCACTGTTCTTCAATTCGATTTACACAATTTTCTAGAGACAACCATCTTGTTCGACAATAAAGTAAAATTTTATGCACTTCCACGCAAAACTCAATTTGAAATTGTTGAAAATCGGACAGCCTTTTGGGACTGAGCAAAATGAGAATAAATTAATTTAATATTGTCAATGATATTTTCTGGGATCATTTTTGATAGCGTAAAATACGCATAAGTTTAATGAATGACAGCTACACCAAAAAAAAAATTCGTATTTATTTGTAGCAGTTTAGATTTAACTCCATTCAAATCGCCAGTCATTACAGCAGCATTATCTGAACCAAATCCAATTATGTTTATAGTCGATGACATTAAATATTTATTCAGCATTTGAGTGTTTTAGCTCGGTTCAATTAAAAAATTTATCTTTCATAGCATTTCTTTTTTTATCAAAATAACGAACTATAATAACCAAAAATTTTTTCAGGTAAGGTCAGTTGTTTCATGGATAATAATACTAAATTTACAGCTTTGTAGGCTTTTCGCTATTTCACCTAAAGCATATGGTCCCAAAATTGTTCTTATAAGTGACGTTCCCTTCTTACGATCACATTTTACATTATCATTTAAACCTTTTTGGTTAAACAAAACAGAAACTAATTTAGACAAGTTCCCAATTTGATTAAATGATCGATTGGTTTTTATGCAATGCATAACCAGAATAATTTCTGACAGACGAGACAACCAACCAACAAAAATCGACTGAAAACGTTCTTTTGTGTAGAAGAGGGTGAGAGAGGAGATGGGCAAATTTTTCATCGTCCTCTCTCACCCTCTTTTCCACAAACGACGTTTTCAGTCGATTTTTGTTGGTTGGCTGTTGGCCCGTGTGAAAGTGGCCATTCGAATTTGAATTGATATAAGAATAAAATTTGATGAAATATTTTTATTATTAGAAAAAAAAAACTTTATTAACCTAATTAAACCATAACCTTCGAGGGTTTTTGGCAAAGTTTTCCACCACTTCATTATTAAAAAAAGGTTGTCAAAGCTGAGTTTCCTATGAACACTCATCATTTCTAGACCATTGAGGCGACTTTCTACGATAGTGCTTCTTAGCCAGGTTTTATCCTTCTTAGGCTACTAAAGGATCGCTCCACAGTACACATTGTGCACTTTTTAAAGCTATTCCCGTTTCGAGGAAGAAGGGGTTCGTCTCTTTAAGGACAACTACTATGTTTAGCTCAGAACTAGGGTTGTAGTTATCCTTATCCTGCTACAATTGTTGCCAAAGTTCGATTTCATTGTAAATGTTTCGAGGATCGTAAAATTTGGCTAAGGTTTCACAAGCTTCTCTAAGATTTTCCTCTGACATCGTTTGCATTTGCGCCGGGTGTAATTTAGATAATGCAAATGATGGTGTGTTTTCTTCAGCAAAGTGTATCCAGAGATAACATAATACTCCGTATAAAGATGCGACAGCTAGAACAAAAAACCCGAACGCTTTTTGCCTCGGCAGGCCTCTGAGATTGCCTCCCCCTTAGCAACATGCAACAAATTCGAGTTTCTAGCTACACAAGGAGGCGAACGTGGTCATGGTCCGCAGCACAAGACATGCGGTGAGTTTGTGGATAAGGAAGCTAGAATTTTAGGGGGGCAAGGAAAGGAACTGACAACAGAATGTTTCTCGCAACATCTTTCTTTCTGTCTCATTTTTCAAACGTTTGCCTCTAGCGCTACATTGAAGGATTTCCCTGATGCTTTGAATTTTAACTATTTCTTAGAACATTCCGTGTATTTTTTTTAATGACTGTCTGAGATTCACTATCAATTTCACTTGATTTCAAATTTTTGGTGAGAGGATTTGCGATATTTTTAAAATAGGTACTTGGTTGAGGTTTTGGTTAGGACTTTTTTTTTCTGGTATTTCGGTATTGACTAACTCGATTGATTTTAGAAACGAATTTAGGTAATTATTCTTTATTTTATTTTAGCTGAATTTTCGCTATTGGCTTAAAATGTTGGGTTTTGGCTTTTGTTGTAGGTATATTGTGAGTGTAGATTTTTGGAGACATTTTTTATAAAAAATGCCACAAAGTCGCACAACCTGAAGAGTTGTTTGCATCACCCAAACTTGCAAAGCGCATAAGTGCTTTTCATAAATGCTTGTACAATTAAATCCCCACCCACAATAAAAAATCGTACGTCTGCTCAAAACAATTCGATCGTAATTGTTTTGGTAAAAACAAATTAAAAATAGGTTCAATACCTTCCTTGTTATTTGAAAACTCTTCAATTAATGAAAATGAGGAAAGGCTTCATGCCAATTTTCAGGGAAAACGTATGACAGAAGGAATTCAGTCTCGGACTTGTAATTACAGGATTTATCCGTTTTAGAGTCCCCTTGTCAACAGTTAAATATTGAGCCGGTAAATATATACAGTGCCCATAATTATGAAAGTGGTCTAAGTCATATATTTCTTGTTTGAAGATATTTAATGAATTGCATTTGACACACTGAATGAATTCCATATAATGTTGAAATTACAACCACTATCTAATGGTTCATTTTTGACAATTTCGTAAAAATTACATTGAATACATTTAGTTTAAACTAATGTGGTATGAAATAACTGATAAACTCATTTTTTTTAAATTTTGACTTAGACCACTTTCATAATTATGGGCACATATGTACATATACTGCAAACAATGTTTGGAAGATGAAAAAAAAGTATATTACAACCGGGTCATTCCATATCAAACCAACCAATGGTTTGGACCTCACCCCCTCCGATTGTTATAATTTTTTTATATTTGTTCTTCTGGTGGAAACTAAAAAAACAAATTTTTAAATTTTTGGCCTTCTATTGTTTTAGTTATAAATTTTCAAAAATGTCGAAAACCTTAAATTTTCAACAAATTTTGAAATCTTTAAATTGATCTAGTTCAAAAACTATTTGACATAGAAAGCTGAAAGTAGCACCAGTTTCTTCTGCTTTAATTTGATATATGTTGTTACGAAATTAGCATTGGAAACACTCATCCCCTGTTACTGTTCATATAATAATTGAGTTCTCTGTTTCCCAGCTTATGATCTATTTACCTTAGCTTGAATTGCTAATATTTTGTTAATTATTTAAAATAAATTATCTGTGGTTAATTGCACCTACGCTCACGAGTTTTTATTTTCTACAATATACAACATAGTATTATTAGAAAGAATAAAACTTTTTCCGGCATTTTGAAAATTTTGTTTTTGAAATATCTCAAAATGTTTTTTCAAATTTTTGAAAAAATTATATTTTGTACACACAATTTAAACGTACATAGAATGCCAAAATTTAGGATGGGACGACATTGGGATCATATAGAAATAATTTTTTTTAGGTTCTTGAAAAATTGAACGTTCAATGAACGCAATATAAGAAAACATTTAGTTGCGGAAGAGCTGATACCAACCGCTAATAATGTCGCCATTTACTAATTTGGGTATGGCGAATTCAATAGAAATAAAGTCAACTCTTTAACTTGATCGAAAACTACCCCCATTACAACCTTTATTACTAAATTGGAGTGGTTCATACTAAAACATGCCTATCCCTTAGGCAGAAACCACCCCACCCCTAGGGGTGAAAACTAAATTATTTAACTTTATACCTAAATTTCAATTAAATAATTTAGCTCTCACTGCTAATGGTGGGGGTGATTTCCGATGCCCGAAAGCAGACGTATCGTTTCCAAAATTTATCTTTTATCTAATAGGTGAATGTTAGGGTTTGTCGGTTTTTAAAAACGTTCGAAATTCGGGGTTTTCCAGTAAAATCAAAACGGTTTTAAATTTATACATTGCGCTTCTTCTAACAGCTACAAAAAATGACATTATTGAGTTATCCGAACAGTATCAAGTTTATATAATCGATAGAAGATGACCACCATGCACCACGAACACACGTTTACTCAACACGACGGAGCAGGCGAACTAAACAAGCTAGAGCGATGGCAAATATATCAATGGAGAGGGGAAGGATGCCGAGAGAAGGGAAAGGAAATTTCAAGGTCGCAGGGTTATCACAATCGCGGCAATATAATCAGTCTCATTACTTAATTGTCACACCTCGTATTACCTGTTCTGGAATTAAAAAATAAAGATGGTCGCCGGCAAGAAATATGGCTCCAATGAGGGGGTCAAATCGTTCTATGAGAACGACATAGAAATGCTAGAGAAGCGTTAGAATGAATGTACCACTCTTGAGAGAGATTATAATAATGAATAAAGTTGTATATATGTATGTACCTGGATATGTAAGTCTGTTTTTGTATAAGTGCTAGTGTATGTACTTCAAAGTTGGCGTGGTGAACCTTCATTTTGGACGTAAAGAAAATAAGTTTAAACTGGTGTGGGGGTGGTTTCCACTTCACCTATAGGGTTGAATTTGGTCTCAAGAAATACTTATAGTAGGGCTATTTATAAACAAATTTTTTAGGAATGTTTTCATAAGCAAGTATGAAACCCTCAAATTTAGTAATTAGGGTTGTCCTGGGGGTAGTTTTTGATCAAGTTAGAGGGTTGACTTTATTTCTATTGAATTCGCCATACCCAAATTAGTAAATGGCGACATTATTAGCGGTTGGTATCAGCTCTTCCGCAACTAAATGTTTTCTTATATTGCGTTCATTGAACGTTCAATTTTTCAAGAACCTAAAAAAAATTATTTCTATATGATCCCAATGTCGTCCCATCCTAAATTTTGGCATTCTATGTACGTTTAAATTGTGTGTACAAAATATAATTTTTTCAAAAATTTGAAAAAACATTTTGAGATATAAGTATCAAAAACAAAATTTTCAAAATGCCGGAAAAAGTTGTATTCTTTCTAATAATACTATGTTGTATATTGTAGAAAATAAAAACTCGTGAGCGTAGGTGCAATTAACCACAGATAATTTATTTTAAATAATTAACAAAATATTAGCAATTCAAGCTAAGGTAAATAGATCATAAGCTGGGAAACAGAGAACTCAATTATTATATGAACAGTAACAGGGGATGAGTGTTTCCAATGCTAATTTCGTAACAACATATGGGCAATTCTCCAGAACCTTTAACCTGCTTGTCGCTTCGAAATTTTTATGAATAATTATTTTTATAAGAAGATTAAAAATAAAAGAAGCTATCAATAATGTTAAGAAACTATTAATGAACAATAAGATATAAGTACGAAGTCATTTAAAACGATATATTGCAATAAAATTTGAAAAAATGTTCCGTTACCTGTCACTTTTCGGCCTGTCTTTAGCGCTAATCTGAATGAAAAACTATTTATATTTGTGATAGGAAGCGTTGAAACAAATAGTGAAAAGTGAAAAGTTGTAGTTTAACTCTTAAGGAAAAATGCAGTTGTGTTCGGTGCAGTGTCAAATCGCTATATTTTCCAAAAAACAACTCTGAAGTTTGTCCCTAGGTTTTGACGTCAAAGTTGTAACCCGCATGGTAAGTCGAAGTACTCCGAATTGTCTCATTTTATCATACATTTTTTTAAACGCACTTATTGTTCAGACACTAACGAACATGTGCATACATTTTGGGACACAAATAAGTTGAAATTGGTTGATTTTTGGGCAAAACTGGCTAACGTGAACGTAGGTTACATTTAAATGTCAAAGTTGTAACTGCAATTAATTTGCTCATATTACATTAAATTCATCCCCGTAAAATTTCTTATGACCTATTGTAACTAGTTAAATCATATGTAACGTTTCTTTCACTTAAGTTGTTTCATGAATCTTAAAAAAAAGTAATTTAAGCGAATGTCAAAATTGTAACCATGTCAAATTTGATGTCAAAATTGTAACCATGTCAATACAACCATGTCATAAAAAAATATGCGCATTGAATTTTTTAATGTTCTACATCAGAAAACATTTATTTATGAAATAAGAAGCACAAAAAATATCATGGCACGGTTGTGCTATCAATTTGAAATTTCATTTTTCCAATTAGCTCAGGTTAAAGGTTCTGGAGAATCGCCCATATATCAAATTAAAGCAGAAGAAACTGGTGCTACTTTCAGCTTTCTATGTCAAATAGTTTTTGAACTAGATCAATTTAAAGATTTCAAAATTTGTTGAAAATTTAAGGTTTTCGACATTTTTGAAAATTTATAACTAAAACAATAGAAGGCCAAAAATTTAAAAATTTGTTTTTTTAGTTTCCACCAGAAGAACAAATATAAAAAAATTATAACAATCGGAGGGGGTGAGGTCCAAACCATTGGTTGGTTTGATATGGAATGACCCGGTTGTAATATACTTTTTTTTCATCTTCCAAACATTGTTTGCAGTATATGTACATACATATATATTTACCGGCTCAATATTTAACTGTTGACAAGGGGACTCTAAAACGGATAAATCCTGTAATTACAAGTCCGAGACTGAATTCCTTCTGTCATACGTTTTCCCTGAAAATTGGCATGAAGCCTTTCCTCATTTTCATTAATTGAAGAGTTTTCAAATAACAAGGAAGGTATTGAACCTATTTTTAATTTGTTTTTACCAAAACAATTACGATCGAATTGTTTTGAGCAGACGTACGATTTTTTATTGTGGGTGGGGATTTAATTGTACAAGCATTTATGAAAAGCACTTATGCGCTTTGCAAGTTTGGGTGATGCAAACAACTCTTCAGGTTGTGCGACTTTGTGGCATTTTTTATAAAAAATGTCTCCAAAAATCTACACTCACAATATACCTACAACAAAAGCCAAAACCCAACATTTTAAGCCAATAGCGAAAATTCAGCTAAAATAAAATAAAGAATAATTACCTAAATTCGTTTCTAAAATCAATCGAGTTAGTCAATACCGAAATACCAGAAAAAAAAGTCCTAACCAAAACCTCAACCAATTTTAAAAATATCGCAAATCCTCTCACCAAAAATTTGAAATCAAGTGAAATTGATAGTGAATCTCAGACAGTCATTAAAAAAAATACACGGAATGTTCTAAGAAATAGTTAAAATTCAAAGCATCAGGGAAATCCTTCAATGTAGCGCTAGAGGCAAACGTTTGAAAAATGAGACAGAAAGAAAGATGTTGCGAGAAACATTCTGTTGTCAGTTCCTTTCCTTGCCCCCCTAAAATTCTAGCTTCCTTATCCACAAACTCACCGCATGTCTTGTGCTGCGGACCATGACCACGTTCGCCTCCTTGTGTAGCTAGAAACTCGAATTTGTTGCATGTTGCTAAGGGGGAGGCAATCTCAGAGGCCTGCCGAGGCAAAAAGCGTTCGGGTTTTTTGTTCTAGCTGTCGCATCTTTATACGGAGTATTATGTTATCTCTGGTGTATCTCAAGAGAGGCAATAATAGAGTCCAAGTACGGTATTATTAAAGACCTCTTCCAGAATTCTGAAGGGCTTTCTGCTAGGTGGTTGCTTCGATAATGTTGTTTCCGAACGATACGTGGCACTGATGTCATGTCCTCGTCCAGTCTGACTTTCTCCGCAATGACAGTAGCATCTCTTATAATTTCATTTGTGACTTTTTCGGGATCGCTACGGGGGCTTTTAAGCAGTTGCAAAATGCTCTTTCCGTGCTGCGCAACCTTTTCAGATGAGCAATCTTTTATATGTATACAGATGAGCAATCTATTATATGTTACATGTGCTTTCACATGTAGCAAGCTTGACTTTTCACTGCTTTTACACGAGCCACGTACGTTTTCACACATTTTTTAATGTCGTGTGACTAGATAGTTTTCAATTACTGGAGGGGGCAGCAGCCCCCCCCCCCCCTGTCCTCCCTTGGCGGCGCCCTTGAAAAGATCTAAGATACGGTAGACACGTAACATCCTTACTAGTAGACCCGGGCGAATAGTTCGCACCGTATTTTATAATAAAAATAGAAACAAAATGATATTAACATTATAATCAAAGCAAATTTTGAAAGAAATGTTCATTTTTTTCTTTCGTCATAAGCGCTGAAGATAAAAATGACGCAATCTTTGGTTTTAATGGAGTATTAAGGGAGATATGGTGTACCGACAAAAAAATAGTCTTGAGAAAATTTCTCTCTTTTATGGGGACTATCCAGTGAATTGCTAAAATCTGATCTATTGTACCGATTTTGATCAAATTTTGTGAGAATATAGTTACTATCAAATGAAAAACAAAATCATAATCGTTTGTAAGAAAAATATAATTTTTAACAACATTTTATTACATAAAAAGGCAAAAAAAAGTTATCGAGATATTCATCTTTGAAGTTACACGTTCGGTTTCTGTTGCCGTTCGGTTCGGTTTCTGTTCTTATTCAAAATCCATAAGACCATCTTTTTGAAATTAAAAGAATCTTGTTAAAAAGTCGTACGAAATAAAAAAACTAAAATTTTTATAACTTTTTTATTAAAACAAAATATATGTACTTTTAAATATATATATATATAACAAACAAACTTATCTTCATAGCATAAACGATTTCTAAAAAATCGCCGACCTCAAGCCGATTATTCATTATTATTTATTTATTCAATAAGTGATTTGACTTTTATTTCATATCAAAAAAGATATTCTGAGTAGGTAAAGGCATTTTTCGAAAATGTCAACAATTTGCAATCACATCAAAAATTTAAAAGTCCTGCCACGATCAAAAGATTGCCATGACAATTTATTTTCCGAAATCTATTGCAGTTGCTTTGAAGAGACTGCTTTGTTGCACAGATTATAATCAAATTGTTGACTTATCAAAGTGTTTTCGAACACTTGACGCAATCGTCAAAATTTTGCTAGAACACTTGATTCAAATCAAAAGCCAGTCATTGACATTTTCGAAACGTGCCAAACATACACATGCTCCTTTACAACATGTGCTTTTTTGAAATTAATTCTTCTAAATATTACATATTCTGTTCATTTAAATTATTGCAAATTTTTAATTCTTAATGAAGAAAAATATAATTCATTTTCAAATTTAACCACAGCATTATAAATAAATTGAGGTTGAAAAAAATTAAAAAACAATATATGTATATGAAAATCTTACTGACGCCTTAATAGTGTTAAAGGAATGTTAACTCTAGACATGATGCTTTGCGCATACTGCTTAAGTAAATAGTGTGCAGATTCATACCTAAAGCACTATATATTTTGTAGGCCTTATTGTAGGATAATGAACATGGTTGTGAAATTATGGTTTTAAAGTATTTTTGAAGGTACCACACAAGTAAGATAGTTGGCACATTTTTAAAATTGTATTAGGAATTTAATCTACTCAATTGATCTTAAATAGAAGAATATATTTCCGATTCTATTTAAAAAAATACTATTCTAAAAATATCTAAACTAACTTGCTTCTTTGTGAATATTAAATTTTATATAAACTTAGGTTTATGATAACATACAAAAATTCTAGGTTGCAGGCGCTCTTTCTAACGGCGAATTCTTCCTTATTTTTTCGATTTTGGGTACAAGATCATTAATTCTTTTTATATGTATCACAAAATCACATTGTTTAATCGAATTGCAGTTTTGTAACAACGAACTTGTTGCAATATAGAGTTCCATTGTAAAGTCGCAATGCAGTCTCTTGAGTCTAAAAATATTAACATATTAGCTAAAAAAATATTTAAAATCTTATTAGTATATAATAGGATTACCTTTAGAAGTTCGTCTTCAAAAATTATTCTTTATACATATTTCATAATAAGCAGATTTCTTCTTTCGGGATAAAGAATCTGAAAATCAATAATTGAGCCGCTCAGTGCACAAATTGATTAACTCCATAAAACAACAAGTAGGGAAATGCGACGAAATAATGTACCTTGTTTTTTAATATTCCCTTTATAATATAAATTTAAATATATATTGTAGAATGCATAAATATAGATATAGCTTTCATCTAACGGTATATAAAATTAATAAGAAAGAATAGCCAAAAATTAATCGTCAGTAATGGCCGTGTTCGTAAATGCAAGTTGCTCAAATTTTGCATGTAGCATATCGTTCAGTATTGCAACTGAAAAAACCCCAGCGTTCTGAAATGCAAGTACATTTGCAATTGATAGCAACCCATGCATGTATTTCAAAGTACTTGCTAGTTTATATTCGCGAAGAGAAAAAACGAACTGTCAAATTCAAGTGGGCAGACAATAGCTTTTTAATAATGGTGAAATGCGTTCATAACCATGAATAATTCGCAAATGACTAATCTGACTAGCAAGCGATTGCAAGGTTGCCTGCATGCAAGCAAACAAACCTTGCATTTACGAACACGGCCAATGTTACAATTTTTTTATGACTGGTGGAGTTAATCGATTTGGCAACTGAAAAAATTAATCAAGTTTAATTCAGAAACAATTAGTTTATACATAAGTATATATTTTTATTTCAGCCTTTATATATTGACAGTTCTGTTATAATATATTATTTGTGGTTAATTCATCCGCAATATAAATAATGTCTTCTTCATCAGCAGTATGTGAGGACTCGTGATTTCGATTTGTTTACAAGTTTTTATAGTAATCATGTTTAACAGGAGGAATGAATTTTAGCAGGTCCATCATGTCTCTTCTTTTTTCCCTTGTCACAGTTCTACCTTTAGGATATAATAAAGGCTGATCTACATTTTTCAAGTTTGGCGGTCTACCTGCTACAGACTTCCTTATATTAATAGCATTAAATTCTGAATCTTCATTATAGTCACATTTGAATTGTATCAGATGAGGTTTAGATCTTTCCAACTTTATCCAGCGTATTTTAAGCCAATTTACTGGAAAACCTGTAACGGTTACTTTTCTGTTTATAATTGATTTTTCTAAAGGTTGTGTTGAAAGAAAATCTTGGTGGGTCATTTCGATTAGATTATGGCACTTTCTTTTTACAAGGTTTGATTATATTGTACCAATCATCTGGCGAAAAAATGTTTTGTGTTTTTTTCGCATGTGACTCAATGATGGCAAAATCTGAGTCATTAGGCAAATAGCTGTGTCCACTTACCAAAAATTTCATTTCAATTGACTCAGCTCTTATTTCAGTACTTGGAACAAGTTTCAATAAACTTAAGACCGTTTTTATATTTCGGTTTTGCCCGGTACACGAATCTGAATATGTTATTATTTTTTCAAAGTTTGTAGCATAAGTCTTAAGGGGGGGGTAAGGGATAATTTGAATCAAAAAACACTTTTTTCGCTAATTTTTTACGGAGATGCAGCTGAAGCAAATTTATTGAAACTTTTTTTAAATTATAAAGCATCATTTAGAGAATATTTCGTGAAATTTTCGTAACAAAATATTGAAAAATAAGCCGGTGACAGCGGGTTTCCCAGAACGTCTTTTTGAAAACACGTTGTGCGGTGAACACGATAAGTCGGCGTAGAATTATCTGAAATCAAAAAAGTTGGCCAATTTACTTAGAGTATGAGTTAATCCTCCCCCCCCAATCGTTGAAAAGTTATTATTTGCGTTTTTCAACAATTCGTGGGCTATTGAAGCAAAAAACGCGATTTTGCGCTAAATTTTCCGCCATTTTTTAAATAAAAAACTACCTAAAAATAAAAATGGAAAAATTTGAAAAGTGTAGGGGGGAGGCATTTTATACCAAGAAAGTATGTTGCAAGTTTGAAAAGAATCCATTGAGTAGATTTTGCAGGATCGTGTTCACCGACTTTGAAAAAATGATTTTCAGAAAAACGCGTTTAAAGTTTTTTTTCTCAAAAGTGAGGAAAAATTTTTTTTTGTAACTTACACTGAATCATCGATCCCAGGTCCATAAAGTACGTTTCCGGCTGCAATCTCGTTGTCTTGGAACTCTTTTCTTGCAAGTCTGCGTCTGATTCTTCCTTCCTTGCTCTGTTCTTCGACTTCATTCTCAGCCCTGTCTGTGCGACGCTCATCTTCGGTTCTCGCATACTCGTGAGCCATTGGTCCAATGCCGATCCCTATGTCATTCATAAATGTCAGGAAAGCGGCAGCACCCTCATTGAACGTACATGCAGCTACATATGCTGCGAATTCGACGATGTTCTTGCTACCTGATAACTTTTTTGGCGCAATCCTCCATATTAGTTGGTTTAGGCTTTCGTTCGTGTTCTGAGTGAAGCCTCCTATACATCTTTCTAGCAGTTCGTCCTTGCTCAAATCTTCATAAATCGGTCTGATCGCTTGCAAAACATCATCTGGGAGTGGAGTGTAATTGTGTTTAAAACCTTCTACTCCTGTTGTGGCCAAGGCTTTTTGATAAGGGCACCATGAATTCTCGCCATTCGGACATTTATCGTGTTGAGGTTTTTTATCAGTCGACTGCTGGTGGAAATAGGTTGCCCATATGGCATTTTTCATTTTCTCGACTGAGTCACAGTTATTTCTGATTGCAGATCCGTAGTATCGACTCAAATTATCGATCATTTTTGCGGTTAATTTACCTTTCCCTCCAAGTACTTTATTTCTGCGTTTTTTGCCAGCATTTTCCCCAGTTTTCACAACTTTGTCTTCAACAGTATTTTTTACCAGCTCGCGCAGACGTGTGCCCATCCTTTTTTGCACATGCCCAACACATTCTTTTTTGTTAATCGTAAAATATGCACCGTAAGGTTTCGCTTTCACCAAATTTCCGTATGTTTTGCTATCTCCATCTCCGATATAGTCACCGATCTTCACTCCGTACTTCTCAACTGAACGGCTAAACATTTCAATGACAGCTTCAACTTCCATGTTTCCGGATGCCCCTGTGTGATTAGCTTTGCATTCATCGTTCTGTGTATGTTCTTCCAGCCACTCTTCAAATTCTGCAGTATTTAATTTTTTTTCCCAAAGTTTGCACATCTGACAATATGAACTGCTCACAAAAATGTCGAATACTTTTCCAGTAAAGTATCCAATAAGAGAAGTTACTCCGAATAATGAAGTATAGCCTTGTTTCATCCATGTCCCATCTCCAGAAGCAATTAAATTTTCGGAATTTTGATTTCTCACAGTTAATTTTTTTTCTTCTTCAGCGGCAGATAACAGAAATTTTGCACTTGTAATTTTGACAGATGAGCAGATTTTTTTCATGGTATCTAAGTAACTCGGTTTGGATAAAAATTGACCTTCCAAATCCATCAAACCACAGAATTTATTGCACGCTGCAAGACCAAGGCCCAAAATCCGCATAACAAAAACAAATCTTGTGTTCACTTCGTAGCTCCGACTGATTCTTTGGCTTGATGGCACGTAACGCGGTTCACACTTGGGACAAGTAAGTTTAATTTCGAATCCAAGTCCTTCTTTTCCACACGATTGGAATGAAACTTTTCCACTACATTGAGCACACTTCACTAAAGTCGAAATTGTAGTAAAAACCAGCAAAAAATCAATTACACGGTAGTGTTTATCCGCGTCTTGTGGCACTTTTCTATTTGTATTGACTTTAATTTTTTTTGACGATGCACTATTTCTACGAATATAATCTTTTTTGCGTTTGCATGGAGCGACTCGTTTTTTCGATCTACTCAAGGTTTTTTTCAAGGTTCTCCGATCTTCCCGTGACACTTTTGAAACTCTCGGCATTTTCGTTAAAAATTCGTAGCGAATTCGGTTCGATAAATGAGTCTAGCTTGTCGGCAGCGCACGCTAAAAGATAAGCGCGCAATAGTGGTCATTTCGGAGATAAAGAAGGCGCCACTCAGGAGCGCATTACGTTGACAGTTTTGCTCCGATTGATTTGAAATTTTGACACAACATTTTTGAAATGTTAAACTTTAAGAAAATGTAAAAAAAAATAAATCGATTTTCCGAAACTGCTCATCCCTTACCCCCCCCTTAATGTACTTTATTAAACAAGATGAAATTTCTTGAGATCCACGAGATCCTTCAGTTTCTGGCCAAACAAACATGTGACTTATATTTCTACTGAATTCATGACATCCGAAATTATAAACATATAAATTACGCTTATAATAAGCTACGGATGTCGTCAGTTTAGGAAAAGTTAAAGATTTTTCTAAGTCGAAATAAAATACGAAAATTTTGTCTGACGCTGCTAACACTGGTCTGCGGCTAACACGGAGAAAAAATGACCCGTTTTTTGCAGACCAGTGTAATCGATCGGCAGCCATTTGATTGCGAGCCCGTTCAGCCTCTTTTAAGTGAGTTTCCTTTTCAATTTCTGCCGTCTTAATTCCCTCACCGTCTGAAGATTGCATTTTTATTTGCAAAGCATCACAAATTTGACACGTATCCTTTGATGGTTGTTTAAAATGTAAATTAAATTTTGTAGAGAACACATTATAGTAGTATTTTTCTTTCACTGGTACTACATTTTCCTTTTCACATTGTGTGACGTATAGTTTGTACATTTTCTTAATATTTAAGCCCGGAGTTAAATATTGTCGTCTTGGGTTATGAGCTCTGGTGTAGTGACTAGTGTAGGCTGGAAATGACTTTATATGTTTTATAACATTAGGGACATTCTTTGTCAAAACGGTAAATAAAAACTGGAAGATCCGAAAATCATCCAAATAATTAAATTTTCGGATTCAGCATGCTGAAAAAACAAGGTAAATATTTTTTTCGGATTTTGTGGGACGTACTTTTGTATCTAAAAATAATTTAATATTTTAGCGATTTTAATAAATTTTCCGGAATTGTTGCATTAACAAAAGGAAAACTAAGACTCTTCAAATCTTCAAAAATCGATTGTGCAAAAACGTCATCGTCTTTTTTCGATTTTCAAAATCCAAATTACTCCTAGATACTTGTACTTTATGCCTAAAAACTTTCATCCTTGGTTATCAAAAGGATTCAAAACTACGAGCATTTTTATTACGGAATTTGTGATTAAAAGTTGTTTTATCTGAAAAAATGTTTTTTTTTTATTAGAAAAACGATACATTCATTATAATTTTTTGCTAGTTTTTGAACATCTAGCTGCTCCTGTAGATACTTCACGTCTTTTGCCTTTTTTCACTTGCACTGCTTGCACACCTTGTTTCTGGTCGTTTGGTTGCAGTATCTTGTAGGTAGGGGTATTTTCTCAAACTACTTCCGGAGAGTTGGCTGGACAAACTGTCGACTGTATCGTCTACGTTTGATCTTGCGTCAGTCTCCTGCAAAAAGTTTTCAGTTTAGAAGTAATTTTGTGAAACAAATTTTAAAAACAATGATTAAAATTGATAAATTTGACTTACGTTTGAATCGCTGTTTTTTTGCAAGCATGTTTCGGTCTGACCAGATAAGCAAACATTTTCGACAGGGACCTCGAGATTTCCAATATAATCTCGACATTGACGACAAAGTTTATTTCCTTCTACACTTTTGAAGTGCAGTCGATGATATTTCGCTTCGTAATCATTATTAATCGCCCACAGTGGCCACAGTGAACTTGTGATTTTGTGTGTGTCGATTAAAAGGATCGCAACAGCTGACTGGTTTGAAAGGATAAAAAATGAGATACGTTTTCACGTTTCGTGATTATGGCAAACTGTGTCAATGATATCGATTTGCGATCTTCTTTGCAGTAAAAACAACTCTCTTGTCGAAAACTGATATTTTGTTTTATAATTTTCATCTGATGAGCACTGACTATTTAACTTACAATGAACACATTTTGTCTCGAATTTAACCCTCAAAACGTAAACACCAAACTGAAATTGTTATGCTGTTCTACCCAAGCATCTAATAAAAACAAAGCTGGCGATATACCTAGACAATTGACGATTTAAAATATTAAACAGCGCCTTCTACGATTTGCCAATATTTGAAAAAAATTCTCTGTTATGTCATTGAATTGTGTATATCCGTATACAGTGAGTCAAAAAAGTTTACGTACACCTATGAAAATTTTATAAAATAAGCTTAAACGGTATCTTTTTCAAAATAAATGTGTTTTTTTTATTAATATATGTTTAACATCTAGGTCTTAAGAATATATTTCAAAAAAACAAATTTTTTTTTTTTTTTTTCAAAGTAACAATAAAAAAATTAACAAATATTCAAAGAAAAGTCTAAAAATGACATTAAAAAAGTTTACGTACACCTATGGAAAAATTTAAATTACAGTAATATTTCCTTAAACAAAATACTAAATTAAAGTTAATTTAATATTTGGTCGCATACCCTTTAGCTTTTATGACCGCCTGTAGTCGACATTTCATATTTTGCACTAACTTGTTTGTGTCTTCAGCGGTGATTTTCTCCCATTCGGTTTGAAGAGCTCTTTTCATAGTATCTTTGGAGGTAATTTCATGTCTTCGAATACGCTTATTGAGTAATTCCCATAAATGCTCTATTGGGTTCAGGTCTGGTGATTGTGGGGGTGTATGTAACCGTTTTGGTACCTTATATAAAATCCATTCCTTAACAATGTAAGCACAATGCTTTGGATCATTCCTGTTGAAAATAAAACTTCGTCCTGTCGAGACCTAACTTCACTGCGCTGGAATGTAGATTGTTTTTAAGGATGTTAAGGTATGTAAATTTATCCATTATTCCATCAATAAAAACTAAATTTCCTACTCCAGAGGCACTCATACACCCCCAAACCATCACACTACCTCCTCCATGTTTCACTGTGGGTGTGGTATTCTTGGGCTGAAATTCTGCATTTGGTTTTCTCCACACTTTATCACGTCCATCTGAACCGAATATGTTGAATTTGCTTTCGTCGCTGAAAACAACATTTTCCCAAAACTCCTGCGATTTTCCCAAATGGACTTTAGCAAACTGCAACCTTTTTATCCTGTTTGCTTTTGAAATCAAAGGTTTGCGCTCTTACAGTTTGCGGGTTAACGGTCTTGTTGTAATAATTTTCCAAGTGAGTAGCTAGCTTTGCAGCAGAGATTTTAGGACAAGCTCTAATTTTGTTGACGATAACACGTTCATCACGTTCCGATAATATCTTTGGCCTTCCTCTGCGATGACCAGGCCTCAATGTTCCCGTGTCTCCGTACTTCTTTAAAATTGTTTGTACACTGGAATGTGTTTTTCCAACAATGCGACCAATTTCGCGCAAAGATTTATTTTGCAGGAACAATTTCAAAATTATTTCACGGACTTCTAACGGTATTTCTTTTCCTTTACCCATTTCAAATAAAAACTCACAAAAGCTAATAAATACACGAATATTTAAGTCCCGATCTTACTATTTCATCTGCGCAATATTAGCAGTTTTCAATATCACTTTGTTAGAAATTCTGCAAAACAATTTACTAAAAGTTACTGGTATTCTAAATGAAATATTGAATGGTGTATGTAAACTTTTTTAATGTTATTTTTAGACTTTTCTTTGAATATTTGTTAATTTTTTTATTGTTACTTTGATTGTTTTTTGGAAATATATTCTTAAAACCTAGATGTTAAACATATAGTAAGAAAAAAACACATTTACTTTGAAAAAGATATCGTTTAAGCTTATTTTATAAAATTTTCATGGGTGTACGTAACCTTTTTTGACTCACTGTATGTATCGTTTTTCTAATAAAAAAAACATTTTTTCAGATAACACAACTTTTAATCACAAATTCCGTAATAAAAATGCTCGTAGTTTTGAATCCTTTTGATAACCAAGGATGGAAGTTTTTAGGCATAAAGTACAAGTATCTAGGAGTAATTTGGATTTTGAAAATCTAAAAATACCGTTTTGACAAAGAATGTCCCATTAGTGTCATCTATTTCATTGATTGCAATACGACCTTTGCGCTGATCAACCAAAGATGTAACTTGTTCTTTAGAACAACATTTATATATTCGCCCGTCACTCACCTGATAAGTGTCCCTAAAATATTTTTTACAAACGGGAATATCTTGTTTGTCTTTTCTAAAGTAATATGTAAAAGAATGTGATCTTCGTTCTTTAGTATTATTCGTGGGGCGCCTTCTTTTTATTTCGTTAAATTCAATACAACCCCTTAAGAATATATTTTGGTCTAGTTGACTAAGTAAATTATAAAATGCCTTCATGGCAGCCTCTCTCTCACTCGAAAGAATTTTTTGGTTGCAATTTTGACGGCATCTGCTTTTTATATCGACAAATGTTTTTGCAGGTATTAAATTTCCTCCTCTATTCCTGTAAGCCAAACCTTTTGTTCTATTATGTTGTTGCGTGCCCATTTATCAGGATTACGACTTCTTTTCCTCCCAACCAATGTGTTTGTTAGGACATTTGTACTGTTGCAATCAGATGAATCCGAGGAAAACCATAAACGTCTTCTTGAACCAGACTTTCTGTTGATAAATCGTATTGAAGAACCATCACTGTTTTCCACATCCACATTGTTATTAATTTCACTTATCTTGATTATAACGGTATTTTATTTCTGACAAATTGAAATATTTTTTATAATAATTCAAACCCAAAGACGATCTGGGAGTATCTAATGTTAAAAAAGCAAAAAAAAAAATGTAGTCCGTGTAATATTAGTGAAGTATACAGTAGAAGTTAAAATACACTTTAATCTTAATATTGATTAATTTGACTTAATAAGTACTTGACCCTGCGGTAATTACACTGTGACTGACTAAGTTATTTTACTTTAATTTTGGTACGACGACACTAAAAAATTTCCGTTATCATTCAACGCTTGCTAGTTCATTTGAATTTTGTTTTTGAAACATTTACATTAGAGTATAATCAAAATGGCTTCTGAAATAAATTACTTATTATTCAATGGTCAAAAAAAATTTGCCTTTTAATGGTGTTAATCTTTATTATTCCGAAAGTTATTATAAATATTAGAAGTTATGAGTATACCATGTGTTTTGACACTTAAATATGAAATTTTTCAAAAAGTGGAGTTAATCGATGTGTGAACTGAACGGCTCAATTGTAAATATACATATATAAAATTGACTTTTTTCACGCAATGTGACTTACTTTGGCTCAAACGAAGCAAAGTTACTATAACATTTCTTAAATTGACTCGTATAGTCAAATTTCATCATTTGCATTTAAGTTGTGAAATATATTTCGTAATCCCCACTTCACTATTATAATTCAGTGGTAACCACCACGATTTTCTCTTTGGAAAAATAAATTTATAAGAAAACTTAATTATTCCAAAGAGAAATTGTAACCCATTTTCTCCTTAATTTCATCTGGTCGGCTGAGCGGGTTGAGTTGGCTGAGCTGTTAGAAATAAAAAAAAAATACCAATCCCTACTTCTTAAAACTACAAAGTAATAAGATTATAACATCGTTTTCATCATTTGATATGGCATTGCAAGCAGGAATAATATGAAAATTTCTTTGCATTTTTAAAAAGATTTTCTTTATAAAGACATAGAGATTTCTCTATGGAAAAATCATATCATTTGCTGGTTCTAATCAGGATCCATAGCCCAATAAGGCAATCTTGCTGATTTTCGGTGGTACAATTTTTCTGTGTGCAGGACGAAAGAGGACATTTCAGCCTTTCAGAATATGCAATAAAAATAGTCCCCTTAAGTTTTCTTTTTAATGTGAAATAAAAATTTAATGAAATATTAAGACTCTTATAAGAAATGAATTACTATTTGTTTAAAAAATATAAATATTATTATCACAGAGCATTGTTTTATATCAATATCCTATATTAAATGGAAAAGTTTATCCTATTACCTATATATTAAATGGAAAAGTTTATATTATTACCCTATTGGGTAATCTAGGGTCGTGAAATAATATACGTGTAATTATAAAATTATATGCGGATCTCATCGTCGCTCTCCTCATCAGTGTCACTGGATACGTACTCTGCTATGTCATCCTATTTTCGTTATCATCATCTAAATAAAAAAAATTACAAATGTTTATTTTCAACAAATATAGATATGTACCTGTTGTGTTTAATAATAATCTTGAAAAGAAAGACTTTGGGGTCCATCGAACCAATAATGATGGTAGTTTCCATCTATTATAGTCCACCCGCAATTTTCTGGCTTAAAAGTCGTATGACATCTCATATGGGCATTACATCACACACTACTTATGTAGATAGTCCTTTTCACTTGCTCCTCTTTCGTTGGTGGCATACTTGAAGCATCTAACTCTTTCAATTGATCTTCAGACACTGCATCATTTGACTTGTTACAGCTGAAAGCCTTTTCAAACAGTTCAATCTCTCAACGTTCAGACACTGCATCATTTGTCATTCGTTTTTAACGTTTACATCATTCGTTTTTAACGAATATATCTTACAGACGAAATTCTCCACGATGCAAAAAAGTTCGTGGGAAACAGACATGTCAGATGGGGATAAGTCTACAATTTCTACGAGTGCTCGTTGAATATTTATGTTTTGTTTTACAATATCAAACGGCCGTTTCTCCCCTTTTCTGAAAAATGCAGGGTTATAATCATTGCCAGTAAATATATGACAAACAGCTATGGCTCTCGACAGCTGGTCACTAAGATTTGTATAAATGGCGTTAATGTGATGTATCACCTTCTTTTTGTTGGTGCTCATGTTGATAAAAATTTCCACGTTTGATTTCAGAAACTTCCTATTGGCTAACATGATAACGCAAATGACTGAATCTGTACAGCGAACTTCGACTCTCTCGTTTGCATTTAACTGACATACACTATATCAAAAAATTGCACATACAGCAGTCATAATTTGAATTAGAGTCAGTGTTTTTGAAAATAAAAGAAGACAAGTTAACTTATATTTATTTTATTCTTTCCTTAGAGTTAGTTCTTACAAATTGCAAAAAAATATAACTGTTAACTTAAATTTCTATATAGGTGTTATAGGTCGCTATATGTACTCTGACTCTATTTCAAATTATCACTGCTGTATGTGCAATTTTTTGATACAGTGTATTATATGGTGTATGATTTTCGTGTCAGCCTCTTCATGCATACACGAGGAATTGTAGTCTATAGTGATAGTCCGTTTCATTGCGTTACCGACGACTTCAAAAACAGCAGTGATAGTAGTTAAGTTTAAGAGTTTTACCCTCACACAAAAGTTTGAAGTCATCATTCTGCCAATCTTCGATAAGAAATTCAACAAATTTTTCTTTGAAATTACGACTTCGTAGTAACTTACCGAATTCTGCCGGAGGTATGTTTTCCCTGTTAATATTATATTGAATTTCGCTCTCTTCGTCTCTCAACTGATGCTCGTGATCTTTTATAGTTGGAGTACTGTATTTATCAAAGATAATATGTACGATCTTCATTTCAAACATCACATATCTAAAAATTAACTTCGATATTGCAGCATAACTCTCTGATAAACTGCTTAGAGAGTGGAGCACGTAAAAGAAATCATATACTTGAACACTTACTTAGTCTCTGATGGTTTTTAAATTCCTTAAGAATAACTGACTTTGTTGTTTTACATCTGATTCCGTTTATATGGCACAGAGAGAGCGGAACAGGCGTCAATGGATAGCTCAATGCTTCTGCAGATCAATATTATTCTCTTGTACAGAAGCCGTCCAAATATGTCTCTTTGAATTTTTATCTCTGTTACTTTGTCATTAATTTTTACTTTTTTCGTGTTTTTCGAAGCAAAGTTTCCCAGTCAGCCAGAAATGTATTAAAAATGCATTTATAATGTCTTTCATATAATATGTAATACTTTTGTAAGATATTACAAAACGTATTATTTTCGCATTAAATTTATATGGGAGAGGACCCCTTTCGCGAAAACCCGAAGATTCTGTCTTACACGTAATATAAAAGTAATGCATTATTTTGGCATTACAAGAGAATGTATTTCATGTGAGACATTATTAATGCATTTATTTGGTATTACAAGAAATGTATTACATCTAAGGTCTAAATAATGTGTTACATTTCGTATTACATTTTGAAAAGTATTACGCCTGGCTGGCTGGGTTATAAATCTATTTTTCGGTATTTCTTTGGGTTTCTGCAATAAAGTCAAGGCGCTGCTGATTTCCTAGGCGTTCAATCGATGATAAAAACATATAGGCCAGTCATTAGAGCGAAAAAACGGCAGATTTTGTTATAAAATTGTACAGCAAACTGCTTGCACTACTACTTCAGGGGTATCTCATAGATTACTAAAACCAAAAAACCAGCCAAAATTTACTCATGTGGAATTGTTTAAACAATAATTAGCAACAAAAATGGGTACTTTTTCCGTTTTTGGCGTATACAATAAAAAGTTACTCCCAACAGGATATTTGTAGAGAATTAAAAACCCTACAAAATGGGGTTTACTAGACCTCGATCGGATAATTTTTCGCCGAGAAAAGCTAAAAAACCCCTTAAAAAGGCCATTTTTTTCAAAAACTCATACCTCTGTTACTTTGCAATATTAGGGTATGATTTTTTGGGACATAGTACCCTGGTACATATACTTTAAACTGCCAAAAGATGAAATTTGTCGCAAGTATAGTTTCTGCATAATTGCAGTATAAACAAAATAGACCCTAATCTTGCACATTGCTCCAATATTAGCAGAGTGGCCCGATTGAAATTTCCAAAACGGTTTCTGAAAGTATAGGCTAGGGGCTACAATTTGTCTATCTCACATTTTAATATAAGTTTGGAGAACAATGCTAAAAATGCTTTTGAAAATGGTACATAGGGCGAACATTCTAATTCGAAACGTATCGGGCCTATGTTGTGGGTGTGAGTATGCTTCTTGTACGTGCAGGAAGCATGGTTTACAATGCTCAAACTTGTGCGCAAACTGTACCCAAATAATGTGCTCTAACATATCTATAGAAGATATTTGAATAGAAGAAGATAAAAATCAATTATAAAATAATTTATACGAATTAAGCTATAAATAGAATGATGATCGCGAGAATGAAAATAAAAGTATAGATGTAAGGTAGCTAAGCGAAGAAGAGGCTGTTGCACAAAAAAGCATGATGCTTAAGCTGGTTATTTTATTCCATATATCTTAGTTGATGCCTTTTTTTCCATTGAATAAACTGTAAAATGTTCATAATATTATTAGTAATTATTTATTTTCAATCAAATTAAGCATTAATTCCAAATAACGTACATATGTTCGCAATATACATTAATAAAAAAATGTAATGTACCTGTTACCATTATAAAAAAATACGATAGTGTATTTTGTTAAATAACACTTTCCCTTAATAAGTATCTGTTCAATTAAATATACAGTGGCTCACAGCTTAAATGATGCAGTCAGTTTTTCTAAGGAAAATAGCGAATATTAAAAAATCTAGATAAATTTTTGGAGAAAAATGCATTAATATTTGTAGTAGAGATATATTTTTCTTAGAAATTCAATAAAACAAACACAAATTTAAATTCAACGGAAAAATAAAAATGGAAATAAAATATTTCGATGAAATTACAGCTCACAGCTTAAATGATGCAAAGCGGATTGCCACTATTATACGACCGAATAACGACATTCAAAAGCGTAAAGGAGTTCAAGTGTGATCGTTGTTTAGTTAGCCTGCAGATTTTATATTTAAGAATCAAAAATACTAGCAATTTATTAATATTTTTAAAGATGGGTCGACGGACTTCTATTGAAATGCGTGAACTGGTCCTTAAACATTTTAAAGAAGGGAAAAGTCAGCGAAATATTGCGGAAATTGTTAATTTGAGTGCATCTACGGTTCAGCACATAATTGAGCGTTTTGTGCATGAAAACCGTGTGCACAACAAAGGCAGAAAAGCTCCCAACAAGATTTTCAATGAAAGGGATTGCCGTTGGCTTGTTAGAAAAGTGCAGGATAATCCCACTTTAAGTGCCCCAGTTCTTACCAATCAGGCTGAAAAGTATCTGCAAAAGAAGTGTCATCCAGAAACTATACGAAGAGTCCTGAGAGATGCCAATTTTCATGGGCGTACTGCCCGCAACAAGCCTTTCATCAGTTTAAAAAATAAAAAGTGCAGAATAGAATTTGCTAAAGAGCATTTGGACAAGGACGAACTATTTTGGAAGAGCGTTATTTTTGCTGACGAAAGCAAATTTAACATATCTGCATCTGATGGTAAGACATATGTCTGGCGCAAGCCGAATGCAGAGCTGCAACCGAAAAATTTACGGGGCACGGTTAAACATGGTGGAGGCCATGTAATGGTCTGGGGCTGCATGTCGTCAGCTGGCGTCGGCAATCTAGTTTTCATCGAAGGGAATATGGATAAAAACATGTATCTAAAAATTTTACAAGACAATTTAATCCAAAGTGCAGCAAAACTGCATATTGAAGATGATTTTCGGTTTTATCAGGATAACGACCCGAAACACAAATCTTCAATTGTGCAGAGTTGGCTCATTTGGAGGTGTCCTCACATCATCCAAACTCCTGCCCAGTCCCCAGACCTAAATGCAATTGAGAATTTGTGGTCTGTCCTGGAACGGGAAATCAGGCATCACGAAATTAGGAACACAATGGACCTGAAAAATGCCTTGCAAGAAGAATGGCAAAAAATAAGTCCCGAGTACACCAAAAAACTGGTTAATTCGATGCCAAATAGGTTAAAAGAAGTTTTAAAACAAAAAGGATATCCCACCAAGTACTAGTGTTTAAGTTATTTTATAAAAATTAGTGGATTATATAATTTTTAATATTACTTTTTATAATTAATTCGCTGTGCATCATTTAAGCTGTGAGCTGTTATTTTATCGAAATATTTTATTTTAATTTTTATTTTTCTGTTGAATTGAAATTTGTGTTTGTTTTATTTAATTTCTAATAAAAATATATCTCAACTTTATATATTAATGTATTTTTCTCCAAAAATGTATCTAGATTTTTTAATATTTGCCATTTTTTATGTTTTTTCCTTTAAAAACTGACTGCATCATTTAAGCTGTGAGCCACTGTATGTAGATTCCGACTGCATATATTTATTACTTTAAGGAAAGAAGGTTTACTCGAATAAGACTTAGATAGAGGATTTTCCATTTAATTTATTCAAAAATTAAATTATTTTTCATGCATTTAGCTTTCATGAAGTTCATTTACCATGAAGTTGTCAGTACTAGTACTGGGCTCCATGCTGAAAGGCAACTCAAATATTCAATTCACTTGCAAAAATGCACGAAGCTTCACATGCTTATTAGCTACATATTACACTTTTTTTATATGGAACAAATCGTCACATGCTGCTTTGCTACATTTATCTTCAAGCAATAGTGACGGAAAGCTGCATATATGAAGCTTTGGTGTGCGGCCGGCCTAACGCCTCCTTCGTTGCTTTATACCCCGCCACCGCTACCACTTAACTTTTCGAATTAGAATGTTCGCCCTATGTACCATTTTCAAAAGCATTTTTACCATTGTTCTCCAAACTTACAGTGAGAGTCAAAAGTTTGTATACACCCGACATTTATAACTTCTGAGGTAAAAAACCCTTAAACAGCACATAGTAAATTAAATATATTGTAACACTAATAAATCTTCTATTAAATTCTTTTATTTTTTTGCACTGTACAAGTTGGTACTATAAATAGTTCACGTTGAATAAACAGAAGAAGAAAAAATCATCTGAAAAATGCAGTCAAAAATTAGTATACAAACCGAAAGTAAGCAATTGTTCTTTTACCTGGACCTATAAAATAGCAGCCTCAGTATTTTGTGGGACCTCCTTTAGCTTTTATGACGGCATCTAATCGTCTTTTCATGGAATTGATAAGATTCCTGGTAATATCCGGTGAGATCTTCTGCCATTCTTCAGCCAATGCTGCTTAGAGAGCTTCTTTGGACGTTATTGGTCGTTTGCGAATTTTTCTGTCCAAAACTTCCCAAAGATGTTCTATGGGATTAAGGTCTGGAGATTGCGGAGGATGGTCATGGTGGACGCTTGGCATTAAATTCTTTTTTAAAATATCTAAATAATCAAGGCTTTTCATTGTCGAATCGATAAAAACAAGATTGCCTGTACCCGCAGCCGACATGCACCCCCAAACCATCACTGAACCTCCGCCATGCTTCACTGTGGAAGTGAGGTTTTGTGGAAGAAGCTCGCTGTTGGTTGATCTCCAGACCTTCCCTTTGTGTTTTTGACCAAATATTTCGAACTTGCTCTCGTCGGTGAAAATCACGTTTTCCCAAAACGTTTGAGAAGCAGTTAAGTGCTTTTTAGCGAAGTTAACGCGTTTTACGCGGTTAGCAGGAGAAATCCATGGCTTTTTTCTGGGAACCCTGCCGTTGGCATTTAATACTCTTCGTATTGTTGATTCGCTTACTTTCCTTCCACGTTCTTGAGTAACCTCTTCTGCTATTTGCACCGCGCTGGACCTCGGGTTTTGTCTCACTTGATGTACTATTCTACGCGCTTCGGCTTCGTTTACAACGCGAGGACGACCGGGGCGAGGAAAAGTTTTTGTATTTCCGCGAATATTATAGCGCTCTATAATTTTTTGAACGGTAGCACGACTTTTCCTTATAATAAGAGCGATCTCCCCTATAGATTTTCCTTCTTTTCTATAATCTACTTTTATATTACGCATTTCTAAAGACAGATCCGTTCCTCTCACCATATTTACTTTTATAAACGTACGCAAAACGCAAAACGTGCACTCCGGTATGGTAAAATAAACTACGACTGATTACTATGACTAAAAATTCTCGGAAATTACAGTTCTTTTGACGGGGCTAGTCGTTATGTTTTAAAAGGAAATACGCTGTATACTAATTTTTGACTGCATTTTCAGATGATTTTTTCTTCTTCTGTTTATTCAACGTGAACTATTTATATTACCAACTTGTACAATGCAAAAAAATAAAAGAATTTAATAGAAGATTTATTAGTGTTACAATATATTTAATTTACTATGTGCTGTTTAGGGGTTTTTTACCTCAGAAGTTATAAATGTCGGGTGTATACAAACTTTTGACTCTCACTGTATATTAAAATGTGAGATAGACAAATTGTAGCCACTAGCCTATACTTTCAGAAACCGTTTTGGAAATTTCAATCGGGCCACTCTGCTAATATTGGCGCAATGTGTAAGATTAGGGTCTATTTTGTTTATACTGCAATTATGCAGAAACTATACATGCGACAAATTTCATCTTTTGGCAGTTTAAAGTATATGTACCAGGGTACTATGTCCCAAAAAATCATACCCTAATATTGCAAAGTAACAGAGGTATGAGGTTTTGAAAAAAATTGCCTTATTTTAGCTTTTCTCGGCGAAAAATTATCCGATCGAGGTCTAGTAAACCCCATTTTGTAGGGTTTTTAATTCTCTACAAATATCCTGTTGGGAGTAACGTGATTCATCTAGTACTTTTTATTGTATACGCCAAAAACGGAAAAAATACCCATTTTTGTTTCTAATTATTGTTGAAACAATTCCACATGAGTAAATTTTGGCTGGTTTTTTGGTTTTAGTAATCTATGAGATACCCCTGAAGTAGTAGTGCAAGCAGTTTGCTGTACAATTTTATAACACGAAAAAATCTCTAATGACTGCTCTAATATATGAAGACCCTCGGGGGAAAACCAACTTAGTCCAAAAAATAAAATTCACAATTTGAAAAAGAAAGTTTAGCAAGTCGTAACTTCCGTTCTAATAATGATTTCTTATACCGGATTGCGTTATTTGCTTTGATTATCTATTGCCTTTAAACTTATAAGGTGAAAATTAAAATTTACTATTAATAAGAAGAAATATATCAATTTTTGTGGGTAAACTTATGGACTTAGTTGGGTTTTCCCCACGAAAATATCCTGAAACATATTTTTTTTGTTATCACCAGCTAGTTCGTTGGTTCTTTAAGCAAAACGGGTTTGTAACAAAAGAATAACTAAAATCAATCATTTTGTTGTTATTTATTTAGAGTAAAAATACATTTCTTAAGAGGAAAAAAGTTTTAAAAATTAAAATCAGGAAAAGTTGTTAAAATTCGTCTTCATTAGGCTCTTCCCATTCATCGAAATATTCGTCATCTGATTCCATTTGGTTGCAATTCTTCGGGTCTTGTTTGGGTAGTTGCGAATAAAATAATTTTGCTTCAGGATTTTCACAAAATTTAGCAAGATGTTGTAGGTCATAGAACTTTGAATGTTTCAGTAAAAGGCGTCCAGTATACATTTGGCAAGGTTCAGCAGATGGCGTCAGGTCTACATTAGTTCTTTTGTTCTTCGCAGATCTTTTTGGTTTAACTACTGTTGAGTTATATCTACCAAAGTAGGCGTTCTTTGAATAAAACATTCCGGATTCATCTGCACTGACTTTGAACACACGAATAGGCCTGGTTGCTAAGGTCAATTTTTTTTACATAAGCAGGAGCTAGGTCTAGGAAAGCTGTACACTTTGTAACGGTCGGAATTATTAGTTATTTGGGTGGGGAAATTTAGTTGGGAAATCACCTTGTAGGCAATGGGAAATTTATTGTAAATCACTTTTGAGGAAAAGGAAAAATTTAAAAAGAGGTAGGCGAGAACAAAAAAATAATTGAGTTAGTCAGGAAAAAAGAAAATTTTTGAGAGTTCAGTTAGTGTGAGTCAGCTCGTAGAGTTTGTTTGGAATGATTTGCTAATATTTTTGCAATCAGTCAGGAGATTCAGTTTTTTTTCAATCGGTTTTTTTTGCAATTGGCTTTTTTGCATGACGGAGTAAATAGTGGCGGCTACCGTGTTCGCTCCCAACCTGATGGTAATCAAGAAGCTACCAAGAAGTCTTCCAAAAAAACCAACCAGAAGGGGTCAAGAAACCAGCGACAAGGAATCCTGCTTCTCATTTCCTGGCGATTTGCAGCGTGCAGACGAAAAAGGCTTTCATCGTATGTGTAGCAAGGCGGTCATTGCTCATCTAGCAGCAAATTTCGAAGGAGAATATTTGGGTGGTGCTATTCTGGTGTACCTTGGATTCTACGTCTGTTGGTCAACCTGAGATCATCGGCGTTTCTCAAGAGAGTACAAGAATTTCGTCACATTAACACGGAAGTGATTGGCTGCCGTGTTGATTCACATTTTTGGTCAATTGGCTTGGTGTAGGAAAGGAAGAAGAGGCACATGCATTGCGGCTTCATTTCACTAGTGGTCACCGAGGTGTTTTACGGCAGTGTACTATTAATGAATTGCCTGGTGGCAGATTTGGTCATGAAGCGTTGCGCCTGGTGAACACTTTTCAAGTACGGATATAGATGGTGAAGTCGGCCTAATTTGATTGGACTAAGGGCGATAAAGGTATCGTGCCAACTTAAGAAGGAACAAAGAAGTATTGATTTTTCGGTATGGCATTTACTTTGTATATTACTTTTGCAATATATTCGGAAAGGTGGTAGTAAATTTGGGTTTCAAAAGAAAAAAAAGATATCTAAAATAGCTATACACACATATATAGATTTACACAATACAAATAAATAAAATAACACAAATTTTTACCTTCATTTATTAACTTTAACTTTATTACTCAAATAATAATTTTAACGGTATTAAGCAAATACTTTATAAATTGTTGTTCTTTCACTGTTCCCGTACAATTGTTATGTAATAATTTAAACGAAATTTCCTTTTTATTTGTTCTAATTTTATTATAAAATATTGGCTTAAACTTTTTTTATTTGCAAAATAATTTTCTGGTTGTTTTCCAATAACTTATTCGTAATTATAATTGGACACGATATTTGTTGATACCACTTGTGAGTAAAACGAAGCGAAATTGGTACCAATACGAGACGTTTTGCAAATCAGTTAGCATACGGAAGTATCCCTACCGGGGAAATTGTGAATGTTTTTATGTTGAAACTGTAAATGTATTGAGCTATGATGACATTGTTCTAATCGTGTCCCATTGAATATTGATATTACCTATTGGTGTTTCTAGTATTTTGTTAATGTGTCTGAAATAAAAGAAAACAATTTTTAAGTTATTAAGAATGAACTCAAGTTGTTAGATTTTTTCTTGGGAATGGTTGGGACGGATGACTTCCTTTTCAGGGTGTGACGCGTCGCAGACGATGATCGGAAAAGGATGATGGCGGAATTCAAGTTACATAGTCACAGGTGAGTGGTGAACCAGCCTCGGTAAGCCCCGGCCACACACCCCACGACCCCTCCGGCGAGCTAGACAACTCCGTGTGGCCGGCGTAGGAGTTCCGGATTTTCTTTTTATTTCTTATGTATGGTGTTGGCTCCTTGGCCATGCTCTTCCGGGCTTTTGGCTAAGGGGGTAACACCTCGCATAAGTGGCGCCCACTATTTAGATCGCGCCATTATGCTGTTACAACTTTTTAAATAATTCTTGAGTGCAGGGGAGTACTTCAAAGGGAAACGGTTTAACCCTGCTAGACTTTATCACCTCTCTCTCTCTCTGAGTTCTGTACGAGTTTTTTGATTGACTAATGACATGGCTTTGTCGCTTTCCATGTAAGAGTGACCCCTAATTGGAAAGATGATTTTAACTGTGTCAAATCTCTTCTTAATCGTAATCAAGATCCACTGGTGATCTTTTAGTTTGCCTTACCGAACACCTCAGCCGTAGTCTGCATGGATCCGGTGAGTCTAGTCTGGTTGCTCTAGATATCTCCAAGGCTTTTGATAGAGTATGGCACTCAGCCTTGTTAGCTAAACTCAAAGCTATTGGAATTGACTCGCTTCTCTATAAGTGGGTTGAGAGTTTCCTTTCCGGCCGTTCAATTAAGGTAGTTTTGGATAGCGTCAAATCTGAATCTCACCCAGGGATCGTAACTGTTATAACTTATATCGAAAAAATCAGAAAATAATCATTATTTTGAAACTTATATGATATAAAACAACAGTAGCAGTTAAATTTTACCAAATATATTTAAAGTTATTTTTAACTATTATCTTTGACTAGTATTGTTTTAAATCTTTTAAAATTGTTATTAAAGATTTTTTTCTTTTTTTGTTCGAAATAATAATTAAAATTGACTTTTATTTTTAAAATCAAAAATAACTGTTAAAAAAGACTTTTATTTTTTTCGGTCTTGCATAAAAGTCTTTCTAAGATTTTTATTTTTCCAGTTTTTTCTATAAAAGTCTTTGAAGACTTTTATTTTTAAAATATAAAAATAAAAGTCTTTTGCTGAAAACAGATAAATAGTCCATTCAAACCGTTAAGAAAATCGAACCCTAAAGGTTTTTGGGGTCGCTGATCACAAAAATCGGGGTCCTGCGGTCCTAAAACTTGGGCTTCACCCTTAAAAATGCAAAAAACACCCCTTTTTAGGGGTTTTCCGCGATTATTTCGATAATAATGAAAACTAATGCAATGAAATACACTTTTTTTAATATTTATTTGCGAAGGTGGTTGATTTGTACTAAATCAACGCGAACTTTATGATAAGGGGTGATCCTAAAGGGTTGAAACCACCCCTAAATCGGCTACAAATAGAAAAAATTGTAAAAAAAATTTTCTTCAAGTATATGCTTCAAATACGATTGTGGGCGTACTGTCAGGCAAAACTAAATTATTTTCAACCCTTAAGGTGAATTTACATATGCGACGTTTTTCTGCCGCGCCGCACCACAGCTGATCATTCTGTCACAGATTTTCAATGTCGCGTTTTACGTTTGCGGCGAATTCTGTCGCAGCCAAAAACAGTTTTGACGTTTGAAAACTGACGTGAACGGTGCAAAAATGAGAGCTAGCAAAAATTATAAAATAAAAAGGTTGCGAAATCTCAAAATGTTATTATTATGGACAGTTATTAAAAAAAAATTAAAAATAAGAGAAGATGTTGGATTAACACTCTTCTGGAAAATAGAACTTCGCGAGGACATTATAATAATTTAATTAGGGAAATGCGACTTTACGAAAGTCAAAAATTTTACAATTACCATAGAATGAGTGTTGACTTATTTGACGAGTTATTAGAAAAAGTGAAACCTGGTATACAAAAGCAGCATCTTTCTAGAGAGCCTATTTGTCCCGGTACACGATTATCATTAACATTACGGTAAACATAAATGTACATACATGTTACAATTAAGTTACTAAATGTTTTGTATAACAGATACCTTGCAAGTGGTGATTCCATGATATCGTTAAGTTACGACTATCGCCTATCGGAAGCATCTACTTCTAACATTATTAGGGAGACCTGTGAAGTTATATGGACTTCTTTATTACCCACAGCCTTTCCAAAATTGACAGAAGAAAAGTGGAAGCAAGTGGAAAAAGGTTTTAAAAACCAATGGAATTTTCCGAACTGCATTGGAGCGCTTGATGGAAAGCACTGCATTGTTCAGGTAAGACAGTTCTCATGAAAATAATCTTTGAAACAATCTTGCAATTACAGGCCTTTTCAAATAGTGGAAGCATGTGCTATAATTATAAAAACAGTCATAGTATAGTCCTCATGGCTCTATGCGATGCGGACTATAATTTTTTAATTGTAGACATCGGTGCTAGCGGGAAACGTTCCGATGGCGGTGTCTTCAACTCAACCCACTTCGGAAGGGCCCTAAAGGAGTGTGATCCTGTATTGAACATTCCTGGAGACAAATGCTTACCGGGGACGGATGTTAGTGCTCCTTTTGTGGTGGTCGCTGATGAAGCGTTTCCCCTTTTGAAGCATTTGTTGCGCCCATTTCCTGAGCGAAACAGAGAGTCCGGATTGCCCGTTGCAGAAAGCATATTTAATTATCGTTTATCTCGTGCTCGGAGGGTAATCGAAAATACCTTTGGCATTCTTTCAGCCCGCTGGAGAATATATCGGCGGCCCATACTTGCGAAGAGAACAACGGTTGTTAGGATAGTCAAGGCCACGGTGTGCTTACACAATTGGATTAAATCCAGGAGTTCTTCATATTGCCCATCAGGATATGTCGATCATGACGGCACCGATGGAGTTATTGTTGAAGGGCGATGGCGAAGGGATTTTCCTGTAGAAGGAGCACTACGAAACGTCAGAAGGGTTGGAGCTAACAATTCCACACAGGACCCGATTAATATTAGAAACAAATTTAAATATTTTTTTTCTGAAATTTATAAACTGCCTTGGCAGGAAAATATGTTTGGTTAAATGAACGAATCAAAATTATAACGAGATGGAATATCCTTGTCATTATCCTCATAAATAAAATATTGATTTTATTACAATAAAAGAAAACATTTTAAAGCATTCGTTACTATTTATTTTACACAACAAAAAATATTACATAACAAAAAATAAATGATTTCATATCACAGAAATTTATTTAAAATAAACAGAATTTCTACCGGAATTAATACTTAGATACTTCATTATAAAAAATAAGTGATTTCATATCACAGAAATTAATTAAAAATAAACAGAATTTCTAAGGGAATTAATACTTAGATACTTCATTATAAAAAATAAGTGATTTCATATCACAGAAATTAATTAAAAATAAACAGAATTTCTACCGGAATTAATACTTAGATTTTACATTATAAAAAATAAGTGATTTCATATCACAGAAATTAAATTAAACGCATTAACTCGGCCCTAGTTAATTTTTATACTTGGCATTGGCGAGTATAATACCAATTTCCATTTTTACTCGCCTTTGCTCTGCTGGTTCCATGTTCCTCATATCTTCAGCTATCGAAAGACAATAGTGTTCAACGCCTCCATGTTCTTCGATAGGCGTATTTATGGCTTCTATAATTTTTTCAATATCGGAAGATCCCGCTAATAAATAGAGTTTATAATAATATTTTGTAAAGTAACATATGTATATATACACTTACATTTCCCTCCAATGTTTCTGGCCGTCTTTGGTATTTTTTGAATGTTCCCAGTTTCACGCAAGACATTTTCGGATTGTTCAGTGGAAGCATTTTCTGTGTATGGTGTATAGTCCGAAAGGAAACTACTTAGCGATGTAGGGAAGGCTTCGCAATCTTCAGTTACAACGCTATCAACTATATTTATACTGCTTGCTAGCAAACTGAAAAGTTATAAAAAAATTAAATGACTATACAATTAATTTAATTTTTACCTATTATCATCAATTATATATGGCGAAAGAAACTCCATAGTTTTCAGGATTGCTGGAGTTTCTTTTTTTATGCCGGCACTACCGCTTTTCGGCTTATTTGCTTTCCATTTCACATACTGCTCCCTCAGTCTTTTCCATCTTGTTTGGCAAAGAACACCTATGAAAAAGGTTTAACAAATTTTTATGTTAGGAATGATGTAGAAAAAACATTAAAACTTACTTGAACTCCCTGTAGCATTTGCTACCTCATTCCAGAGATGCTTTCGATGAGCATTGTTTTTGTATTGTTTTAGTTTTGTGTTGTATAACACAGGCCGTTTCTGAATTTCATTGATTAATAATTCGTCAAGCATTATACTTATTTATAGTTATCGGGACTTGAACGAAAATTTCGCCGAAACACAAGCCTGGGTGGCAAACAGGCCCGTTAATGATGGTCACCGCTGATTAAAACAAACATTTGAGCATATAAATTTATATGGACAAAGCTAAAGCTGGTGATACTATTTTATACAATAGATCAAAGTAAAACATTATTGCAATGGAAAATCACACTGTTTTTATTATTCTCAAATTATTTGCATTTCCATGTAATATAATATCACAAACGCGAATGTGGTATGTTTACTTTTTATATTTATTTGATCTAATATTATTCATTAATTCTTGATTTACTTATATTGGTTTAATATTATTTCAGAACCACCCGAAGGCGGCTTCTTTTTCTTTGGCAAACAGGCCCGTTAATGATGGTTCGAGTTAATTGGCACCGTTCATTAAATCATTTAAGCATAGAAATTTATATTGACAAAGCTGGCGATACTATTTTATAAAATATATCTAAGTAAAACATTATTGCAATGGAAAATCTCACTGATTTAATATTATTTCACAACGGACGCGAACGAAAGGCGACTTCTTCTTCTTCTTTATAATACTTCCTTGAAATTCACTGGCAAGGTGGAATTTATATCAAACGTCAAGTTGTCAGCTGTTTTTACCATTCTGTGACAGAAAAGTTAAAGTTTATTTAACTTTCCGCCGTGACGGTAAGATGTCGCAGAAATTGCTTCTGATTGGTTGAAATCTTAAAAACGACCGGCGCGACAGGAAAACGTCGGATATGTAAATTCACCTTTAAGGGGTTAAAACTACCCCCACAATTATAAAAATCAACTTTAGGCATATAAAAAAAATTAGAAAAATTTTTTGTTTTTTGCTTTTTGCTTGAAATTTGGTTCAAAAGGTATTATCAGCCATAAATTTATTATTTTAAACCCTTAAGGGGGTGAAACTACCCCTGCATTAAAATTGTAATTGAAAAAAATTGACATTTATTGTTTTGCATTAAAATTTTATTTTCCATTTTTATTCATTGAAACATTTGGAAAATTGCACTTTAAACCCTTTTTTAAAGGGGTTAAACCACCCCTAAACCGAAGCAAAATAAAAAATACATGGAGAAATATTTCTTTTCGTGGAATTTTTAAATAAAGTCAAAATGCAGGATAAAAACGACAATCACACAATAATTGGAAATATGTACCCTAATGTATTTGAGTTACTTCTGAATAATGGGGTGTTCCGTTTTTTTACAATGACATTTAGGCAGGTCAGTCTTTTGCTGAAAACAAATAAAATAGCTATCGTATTTCGAAAATTACACTATAAAAACAATTGTGATATTGTGCTTAAAGCCTAGCACGTTGATCAGGCTATAGAAATTCTAGCTAAAACTATGTAAAAAATGATTTATTAGGTGGATAAATTGGTGCGGCTGATTTTATATTTTTGAATTTTTTGGCTCCCTGTTTAATTTCTACTTAAATTAGTAGTTTGGTAACCCCATTTCACTCCGTTAGGGGATGAATTTCGAAAAATCGATTCTTAGTGAATGTCCACGTCATTATAGAGATGCACTGTCAAAATTAAAGCCCTTCAGCTCCAGTGGTTTGGGTTACCCCATTTAACCCCCTTAGGGGATTAATTTCAAAAAATCGCTTCTTAGTGGATGTCCACGTCATTAAAGGGATGCACTGTCAAAATTTCAGCCCTATAGCTCCAGCGGTTTGGGTAAACCCCATTTCACCCCCTTAGGGGATGAATTTCGAAAAATCGCTTTATAGTGGATGTCCACGCCATTATAGGGCTGCACTGTCAAAATTTCAGCCCTGTAGCTCCAACGGTTTGGATAAACCCCATTTGAGCCCCTTAGGGGATGAATTTCGAAAAATCGCTTCTAAGTGGATGTCTACGTCATTATAGGGATGCACTGTCAAAATTTCAGCCTTATAGCTCCAGCGGTTTTGAGTTGACCCTATTTCACCCCCTTGAGTTGATCGTGTGGACCGAAAGGGTTGAACCCACATCCCAACTAGTTTCTATTTGTAGCCGATTTAGGGGTGGTTTCAACCCTTTAGGATCACCCCTTATCATAAAGTTCGCGTTGATTTAGTACAAATCAACCACCTTCGCAAATAAATATTAAAAAAAGTGTATTTCATTGCATTAGTTTTCATTACTATCGAAATAATCGCGAAAAACCCCTAAAAAGGGGTGTTTTTTTGCATTTTTAAGGGTGACGTCCATGTTTTAGGACCGCAGGACCCCGATTTTCGTGATCAGCGACCCCAAAAACCTTTAGGGTTCGATTTTCTTAACGGTTTGAATGGACTATTTATCTGTTTTCTGCAAAAGACTTTTATTTTTATATTTTAAAAATAAAAGTCTTCAAAGACTTTTATAGAAAAAACTGGAAAAATAAAAATCTTAGAAAGACTTTTATGCAAGACAGTCTTTTTTAACAGTTATTTTTGATTTTAAAAATAAAAGTCTTCCCATAAGAGTTTTGGAAGACTTTAAAAATAAAAAACAAAAATAAGAGTTTTTAATGACCTAAAACTTTTTTAGTTAAATATAACTGTTATTGTTTATTTAAAAAAATTTAAATTAATTTTAACTATTAAACTTGACTTTTATAATAAAAGTCTACAATTTAAAAGTTACCCCACCACCGCGTAGAACTCGCTACTCTGAGTATCCAGTATAAATTTTATGCAGATCAGACAACATTTACTATTTGATTTTTTAAGTCAAAAATACAAATATAACAGTTATTTACGATCCCTGATCTCACCCCATCTCTGCGGGGGTCCCCCAAGGGTCAATTTTATCACCGGCCCTATTTCTTATCTTTATAAATGACCTACTTTCAATCCCCTCCAACCCACTTCTCAGCTTCGCTGACGACGGTACTCTACGGTACTCGTACAGCTTCGATATAAGACAGACACATGCCAGATCCTGTCTTGATGATCGTGAACTAATGTTCAACTCTATTAATAACGACATTGAACTTATTATAGAGTGGGGAAAAAAGAATCGTGTCGAATTCAACCCCTCCAAAACCAAGTACTGTCTTATTTCAAAGAAAAAGATCAACACATCACCATCCTTGACAGTGGATGGCGTGGAAGTAATGGCGGATCCATCCCTTCACATCTTAGGCGTGACATTAGCCAAAGACTTGCGATGGAATGACCATATATTCCAAATCGCCAAACAAGCATCCCAGTGCTTGGGATTTCTTAAGAGGTGCAGGTTCCTCCTGCAGCCATCGGCCCGTGCTGTTATTTATAAATCCTACATTCGGCCTCTTCTCGAATACAACTCCCTCATTTGGGGCGGCGCTCCAATAACAACCTTAGCATGGTTATATAAGGTCCCAAAAAGGCCCTTAAGTTAATTAATGACGATACCGCTTGCTCCACCATCGACCCCCTAAGCCACCGCACAGTGGCGACATTTTTGATATTTCACCCAAATTACTCTAGAGGTCGTAATTTTTAAGCTATTGACAAAAATTTTTTTTTTAAATGTTCATCTTGAATTTATCTATCGATCCCTCGAGCCGGATTTTGGAATTTCATTTTCGTTTTTTTTTAGTGATTAATGAAAGTTCCAATTTTTACAAAAAAACACGTTTTTTGCTATTAAATTTACTCTAACAGGCCGAAAATTTGAGTTATCGTAATAATTTTTTTTTAAATCTTCGTCTTTTAATCAGCTATCGATCTGTCGAAAAAAAATTTTTGATTTATTTGTTGACAACTGTTAAAATTCCTGCCAAATATCACAAAGTACGATTTCTGCATAAATAATTCATACAACAGGTTAGTCTCATAATTGCTGCCTCATTTCAAAATATGGCGGTAAAACTACGAAACTTCGGTAATTTTCGAAAACACCCTATAAATGTATCAAAAAATATATATTATTATATTTGATCTGAATGATTTCGTAACTGATAGGAAATTATCCGCATAAGCCTTCCAGTGCCCTTTTATTGCCAAGTGTGTAGATGAGGTTTTCAAAAGGTGTTACTCCTCCCACACCCCTCCTCCTTCCCTGTTTTTTAATAAACAGGGCTCCGGGCTTGGGACCAGCATGGCGGAGTTAGTGTAGCTGTGTGTATGTGGTGTGTGTATGTGGTGTGTGTGTATATCCTTGCAATATTGATCTTGCAATTTAACTACTTTCCGAATCAGAATCGGCATCAGATTCATAACTAATATCTTTAATTAGTAAAGCTTCTGCATCTGTAAGTAGTTCCTTCACTTTATTGGTCTTTACACATCTCATCGAATGAATTTTAGAATCAGAAGAAACTAAAAGGTATCTCATTATATCCTCATTCGTAAGTTTTGGATTAGCTTTTCGAGTATTGTTTTCTCGACATCTTTTAAAATCTTTATTGCGACCTTCCTGCGCTTCTTCAGATAATAGTCCAATAGGTATTGCAAATATATCTACCACAGATGCTCCATGAATTAAGAGTGCATGACAAGAGGAGGGCATAGGGTACCATTGATATTTCTTAACATACAGTTTCGCTGTGTCTAAGCAATATTTACCAAAAGCTGGTATGGCTTTGAATTGACGTGACTTATGCTCAATGTCTTAAACGGCCTATACACGGTCACGCATGTTGTCCAACATGAGTTTGATTCATGAGGATTTGACCGTATATAGGCCTGTTTGACGGTTTAACACGACGTTTGACAAGTCGTTTGATGAAAATCAAAACCGATTTGATTTTTTGGGGCGTAGCTTCAAGCTCAAATGAAGTAGGACAACATGTTTGACATAAAAAAAAATTAGCCTTGTTTTTGACTTTTCCAAATTTTTTTAAAAGTAGTAAAAAACAAAATTTTACAAAATGTCAAATTTCAAAATTGTTCAAATAGAACTTGAGATATCATGTCGAGCAGGTTGAAAAAAGTGGTTTCGAGAAAAAAAACCTTTAAAGTTTGAGACAACTTTTCGGGCTACGTAACTCAGATAATGGTAAGGTAATACTTACATTTAATTAATCTGCGATCTCTGATTCATATGTACATTGGGCCTTCTTCTTTTTCAAAGTTAGCACTTTCCATAACTCTTCCAGCTAAGCGAGCTGATCTAGCTTCTTTAGAAGCAGCAGAAGCTCTCAGTTCAGAGCGGTCAATTCGTTTTTCGTTGCGTTTGACCCCAAATGTATGAGATTCAGTACCAATTGTGCAGCGCATGATGTTCATAATTTTCAAAATTGGTAAGCCTTCATTAAAAATGGTAACAGCTAAATAATTAGCAATTTCAATAGTCCGTGTTCCACCGTGGATATGCTTTGGAGCAAACGTCCAGATTAATGAGTTAAGTGATTCATTATTGTTTCTGAGCCCAAACATCCTTTTAATAAATCATCAGACGATAGACTTTCATAAATTGGTGTCAATATTTTTTCATTTAGAGGGGGGTGTTTATGGGCAAAGTCACCAAGAGTTTCCTCAGCTACACCTTTTTGCCATGTACACCAGCTTGACGAACCAGGTGGGCAGTACATATGTTGTGGATCTTTATCTATCGAACTTTTATGATAATAAGTAGCTCATATTTCTTTTTTCATATTCTCAATAGAATCTGAATTTCGACGAATTGCCAAACCATAATATAAGCTCAATTCATTAATAACTTCAGTTAATTTACCATCGCCTTTGCCGCCAATACTGTCTTTTTTGGCTTTATGTGACCTTGCGCCCATACGTTTCTGCACATGTCCGACACACTCTTTTTTTGCACAACCGGATCATTATTATACGGGTCCATATCGAGAATACCTTTAAATGTCTTGGAGGTACCATCTCCTATATATTTGACATACTTCACACCCTGCTTCTCAACCGATCTGTGGAACACCTCAACCACAGCATCTACCTCCATTTTTCCAGCACTTTATGATTGATCGTACATGAATCTACATGCTCTTTATACCAATCATTGTAAGCTTCAATATCTGAATTCTTCTTGTTTTTCCACAAATTACAGCTTTGGCAAAAACTGGATTTTATAACTGTATCGACCACTTTCTTACTATATTTACCTATAAGAGAAGTTGTAACGCCAAAAAGTAAGGTGAATCCTCGCTTCTTCCACGTTCGATCTCCGGAAACAGTCAAGTGTGTTGAATTAGCGTCAGGCTCAGATTCAGATAATAATTCTTGCTCTTCTTTTACAGCTTTTGAAGTTAGTTGATCATAAATTACACATGCGGCCGAATGTAAATTATTGAGACAACCGTAGTAGGTACTGATTGATAAACCTTGGCAAGTATCCGTAATACCGCAGAATATACATATTTATTCCTTCCCTTCCTATTCCCAAAAGTCTCATAGCCGGTACATTCCGGGGATTTATTTCAAAAGCTTTATTTATAAACGGAGATGATTGAATATATCGGACATTTTTACAACTGCACTCCATTGCAATTTTGAATCCCAATCCACGTGGTGCTGCTCGAGAAAATTTCTTTTTTGCATGTAGCACATAAAAGTAATGATTAGAGTGTTGTAAAGACAGAGAAAAATTCCAGAATGCAGTAGCAATAATTATTGTCAATAATAACCTCTTCATCGCCCGATTTTTCCAGTTTTGCTGCAGTTGCACTAGTAAAACTTGTTTCTTTTTTAGCGGTGAATCGATTACTTCTAAATGTTATTTTGTTGTGTCTTTCTGCACGAAAATTACGACCGTGTGCACCTTTTTTATCCATTTACACCCATAGTGGAGTCAGATGAGCATCAAATTTTAGTGAAAAGGGAATTGTCTCCAGAGTAAAATTTTTTTTTTGGAACATGTTAGTTACATCGAATACTATACCAAATGGACATTTTCTACCTCTAGCAACCGCCGCTACGTAAGTTATCGGCCATTATGTCAAAAATTTACCATTTTGGTCGTTCTTCCTAAATATAAATGCGTATATCTCGGCATGTGTAGGTCCGAAAAAATTGAAAAAAATAGAGGTTGTTCGTTATGATATTGGCTACCAGCGGTTACAATATGAAATCCTTATCTGCACATATAACCTCAAAAAAAAAATCAAAAACTAAAGAAACTACAGAATTTTGGTTTTTTGGAGATAACTTCGAATATTTTTAGTGAAATTTGATGAAATATTCAAAAGTTATACTTTATAATATTAACAATAACTGGTTAAAATTTCAAGTCAAAATATCTAATGCAAGGCTCAAAAATTGACTTCAAATTTGAAAATTGATTGGCCTATCAGTTTTGTGCATCGCTTCGTATGAGGTTCTTACTTTTTTTAAAATGTAGCTTCTTTTATGCACTTTTGATGGTGAAAAAGAAAAAATTTTAAACTTGAAGAAAAGTGAAAAAAAAATCGAATCGAAAATCGACAATTTTTGCATTTTTTCGTCAATTTTTTTAGGATTCCGTGGTCTTTGTCAGAGAAGACATACTATAGATCTCCTTGTTTTATGAACGTCCTTGGCAGGGTCTTCTAACAATATTTTCCTTCTAAAACCGGGAAGGGTCGTATTCCGCAGTGCTTAAAATTTCCAAATATTGTTGCAAACAATATTCTCTTTCTTTACGCTTTCAGTGGTTGTGACACAACGTCTTCAATATACGGCATGGGGAAAGCAAAATTTTTATCCATTTTTCAAAAAAATCCACAACTCATAAATTCAGTAGAATTGTTTAAAGAAAAAAAAAATAGATCCAGATATGGTTCCTGAAGCTGGAGAGCGTTTCTTTATTGAGCTGTATGGAGGTAGCTCGTCAGAAACCAATATTAATTCACTTAGGTTCAAATGTTTTGGAAAATCGGCTACAAAAACCAAAGTGAACTTATCAGCTCTGCTTATAACTAAAGATGCTGCTCGACTTCACTCATTTCGAGTATATCATCAAGTGCAAACTTGGCTTAATAGTTATCAAGACCCAGAGGAATGGGGCTGGAAGCGAACAAGATTTGGCTTACAATCAGTCCCAATGACAATTGCTCCGGCACCAGAAAATTTATTAAAATTGATATCCTGCAAATGTAGGAAAAATTGTGGCGGTTCCTGTGGATGCAGTGGATGAAGTGGAGGAAATTGCGAAAATGTGACGAAGGATGCAAACCTCCTTGAAGACAATGAAAGAAGTAAATGAGAACATTTGCGAGTTTTCAAGTCTCCCAGATATATCATTTCCCAGATATATCATTCGACGAAGAAAACGTCAAGTCATTAGATGGCAGCTTCATTGGTCTATCCGATTGTCAACCGACATCTTCGATATGAGGCTAAATTACATGTTATAGCATCATTGTTTCGTTTTCTTGTGGATTAGGCCTACTGGGGCAACCACAATAAAAAAACGCGCCAAAAACTCGACCTCCACCCTGGTGTGGAAAAGGGTTTGTACCTACGCCAACGAAATTTCTTAATTATTTGTATGAACATTAATGTGTATCTATATGAAACATTTGGCGCTGAATTGCGGCTTAAGTATAAATGCTAGAAAAAAATGTTTAAAGTACAATTTCTACGGAATTTTTTAACAAACAAATTTGTTGGTATAACTTGTCATCGTAAATAAATAGTTGACTAGATATTTGCAAAAAAACATTTTTAATAAACTTTTGAGGTGTAATAAATCCATAAATATCAACTTTATAGAAAAAAGTAAAGGCAATAAATGTGGGCAATGATAAGCTCAACACACGATATAATCAGTTTTGAAATGAAACGGGGAAAGAAAAAGATATTAGGAATTTTTTTTTATGAATTTACGTTTTGCGACATTTAAAGCGCGATAACTCGTGAAATATTAGCCCTATGTAAAAATGACAAAAGCAAAAATTATAGATAATTGTGTGTTCTATAAGTCTTAGGAAGGACTTTTTTATGGCGGGCTAACCGTTAACGAAATATAGCGCGAAGAAAGTGATATATAAAGTTTGAAGCACTATAACTCCGAAGATATTAACTTTACAAAAAAAAATTCTGAACAAAAAAGTTAAATCACTTATTTATCTACAAAAAAGATTATATACATTTTTGTCGTAAAACGCATAGTTTCTGAGATATAGAATTAAACGCGTTTCCCTTCATTGTAAGTGAAGCATAAGGGTGGGGATGACGCCATTTTGAATTTAAGCTCATAAAAATATGTAAAAACATTTGGTAAAAAAAATCGCGTGCGGTATTTTTTGCATTACGAAGGCCTTTTTTTCGACCTATTTTCTGGACTAATTAGGCTATTTAAATTTAAGTTTATAACATGGCCACATTTGGGGCATTCTAACACATTATTTATAACTTTAAAATTTACTAAAAACTCGATTAATCGTTCTCTATTATTAACTAATGCCAAAAATTCATATAATTTCATTTTCACTCACTCACTACTCTAAATGGAGGAAAAAAATGTTGTATTTATATTTAAATTTAAATTTTAAAAATCGCAATTATAATTTTTCTACTTACCTTTAAATTATAATTTATTTCACTTTTATTATTTTTAATTATTTTTAATTTCCAATATCACTTTAAATTACTTGAATCACTTTAAATTACTTGAATCACTTTTCACAGAAAACGTTCGCGTTGTAAGTTTTTCAACTTTACTGAGAAAACTTATCAAATTACAGTTATAACGGTTATAACGTATAAAGATGTTTGTAATTGTGTTAAAATAACAAAATTGAAGTAGGATTCAAGTGGTAGTTTTTTTAAAAATTTTTATTTTACATTTTTTTTAAAAAATGTATCATAAAATATGTGCAAAAAAAACCAGTAAGAGCATTATAATATTTCATTACATTTAGGCTCCCCCCAACCCCCCCTTTCGATTTTGGGGGGCTCCGCCCTAAATACCCCCTATCTGAAGATTCCCGTTCCCCCTACGCCATCTAAATAAACGTTTTCAATATGCTATTATCACTTTCCAGCGAACCGATTTCGCACAACTTTAAAAATTCATAACTCGAAAACGGTAAGCGAGCGAAAGTTCATTTTTCGAAAAATGGATTCTACGGGCCAAAATACATAAACAGTAAAATTTTCAAGAAAATCGGAGGTGGGTCATGGTATACTGTAGATTTACCGGTCCAACTCTTTCGTTATTTTATTCGCTTCTTCTATAAATTTGTTTTTCTCCTCAACAGTAACCGCAATTGCTGCAATTCTTAAGGCTTCGTTCTTCTTCAGTAGATGCCTCTCGTAGCCCCCCTGGGTTTCTTCGGCTTCGCCAGCTCTATTGGTTCAGAGTCTGCCACTTCTGGAAGCTTCCGTTTTCTTCCTCTATATTCTTCAATGCTGATCGGCCTTGGTCCTGTTGGCGGGTCTTTTAATCGTTCCTTTAGGTCCTTAGAATGCAGGGTCGCCATGTAATAATCATATAGAACTTTCCTTTAATATATTTATTTAATATTGTTCGCAGCGACAGAGCGTAGAGTTAAAACCCTTTAGACAATAACTAACTTGTATACAAAATTCCCTCGTATTTATAGTAGAGATTCTTATGTACTATTCTTATATACTACCCAGACTAGGCCTACTCACACAACTATAATTATTACAATAGTGTGAATCAAAGTGTATGTATTGCTATTATCCATGAGGTTATGCGGGCACCTCAAGGTTACCATATTTGGAATCTGTCTTTTTTGTGTTATAGGCTCTTAGTTCAATCAAAATCGAATTAAGCTCTTCTTCATTTGAGCTAATTAAAGGCTGAATACATTCAGAACAGGCCTTGGTCCTGTTGGCGGGTCTTTTAATCGTTCCTTTAGGTCCTTATAATGCAGGGTCCCCATGTAATAATCGCATAGAACTTTCCTTTAATATATTAATATTGTTCGCAGCGACTGAGCGTAGAGTTAAAACCCTTTAGGCGCCCTGTAGTCGCTTGAACAGTAACTAACTTCTATACAAAATTCCCTCGTATTTATTGTGGGGATTCTTATGTACTATTCTTATATACTACCCAGACTAGGCCTACTCACACAACTAAAATTACTACTATTACTCCGTTCAAAACGCGCGTTAGGGTGTTCCAAAATAACACCGTTAAGAAAATCGAACCCTAAACGTTTTTGGGGTCGCTAATGACGAAAATCGAGGTCCCGCGGTCCTAAACCATGGGCGTCACCCCATTTTTTGCCGATTTAGGGGTAGTTTCAACCCTTTAGGACCACCCCTTATCATAAAGTTCGCCTTAATTTAGTACAAATCAACCACCTTCGCAAATAAATATTAAAAAAAGTGCATTTCATCGCATTAGTTTTCATTATTGAAATAATCGCGAAAGCCCCCTAAAAAGGGGTGTTTTTTTACATTTTTAGGGGTGACGCCTGTAGTGGCCTGGTTGGCCACTAGCCAAAAATTGATTGTTTTGCTATTTACAATATTTACAATTTATTATTTAATATATACAAGGCGAGTTTGAAATTAGAACTAAATTTATTATATAAAAAGTTGTCTTATATAGGCTGGAAACATTCCATCGCCTACTTAAAATAGCCGATGAAATATCTCCAGCCTACTAAATTATTACTTGCTATGGGACACCAGGTAGCTGCTACAATAGCCTACTTGGTGCGTATACGCCCATGTTTTAGAGCCGCGGGACCCCAATTTTCGTGATCAACGACCCCAAAAACCTTTAGGGTTCGATTTTTCTTAACGGTGTTATTTTGGAACACCCCCCCCCGCGTTTTGAATGGTCTATATAGTGTGAATCAAAGTGTATGTATTGCTTTTATCTATGAGGTTATGCGGGCACCTCAAGGTTACCATATTTGGAATCTGTCTTTATTATGTTATAGGCTCTTAGTTCAACCAAAACCGAATTAAGCTCTTCTTCATTTGAGCTGATTAAAGGCTGAATACATTCAGAACATATCTTCTTGGCAACATAACCAGCAAAATATGAAATAGCACTTCCCTCAAAGCATGATAGAAAAGCACGAATTTCGACACATTCTTGTATTTCCGAGTTTAGATTTTCTTCCAGTACATAATCATTTTGTGTTACATTTTCTGTTGTATTTTCTTCCACATTATCTCGCCAATTACGTGATTTTCTTCGCCATTTTCTATTATGCATGTTGGTCCTGGGTTTCCGGACAACAAAATAGTAGCATCGGAAATATCGTACCCTGTCTGGTATGTAGCCTGAAAAACAACTTGTGTAATATTTCTTGAAAGCCAGTCCGGAGGGATTGCGCTCGTAGTTTCCCTTCTTACGCCGCAATATGGAAATGCTATTCTCTAAAGCAGGGGTTCCCAACCTTGTGCCCGCAGGCGCATATGTGCCCACGAAGATATTTAATTGTGCCCGCGACAAGTGCTAAATTACGGAAAAAACAAATCTTAAAATTAACAAAATTTAAAAGTTACTTTAATTTTAAAAATCTTGCTAGATCTAGTGAGAAATTCGCTCAATTGGCTACACTAACATCTGTCTAATCCACCACGCGAATTAGACCTTTATGGGGTCCCTAGACTATCAATAATATTGTGCAATATTTTGATTTGCTCAATAATATTGACGGTCTGTGGGTGATATTGAGGGATTGCACAATATATTGAGCGGATCAAAATGGATTTGATATTTATTGTACAAAATATGTAAATAAATACAGTGCTGCAGTCTGTAGTTAATATTGCGCACTATTTTTCATTTTTAACTAAATTTCGTGCCGTAAACATCGTTGTTCGATAGATAAAAAATCGAACTCGTGTTGTACGGTGAGAAAAAGACATCTAAATTAAAATAAGAGAAATTAAAATTATGTATATACATAATGATTCATGAATTAAAATTATGAGCTTAATAATAATTCTAACTTTAAAATTATTATTATTATGAAGGAAATTGCAAAGCGGCGCTCCATATGTTATTAATGAACGTATCAACTGTAATTTTGTAATCTGCAAAAGAACAAATAAATCACTCAACATGTTTACTATTCGAAGGCTGACGTGAACTGATTTATTGCACAATAATGTTGATAATCTGGGGCAAAGAAGGAAACCGTCAATATTTTCCTCAATATTATTTCACAATATTATTGATAGTCTAGGGGCCACTTTAGACCCTAACTTTGTCGGTTAGGTCCCACGATTTGGTTGTATTTTTATTGTTTTTCTCGCAAAGTAGCTTTGAGTAAAACCAGCGAGCACTAATAACAAGAGTGATGAGCTAGAACAAATTTTTAAAAATGTTTCATTGCCCTTGAAATCAGCTGATAAAAATTTCAATAGGAGTGAAAAAGTCAAAATGAACAATGAAGTAATATCTATGATAAAAGAAGGCAGAATTACTTAGCCACTAAACGCAGCGTATGTGAAAGAAAGATAAAAAATGAAGGGGAAGTGGCTGGAATGTGCATTGGAAAAATTGTGACAGTTCTCAATTTAATGGTATCAAAGTCGGACTTTGAAAGCCATTGCGGTTTTTATTTAAAATTTTTAGGCAAACTACAAGAAATACCATTAAGCGTTTATAAAATAATGAAAAGTTCTGTTTTTTTTTATGAAGAATCCACAAGCATCCCATCACGAAGGTTTTCTAGACAATTCTGGCTGTAAGAAAACTATTTCTAGTTTTTTACACTGTTTGGAAAAAGTGTCTCAGTTGGAAAAAGTGTAATTTTTAGTAATGAAAACAATGGAATTCGCGTATTTGAGCGTAGATATCTCACAAACTAAGCGAGCTATGGGAAATTTTTATTTAACGTTTTCGGCTTATTTTGGGGTGCTTAACAAAATGGCATCATCAAACAGCAGGGCCACGGAAATCGTAGAACCCCCCAAATCTCATTTAGAGAGAGACATTGTCATTATCAGTAACAGAGGTCTTCATATATCCAGGTCCCACTTAACCGGGTTTCACTGTAAATTGTCCACAAATTTTGGATAAATATGTTGGCGATTCAAAAACAAATGGTCGCCGTCTATTTGCTGATGCCGAAACGGAATAATAAAAAGTAACCGAAATATTTTTGTTTAACCAAACTAAATTACTTAAAATTTGCAGCTTGGTACCAACAGCGGATTACATATCACAGTTTTGGATGAAATCGATGCTATTTGTAGGCTAGGGAATCGGTTGCAGGCAACAGTGGTGTACACGACACCGTCGTAAATCAATTGCTAGGTAAAATATATGGCGTCAAGCTCTCAAATAATATATTGATTATTTGTATGGCAAACAGGCGAGATGTGATTTATGAGGCTCTTATGCGACCAGTCTTTTATAGAGCAAGATCCCAGGGCCCCCAGATATTACTTATTTTCTCTGAAACCAAATGTACGGGATTAAGTAGGGTAAGTATGTTCTTTGAGTGTATGCTTACCTGCTAGCTTGGGCCGAGGGCCAATTAACAGATACCCGACGCTAAAGGTAAGTAAAACTAGTATTAACATTTCTTAAAGTTTCAGTCAGTATCGATTATTAATTTTTAACTATATTCCCTAAAACGTACGTAAAAAACAGCACTGAAACTTTAAGAAATGTTAATACTATTTTTACTTACGTTTAGCATCGGGTGTTTATTTGCCCTCGGCCCAAGCTAGCAGGTATGCGTACACTCAATGTACATACTTACACTACTTACATACATACATTACATTTGGTTTCTGAGAAAATAAGTAATGTCTGGGGGCCCTCTGGGGACTATTAAAAGTTCAAATGGAAATTGGATGGCCCAATGAGCCTGAACGTCATAAAAAATTGGCTCCTGAACTGGATACAAAATAGTCCATTCAAAACGCGCGTTATGGTGTTCCAAAATAACACCGTTAAGAAAATCGAACCCTAAACGTTTTTGGGGTCGCTGATCACGAAAATCGAGGTCCCGCGGTCCTAAAACTAGGGCGTCACCCCTAAAAATGCAAAACACCCCTTTTTAGGGGGTTTTCGCGATTATTTCAATAATAATGAAAACTAATGCGGTGAAATGCACTTTTTTTAATATTTATTTGCGAAGGTGGTTGATTTGTACTAAATTACGTTGAACTTTATGATAAGGGGTAGTCCTAAAGGGTTGAAACTACCCCTAAATTGGCGAAAAATAGCAAAAATTGTAAAACAATTTTTTTTAAAGTTTATGCTTAAAACTCGATTGTGGGCGCACTGTCAGGCAAAAATAAATTATTTTCAATCCTTAAGGGGTTAAAACTACCCCTACTATGTACTATAATAAAAACAACTTTGCAAAATTGCAAACATTTTTTTTTTTTGCTTTTTGTTTGAAATTTGGTTCAAAAGGTATTATCAGCAAAAAATTAATTTTTTCAACTCGTAAGCCCAAAACACAAAACGACGGCAAGCGGTAGCGACTAATGAAGAAATCGCTGGACGAATTTTTCGCGAAGGGAATTTCGCTTATTATAAACACAACCCAACGGGAGGGGTCAGCGGGTGAAAGGAAATGATTGTTTTTCATTGTCGGACGGACGTTAAAATATGGATGAAATTTTTGAGATTTTATATTTAATGTGTTTGGTGAGTCAACTCTATGACGAATACATAAAGTATAGTAAAAGAAGGTGGTGGGTTCGGCCGGTAAATCTAACTAGAGATATCGATGGTTTCTTTGTCAAATCATTTTTAAAAATTAAACACCAAGATGAGGAGCATTTCATCAAACTTACTAGAATGTGTAGTTCAAAATTTGATATGTTACTCACTCTCCTTAAGGAAAGGTTAACAAAAACTTCTTTTCGAAAACCTATAGGTCCAGAGTGCAGACTGGCGCTTACTCTAATGTGAGTTAATCGTATTGTCATAATGACTAACTTATGTATGTATCTTTCCCTTATGAAAGGTTTTTAGCTCATGGCTGCAGTCCGCAAATACTTGCGTGGTCATTCAAAATGGGAGTATGTATCTACTGTGAGGAAAATTATATACAGTACATGTGCCGCGATTTGGGATGAACTTTACGTCATCTATACGGCTCCTCCAAGTCAACATGAATGGAGAAATATTGCAGAGGAATTTTGGATTCAGAAAAGGCTTCCGAATTGCCTTGGAGCAATTGATGGCAAGCAAATTAGAAGCGTTTGTCCAAGAAGAAGTGCTTCATTGTATTATGATTACAAAAAGAATTACAGCATTAAGTTATTGGGCGTGTGCGATGCGAAGTATACATTCATCTTAACTTATGTAGGAGCATACGGTTCACAAAGCGATGGAGCGGTTTTCAATAGAAGCTGGTTTGAGAAAAAGATCCTTCAGAATACACTGAATATTCCTGCCAGCCAAATGCTCCCGAATTCCGATATTAGATTTCCTCACTTTTTTGTTGCAGATGGAGCATTTCCTTTGAAAGAAAATTTAATGCGGCCATATCCCGGTCACAATTTGCCAACTGACAATTTGCCAATTTCAACAAGCGATTGTCCAAAGCTAGAGTAGTTATTGCAAATACTTTCGGAATATTGGCAAATAGATGGAGGATACTTTTAAATAGGATCCATTGCAATCCTAAACACATAGATCATATCATATTAGCGACTCTTGTATTACATAATTTCTTAATGTTGCATAAAAACAGTAACTATTTTACTCATGACCTTGTGGATAGAGAGGAAATTGGAGCTATAATTCCAGGACGATGCCGAAGTGAGGGAACAATTTTACCTTCCGCGTCAGCAACATGCCCTAATCGATCATCATGCATAGCTTTTGGGATACGAGATACACTTAAGGATTATTTACATGAAAATTAGAAAATAAAAAACGTATTATACCCAGGACAGACAGCGCTCTTAAATTATTAATTTACGCTAATCATCGTTAACTGGAATGTGTGTCACCCTGAATTGTTAGTTAATTCCCAATTTTTTGATGATTAACATCAAGTCTTAATCATCAAAATATTTTGATGATTAACGAGTTAATCAAGTTCGTTACAGCGGTTCTCTTAGTTTTACATTTTCTCACCATGCACCACGCAGTTATTTTGACGTAAACGAATTGAGGCTAAACATTCTACGAAGTTAAACATTCTATAAACTACGAAAATGGATAAAAAAAGTTATAAGTTAGCGCGGAACATTTTAATACCCCGGCTTCACCGGCCTCAGTTTAATCAAGTTCACTTCAATCGGCATAAGTGGCTTCACCGGCTAGCATGTTCAGTTCGTGCTTGAAATTGTTGTTGCTTTTTCGCCAGAAATTAGAAATGCAAAAGCTTACTGGAATGCCATTCCATTATTCCAATTTTTTACTCTCTTTTGAGCGAGCTTTTACTTTGAAACTCAATTTCATGTTCTGTAGGCCCAAAGCAGGCATTTTTTCCTGACTTTAAAATGTGAAAAATGTATGGGAAATCAGGAAATTTTAAAGTACTGTAGACTAATTTGCTCGAACTTGCGAAAATTTGGCGGTGAAGCCGGGGTATAAAATAAAATGTTTTAAATAAGCTTTCCGTATTTTGTTGTTCATTTTTTAAATTGTCGCTGTCAAAAAACATATGTTCATCAAAGAACTCTAATGTCATGCAAATAGTGTCTGTCACCTTATTTTTTAATGTACATTAAGGATCTAATGTTGATTAAGCAAATGTACATTAAGAGCGCTGTCTGTCCTGGGTATTATAATATTAAGTTCAATTTAATAAAAAACATATATATTTACATTAATTAATACTTTAACATAGCATACCCTCGTAACTTCCATTTTCATTTTATTAATTTTAGTTAAGGGCGTATTACAGGTAGTAATTTTATCAGCTAAAGTTTCAAATAATTTATGGGTGCTGGTAGTGGGGACTTGAGATTTTTTTGATGCAATAACATCTCCTGCCTGTTTTAACAAATCTAAAAAATTACAATCCACTTTGTCCGGAAGTGGGGAGGATGATTTACGGAGTTTTACAGATGAAGACGTTGTCTTCTCAGAAGTATGTAATTGTGATGGTGCTGTTTCCCTTGGTGATAATGTTTGTGCCCCCAATCCTGAAATCTCTAGCACTGTTGAAGTAGACATATTTTCTTCAGTCCATGACTCCTCTCTAGTTGCTTCATCAATCATAAGAATATGGAAAGGTTCTTTTTCTATGTTACCAATTGTTCTGTAAAAACAAAAATTACATTAAACGTTCGATAATGCACACAAAACATACTGCCTTTCATGTGCATATTGATCTAAAAAGCTTAAGGTATCATAATATTTCCACTTCTTTTTCGGAGCTTGCTGACCACTTCTTGATTTTATGTTTTCTTTACGTTTTTCTTTTCGGTATGTATCCCGCAAATTTTTCCATTTAGTTTTACATGTTGCAGCTGGAAATTCAATGTAATTAGTGTGAGCTAATGATTCTAATTGTTATAATTACCTGTGCTTTGGAGCTCAGAAGCAATATTTTCCCACAGTAGTTCCTTCAGTATTGCATTTTTGTAGGCTTTGTAAGATAAATTATATAAACTCTTGTGGTTTTTCACAATATTAATAAGTTTTTCTTCAAAACTCATTTTTTCACTATTCTCCAAATAACCATAACCAAAAAGTTTCGAAAACCTTCTGTCAAATAATTATTGGCAAAAAGTTTCGCTTCCCGCCGCAGTATAAAATAGAAAATAGAGCTAAGGTCGACGGCAGCGATTTCCCCGTTCGCCGCTGGTCGTAGCATTGTGTTATTCATTATGTTTTGTAAAGCATTCTTAATTTTGACAGGCGAATTCTTCGATAGCCGCCACCGCTTGCCGCCGTTTTGTGTTTTGGGCTTTAAGGGGATAAAACTACCCCCACATTAGAATTGTAATTGGAACAAATTGAAATTTATTGTTTTGCATTAAAATTTTATATTTGATGAAATATTATTAAAACATTTGGAAAATTTTTAACCCTCTTAAAGGAGTTCAAACCTTAGGGGTAAATGAAAAAAAAAAAAAAAATTTCTTTTCGTAGATTGCAATTTAAATTTTTTTAATGAATTGCTTGAATAAACATTTTTTTATTAGAAAATATAAATTGATAAATTTTCGCAATTTTTTTTATATAAAGTTGTTTTTATTATAGTAGGGGTAGTTTTAATCCCTTATGGGTTGAAAATAATTTATTTTTGCCTGACAGTATGCCCACAATGGAATTTGAAGCATAAACTTGAAAAAAAAAAAAATGTTTACAATTTTTGCCATTTTTGGCCGATTTAGGGGTAGTTTTAACCCTTCAGGACTACCCCTTACCATAAAGTTCGCCTTAATTTAGTATAAATCAACCACCTTCGCAAATAAATATTAAAAAAAGTGCATTTCATCACATTAGTTTTCATTATTACTGAATAATCGCAAAAACCCCCTAAAAAGGGGTGTTTTTTGCATTTTTAGGGGTGACGCCCTAGTTTTAGGACCGCGGGACCTCTATTTTCGTGATCAGTGGCCCCAAAAACCTTAAGGGTTCGATTTTCTTAACGGTGTTATTTTGGAACACCCCCCCCCCCCCTAGTTTTCAATGAACTATATTGTAGGGGTAGTGTGGAACCCTGATGTTCCTTCAATTCAATTATTGTTGGAGCAGCCAGATATCGGCTTTAACTCCACTTGAGGATGCTCGAAAGCAATATCTCAAGACTATTTGAAAATAAAATTTAACGGCATGACTGCTGTATCTCAACTGTTTCTTTATTTAATTGCTTGGCTTATTTATACAGCCCTCGGGCTACCAATACAATAGTTGTAAAGTAATCATTGATTATTAATAATTAAATTCTATTGTACTTAATAAATACCTAATCAGCAAATATTTATGAATTCCTAAATTATTCCCTGATCAGCGAAATTATCAGTCGCAAGTCGTTGGCACATGCGCCCGAGCAAGGTCGCAACTTAACACCCCTTGTGCATCGTGCATACACAAGAATGCCACCTTGCAACCTTGCACCGGCGCGGCGCCTTGACCTCGAACTTGTATGGACAGACAATGCGCTGCGTCGGGTAAACTTAAAATAAGTAATTTAAAGTTTATTACAGTAGTTTTAACCCCTTAAGGGTTGAAAATAATTTATTTTTGACTGACAGTATGCCCACAATCGAATTTGTAGCATAAATTTGGAAAAAAAAAAAAAAATACAATTTTTGCCATTTTTCGCCAATTTAGGGGTACTTTCAACCCTTTTGGAGTACCCCATACCATTAAGTTCTCCTTAATTTAGTATAAATCAACCCCCTTCGCAAATAAATATTTAAAAAAGTGCATTTCATCGCATTAGTTTTCATTATTACTGAAATAATCGCGAAAACCCCCTAAAAAGGGGTGTTTTGCATTTTTAGGGGTGACGCCCTAATTTTAGGACCGCGGGACCTCTATTTTCGTGATCAGCGACCCCAAAAACCTTTAGGGTTCGATTTTCTTAACGGTGTTATTTTGGAACACCACCCCCCCGCGTTTTGAATGGACTAAAAGAGCTAGCTACACTTAAAAACAACTTTAGTGGTGCTGAAATTGAAGGTTTGGTACGTGCAGGTCAATCTACGGCTATGAACCGTAGTAATTAATGGCAGCAAGTAAGGTAGAAGTTGATCAAGAATTAACGGAGAAGTTAACGGAGCTGATTTCTTACATTCGTTGGCGAATGATATAAAGCCAGTAATTAATAATTAATTTACTGAAATTTTATAAAATATTTACACGCGATGCTTACTTTCCGAACAGTTTCATCTATTCTCAAGATATATTTTTAGGAGTACAAATACTAGATTTTTGGAATGTTAAAAATTTGTGTTTGAAATTGTTTTGCCAATTAATTTAAAAAATAAAATAAAATCGCAAACAAAGGATTATTTGCTTATTGTACTTGTGTTTTTAGTTAGAACTATCTTGAAAATTAAATCGATTGTTTAAAAAAATGTAATAAGAGACATTTTAACGCGCGATCGAGTTGTATCACATTATTGAGCATTGATTGGTAGATTTAACAAATTAGAAAGAGATCTTTTCATGAATATTTTTGAACGACACGTCATTTTCTTCTTGGTGGTTTTTAATTATTCCATTCAAAAATATTTGTCATAGTATATTTGTCATAATATCAGCCAGCAAAACTGGTTTGAAATCTTTAACATACATTATGCTGGCCCTGTGGCCATGAAAATTTGACCAGAAAAAGAAATTTCAGAACTCGACCTTTGCCAATTTCCTTCATATTTCATGCATTTGGAGTACTAGTGACTAGTATTACGTAAGTGAAATATTTCGCCAAAATGTTCCATGGTTTCATAGATAACGGGTCTTAAATATTTCCAAATTGGCAATATACAAGTTCCTTTAAAAAACTTTATAGATAACAGCGCTAGGATAACATTTGCATTTTGTACGATTTTTAAAAGGAACTTGTATTATGCCAATTTCGAAATATTTAAGACCCGTTATCTATGAAACTATGGAACATTTTGGCGAAATATTGCACCTACGTAATTCTAGTCACTAGCACTCCAAATTTACCAAATATGAACGAAATTGGTGAAGGTCGCGGATCCAATTGTCATGGAATGGCCCAACATCATAAATAGGATTTCTTTCTAACATTCATCAAATCTCTATTTAAAGTCGACAATATTCACGTGACAACCATAATAATAACCTAATTCAATGGTAATATTCATTAACATATTCTCTTTCATTTAATGTATACCTATTTTTCACGGCGAAATGAAGAAAATATATAACCGTGTGTGTTCTTTCGCATAGAAGAGAGCTTCAGGTATACCTTTACTTTTTATACGTGCAATTAATCACTTTAACATAAGAATTCGAAGTTTGACAAGTTTTTAGACAAAAGGATTGCCTGGCCCCAATGCTTTTTAAACTCGCCCTATAATAAAGAAAACATCACTTCAGAAAAGTGCATCTAGGTAGGAGGTTCTAGGTAAACAAGGAGAAAGAGATGTTCAACTGTAACATTTACATGTATTAATTATTAATTGTCTTTTGACTTGGCTTATTTCGGTAAGCTAATAAGTGTATGTTAGTTAAGCATTTTCTTTGAAAATTATAATATAATATAGAATTGTATTATAATATAATATAATAAAGAAAGTTGCAAGGAAAAAGGGTTCAAGTACAAGTTTTGATTTGGTGTATTTGTCATATCCTTTTCCCTTTCAATTCAAAAATATTATTTACAATTAGCAAATACTTTTAAGCTCTCCAACCACGACAAGGTCTACACTTACTGGAGAGATCTGAAAAGAAATATCCCAAAAAAAGAGCACTTCATCTAATAAGGAAATGAACCATGAAGAGCTGTGTTTTTTGGCTTAAAATACGACCATATTTGTCTTTAAAATGGTTTTTTCACTTCACTTCCTTCAATATTATGCACTTTTTATTGTTTTAATAGTATCCATTATATTTTTGTTCTCATTCACTATCGTTTTTTTTTGTCTCAGTTTTTTCACTTCACTTTGTTCAATATTAAGCAGTTTTTATTGTTTTAATTGTATCCATTATATTTTTGTTCTCATTCACTATTGCTTTAATTTTTTTGGTCTCAGGTCTAAAATTAGTAAATGGCTAAAATTAGTATACATATATCCAATACGTTGTAGGAGAAAAATTAACCTTTATAGATTATTTGTAGCATCTTTCAAAACAACCGCCAAGTTTATGTATGTTCTTGTTCCTGTTTGATATTTCTTTTTTATCTAAAATTATAAAAAGGAATTGAACAAAACAGATTACACAGTGTTATTGATAAACAGAACTAATATACCTTTCGATAAGAATATCAATTCATGATTTTTATAACTTCTTACATTTCTCCTTATAGCAGCTTTTCACAACATCCGCCAAGTTGATGTATTCCATTAGATATTTTGATTTCGGTAGTTTTTTTTAATACTACAGTTTTATCTAAAATTGTCAAAGGAAATTTAATAAAACGGATTACACAATGTCATTGATAAACTTACATATTGCGTTTCTTGTTCCTAACTTTATGTGCTCTTTTGTTTACCAGCAGTTATCAACTAAGCACGATGAAGTTATCCCAACAAGGTTGAGAGTTCATCTGTACTTAGCATTAACTGATCTAATGGCAATCTTCAGTCAAACTTCATATGCCCCTGCTTCTGTTTTATAGATATTACTTTTTTTATAGGTCAGATTTCTTACAAGTGGCTTAATGTAAGTACTTTGCGTCTGTTACTACTTTTTCTTATGTCCTTATTAACCCAAGAACACGCACTTAAAAAAACTTTAGTTAACGCGCACACGGGTCTGTGGGACCCGACGAATTTTTGACGCGCTGTAACTTTGTCAAAATATGAACAAAATGAATGTATATATATGGTTTTTTATTCGTTGAAGTCTGTAGAAAATGAATATGGCATTATCGGATTAATAAATTTACAATTTCAAAAGTTATAAACAAAAGTTTGAACAAAAATTTTCCTTCAAAAATGGAAATTTTTTTTTTATAAATTCAAAAAAAAGCTACTAAATATTAATAAAAAAAAGTTTTATTGTCGCCATTGTAAAGATAAAAGTTCAAATTTGAGATTTTTTATTGAAAATGATGGATATTCCAAAAAGTATAATTCTTTTGACATCTGAAAATGCCCTATTTTCACAAAAAACGCTCTTTCCAAGAGACTTTTTTAACAGCGTTTTTTCAAGTTTTTTTTTACTATTTTTATAAACAAAAACACTACAGATAAAGAAAATTGTTTTATTCAAAGTATTCACAAGAATAATTATAATGTAATAATTAGTTATTATAATAAAATATGTTATACTAATCTAAAACTACATACTAAAGTTATCTCCTGCATAGTTCATCCTAACATTGGAGACACAATTTTGCTCTGTGTTCGAGACAAACAGCATTATTGCATCTCAAACACTTATATTGAGTTTTCCTGTCCGACCTAGACTCGCAAAAGGAGCACCTTTTTCTCTTTTCCATTTGGTTGCTCTCAGTGATATAATCAACATACCCTTCAACATCTTCATCATAACCATCGTGTTCCGACATGATATAAGAGATGAATGTACGCAGGTAAGCCGGGATATTTTGCATCAAGCGTCGTCTCACATTTGGCAGTACCAATGCCATTGCAAGGCCCTCGAGAAAATCATCGCGTTTCATTTTTCCGTTGCGGCTGTTTTGAATGTACAAAATGTAAGAATTGACGCCCGATTGATCTAACATTCCGTAAAAAAATCGCAGAGGCCACCTTCTAGTTTTTCGCGCAACCGTGTACTCGTGACGTGACATAATTGATCGAACACATCAGTACCGCCTTTTCGCTGGTTATAATCAACTACAGTGTTCGGTTTGTTTGTGTTTGTATCGATCGTACCCTTTCTGTGAACATTGGACAAAAGAAGCACGATTTTTTTCTTTTTTGGATTGTACGATGTGAGTACTTTCGAATCGCGATAGGCGAATTGTGAGTTGCCAGTTGGTGGAATTAATTTGAAACTCGCGGGAATTTCTTGTTTGTTTTTCCTTATGGTACCAAGTACCGAAAGTGAAAAATCCTTTTTCAATTCATCCACTAAAGGTACGCTCGTGAACCAATTGTCCATTGTCACGTCCCGATCTGATCCTTTTATCGGTTGAACTAATTGTTTAACAAAATAATTAGCAACTGGTTCACCCGGCTGTTTGTCTGGTAAATTGTCTGTTTTTCCTAAATAAGGAATCGCATTGATCAAGTAAAAAGTTTCAGAATCATTCATAGCTAATACTTTTAAACCGTATTTATCGGGTTTTGATGGTATATACATACGGAAAATGAACCTGCCATAAAAAGACAACAACTGTTCGTCAATTGTTACGTGATTGCCGGGCTCGTAATATTTTTTACAATTCGCTATGAATGAGTCCCAAACTTCTCTTATCGGGCAAAACCGATCATTTTTACGGCGCGCTGAGCGAGTTCTTTTATCGTCAAATCGAATGTGACGTAATAAATACGTAAATCTAGTTTCGGACATTGCGGAAATGAAGAACGGTGCGCTAGCGCGAGAAAACAAACGCCTAGTGTTCAAATTGTTCGACTCCTGTATACCTGTACCCCTGGTTTGAACTTAGAAAAAAAAAACGAATCGTAGAAAAACTTCAGTCGTTACGCACATGGGTCCCACAGACCCGAAAAATCACTTTCATCGCTCACCTGTCCTAGACAGATTGACAGCTAGGTCCGGGTATGCGATTTTCCGAAGGTTCAAAGATTCGACCTATTTCCCGTTTACCTCCCACCCTTCGGATGACACGTTTACTATGAATATATTAACTTTTAAAAGTTCTCTGGGTCTGTGAGACCCATGTGCGTGTTCTTGGGTTAAAGAATTTGATTGTGTAATAGATCCTTGCTCTAATATACAATCGTAAGAGGTATTCCTTATTTGACGCTTCGCAACACTTAAAATTGAATTCTTTTTTCAAAATATCATACAATATATTTTCAATGTTAATACTTTCGATAAGAAGCTCAAAATGTTCAGCAAACTTCTTCTCCATGCGTTTTAGTTCATCCATAAATATTTTGGTGGGCGTAACCAAGTTTCCATTTTCATAAGTTTTAAACACTGTGAATGTACTGTCCACTTTATCTTGTGGTAATTCGATGGCCTCGCATTTATGGTTTTCTTTGTGTTTTTTCGAAAGCCAACCGGCAAAATATAACATAGCATTTTCTTCTCCGATATCCATATCACTGAAATCTGTCTTTATAATTAAATCAATAATCAAGAAATTGATGTTTTTCCACAGCTGACGCATGATTTGAAGGTAATTTCCTGATAATTGTAACAGTTGTCCAATTCGACCATCCTTTTGTACTGGCAACTTCAATGTATTGTGTAACGTTGTTCCATTAACCAAACGAGCTGCAACCCCAGTTAAGGCACAAACTTTCACTGACTGTACATTACCTTGAAAATTTTTTTATTATTAAAACAATTAATTTTGTAAATGAATAATTCAAATTTCATAACAATATATTACCATAACATCGATGGTCTATGTTCATTGCGTTTCGCGCTGTTTCAAACTCCTGGTCGTTCATTTGATAGTTGTCCTCATTCTCTTCGATCGGTTGGTATTCTTCTAAAGCTTCTAATGCGTGAACTTGAACGAAAGCGTTTTCCAATTGTTTATCACGTTGTCTATATGTTTCCATGTAGGCACCTTTTGATTTTAAGTCTTCTTCTTTAGCTAGAAAAGCTTCTTTTGCTGAATCGAAATTTTCCATTATTTCGCTTTCATTTCTGAAAGGCAGGTACTGAAGCAGCAAGCTGTAATAGAAGTTCTCTTGATCTGTGGCTACTTTAAAATATGGTACTCTTATTGTCGCTGGTACATGTCGTTTTCTCATTTTTGAATTATCGACCAAAGTTATTAATTGATTGGTCTCTCTTTCCTTGTCCTCGTACGCATCGTCATCCACTCCAACTTCGTTGTCTTCCAACTTTTTCGAATAATACGCTTCGAATAGCATAGCATACTCCATCAGACACATATTTTCAAAATCGTATTCTTGATGTTGAAGAGGACGCTTTTCATATCTTTCAATGATGTTTGTGTGATATCCTACAGCAGATCCACAATAATCAAATTTCAGAACCTTGTATCGTTGATCAGACTTGCGTGTATTTAAGAAAATACATCGTCGAGAACTATCGCGCATTTTGAAATGGCACAAGCGATAAACACATTCGCATGATGATATTTGCCTTTCTTTCAATATTCTCATGCACATTTTAAACAATTTTGTAGATAAATTTGAATCCTCTCTTCGAATTTCTTCAATAGCCTTAGCGACAGTTTGATCTATTCCTATTGGTTCTGATTTTGATATGTACTTGGCTACATAATAAGCAATGGCGTCACAATTTCCGCAAGGCTGTATGTCCATGTTCCCTTTCCATGCTTTCAAAATCGTTGGATTGTAATTATTTATCCACTGTTCTTGTTTTTGTCGTTTCAAAAGAACCATTCTTCCTCCACTGCGAACAAATTCTTCTGAAGTATGGGCTACTATTTTTGTTTCCACCGAATAATAAACTTTCGCATCCTGTGTACCTATAGAGCCGTTAAAGTCGTCCAGATCATCCCCACCGTGGTACAACAACGAGTTGAGACGTACCAAAAACCTGAAGAATAAACTCTGGAAAACCTATCTGAAGAAGAAAGACACTGCGAGTTTCGATGCATTTCTCAATTGCTATGACCAATTTCATGCTCTCTCCAAAATCCTCTATAAGGAATACCTCAGAAACATGGAAGGTAAAATGTATGGTGATCCCAGAGCATTCTTTCAATTTATCAACACAAAGAAAAAAGTTGATAATTACCCTTACACCATGCAATACGAGAACTCCCTTAGTTCTAATTCAGCCGAAATTTGTGACAATTTTGCATCGTTCTTCCTCAAATCTTTCTCGTCCCCCGTATTCCAGCCAGATGTAGACAATTTTCGACATATCAATGCAATCCAAACGGCTCAAAACTTTTCCCTATCTATAACCAGGGATGATATCTCGAAACATATAAATGAACTTCCACAGGATTTTTCGTCCGGCCCTGATGAAGTCCCTCCAGCTGTTCTAAAATCCTGTGCAGAGGCCCTACTGTCTCCTCTACTATGTTTATTTCAAAAATCCCTAAATAAAGGGCGCTTCCCAACCTTATGGAAGAACTCTTTTATAATACCTGTCCATAAGAAAGGCTGTAAAAACGAAATATCTAATTATAGGCCAATTGCGAAGTTATCGTCTATACCAAAACTCTTCGAATCTATTATTTATTCTGCTATCGCCCCTATCTGCAAGAGGCTTATCTCAACAAACCAACATGGTTTTCTTGCAGCCCGTTCCACTACTACTAATTTACTGGAGTTCTCTTCACACATAATTAGAGGCTTTGTCACTGGCTGCCAAACTGACTGTGTCTATACAGATTTTAGTAAGGCTTTCGACAAGCTCTCCCACTCTATTATAGTTCTTAAACTAAAGAAATTAGGCTTTCCGCATGCCCTTGTGGATTGGTTCCAGTCATACTTAGCCGATAGAACCTAACAGGTTCTATTCCGCGGAGTCAAATCGAAGAACATCGAAGCGTCCTCTGGAGTCCCGCAAGGCAGTCATCTTGGCCCTCTTCTTTTTATTTTATCAATTGACGATATTGTTACCCTGCTAAGGCACTGTAAAATCCTTATTTACGCTGATGACATCAAACTGTATCGCCACATAAGGAGTATAGAGGATTGCAAACTTCTGCAAGCAGATCTAAACGCCTTCTATTCTTGGTGTTCCAACAACAACCTTGTACTTAATATTAGTAAATGCGAGATCATGACTTTTTGTAGGAAACGTGATGTTATAACTTATGACTATACTTTCCTTGACAACAAGGTCTCCCGTACTGAATCTGTAATCGATCTTGGGGTTAGGTTAGAAAGTAAGTTGGATTTCTCCACCCACATCAATTATATCTCCTCTAAGGGCAATTCAGTCCTGGGATTTATAAAAAGATGGTCCAAAGAGTTCAACAACCCCCTCATCACTAAACACCTGTACGTATATTTGGTTAGGCCTTTGCTTGACTACGCTTCCCAGGTATGGTCTCCTTACTACCTCCCATGTTAGTAAAATCGAATCGGTTCAAAGGAAGTTCGTCCGGTTTGCACTCAGCCACCTCCCGTGGGACGACCCACTTGCTCTTCCGCCTTATGAGAACAGACTTAAATTGCTCAACTTAAGCTCTCTCCATAAGCGCCGTGAGGTCGCTGACGTTATATTCGTTCATCGACTGATGAATGACAAGGTGGACTCTGGTTTCTTAAGAAGCCGCGCGTCATTTAGAGTGAATAACTACAACCTGAGAGGTGAACCTCTCTTGCACATTAATTCCTCTAACACCAATTATGGCATGTTCGAACCCGTTAATCGCATGCTTATAAATACTAACAACAATAGGAATGTGTTTAGCTTGCTAACTAGTGAAGTTGTCCTCAAAAGGACCCTTCTCAATGTGGCATGACTCCCTGCGTGCCCCACTCCCTTTTAGTTGCACGCTTCTCTGTTTGATGTTTTTGATCTTTCATGCTTTTAATTTTTATGTTTGCATGTCTCAGCTGAGCCACGACAGTGGTAAATGTTTCTCAGCCCTGCTGAGAAGTGCACCTTCTGAGCTAGAAGGTTTAATTCGTTATTTATTGTTATATGTTTGCATGCCTCAGCAGAGCCACAAAATCTGTGGTAAATTTTTCTCAGCCTTGCTGGGAAGTGCGCCTCCTGTAATAGAAGGGAAACTCTATATATGTATACATATATGTATATACATATGTATGTGTATGTGTATGTATATATAGATTTTCATGCTTTACTGAAAAGTGCGCCTTCTGTGCTAGAAGGGTTAACTCTATTATAATTCTTGATTATTTTTCAGTTGTTTTAATCGATTGTCCATACACAACATTTCGTGTGGTACCATCGAAATTTCATCAATAATCAAGAAATTGATGTTTTTCCACAGCTGACGCATGATTTGAAGGTAATTTCCTGATAATTGTAACAGTTGTCCAATTCGACCATCCTTTTGTACTGGCAACTTCAATGTATTGTGTAACGTTGTTCCATTAACCAAACGAGCTGCAACCCCAGTTAAGGCACAAACTTTCACTGACTGTACATTACCTTGAAAATTTTTTTATTATTAAAGCAATTAATTTTGTAAATGAATAATTCAAATTTCATAACAATATATTACCATAACATCGATGGTCTATGTTCATTGCGTTTCGCGCTGTTTCAAACTCCTGGTCGTTCATTTGATAGTTGTCCTCATTCTCTTCGATCGGTTGGTATTCTTCTAAAGCTTCTAATGCGTGAACTTGAACGAAAGCGTTTTCCAATTGTTTATCACGTTGTCTATATGTTTCCATGTAGGCACCTTTTGATTTTAAGTCTTCTTCTTTAGCTAGAAAAGCTTCTTTTGCTGAATCGAAATTTTCCATTATTTCGCTTTCATTTCTGAAAGGCAGGTACTGAAGCAGCAAGCTGTAATAGAAGTTCTCTTGATCTGTGGCTACTTTAAAATATGGTACTCTTATTGTCGCTGGTACATGTCGTTTTCTCATTTTTGAATTATCGACCAAAGTTATTAATTGATTGGTCTCTCTTTCCTTGTCCTCGTACGCATCGTCATCCACTCCAACTTCGTTGTCTTCCAACTTTTTCGAATAATACGCTTCGAATAGCATAGCATACTCCATCAGACACATATTTTCAAAATCGTATTCTTGATGTTGAAGAGGACGCTTTTCATATCTTTCAATGATGTTTGTGTGATATCCTACAGCAGATCCACAATCATCAAATTTCAGAACCTTGTATCGTTGATCAGACTTGCGTGTATTTAAGAAAATACATCGTCGAGAACTATCGCGCATTTTGAAATGGCACAAGCGATAAACACATTCGCATGCTGATATTTGCCTTTCTTTCAATATTCTCATGCACATTTTAAACAATTTTGTAGATAAATTTGAATCCTCTCTTCGAATTTCTTCAATAGCCTTAGCGACAGTTTGATCTATTCCTATTGGTTCTGATTTTGATATGTACTTGGCTACATAATAAGCAATGGCGTCACAATTTCCGCAAGGCTGTATGTCCATGTTCCCTTTCCATGCTTTCAAAATCGTTGGATTGTAATTATTTATCCACTGTTCTTGTTTTTGTCGTTTCAAAAGAACCATTCTTCCTCCACTGCGAACAAATTCTTCTGAAGTATGGGCTACTATTTTTGTTTCGTAGCATTCCTTACAAGGAAATCCAAATCGGCAGTATGTAGTCGAGTTTTTTTGACAAGTAGCTGTATGTCTGTGTGTTTGACATTTCTTTACTAAATTTCAACTTTTACGGTGGTTGGCTTATAAGAGAATCAGTTTTTAAAGTGATATTTAAAAAAATAGAGTAACAGCTATCTATTTTAGTTTTAATTACCATTCATTTATTGAAAAATTAAATAAATTGTAAATATAAAATAAAATTAACTAAAACACCTATGTTTCTTCATATTATCAAACATAAAAAAGTCAAACTACAATAAAATATTCAATCCATTTAACAAAATAAAATTAAGAAAGAACTAACAAAACAAAAATGAAGTTATTTACGTACATACATATTACATATTAGGTTGTTTCAAAAATTTATCCAAATTTGTTTGTTTTAAAATTTTTGATTTTGCACTATGCTGTTCTATTTTAGTTTTTATGTCAAGAACCTCCGAGACCAGGTCAGGTTGGTTGGCAGACACGTACAAAAGAAGCTCGTTTATGTTATGAAGGGCATCGCTGGCCGTAAGAGGATGATAATTGATAAGTTCGCTGCATTCTTCCTCTTCGGATTCACCATCTAGATCCACTGTTCCAACAGTTTCAAATTCATTTAATACTTGTTTCATTATTTCATCAGGGGAATCGGCCAGAACCTCGTGTACTATTACGCCTTCATCGGCTTTTAATATGTCGTCTACTGATTGTACTAGTTCATTTTGAATATTTTCAGGAAAGCCTGAAATTATTTCTTCCATTTGAACTTCTTCCAAAGATTCCTCCAAAGATTCTTGAAATCCTGCACGTTGAAAACAGCTTGTTATTGTTAAGGCACCTACTTCATTCCAAGCGGAAACAAGCCATCTTATAGCGTCCAAAACGTTAATCATTTTGCAAAGCTCAGTGCCTGATTTGCACTCATCAATCTTTGTTAAAAGGTAAAGAAGCATCTTAGATCTGTATCTTACTTTTACATTTTGAATTATCCCTTGGTCTAATGGTTGGATTTCTGATGTTAGATTGGGCGGGAAAAATTTAATAACAACATTTGAATACTGTTTTGCAGAAGTGTGGCTTGTCGCATTATCTATAAAGAGGATTATTCTTCTTTTTTGAAATTTCATTTGACGATTTATGGAATCAAGCCAAGTTTCAAAAATTGTAGTTGTCATCCATGCCTTTTTGTTATGTGCCCATGTGACCATAAAGTTATTTGTGTCAATTTTATTTTGACTAAAAACTCGCGGTTTGGCAGCATGTCCTATAACTAAAGGCTTTAACTTTTCGCCAGTTGCACTGCAACAAAAAAGAACGCTTAGCCTTTCTTTTGCCATCTTCCCACCTTTACATGTCTCATTTTTAGAAACAAGGCTTTTCGTTGGTAGCTGGCGAAAAAACAGGGCTGTTTCATCAGCGTTAAACTGATCTTCCGGCGGATAATCTTCCACCATATGAGGAAGTTTACTCTTCCAATCGGCCGCAGCCTGATGGTCGACATTAGCACCTTCACCACAGAGAACTTTAAATTGAATATTATTTCTAATACGAAAAGATTCAAGCCACCCGTTGCTCGCACTAAAATTTGCAATTTTCAGTTCCTCTGCTAATTGTTTTGCTTTAGTTTGTATCATTGGACCACTTACGGGGATATTCTTCGATCTACATTTTTTGAAAAATGAAAGAGCGCCCTTGTTAATATCCTCAAAACAAGTTTTTCTTAGCATTCTCTTTCTCTCCTTTGACTGATTGCCCTCTGTTGCAAGCAAAATTTTTTGTTTTTGTGCTTTTATGTTGCCAACTGTAGACTTGGAGATTCCAAATTTTTCCGCCAAAGTTCTTTGCGATACTCCTTTATCCAGTTCTTTTAAAATTTCCTCTTTTTTATTAAGAGAAAGTTCTACTAGTGCTTTTCTTGGTGCCATTTTAAAATCTAAAAAATTGTCTAAATTATTTTTACAAAGTTTATATTTTATGCGGTATATTTTTTACTGACCGCCCTAAAATTCTAAACGTCTGAATTCCAGCTCTTAAATCAGAAACTGAAGATATTGCATCATCTCATTGCAATACACACTCAAAATGTAATATGATTATGTACGTATATTTCCAAAATAAAGGAAAAATTCTTTGTGGCCAAGTTTAACAGGTTATTTTACATGAGCGGTGAAAAAAAATAAGGGAATGTCAGGCCAAGTTTCAAGTTAGACAGGTACAATATATAGAGGTATTTTGGAAATATTTTGTACTGAAGTTTCCTTGTGCTTTTATATATTAGTCAATTTTCGCAGGTGGCCAACTTACAAGAGTGGCCAACTTGACAGGTTTCACTGTATTATGTTTTAACAGCGTCATTAAAGCTGGTACTCGGATCATGAATTGACGGCTGACTACTGTTGGAAATTTCTCAATTAAAAGTTGAGTTTCTTGAATGGTCAACGATTCTGGATCTACATCAAATTGTCCATCCGCAATCAACAATGCATGGCGCATATCAATCCAATGAAGATCATTGCTGCTTAGTGTCAAGAAGAAATGCGGTGGTCCTAGACATCTGATTTGCGCAAGTAGTTCAGTCATTGCTGTATTCCAATATGAAGCTGACCCTCTCAAATTTTTAACGTAAAGATGTAGATCACTTATCATCCCGTCTCTTCCTTTCACTTTTTTTCCACATGCAGCAATTGTTGATTTTACACGATAATACTCAAACATCGACAGGGCATAGAAGAGGTAATCATTTCTTTGAAATCTTGGATCATTCCCTAGGATCCTAAATTGGTAATAATCCAATGGAGATATTTTCACCAATCTTCTTTCTTTCAATCCGTTGATGCCATATGGGAACAAATTGTACCAAGCAAATTCTTCCGGTTTTAACTCGTGGCTTTCGTTGACAATATTATCCTATGTTTTCCGTACTATTTTGTTCAAATGTGATGAAACATCGATCTCTTCTTCAACATCTGGTTGAATGCAATCCATAAGACCCATTAGCGATGTTTGTACCGATAAATGATTGCTGGTTTGACAATCTTCATATGCCTGCAATATCGATTTTTTTTAAACATACTGTACATTTTGTATTTAACAATATGATATACCTGAAGATGTTCTTCATTTTGCAAACTTCCAATGCACTTACAATGCAAATGCAAATTACAATGCACTCATTTTTTGATAACATATTTTTCTTATTATCCAAGAATTCTTTTTGTTTATTCACCAAAAAAGAATGAGGTAATAATTTATCTAAGCCGCTACTTAAAGATTGTAAAAAACAAACATGTCGCGCTTGTTTATTTGGTTTTTCTCCAATAGAAACCATCTTTTCTCCATTTTTTAAAAAAGCATTTTCAATGTAAAATTTAACGTAAAATACAATGGTTATAATTAAAAAGTGCTACGAGGTGGGGAACATTGTTAAATATCGATTTTAACATTTAAATTGCTAATAACAATGGAAAAATTGTCATAAATTTTTTTTCCTTAAAATTCCCTCTTTTACCTTTAATTTAAAAAAAAAATGTTTTTTCTAGCTCAAATAGAACCGGAGTTATGAGTTTTTGAAAATAGGTCTTCAATCCAAAAATCACGAAAATCTCGAATTTTCCACCCCCCGTAAGAAAAATAAAAATAAAAAATGGGAAAATCCTCGGACACGTATGTTTATCTTATTTTTCGATATAGAACCCGTAAAAAAAGTTTCAGACAAATCGAAGAGGGGTCGGTCAGAAAGTGTTCGGTTTGTAAAAGAATTACCCACATATCGAGGGTTTCCTGCCAAAAGGGCGTATCAACCAAAACATGGATTTAGAGGATTCAATAAAAACATTTAAAAAATCGGTGCATTTTTTTCATATTGCTTATCATCGAAAATAAATGTTTTTAGGCGTATGTTTTCGATACTTTTATTCATTTTACGACCTTCTGGCACGAAAAATATACGACTCTAAGAAAAAAAAAAAAGTTATAAGCCCAAAATCGCGATTTTGTGGATACGCCCTTCTGGCAGGAAACCCTCGATATGTGATATTTTTAAATAATAAAAATTACAGATATGCGACTCCGAGTTAAAATTTATCCATATTAACGCCAAATTTCCTGGTTCTTGCCACGATGCGGGCATTTGGACGACCTCGCCAGTCCGAATGCGCCTGATGAGGAGCCATGAACCACATCAGTTCACATGGCTGCTTGGAGATTCAGGCTACCCCGTCGAACCTTGGCTGTTGACGCCATATGCGGAACCTTGCACCCAAAAAGAAAGTACGTTTAATGAACGGCATTTACGATCTCGCAACGTAATAGAGAGAGCATTTCGTGGGTTAAGAACTAGAGAAGCGTAAGGGCAAAATGACTTCTCAGGGGAGCCGAAAAACAATTCAATTTTACCTACCGTTATAAACAAATATCTTTTGTTTTTATACGTTTTTGTTGTACTAAGCAATCTACACACTACATCGTTCCAGTTTTTTGGCACATCAAAATATACCTAGGGATTAAAAAAGCGAATGGCGAAATTTTTTTTTTGTATTTTTGCCCTGACGCTTCTCTAGTTCTTAACCCACGATTTGGAGTGTTAAAATCAACATTTAGGCAAATTTATTTATATTAAATGTTAATACGATTTATTTTCGCTTGTCTTTTCCGTTAGGTGTCTTCACAAGCACCGAACCCTACATTACTCCCATGAGAAAGTTGGATTCATTGTATATGCCTGTGTCATATTGCACAATATTCTTCGTTCTCATGGAATTAGTCCTTTACACGAGGAAGACGACTGTTTGTACGATCATGTCGAAGATGATTCCAGCGTGAGGGTGGAGGTTTCTCAGAGAGAATACTTGGCAGAATGGCGTAGGTTTAGGCAATTATATGTAAATACACTATAATTTTTTAAACAAAATCAGTCTTTTCTTTATTTATAAAATGTAAACAGAAATATTTCACATAATAACATAACATAAAACATAACATAATAACATAACATAATATTATAACATAATATTATAACATGACATTAAATAAATGGAGTTACCCAGCGAAAAAACAAAGTTAATAAATTTGGTTCAAGCACATGGTTTACAATTATTTCTAACGTCCGGCAACATGTTTTAGGGCATCTGCAACCATCTTGGTTGCTTCCAGTAACATTACCTGGTTTTGTAGGAACTCCTTGTGTAACTCAGCCTCTCGCTCGTCACGGCGTTGCATTATCTCCAACACTTGGGCGCACATCATCTTCGGTGTCTGCTTCCTACTTGAACTTGAAGCTGTCTCAGGAAGGGAGTCCAGGGAGGTATTTCTTTCAGTTTCTTCTTCGTGTTGGAAATGATGCAACGACGGAGCTGAAAATATTTTCTGGGGCCGTTTCTATTAATAATATTTCATCCTCCTGAAAAAATAAGCGTTTTCTAAAGTAATTAAGGCAAAAGTTTTTGTAAATACTTCTGTGCCAAGGGTTGGAAGCGTGCTAATCCCATCCACAACAATACCTCCCAATGTATCCATGGCTCTCTCCTCGAACGAGTTTAATTCCTCCACTATGGATGGTCCTCCTCCAGTAGCAATTTTATTAACTTTGTTTTTTCGTGCTCTCGACCGGAGCTGGTTTTTCCAGTGCTGACAGACGCACTCAGAAGTAAAATCAGACTGACAGAAATAAAACCAGGTAGTGCCAAAACTGAAAACCGAAATTTGACATTTCTTTTTGACAGTTCATTAAATAATGTCATAAGGAGTACCCAGCGTTGAATAATCAACCTTTTTTAATGTGAAAATGTGAAAACATCGTAGCAGAGTTTAGAAAACCCGACAAAAAAACAAAATAATAAATCTTGGAAATAAGTGCTGTGTTGTAAATGTATTCTATTAATAGTAAAGAGGGCATCCAAGTTTATACCAGCATTTTGTTTTTGGGCATTTCTACATGTAGTATGCGCAAGTAAATAAGTATATACAACTTCAAAATTTTTAGCTTATTACATTTTAAACAACAATACGTTTATACGAAAAAATATCCGCCTTTCATGGACTTTTTCAGCATACTATTGGTTTCATAGTACGCTAAATAAGCAGCTAGACTAGCTATATCTGGGTTATTGTAAAAAAACTTACTTTACTTATTTATCTCTTTGGCTTGATATTATATTTCATTAGCGTTTAAATAACCTAAATGTGAGGTACATAAGCGTTACATGATTTAGTCATTTTTCAACAGGTTTCCACTTCACCCAGGAGGTACTGCGGCCGAAGCGTTAACCAATGTTTTGTGTTCGGTTTCGCTAAAATTCTGCTGGGCAATAGTGCGTTGGGGGGGCAAACGGCTAACAAAGACCTCGGAAAGTGGTGGTACCCGATTTGCCACCTCTGCCAAAACCCGAGAAAAGTCACTGCAGACGAACACCTAGCAGACCTGTTAGCAAGTCCTAATCCCACCTCTCCGCGGTGCCCCTTGGGGTACTTCTTCGGAAGGAGCTAACGGGAGACGGGCGAATGGCGAGCTCTCTGCGCCACAAAACAGAGTTTTAAGTCGGTTGGGCTGAGGGTTAGCAGCCCGCTCCCATAAAAAACACCATTGCTACGAATCGGCAAACAATGGCTCGGAACCGGATGGACAACACGACGACGACCTTTGCTTTTCGAACAAGGACACGAATCGGATCATGGAATGTGAGAACACTGCTGGCTGAGGGACGGCTGGATGAAGTCCTCAACGAGATGAATCGATATAAAATCAAGATCATGGGACTTAGCGAGACCAGATGGCCCGATGCGGGGGAACATATCTGCCCAAATGTTGAGTCCTTTTTGAGACCTAGGACAACATGGAGGAGAACTCTATTAGCAGAAGCCGCAACAACTGGGAGATCCTGGTCGGAGCTGAGAGCTGTCGCGCAAAACAGAGTCCGCTGGAGGGCAACTGTTTCCGCCCTATGTCCCATGAGGGATTAAAGGAGCACAATGATGAATGAATGATGATACTGCGTTTTTCACTATAAAAGTAAATTAATAAGACTTTGCAAGTATGAAAGTATTGCACAATCAGAGTTTTAGGCCTATCGCACTTACAAATTATGTACTAACTATTTTTAAATATTATATAACGCGATAACCGATTTCTAATTAAATAATTATTCGTTAAATTTTGTTTCCTAACTATATACCCTAATTTAATCTTAAGATAGCAATCTATTATTGCCCTAACCAAATTATAAAGATGATTATTTAAAAAATCTAATTCGGTGATATGGTCAGACAACCCTTTAAAAATATTAGAAAAATCAATCTCAAATAACACGCTTCTGCTCATGTTGTATTTGAGATTGTTATCGTTTAATTTAAAATCGTCCCTCCCCATGTACAACCGAAGTACTCTTTCTGCCTTCAAACAAATTTTCGTGCTATCCGCTGCTGGCACGATAAGCCCTCCTCTATTTTTCTGAAATATTAATTTATTACATACATATATTTCCAGAAGAGCAATTGTCAGCAAATAAGGCTCTAATGCATTCCTCGCATTTGACCATTTTTTGAACCATTTTGATGACATATCCACTTATGTAGCCCACTGCTTGCTGTTGCAATTCTGATAAATGGTTGTTGCTTATATCAACCAATAACTCTAGGCCCTGTTCATCATCCGGTCGGAACGCCATGTTTTGGACATCTTCTATATTACTTTCTTCCACAGGCCTTGCGCATGATGTCATTTTAATTAATGAACATGCATCCAACTCTTGCGCATTCCCATTGCAACCTCTGATTTGCGCATGGCTCAATAACGCTTTCATGGCTGCGATAAATTGCCGCGATGTTGGATTGTTATTCCATCCTGATCTGCTCCTTATCGCACAAAAGAATAATTCCAAGTGATCTTGGCTAAATTTGTAAGAAAGTATATAGTCTAGAGATTTGTGATCTACACATAAATCATTGTACATCAATTTTAAAATCTCTAGTCCAGAGATGATACCTATGAAACCAGTGCACATTTTTGTTCTACATAACAATTTGCCTTCTGCATTTCTTAATGTTCTTACATACTCTTGTATGGCTGCTATAGATACTATACGGTTGTCATAGTTCTCAGCACAAATTGGAGCTTTTGTTCCTTTAGCAAAACAACTCCTCGAATTGAGGAAATCAAAAGCCATATCCATTTTTCTTATAAATTCTACTGTGGCTTTGCTGCCTTCAAATGCTTTTAATTTCAATTCATTATTGCAGAATTCGATAGCATCAGCTACACTAGAACTCAGCGTTTGAGTGGCAAATTTCACTTTCATTTTATTTTTCTCCCACTGAAGATAGCTCTTCGAGAGCTTATTGCCGAGCTTTATGCTCTCTTCTTCTTGAATTAAATGGAGTTCTGCAATGTATTTCCATTTGATTTCTCCATTCAGTGAAACAAAAGTATTGGTTTCGGATCAATTTGATGGGTGACATGGGTCCAGCAACGTATATATTTTCTGATCGGGTTGCTCTTTCGTTTTAAAAAACGGAGTTAAACTCGGAGAGTTTATATTGCTTCCTAGCAACGAAAACATGCGTCTATTGTAACTCGGTCCATCGCATGGCACGGCAAGCAACCTCGACTTCTATCTCCTGCAATCTGGTAACGGCGTCCAATACCAAATTAGCTCTTTCATTAGCATCTAAACTGCTTATAAGAAAATAAGCAATAGGTATTTTCCAGTTGCTATTCATCCCAACCACCATGAAAACATATGCCTCGGTTGCTTCATCTGTAGATAATAATCTCAGATAATCCTAGATCTACGAATCCTCGGATTTTGCTGGAGACGATTTCTATTTTTTTCATTATAGACTTCTCGTCAATAACTAAACTGCATACACATCTTTTACTCTTGTTCTTTAAATATTGCGATTTTATCTTTAGGGTATTGAACGCTTCCGTTAGGAATCCTGGCTCACAATCTACACTAGAATACCACCTTCTTATAGTTGATGGATGTGGCAGTGATTTGCAGAAAGTTCTCCGTACATATTCGTATGCTTTTGGAGAATAGAATTGCAGTGTGGTGGCGAATATTTTCAATTCTTTATTATATTGCCTAGGTCTTTTACCCGCGGCTACTATTTGGAAGAATTTATTGGGGATTTCCATTCCCTCTTTCAATAAATTATTCGAAATTCTGTCATCAATTAAATTCCTCTTCTGCAGCCCCGACAATAAATTGTGGAGGCTGTTAATTTGTAAGTTTTTCCTATTAACTTTTCTTCGCAAATTTTTAATTGTTTTTCTTAACTTTATTAATTTCTTTTTATAATTCGAATGCCACGTACCCTCAGTTTTCAGGCGAATAGGTCCCCTAGTTGTTGTCTGACCAGTTTCTAATGAAGTGTTATGTAGACGGATACAATTTTCTATTCCCGCTGCGTTATCCACCGCGAGTTGAGACAAGAATTCGTGCATTCTTTGTCTTTCGCGATACTCCGAATGCGAGTCTCTACCGATTCTACATTATTTTTAAATTGTAAATTAATATTGAAGTTACTTCCCTGCGATGTTAGTCCCTCGTTGGCATCTAGGGTCCTCAAGGGAATCCTTTCTCTTTTACAGCTGGATGTGATACACAAATAAGTATAAAACTGTAGTACCTAATTAATTGGAAGTAGAAATTGACGGACCTGATCTGATTCCAACAGGAAATCAACGTGCATAGGTACGCTACGAAGATCTGTAGAAGTCCTCTTCGTCGAAGTGGATTCTGCAAATATTAGCCTTTGCCGGTAAATCTTCAAGATTTAAATGCAAGGCTCGATTGAAGAGAAATACCCAAAGCTTCCGTAAAACGCCATATTTAAAAGAAAGACTGGAAGAATGTATACGAGGTACTGGCTCTGCTCGAAATGATTTAATTAATAGAAGAAAAGATCATAATTCAACTGAAAAATACCGCTGTCGGAAAGATCAGATGCCATATAGAACACAGTTTTACGATACACTTGAAAAAAATGATCCGGAAATTGAAATGAATTACTATATTGAAGGATCATTAGCAACGGAAATATGTTTAGTGATACTCGATGTATTAGAGATAATTGTTCAGGTTTCAACAAATTCTGAAGTTCATCATAATCTATTAGCGACCGTGTTTAAAGTTTCTATTGCATGCTCTTTCACGGAATCAAAGCACTATCGCTCTGCAGAATTTATTTGCTACGCAGAAATCGTTAATATTTTAATTTCATAACTTGTTGTTTGATGAGGAGACTGATATTTGTGCTGATTTATGCCTCCTGCTGTTGAAGCATTGCGGATCACAGCTTCCTGGTGTTAGGTCTCAAGCGGCTGCGTCATTGTACTTGCTAATGAGGCAGAATTTTAAAATTCGGAATGTAAGTAGCTTGTTTGTACTGTAAAATTGGTTATTTATAAATTATTTTTTCAGAACTTTGCCCGCGTTAAAATGCAAGTAACTATGTCCTTAAGTTCACTAGTCGGAACAAGTGCCACTTTCAGTGAAAAGTCTCTTCGTCGAGCCCTGAAAACTATTCTTGTCTATGCAGAATCTGATATAGATCTACAAACCACTTCCTTTCCGAACAAGTCCCGGATCTACTATTCAATCAGCATATGATCCTTTCTGATACAGTAAAAATGAAAGAATATCAAGAAGATCCTGAAATGCTTCTTGACTTAATGCATAGAATCGCCAAAGGCTATCAAAACAATCCAGACTTACGCTTAACATGGCTAGAAAATATGGCGGAAAAGCATAAGGAACGTGCCAATCACACTGAAGCTGCTATGTGCTATGTGCATAGTGCCTCCTTAGTAGCAGAATATTCAAGTATGCTTGAATCTCAGCCGCATCTTCCTGTGGGTGCTGGGTCTTTTCAAAAGATAACACCAAACTCCCTGTGTCTGAGGATGTCTTAAACCCCGGCGAAGATGGATTATGCCTTGGCAATCATTTTACTGAAAGTGGTCTAAAAGCATTGTTGGAAGAAGCATCTAATGCTTTTCAAATAGCTGGTATGTATGAAGCTATGAATGAAGTTTATAAAGTATTGATACCAATATGTGAATTGAATCGTGACTTCTTGAAATTAGCAAAAATGCATGGAAAATTACAGGAAGCTTTTAATCGTATCGCACAATTACAAGGGAAACGGATTTTTGGAACGTATTTTCGTGTTGGATTTTATGGCACAAGATTTGGGGATTTAAATCAGCAGGAATTAGTCTAACACCATTGATAACATTAAGTCCTAGTCAAGCAAAAGGTTTCATCAAGTAAGATTTCTTTTTATTATTATTATATAAGTATTATTTTTAATTTTATTTCACAGAGAAAATGGCTACAGAAGAATAGCACCAATTCGATGGTAAATTAATTAAAAAACAAACACACAAAAAACAAACAACTTCCTACAATAAAATTTTCCAGCAACAAAATATGATACGAACAAAAAAAAATGTTACATCTTCAAATTGAAAATTAAATCGTTGTTTCATTGTTTCGTATAAATTTATTGTTTCAGTTTTTCGTATAAGCTAGTGCGTGTATGTTAGTTAAGAATTTGCTTTCTAAATTATAATATAATAATATGAAATTACATTATAATTATAATATAATTGAGTAAGTTGAAAGGAAAAAGGGTGCAAGTGCAAGTCTTTGGAACCTACTTATTATGTATCATCAATTCTGAATGTTTTTATTTCGATTATTTGTAATATCGTTTTCCTTTTCTATTCAATAATATTATTTAAAATTAGCAAATACTTTTAAGCTCTCCAACCACGACAAGGTCTACACTTACTGGAGAGATCTGAAAAGAAATACCCAAAAAAAGAGCACTTCTGCATTATTTAACAAAAAAATGAACCATGAAGCTAGTGCTGTTTTTTTTTGCATAAAATGGCACGATATCTGTCTTTTAATAGTTTTTTCATTTCACTATATATCACTACTATGTATCACTACTATATATCACTATAAAAGGAACTTGTATTATGCCAATTTCGAAATATTTAAGACCCGTTATCTATGAAACTATGGAACATTTTGGCGAAATATTGCACCTACGTAATTCTAGTCACTGGCACTCCAAATTTACGAAATATGAACGAAATTGGTGAAGGTCGCGGATCCAATTGTCATGGAATGGCCCAACATCATAAATAGGATTTCTTTCTAACATTCATCAAATCTCTATTTAAAGTCGACAATATTCACGTGACAACCATAATAATAACATAATTCAATGGCAATATTCATTAACATATTCTTTTTCATTGTACATACCTATTTTTCACGGCGAAATGAAGAAAATATATAACGGTGTGTGTTCTTTCGCATAGAAGAGAGCTTCAGGTATACCTTTACTTTTTATACGTGCAATTAATCACTTTAACATTAGAATTCGAAGTTTGACAAGTTTTTAGACAAAAGGATTGCCTGGCCCCAATGCTTTTTAAACTCGCCCTATAATAAAGAAAACATCACTTCAGAAAAGTGCATCTAGGTAGGAGGTTCTAGGTAAACAAGGAGAAAGAGATGTTCAACTGTAACATTTACATGTATTAATTATTAATTGTCTTTTGACTTGGCTTATTTCGGTAAGCTAATAAGTGTATGTTAGTTAAGCATTTTCTTTAAAAATTATAATATAATATAGAATTGTATTATAATATAATATAATAAAGAAAGTTGCAAGGAAAACGGGTTCAAGTACAAGTTTTGATTTGGTGTATTTGTCATATCCTTTTCCCTTTCAATTCAAAAATATTATTTACAATTAGCAAATACTTTTAAGCTCTCCAACCACGACAAGGTCTACACTTACTGGAGAGATCTGAAAAGAAATATCCCAAAAAAAGAGCACTTCATCTAATAAGGAAATGAACCATGAAGAGCTGTGTTTTTTGGCTTAAAATACGACCATATTTGTCTTTAAAATGGTTTTTTCACTTCACTTCCTTCAATATTATGCACTTTTTATTGTTTTAATAGTATCCATTATATTTTTGTTCTCATTCACTATTGCTTTTATTTTTTTTTGGTCTCAGGTCTAAAATTAGTAAATGGCTAAAATTAGTATACATATATCCAATACATTGTAGGAGAAAAATTAACCTTTATAGATTATTTGTAGCATCTTTCAAAACAACCGCCAAGTTTATGTATGTTCTTGTTCCTGTTTGATATTTCTTTTTTATCTAAAATTATAAAAAGGAATTGAACAAAACAGATTACACAGTGTTATTGATAAACAGAACTAATATACCTTTCGATAAGAATGTCAAAAATAAACTCAGCGGGAGATAAAAGACAGGATAAATTTATAATTGAAAGAAAATACTTCTACTTAACAACTTTATTAGCGATTTATAATTTTCGGTACTTGCGCACTGTCCGGCATAATCGTCGCAACTGATCTCTCTCACGCTAGAATGATAAGTCAGAGTATAGATGTACGAGTATATGTATGTAGATTTTCAACATCCTCCGCCCGGCGAATCCGCAATATTGTTAGATAATTCTAAGGGATACAGAAGTTGCACAGCTCTTCGAAACTTAGATCCATTGGCTAAGCGAACCTCACAAGCACGAATCTTCCCATCTCTTCCAGGAAACGTAGACTCAACTCTCGCTAGCTTCCAAAGAACGCGCGGCAATGATGAGTCGTGTAGGAGAACCACGTCACCTGCGTTGATATTTGTTGATGAAAGTCTCGCCGAATGATGCGCGGACCTGAGCTGCTGCAGGTATTCTGTTCTCCAACGTTTGATAAAAATATGTGTTGAGCGAAGGCGCGTCTTCCACGCAGAACGAAGATCATTATCTTGAATCTTTGAAGAATCAACTTGAAGTGGCATTGAAAAACATCCAAGTAAAAAATGTGCAGGTGTCAGAGGGGAAAGATCTAAGGGATCATCACTTATGTATGATAAAGGTCGAGAGTTAACCATGCATTCAGCCTCAGTCAAAAATGTATGTAGTTGCTCTGAAGTGAGCGTAGATCGTCCAACTGTGACCCGTAGTATCTCCTTAACACTTTAACTAGGCGCTCCCAAAAGCCACCCCACCAGGGGGCACGCTCAGCTATGAAACTCCATTCTATCCCATGGTTACTAATGAAACCTTGTAATTGATCTGAGTATACTATATCTCCAAGTTGTTTGAGATCTTTAGATGCTCTTTTGAAGGTCATAGCATTATCTGAGATGAATCTTTTAGGAGTTCCTCTGCGCGATATAAAGCGCCTTATTGCCAGAATACAGGAATCGTTGTTCAAGTTAGGAACCAGTTCAAGATGAATGGCACGAACGGTAGCGCACGTAAATAATAAAATATACACCTTAGATGTAGCGATATCTCCGTCTGAAAGCTTCACATAAAGAGGGCCAGCAAAGTCTATGCCCGTTGTTTCGAACGGCCGTGAAGCATTTAATCTACTTCTAGGTAGAGGTGCAAAAGGCTGAACAGCAGGCTTTCCCTTAAGGCGTTTACAAACGCCGCATTTCGCTAACGTTGATTTCACCAGCTGACGAGCTCTTAGAATCCAAAATTTCTCTCTAATGCGTACTAATGTAGTGTTGACTCCTCCGTGGAGTACTCGCTCGTGAGCGTCTAAAACAATAAGTTTTGAAAAATAACAATTTTTTGGTATAATTACTGGAAACTCTGCATCATATCCCATACTCGCTTCTTGTAGCCGAGTTTTAACTCGCAGCAAACCATTTTCATCCAAAACAGGATCTAAGGAATAAATACTAGACGAAGATATTGACTTCCCACCTTTTAACGCTTTTATTTCTGCACTGTAAAACTGTCGTTGTACGAGCTGAATCCAAACTAACTCGGCCTTCTGAAGTTCGTTAGCTAATATATGAAGACTGGTATGTGAATCCTTTCGATGAAAAATGAAACGCAGCACGTATGCTGTTACTCGGAGAAGCCTTCGATAATTACTAAATTTTGTAATATCAACAGGTAGAACTTCTGTCTGGTTAACTTCTGGCTTGTATCCTTCATCTGCAGCCATAAGGCAGGTTAGAGGCGACGTATTGTTAAGTTTGCAATTAGTTTGCGGCGAAGGCCAATCCTCAATCTTATTTGACAACCAGAGTGGTCCATGGAGCCACACTGATGCATGAACCAGTTTAACTGCACTTATCCCACGTGTCAGCAGGTCGGCAGGATTTTGATCTCCAGGGCAATGTTTCCAAGTAGCATTCTCAGTTAAATTCCTGATTTCAGTCACCCGATGCACAATGTAAGGTTTCCATCTTCTTATATCTCCGTTTATCCAGTGGAGCGCGATGTTTGAGTCTGACCACAAGAATGCACAATCCCAGGTTACGTCAAGATTTTTCTGCAGGAAACTCAAGAGACGCGATGCTATCAAGGCAGCGGTCAATTCCAGCTTCGGTAAAGTGAGTTCGGAATCACCGGACGATTTAATGGGTGCAACTCTATTCCTCGAAGTAAGATACCTTACGCCACCATCCTTATGTCACCATCTTCGTTTAAGCTTCTGATATAGGCGACTACTCCGTAGGCACTGAGACTAGCATCAGCAAATATGTGGAGTTGTACGTTGGTACGGTTAGAACTAGTGAAGACACATCTGGGTAATACCATATTATTTAATACTTGCATATCCGCGATACAGGAATTCCAAGTTGTTAAGAGTTGGGGAGGCAGAGGCTCATTCCATTCAAGTTTAGATTTCCAAGTTTCCTGAAACAGTATCTTCAATCTTACCACGAAGGGTCCAAGTATACCTAGGGGATCGTATATACGAGCAACAAACTGGAGTATAATTCTCTTCGTAACGTTTTCCGTTGGCACCGATTGCATTACTTGCCGCAAATCAACAGTAATTTCATCAGTTGAATAAAACCATATTATACCCAAGACCTTTTGCAAATTGTTTGTAATGAGATGCTGTTGGATTCTGGATCGTAGCTCCTCGCTATTTGAATTCCATTTCCTTAAAGTCATGGAGGCCCGTTTTAATATATCGCAAGCATCAGTGTAGATTTCGTAGGCAGTCCGGTCATTGTCTACACTAAAGATTAAGTCATCCATATAGAAAGATCTTTGCAGTATTCGACACGTATTTGGATATGAAAAAGACTCGTTCTCTAAATGTTTCTTTAATGTAGATGTTAAAAGAAAAGGACTACAAGTAACTCCAAAAGGTACACGAGTCATTCGAAATTCATCGTAACTAGGGAGCTCACTTAAATTATCTACTTTGCGCTGGAACCAAAGGAACCGAAGAGCATCGCGATCCTGTTCTGCTAGCGAAATTTGCAGGAATGCCTTCTCGATGTCGGCCACTAAACCAATCCTACCAATGCGAAAATTCAATAGCACAGACAGAATATCGGGTAGAAGGTTTGGTCCTGCAAATAAATTATCATTCAAAGATAAACTGTCTTGTGCCCGCGCTGACGCATCAAAAACGATCCTTGTTCTAGTAGTTACGCTTTCTTCTTTATAGACGGGTCGATGAGGCATATAAAAAGTTCGCGAAGCAGTTTTAAGATTCGAATTTGCCCTTTCCGCAAACCCAGAATTTATCAATTCCCACATAGCGCAGTCATATTCCTGTAGCTTTCCAGTGCTACGTTTTAATTTCTTCACTAAACCATCAAGTCGTATAAGTGCATTCTTCCGATTATCACTTAATTCTATTTTGTCATTTCTCCACAAAAGAGATGCTTCATACCTTTGTCCCCTTTTTTTGACGTACTTATTTATGTCAACATGATCTGATTCTACAGCACTTGGATTATCTATGCCGATACTCTCAAGGTCCCAAAACTGTTTAATTTGATTATCGGTACATAAACTTACTTGTAATGCCATTGTTGTTGTGATCTGGCGTACTCCCTCATCGTGTTGTTCGTCAGCAGCTGGCCCTTGTATGGTCCAGCCGAGAATTGTTTTTATTGCTGTTAAACGCGGTGATAATCTTTTAATGTGGTTATGATGTACGAAACTCCAATAGTAGTCTGCGCCAATGAGTAGGGAAATTCCACCTTCAGGATCACCATTTTCTCTTGAATCTGCAAGGATAAAATTAGAAAAATCGTCACAGGTTAAATTAGGTACCGGCAAGGTGTCCAAACAGATGTCTGGCGTTTCTACTGCCACGATTGTCACGTTTTCGTTGTAATGCTGGCTTCTAACTATAACTTTTACTCGATTGCAGACTCGTTGCGGAGGTGCTTCTGTGGTTCCAAATGGCAAAATGCTTATGACGACCGTGTCTACAATTTCTAAATTTAGCTTCCTTGAAACTTCTTCCCTAATATAGGATCGTTGACTGCATCCGTCAAAAACAACTCTTGCGAACACTGATTCTGTTGTCTTTTCTGATGAGAGAAATGCACACGCAGTTTGCAGGTACACTTCAGATGACTGTTGGGAGGAAGAACACAAATTTGTTGTTTGTTTTACGACGGCTGCATTATTTTGATCGCCTTTTTGTAAACGTTGGTCTGATAATTTGCGGCTGTAGCTGGGATCACATAATGAAGTGGCATGATTGCCGGTGCATGTATTGCAGCGAATGGCTCGATTACGACACGTTTTAGAACTATGACCCCGTCTTGTACACTTAAAACAGCGGCCTTCTCGTTTGAGCTTATCTTTTCGCTCAGAAATTGATAGATTAGCAGTACAATCCTCGGACTTATGCGAATTTAATTTGCAAAAACAACAATAAATCTTCACTTCACTCGGGAGTAATAAACCGGTTGCTGTTTTCATCATTTTGGGACTAGATTGCTTATGAGGAGGTCGAGCTTCATTTGCCTTTTCTAAAGATTCTACCTCTCTCTTTAGAAATTTCAATATAGGCGTAAATTGCTTATCACCGACAATACTAACAGAGCATACACTATCACTTGAACCAGGTTCGAGATCTTTTGTTGATGATGACGATTCAACTTGGTCCAATACATCAGCAGTTATACGATGGAACTCGATTCTCAGTTCGGACGGCATACATTTAAGCAGCACACTTCTCAGCATTATAGAATAATGAGAAGTTGGAATGCCAATTGCGGTAAGTGACCTGGTGCTTGTTACGACAGAGTTGTAGAGGCGGCGTAGAGCAATTACATCATAGCGGGAATGTACTGGAGATAAAGCCATCAGCTGTCGCCATAGTCTTGTCTACGATTTTATCGTTGTCTCCATATTCATCTTTCAATAGAGTTATGGCCGTATCGTAATGGGATTGTGTTGGTGTAAGTCCTGCTATAGATTCTGCGGCTTGTCCAGTTAAGAGCGACTGCAAATAGTTGAACTTTTCTGCTCCATTCAAATTTAAATTTTCATGCACTGACGTGCGAAACTGCTCCCAAAATGGCAACCATTCCTTCAAGTCACCAGAAAACTTCCTGAGATTAAGCTTTGGCAATTTCACTGAGCTTTGGTTCGTGGTAAGAAGATTTTGCTGATTACCTTCCATCGCCGCGTTTTGAGTTGATCTCAATTTAGCGAGGCGTTGCTTGCTACGAGCTATCATGGATATGGCTTTATCGTCGTAGTCTGCAATAGACTCACATTCCTTGGAAATGTCCTCTGCCTTAATTGAATGTCGAACTGCGTTGTTAGCCTTATTGAGACTATCTCTTGTTGCCGTTATGCGTTCCAAGAACACCATAAGTTCCTCTTCGATGGTATCAAAGTTTTCTGCATTTTGAGGTTTAACTTGCGATTCAGGCGACTGTAGATATTCGGACACGCTCTTATGCAATTTAGTTAATTGCCCTCGATAAATCGCTCTAGTAGTGATATCCATTTTTTATTGACGCCCGATATTTCAACGAGTAATTTAACACCTTCTCTTTTTTTTCCGTTAGATTATCCTACTTAGTTATTACTTTACAATTCCCGGGTTTCGGCACCAAATGTCAAAAATAAACTCAGCGGGAGATAAAAGACAGGATAAATTTATAATTGAAAGAAAATACTTCTACTTAACAACTTTATTAGCGATTTATAATTTTCGGTACTTGCGCACTGTCCGGCATAATCGTCGCAACTGATCTCTCTCTCTAGAATGATGAGTCAGAGTATAGATGTACGAGTATATGTATGTAGATTTTCAACAAAGAATATCAATGCATGATTTTTATAACTTCTTACATTTCTCCTTATAGCAGCTTTCACAACATCTGCCAAGTTGATGTATTCCATTAGATATTTTGATTTCGGTAGTTTTTTTTAATACTATATACAGTTTTATCTAAAATTGTCAAAGGAAATTTAATAAAACGGATTACACAATGTTATTGATAAACTTACATATTGCGTTTCTTGTTCCTAACTTTATGTGCTCTTTTGTTTACCAGCAGTTATCAACTAAGCACGATGAAGTTATCCCAACAAAGTTGAGAGTTCACCTGTACTTAGCATTAACTGATCTAATGGTAATCTTCGGTCAGACTTCATATTCCCCTGCTTTTGTTTCATAGATACTATTTTTTATGACTTTTTGAATTCTTTTTTCAATATATCATACAATATATTTTCAATGTTAATGCTTTCGATAAGAATCAAAATGTTCAGCAAACTTCTTCTCCATGCGTTTTAGTTCATCCATAAATCTTTTGGTGGGCGTAACCAAGTTTCCATTTTCATAAGTTTTAAACACTGTGAATGTACTGTCCACTTTATCTTGTGGTAATTCGATGGCCTCGTATTTATGGTTTTCTTTGTGTTTTTTCGAAAGCCAACCGGCAAAATATAACATAGCATTTTCTTCTCCGATATCCATATCACTGAAATCTGTCTTTATAATTAAACTGGGGGCCGTATTTGATTGTCTTGCCTCGGGAAACTCTATTCACAGATCTATTCACAGATGGTAAGTGTAAAGTTTTATCCGGTTCGCAGTTTGTTCCTTTACATATTTGTAAAAATTTCATGCTAAATATTTTGTTTAAAAGTGCATGAAAATTGATAAGCCGTGGGGTTATGATTACTACCTCCTCGGCGTCGGATTAGTGCGAAGCCCTTTTCCAGTCCATCCTGGTTCAAATTTCTTGTTCGAAGAAAATGTACCTATTCCTTTTGATTTCAGTCTTTCTTGCAGTGTTAAAAGGCTAGTAATAGCAATTTGCCACCCCATTACAAACTTTACGGAACTGGTAACATCCTTATTGTGTTCGTCTAGAATTCTTAAGTTTTGCAAGAATTTTTGCATTTTGATTAAATGATCTAATTGCTTTCCAGTTCCATTAAAAGGGCGCCTGAACTCTTTGGTTTCCGAAAATGTTACAGAGTTGAAAATATCAAATAATTTGTCAAATTTTTCCAGAAGCTCAGCTGTATACACAGCAGTCGAAGAGCATTAATTTGTACTAACTTGTATGTACATACCAGCTGCCACACTTGCACTAATTACCTGAGTGGCTAATTTCACTTTCATTTTTTGGAACGAATTGGGATTTATATGCTCTGGACTTAATTTTGGAGCTAATCTAAAAGTATGCTCTCTGTCCCATTCCGCAAATTTTCTTATATCTTGCCACTTTGCAGTCTTATATTCTTCAAACAAGAAATTTTTCGTAAGTAAATTGTTTCTTAAACTCTTTATTAAGTGTGGCGGATCAAAGAAGAATAATATATCCTCATGATTTATTCTAAATGAAGTTTTCACTGTTGTAATGTTTAATAATATTGCGACTCCAACAAAGTTTGATCCCTGGTCGCATACTACAGCCTGCGGATGAAGCCCAACTTGTTGCAATTTCTTTATGGCGTCCACTATCAAGTCTCTTACTTGAGCGCTTGGACATGTCGAGTTAACGAATATATATCCCAAGAAATGTTTATAATTATGCGTTATGCCTCTGGCCATCAAAACGAAAGCATTTTTCGCCACCAAGTTATTTTTGCTTATCCCGTTATCTTCCAGGCCTATAATTTCGCCTTTCTTTCTTTCGTAGAACAAATCTTTAATTGCCATTTCATCGAATGCAACTATGCTATATTTCGCTATTTCTGGAAGCGTTTCTACTTTCAGTTGCAATGCTTTGAAATAAGCGTTGTTTAATCCTAGTCCTGAAGGCCAGCTTTTTACATAGCTCCTTAAGGTTGATGCAGCTGGTAATACACCCATACCTCGCTTTACGGCCTAGATACGTTCCACGAAACTTGGCCGCAAAGCGAAAAGCCGTATAACGAATCAATTATTCTAATAATGTACAAATTCATACAAATTCAATGGGATCGGTTCCAAGTTTGCTAAATATGTAACATGGTTTATCATTCAAAATGCATTTTATCTTTTTATTTCATTGAAATCAAAAATACATACATAAGAAGTACATACATTTATATATAAAATACATAATAACAGAATCCAAAAACCAACAATAATCTACATATAAAATAAATTAAACAACTTCATGTTACATATAATATGTGTATGTATACATACATAATTTTTTTTAAATGGCTTTAATCTGAAGACGATGAAGAAATGGTAACCTGCAGATCACTGTCATCGTTTTTCGCTGTTAAGGATGGGTCTGGCTTAAAAAAATTATCCAACGTTGTTTGTCTTGCCTTCTTGTCCATTTCGTTCTTCAGTGATTTATAAGAGCTAATGGCTGAGTTAATTCCTCGAGAAACCTTAGCGCTACGTTCGACGTCAGGATCGTTTTCAAGGAGGATGTTTATTCCTTGTTCGAAATAGGAGAAAGCTTTCGACAAATTTTTTGATGTTAGCTGTTTGGATACAACAGGCTCTGTCTCTTCATCAAATGCCGGTTCTGCTTGCAACTGAATGAGTTCCTCATATGAAAGGGGTTCCTTATCAGCTTCAAGTAGATCAAGCACATCACGTTCGTTCAAACCTTCAAAGCCGAGATCATGTGCTAGATCCAAAATGTTTTGCCTAATTTCAGGAAGGCAATTAACTTCTGCATCAGTACTTTTTACGCATTCTGGCCATATTTTTTTCCAAACATGGTTCATTGTTGTTAATTTTAATTCGTTCCATGATTCACTGATGTTGCCAACAGCATCCTTGATGTTATAGTTTTTCCAAAATGTTTTAATTGAAGATTTACCATCGGTTTCCCTTATAAGCTGTTGGAAAGTTCGGCGTAGGTAATATGCCTTAAAAGTGGCTATTGCACCCTGATCCATTGGTTGGATCAGAGCTGTTGTATTTTTCGGAAGGTACTCAATCATGACATCTTCAGATAGTTCGGATAAATTAGTTGGATGCCCTGGTGCATTATCCAAAAGTAGCAAAGCCTTGTTGCTTAAGTTATTGTCTCGCAAATATTTTTTCACTTCTGTACAAAAATGATTTTTGAACCAATCCTCAAAAGTAGCTTTAGTCATCCAAGCTTTCTTGTTGGATCTCCATATGACGGGTAATTGATTTTTATTTAGTCCTTTAAAAGGCCTTGGATTTTCGGACAAATATATTAAAAGCGGTTTTAGCTTAAAATCACCCGCGGCATTTGCACCAAGTAGCAAAGTTAATCGTTCTTTAGACACCTTATAACCAGGCGCAGCTTTTTCGGTTTTTGAAATGTACGTGCGATCAGGCATTCGCTTCCAATAAAGCCCTGTTTCGTCCACGTTAAACACTTGTTCAGGTTTATAACCACCGCTTTCAATAATTCCCTTTAAAATGTTGGGATATTCCTTAGATGCGGCCTCATCGGCGCTAGCTGCTTCACCTTTCATTTTCAAATTATGCAAATTAAATCTATTTTTAAATTTTTCAAACCATCCTCGGCTTGCTTGGAATGTGACAGCTTCAGCAGATTCATCGGTATCTCCATTCTTCAAATTTTCGAAAATACTTAAAGCTTTTTCCTGGATAGTCATTTGACTCATTGGCATTCTCCGTTTGTTATTGTCCTCAATCCATATAATCAATAGTTTTTCCATTTTTTCCATAATCCTGTTTCTTTGGCGTGTTAATCTCGAGACATTTAAAGGTGCAGCAGATTGCAAATATGCTTTAATGTCTTCTTTTTTATCGCGAATAGTTTGAATGGTAGATTTCGCAAGTCCCATTGCCTTGCAAATTTCAACAATTTTCTCTCCAGCTTCTATACGACGTAATACTTCTAGTTTAGTTCCTAGCGTGACTGATTTTCGGCATCTCTTTTTATCAGTCTTCGAAGTCGATAATCGTTTCGGTGGCATTTTGTCTAAGAAATACATATTGAAATTATAAAATAAGTTAAAAAAAAAATACATATTAAAAATTTTTAATTTGTTCATACATACCTACATATGTACTTACGTACCAAAAATGTTCCCAATTTTTCCAGTTAATGTGTAACAATCAGTAATAAATATGTACATAAAACACTCACAGACTAAGCCAGCCGCTTTATGAGCAAACACTGAATAACGCGCGTAAACAAGAGAAAATAGAAAAGAGTGTGCATCGAGATTGCGCTTGCGCAAGATTGGTAATATCTTATATGTATATTAATACGTAAACAAATTCGTTTAACTGTTCGGAAAAGGTTCTTTTTATGGAATAGTTTTGAAATAAGGATTTTGAACTAAATCAATTAACGAATAAAAAAGTTATAGCGATTTTAATTTTTCTAATTTGAAAAAGCCGTTAGTAAATTTGAATATTTTTGTGAGCAGCAACAGAGCTAAGTAAGCTATGCCTATGATAGACACAAATGCCGTTTCAGTGAAGCGATTTTTTTTTAATTTTTTATTTTTTTGTTTTTGTGACGTTATAGCGAAACATTTTAAGCCGTAAATCGAAAACGTGCCTTAATTGAAGAGGGCCTTTATAGCGAAATGCCGTATAAAGAGCGGCCGTATAGCGAGGTATGTATGGGTGTATTATGGTTTTGGCCAAAAAATTATAGGCAGCAGGGGCTAAAAAGTATAAGCTCAATGCAAACTGTTTAAGGTCATGTCCATAATATTGACCTTTCTTTTTCCGCATGGAATTTTTGATTTGGCATTCAACAAGATTTGCTAAGTCTTTTGGTAGCAAATCATGTGCCTGACGCAGAAAACTTTCCCTTGTTCTCTTCTTTTGTAGTCTGCGAATAGTTTTATTTTTTTCTTCAATTTGTTTTTGAAGCTCTTTAATTTGTTCCTTTAATTTACTTTTTCTGGGCGTACATAGTGATAATGAACGCTCAGTTTACAGTGAGCGCAAAAAGTATTCGTACAACCACTAATTATGGATGAAAGTGAAGATATCTTCCCTGTATATAAAGATTAAATTTTAATTTTTGTAAATGTTGTCTATTAACTCATTAACTAAAGAAATACATAAAAATATCACACAATTTCAAAATCCTTATTATAGTTTATTTAGCAAAAAACAAAATACTAGAAAAATTTAACGCAAAAAGTATTCGTACAGCTGTCGTAATCTCCTAGAAATAGTCATAGTATCATATAAATACACCAGTATATTATAGTAACTTACTCGATTTAATATTTAGTCGGGTTTCCCTTACTTCTAATAACGGCAGTCAGTCGGCCAGGCATTGAATTTACGAGCTTTTTGGTAGTTTCTGCTGTAATATTATCCCATTCTTCCTTGAGGACCTCTTTCAATGTTTCTTTACTTGTTATTGTCCTTTTACGGATCCTTCTCTCAAGAATATCCCACAAATGCTCTATGGGATTTAGATCTGGGGATTGTGGAGGAGTATCTAAGCGCTTTGGTGTATTGTGAAGAAGCCAAAGCTTTGTGTTTAGGGCTGTGTGCTTTGGATCATTATCTTCATAGTACATAAAATTCTTTAAAATGCCTAATTTTGCAGCACTGCTGCGAAGATTGCGTTTTAGGATATCGATGTACTTTCGGTGATCTAGGGTTCCTTCTATTAATTCCAAATTTCCGACACCGGAAGCACTCATACACCCCCATACAAGAACGCTTCCTCCTCCATGCTTTACCGTCGGAATCAAGTTCTTTGGATTAAGCTCCGTATTAGGTTTTCTCCACACTAGTGAATGTCCATCTGAGCCAAAGATGTTATATTTGCTTTCATCTGCAAAGATCACTCTTCGCCAAAACGAAAAATCCTTGTCATGGTACTTCCTAGCGAATTGCAAACGTTTTTTCTTGTTTGGCTCACTTACAAAAAACTTTTTTCTGGGTCTACGGGCATGAAAGCCAGCGTCATGCAACACATTTCTTATGGTACTTGCAGAAACTACTTTGCCTAAGTTGTTCCCCATTTCTTCGGCTAATTTTGGTGCGCTTAATTTAGGATCTTGTTTGACAGCCCTTATGATATATCGACGATCTCCATCAAGAACCTTTGGAGGACGTCCCGACCTTGGCTTGTTTTTCAGAGTTTTTCTCTCTGAATACCGGTCAATGATTCCCTGTATTGTAGACCGAGCTCTGCCAACAATGTTCGAAATCTCACTTAAACTCTTACAGTCATTGTGAAGATGAATTATCATTTTTTTCACTTCATCACACACTTCCTTTCCTTTTCTGCCCATTTTTTAAAAACTAACTAATAAAATTCACACAAACTAATAGAACTGATTATTTTGACACTACTCGCACTTCTGTGCTGCCACCCCAGGTAATTGGAAAAAAAATTAACGGCCAATTTTCAGAATTCAATGACCAAGTGTGTCGAATAATTCCCCGAAAAGATAGTTGTACGAATACTTTTTGCGTTAAATTTTTCTAGTATTTTGGTTTTTGTTAAATAAACTATAATAAGGATTTTGAAATTGTGTGATATTTTTATGTATTTCTTTAGTTAATGAGTTAATAGACAACATTTACAAAAATTAAAATTGAATCTTTATATACAGGGAAGATATCTTCACTTTCATCCATAATTAGTGGTTGTACGAATACTTTTTGCGCTCACTGTAGGTGCTGGCAATTACTTTCTTCTTCTTTGGTTGGAGAATATGTTCCTCATTCTCTTCCCATTCTAACTTTCTTTTCAACGGTAAGCTCTTTGGTTCATTTATATTTGGTAAATTTAATACCGAAAGTACTTTAATCTGTTTAGCACCGCAGTGCGATGAGCATTCTGCGATTGTCTCAGGGATTCTCGAAATTTTGTCTGTTTCGGTTTTTTAAAGTTTCCGCTATCCGGATTTGTAGAGTTGCCTGTTTGATCTTCTGTAGCATGTTTTTCCTCCCTTAGTGTTGCTGCCATGTTTCCTTTATCTGTCGAATTAATTTCCTATATTATAAGGAACAACAATTTCAAGGAACAAAAAATAAGAAATTAAAATGAAGAATGAAAAGGATAGGTAATGGAAATGTTAAAATAATAAGGAAACGTTAAAAGAGAAAGAAAAGAAAAGAAAAAAAAATTAGTCCTTGTCCTAATGTATAGAGAAAAAATATTACATTAACATTAGAAATAAAATACCAAAATAGCTCCAAATCATAGCAGCTATTGTTTGGTTGACAACTTGGAATAGCTCCAGGTAGAAGACGACGTCCGCCTTTGACGAACATTTCGTTAGAGAAATGTGCTCCACAAATCCTTATATTTTTTCTTCTTTTTATGTCGCTGTGCAAATGTGTTTTGCCGATAATTTGCAGCCAAAGCAATGCGCTGTTTGTAATAATTAATGCTAATGTAAATAATTTTCTTCATTACATATACATAATAACCTGACTTACCCATTTTCGTCTTTTGGAAGTTGGAATAACGGCTTCTTATTACCCCAAATGCAGTTTTCAAACACGCACTTATACTTCGGGTTGTGCATGTTGTCTATTAATTATTGCCACTATACAAAAGGCTAATAGTCTAAAACGTTTTATTTAAAGAAATACGGAAAATCCTTTTTTTATAAAATCCAATAAATTTACACCTTAAACTTTCAAACTTTCAATTAATTTAATTGTTATAAACAGGGTGAGGCTAAGTTTACAAAACGGCCAGCTGTTGGTAACGATTTAGCCGTTTTAGCCCGTAGGACATTTAGATATTTTTTTGCTGGGGTATTTTTGTTACCCTATAACCTATTTTAATGAACCAAGTATCAGTATACACAAAATACTCTCAACTATCTTATTTGGTGCTTATATTGCAGTTTTCTTGAGTGAAAAAGTAATAAAAAAGAACAAAATAAGGCCAATTTCAGTATTAAAGTGCGATTCCGAACAAGGCGACAGGCTGCAGGCTGCAAACTGAAGACGGCAATGCACCTGCCGCTTGCGGTTGCACCAATGCTGAACGCAGCGACAAAAAGCTTTTAATCGTTTCGAAAAGTTAACGTAGAGTAGACGACAACTCATTCGCAAAACACGTACATAATATCTGTCGCCGGTGACAGAACGGTTTTTCGACCAACGATGCGATCGAGACATGACAGGCGAGAGTGCGCTGTGTTCCGAATGCTATCGTTTTAAAATCACCGTATGCGGTATGACATTGCGATTTGCAGCCACCAGTTTGCGTTCTGCAGTCTGCCGCCTTGTTTGGAATCGTACCTTTAAAATTGCTTATAACTTCAAAATATATAGGTTGTATGGGAAATAATTTTTTTTATCCGATTTTCCGCAAAGTTGGTATAAATACTCTACAGCATAAATAACGGAACACGCGTTTTAGCAATTGTGTGGTAAATTCTTTCTTTTTGGTCAGATTTACCTCAAACTTGGTACAAATACTCTACAATATAAATAACGGAAGACGTGTTTAATCATTTCTCGAAATTCATCCCGTAAGAGGGTTCAAAATTTGTAAAACTTGAAATGGTAGCCCCGCGCCAAAACGTTATTGCCTTCATTTGGGATTCGTTTTTGTTTGCTTGATAATATCTTGCACCCACCTGAATGGACGAACAAACTTAACGGACGTCTCTATATATGTCAATGTAGATGTAGAAGAGAGTTATCATCCGATCTATTTTCCTTCTCGAGTATGCCGAGATAGAGACTGAAAAACTTAACTTTATTAGAAATAATCAGTCGAAATTACGAACTGAAAATTATATTCATCTGAATCTTGGCCAAAATGTGGTGTTGCCATATTTTTTAAGGGTATGTACAGGTCATGCATGAGCGCACCCAAGACGCTATTACATATGTACAATATTATGGGCGCCTTGACCTGTTTGTTACTTTTACCTGTAACTGTCGATGGGAAGGTATTACAAAAAATTTGTTTTGTCTTAAGGTTAAGAAGTTGATGGATCTATTGACCAAGGGTAAAATATTCGGGGAAATACGATGCTTTATGTACTCTGTGGAATGGCAGAAACGTGAACATAAACTTATTCATATACTGATATGGCTTATCTCGAAAACAGTTCCGTTACTGACTCACAGACAACGGACAGCCCAAACAGTGGACTACCACCTTTTCCGTACCGCAGACTGTGCACAGATAATCTTTTTTTATTGAAAGGCGTTGCAACGCACGCGGGTTTTTGCTAGTTCCTTATAACGGCAACTAGCATAAAAGTTGTTTGGACATTATACATAGGAAATACTCCAAGCCGTATAATTTTGGGAAAAATAAATATTGGTTAATTTTTTTTTTTGGGGAAAAGGCTAGTTTTCTTTTAAATTTTTGTTAAAAACTAAACTAATAACCGTGAAAGTTGGTGGGTGGGCGTTTTGAACTTTTTTTTGGAGTATTGCATATCAACCTGTATTTTTCTAACTCTAACCCTCTTATGAATAAAGTATAAGTATACGCAGAATCTCTAAAACAGTGACCGTTCCACCTCACCAATTTTCAGAGTTATCAGTTCAGTTTTTAACTAAATAAAACTACCTTTCTCTTCAAAAGAAAATAGTTAACCATTTTTTCCCCCTAAATTAGAAAGTTTGGAATATTTCCTATGAATAATATATTAATTTTAATACTAAAATTGGTTTTTTGGTTGGTAGTCCAGTTGCCAGAGTCAAATTTAGACTGAAAGCCAGCACAAAATGTGATATCGCTGAAAATTGGGTCATAGGTACTTTTTGGGGTGTAGAACACAATAAAAAAACCTTTGCTGCTCTAAAGTGTATGCTAACTTCACAATTTCGAAAACAAATTCGAAAATGTGGTTTTCGCGTTATATCTCGAAAAAGAAAAGAAAAATCGAAAAACTAATTACACCACGTGAAAGAGCGGAAAATTCTACTAAAAGCTATGTTATAACTTATTAAAAAAATGTTTGTTTATTATTATAAAAAATTATTACAAATAAGAAAGCGAGTTCGAAAATTTGACGCGCGCCAAATCCCAGAATTCAAATATTCAAGCGAGGCGTTCGGGGAAAAACTGAAATATCTTTACCTAAAATCCACCAAAAACAAAAAACAAAAAAAGCATTTTAAAGAGGACACTCTAAGCTTTTTAAGGAAGTCATTAGTTTTTAATTTTATTGTTTTTTTTCTCATATAAAAGTAGACCGGAAGTTATAATTTCTAAGATTTTCACTGATTTTTATAAAACTGATTCCTGCAACTTAAAGTTAAGCTTAAAAATATTATTAAATATATAAAATGAAAGATAAAATCCTGAGCTTTAAGAATATATTATTCATTTTTTGATTAAGCATTCAGGTTAAAAGCAAACATTAATTAAAAACACGTTAAAAAAGACGCGCGCAGCGACGCCGCACAGTGGGCCCAACAGCCTGAAAATGCGCGCATGGCAAAAAATCTGCTTGTAACCCAAATGCAATTTTTCAACGAAAATTTTGTCGATAATGCATGGTAGCATCGAGATCTACATATTACGCAGCTCAAAATATTTTTTTTTTCGTGCGAAGGTCATACAAAGTCAACGAAAAAAACTAAGTTAATTAAACAAGTAAAAATTCAGTTTTATTAGTTCACCGTACTAAGCTTAAACAATTTTACCAAAACCTTACAAATGCACGAATTGTCTACTGTTTATTCACCTTTCTGTTTCTTCAACTCGTGGACCGAATGTCTGAATCGAGTGCTACTGTACATTTGTCAATTACCGTGTAAATAAAATAACGATTTTCAAGTGTCTAATGAACGCTGTAACTTGCATCAGTATTACTCCGTACGACCAAACTCAGTGGTAAAAAAAACTTTATTGTGTACACAACAATTAAAAATTTATTGCAGCTGCGACCGCTTGCAACCTTGAGAATACGACCAATGTGAAAATTGTGTAAAAATTTGATAAAATTGGATTTAAAAGAATAATTAACTTATGTAAGCGACCTCAAAAACCTTTATAATCACATCAAATAGCATATTCTAGTTTATAATTGTTCAAAGTACGTTTTTGACCTCAAATTTGGAATCAACGACCTCAAAAACCTAAATAACCACATCAAACAGCACAATATATTGAAATAAATATAAAAATCGACGGTGGCGCCACCTATAATTGATTAAAACACGTTTTCGACCTCAAATTCGGAGTCAGCGACCTTAAAAACCTATATAACCACATCAAACAGCACAATAATTGTAAATTATTGGGCCTCGGTAGTCTAGGGGTAAGGCGCCTGACTACTATCCCCAGAGGTCCCGGGTTCGATTCCCGGCGGTGCCACGGTCCTAGCCTTTCCCAATTTCCCGCCTACATAACTTTCCTTCTTTCTTCTTCCCTCTTTACATTCCTGATTCCTTCTGTCATAGCCCTCCTTAGCCCTTCCCCGCTCCACCAAAAGCGCATGTCATCGGTTGGTTGATGAGATTCAACTCGTTTCAGGAGGCATAACACTCCAGCGAGTTGTTTCTCGATGCCCCGATGTCAAAGTCGCGATAGTAATTGTTGAGAGTAGGTGGACTAAAAAAAATATCACGGTAAGGTTGTGACAGTTCCTTCCTCCCCGACTAGAGCTGCTGTTCGACATTGCACTCTATAAGAACAAAATAGATTGTCGACAGTATAAAGGGCCTTTCCTGTGACTCTAGCCTTTCACATAAAAAAATTAATATAAAAAATCGACAGTGGCGCCACATAATTTGTTAATACGCGTTTTCGACCTCAAATTCGAAATCAGCGACCTCAAAAACATAAAGAAGTGTTTGTACAGCAATTTTAATTTGATTTCTGCGTCCGTAAATGCGCATGCGCGCGTTTTACCGAGTTCGAGCCCACTGTGCGCCGGCAGCAATGAGTGTTTTTGAAGCCGTGTTTGTTTTGCTGCGCAATAATAAAGACAGCAGCAAAAGACGCGCTCCAAAAACACAGCTTCCGGCGTCGCTGCGCGCGTCTTTTTTCTTCATGATATTTCAAAGAATGTTCTTTGTTTTTAACGTGTTTTTAATTAATGTTTGCTTTTAACCTGAATGCTTAATCAAAAAATGAATAATTAGTTTGAGAGCTTCAACAAAAATAAAGAAACAGAAGCAGGAACTGCCTTTTGCTGACAGGAGTCTCTTGAAAAATTCGGTTGAGATTGAGAATAGTGATAGTGAGGAGGAAATATTAAACAAGTCTCGTACTAATGAAAGTACAAATTTCACTATTTTAACTGAAATTTTAGAATTACTATTAAAACTTTGCAATGATCGAAAAAGAACACTTTGATCGTTAATATATTATCTTCTTACTTGTTAATTTATAGATCGAACAGTTTATTACATAATTGCTGGATATAGAATAAAAAAATTATTTACTATATTGTTGTTTTTCTTTAAAATTTAGAACCAATATAGCTTGAAAACCCTGTATAAACATGCCAAATGGCTTCGAGTAATGAAATTTAACAGAACTCGACAGTGGCGCCACCTATAATTGGTTAAAAAAACACGTTTTTGACCTCAAATTCGAAATCAGCGACCTCAAAAACATAAAGAAGTGTTTGAATAGCAATTTTAGTATGATTTCTGCTTTCGTAAATGCGTATGCGCGCGTTTTGCCAAGTTTGAGCCCACTGTGCGTCGCTCGAATGCCAACTACGTCTCGTTACGCTCCCTGCGACATCTTCTGTTCGCTCGTATAGTTAGAAAAACGATACGTCACTAGTTTTTTAGAAATACATATATAGTGGACCGTTATACCCGCGGACCTTTAAGCCCCTCCCTACCCTACTATTTATTTCCTATGAACTATATACTATGTATTTATTACTATATATTATCTACTATTTTTACTAAAAACTACATTATCCCAGTCATCCATCGTCCGATCTTTGTGTGATAAGTTTGAGACAAATAGTTTAATTTCCAAAACATTGCAACACATTTTGGAGTGAGTGCACATTCGTTTTTTTTTGTCCAGTTTCTGCAATTTGATAAATTATTCAAAACCACTTCACCAGCATTTTCATTTGAAATGGCGTTTCTTTGAGGATTTTCTTGATATTTAATGACACTGTATAAATTGTCAAATAAATCATTAATTCTACGAAAAGTTGTAGATTGTGTAGGTTATTTTTCCGAGGTGGGAAAACATTTAAAGCTATAGAGGTCCCGCCAAAAGAGTTGATACCGGAGCGCGCAGCTGGGGAAATTAAAGCTGCACACAAATAAAAATTGCGCACATATTGATAAGAAATGCGCTTATGTATTTTCAAATTTCCCCTTTGAAATTTGTTGCGACTAGGCTAAGGGACGGGAACGGCATGCGGGGATTCTACTGCGCATGGAAAACGCGACTTTCTCGGCATCAACTCTTTTGGCGGGACCTCTACCTTTATGTTCATCTGAAAAATTACAAGTCTTTTTCTCTTTTAAAATATATTTAAATTTTCCTGTTTGTATGTTGAAGTTCGATTAATCGAATCTAAACGAGCAATTTTCCGATCAGGTTCAGGAAATTGAGACGGAGAAGGTGTTTTTCTTTCAGTATCAGATGGTATTTTGTAATCTCTGATATACGTTTTTACATTATCTTCCCTATATGAAACAAGGGGTGGTGATGGTGGCGATTCCCCCTCGCAAGGATCCGCCAAGTATCTGAAACAAAATCCATATACTTTTTTCTGATTTCCTTCGAGTATATTCCCTGCATTTCGAAGCTGAAAAATTCGGCCGACAACTTATAAACGCTGCATTTGCAAAACGAATTTTCAAATGTCAGTGGAATTGCATCTCGGCCTAACAATTTCTTAGTCGAATAAAACCTTATATCACTCATGCGAAAATGTCGTTCACATATAAAAAAATATTTTTTACATTTTTTGCTCGATTTTGAAAGTAATATTCCCCACCACAATGTAAAATCCATAGTTCTTTCCTACTATTAGCAGGAAATTTAAAAAAACTCATTAGGGAACCGACGTTACAAACGCTTGGGTAATCTTTATAAAACCGTGGTAACCTTTATAAAAATGTGTATTTTGTTACCTTCCTTTTACTAATTAAAGAAAATAATTACAAATAACTGACTTAAAAAAAATTTTAAAAAACGACTACAGAAAAAACCGCACAAAATGCACAAAAGTGATTCTTCTTTCTAGATCCATTCTGATTGGATTAATGTTGTTAAGAATTACAAACAACTATTTCACACTTTTTTGTGCATTTTGTGCGGTTTTTTCTGAAGTCGGTTTTTAAAATTTTTTTTTATTTCGTACTTTTTAGTCCATTCATTTTTTTCGGGAGCAATATAAACAAAATTATTAAGGTAGGTCTACACGGCACAAATAGATCGTTGCGTGTGAACTCAACTGTTCGGCTTGCACAATTTAAAATGTTTGGATTGTACCAAATATGTCTCGGTGATGTTCGACCACTTCCTCCTCCGACCTTATCACAATCAATGCAACATAATATAACGCGTAGATAAGTATAAATATAATGCGCAATAACTAATGGAGGTAATTTTCACTTGTCATTTGCACTCCGTTTATTTACACAATTCCACTTGCGCCAGGCAATTTAAAAAACTAAGTCGTTGCGTATGAATTTACCTTTACGATAAGTATGACACGCTGCGCTATCGTTTAATCGTATTGCGAGAATGATTCTTCTTTTTAAATCCATTCTGCGAAGTATAACACGCCGCCGCGCCATTGAAAAAAATTGAAGCAGTAGCTAAATATTTTTTACAGTAATGTACATATTTGCATATTTTCGGACTAATTTAAAAAATAACTTATTTAATATGAAACGAAATTCTCCGGGGGAAATTAAAAAAAAATATTTATTGTGAATTAATTGTGAAGTCGATAGGTTACTGTACTATACTCGTTATACACTTTCATTTGATACCCATACCAAAGACGTTGTAAAGAAAAAGTAAGCCGCCATTTTGTGTTGGCCGCCATTTTGTGTTGGCCGCCATTTTGGGTTTTGATTGACGCCACATAGCAAAGGGTGTTCTACTTGCCACGCCCTTTCATTTGATACCCATGTCGGTGGTCGGGGAGCCCAATTGCAAAATTCGACTGCCATCTTGGAACCGCCATCTTAATTTTTTTACAAAATGATCAGATTGTATTGTCATGCGAACTATACGTATGTGTAAAATTTGCAGTTGATCGGACGAAAAAAAACACCGCGAGCCGAAGAATCGAACTCGCAGCCCCACAGAATCCCCAGGCGACGGTACTTCTCAGTGGTTGATTAATATGTTAATAAATCATTTCAGAAAGAAGAAAAAGAGAAAAGAGAAAGAGAAAAAGAAAACAATCTGCCCCAACCGACAAGGGCATGAACCTGCAACTCTAAACGCCGCTGGATCGAGGATCCAACACGCTACCCACTCTCCCATCAGCCCTCTACCAGTTTTGCAACAATAAAGTAATTTGTTCGGTGCATATGAAATGTTTAGGTTGAATTAATTTTAATAGTTTTTTATGCCTAACTTCGAACTCCTTTATCAGAATTTCGAAAACATTTAACGGGATCACCGTGGGAAACCCCCCTTCAAATGAACCAAAAAAAAGCAAAAAAGTTATTGGGTTGCAAACTTATGCGTGAACAGGACTACAAAATACCTACACGTCGAATCGAGTAACCTCCTCTTTTTTTGAAGTCGGTTAAAAAGGTAAGCCGCCATTTTGTGTGGGCCGCATTTTGGGTTTTGAAAGACGCCACATAGCGAAGTGTATTCTACTTGTCACACCTTTTCATTTGATACCCATGTCTGGGGTCGGGGAGCGCAATTGCAAAATTTGATTGCAGATTGTATTGTCATGCGAACTATACGTATGTCTAAAATTTGCAGTTGATCGGTTATATGGAACTGGGTCAAAATCAAGTTGCAAGATTTGTTTACACTACACACACAGATCAAGATAATATAAGGCATATAAAAAGTTAAGTTGCCATTGATATCGGGGAAATTAAATGTAAACAATAAAATTCTTTGATTCTTCATCCCCGTCTTGGTATATTTCTTTATTCGATATAAACAATAGGTTTTTGAGCTGCAAATTTCGCCATAATTTCGTTCTCATCGGCTTTTGTTCTGGAAGCAAATTTACAGACATTCACGTCGAAAACTTGTTTAATATGGAACAAAATTCCCCGAAGGAAATTAAAAAAATAATTATTTTGTCGATATATAGAAAAACAAGCACCGCGAGCCCAAGGATCGAACTCGCACCCCACAGATCCCACAGACAAGAATACTTCTCTCTAGCCCTTTGCGCTATGTCAAGTACTATCGGCCGCTGACCAATATGTTAATAAATCATTTCAGAAAGAAGAAAGAGAGAAAAAGAAAGCAACCGGCCTGCCCCACCAGGGATCGAACCTGCAATCGCCATACTACGCTGAATCGAGGATACCACGCTCTAACCACTCCCCCATCGGCCTTGCCAGATTTACAACAATAAAGTAATTTGTTCGGTGCCTATGAAATGTTTAGGTTGAACTAATTTTAACAGTTTTTTATGACTAACTTCGAACTCCGTTATCAGAATTTAGAAAAAATTTAACGGGACCACCGTGGGAAGCTCCCCCTTCAAATGAACCAAAAAAAAGTAAAAAAGTTATTGCGTTACAATGCGTGAACAGGACCACAAAATACCTACACGTCGAATTGAGTAACCTCCTCTTTTTTTGAAGTCGTAGTCCAGTCAAAATAGACATTACAGTTTGCATTAATTCCCAACAAGCTGGATTTTTGTGCAGGCCTTGGATGCGTCATTACAAATGACATGTCAAAAGCCCCCATCGATCCCGCTTGTGCGTTGTTTTTTATTCGAGGTCAAAGGTCACAAATTTGGGTTTTTTGTGTATATCTCTGAAACAACGCGAGCTATCGAAAAATGGTTTAGACAAAGTTTGTAGATCGTAAAATTGTCTACAAAAAAGATCTCAACACTTTTCTTCTACAAAGCATCGTTTTCGAGATATCGTGACTTTAGACCGCAGGAAAGTCGAATTTTCGACCATATGCACACATTTCCGCACCACCTCTGAGGTAGTGTACACGGCGCTTTTTTTTAACGTGGTTTCCCCAGTAGGAATACTCCACAATATACTTTGATCGAGAGAATGTAATGGGACACTATTTTATTTAAGATTTTTTTTTTATTTAAATTTAATGAAAATTTTAACAACAAGAAAATTACCTCATCGTTCATCATCAAATTCTTCATAGTCACTCGTTTCTTCCTCTTCACTGTCTTCTTCCTCTTCTTGCTCGATTTGTGTAGACGAGAGATATATCAGTTCATCAATTTCGAAACAATCTTCATCTGTTGCATTTGATTCAATGTTGGTGCAAGATTGGCCTTGACAATTGGTACATACCGATGAACAATACAATCCAACTTTTCTGCACCCGCAATTGTTTGTGCAGCCTTTTTTGCAATTACAAAAAATTGTATTGAGTAATTTTTCTGGAGCAGGTGGCAGTAAAGTCTGGATTGGCTCCAAACTATTATTCATCAATTTCCAGCCCCAATCTTCAGGATTTAGATCATTGCGGCCACATTTGCACTTGGTAGAACACACGAAACAAGTGTTGATAAGCAGAAGCAGATGTTGGAGTGAGACAAGATAACTGCACTCTCTTATTGTTTCTTGTATTTTTCACAAAACTTAAATATCTATACTTATCTATCGATTCTATTTTTTTGGAGCTCCATAAATTGCAAGGAGAACACGAATTCCATTGGTGAGGATAACATCTGCTGACGAGTTAATATTTGTAAATACTTTTGCGTTATCAATCAAGTCTTTACATTTTTCAAACAATTTGAATACTGTATTTTTGCCTCTTTTGAAAATTGCTGATGTCGTATCGCAGCCAGTTATCGCATGAAGGAATATTATATGAGGCTGACATTTCGGATATGCAGTTAAACTTTGTGAAGAATATATTTTCGTTTGAACTTGAGCTCTCCCAGGTTTTAAAAAGTAAATGATCTTATCTTTTGGTGTTCGTGCAGTTAATATTACTAACAAATCTACATCTTCTCCAACAACGATAGTTGGATTGGTGCTATTGAATTGTTCAATTGCGGTTTCAATAATGAGGACATCAGCGACATTTTGAGCTTGTTTCACAACAATATTGGCAGCTGCAAATTCTTCACATAACATCGAAATCAAACGAGATTTATTCTGAGTATTAGCAAGAAACTGCTGTTGGTTTGTCGAAACAGTCATTGATCGATCAAAAACTATATCAGTCGATGAAGATGTTTATTTAGCTCGACGACGTTGTTCTGCAGCTTTGATATTTTTTGTATAATCAGTGTAACCGTCAAATATTATAGTAACGTTGTGACCGAAGTGTCTACGAACATACTGAAGAAATTTGTCCAAAATATCCTCAAATGTGTTCTCTCGATCCCACACAACGCGATGTAACAGGTATCCTCCATCGATGATGTAGGTAGCATTTGCACTTTCGATATCAATGTTCACACATGCAAAGCAATCATAAATGGCTGACTTCTGTGTCTTACGCATTCCAATTTCATCAAAGAGCGATAAAGGGTAAGGGGCTAATTCGCACTCGAAGAATTTTTCACACTCATCTTCAAATGTCTTCGTAATACTCATTGAAATGCGTTGAAATAATAATACAGGATCTATTGGGACCTTCTCATCCTGAATCTTCATGGTACTGTTCATAGATAATAGAGGTAGTACTTTATCAGCACGTTTCAATTTAATATTATTAAATGTTTGGCCCATCATTTTACTTATAGATGCAATACCCACTTCACGAGCATTATGGCAATTGATTTTATCATCCCTGTTTAGTATCTTCAAAATAAATAATTCCACAATTATATTTGCAGCACAAAACTATTTTATTTAAATTCAATTTTTCAAATGCAATAATGAATCCACAATATATAAAATTATTCTATTTAACCTTTCACATACAATTCAAATTATTTTGCATCACAAATTATTCTTTTAACCTTTCACATATAATTCCAATTATTTTACATCACAATTTTTTTATTATGCAAATATAAATTTATTCTTTCACATGTACTTCAATTATTTTGGATCACAAAATTTATCATTAAAATCCAAATTCTTCTATTTAATTGCATCACAGATTTTATCTTTCTTTGAATTCTAAATTTACACTATGTTACTTTGAAATCTAACTTCTATGGATAATATTATTTAAGTTTCAGCAAATCGATTCTAAGACAAACTCGCCAACGCGGTCACAACTTCACTTTTTCTAATAATTCCGCCTTTTACTTAAAACGACTTTTACTTTAAATATATGTACATGCACTAAAATGTTACAACAAGAGAGTGAACCTTTGCTTGATTTCCTTTTTATATCCTACACGAAGGCCCTGAGGTCTTTGACCTCAACGGTTTTACTTTCTCCTCCCTTTTTCAATTAAAATACATAATTCCAGATGTTTCTGGGAGAGAGTGCCTGGCAATGCCTTCTGGTTTTGGGTGGGGATAAATATCATAACTTTATTCTGAATTGACCCGATTTTCGAATTTACATACACACACGTAATAAGAAATAGAAATGTCAAGAAGTTTGACATTTCTTCATTGGCAGGTTTGGGTAAGTATGTCAATATTAATTTAAAGGTAATTTTTTAAGCTATTTATTATTTTCTTTGGTGTTTATTATTTGTTATGTATTTATTTATGTTTAATATGTATGTGTTATTTATGTTTTCTTTGTTATGATATTTGTCTTCCCTTTGTGATATTTGTTTACTTTGTTGTGACCGGGTTGTTTACATGTTTAGTAATTCAAATATTTTTAGTAATCAAAAATGTTAAATATCTTAAAACTAATTATTTACTTTAACTATTTTAGGTGATGATGGTGATGATGATGCAACAATCCCCGACGACTCCATTGGCAATGGACATGATTTTGTTCAATTCAGGAAAAGGATCATGTGATGAAAACCATTCACGAAGTTTCTTGATGTCTCCAGTATCTCTCTTTACGCGGGAATCCCTTGCATCGACATGCTGATCTGTTGTATCCATTCTTACATCCGCTAAATCCTCCAATCCTTCACACACACTATTCATTGCATGCATGCCATAAATCCATTTACTTATGACGCTCTCTTGCGTACTTCTTCCTCGAGCAACACCTCCATCTGTTTTCATTGACTTCATCATCGATTGCTCAATGACCATATCCGTTGAAGTTCCACAACTCAATTTATCAGAACGTCTAATTGTGAAAAATCCCCGTGTAAATCTCTCGAAAATCTTAGGATCATCAATCAAGTTTTCCAATTGTAGCATATATCTTGTAGATATAAATGTGCAGATTTGGCATAAGGAAAATGTCCTGATGCGTGGAAGTAAGGAAGCATTTCTCGAATGCTATTCAAATGAGCTTTCCAATCTCCCATACGTTCAGCTCTTATAAACTCCTTAGCAATTGATACCATGTGAAAATATTGTGTCCACAATTTTGCAGTTGGTCCACGTTGTTCATATTCCTTTAATTTTTGATTGAACTGTTCAAGTAATGACTCAGCCATCTCATCGCCATTCTCAATATCAACGTACGAAATTGTGTTATTCATTATAAGGTCTACAGTATCTTGTAGATTAGCATGTATCTCTTCATCGATGACAAGTTCTTCTGATATTATTGTTGCTAAAGTGAGATGGAGTAATGTGTGTGCATTAACTGCTCTTACATAAGCATGGCCATTCAACATTTTGTCTAATGAATTAGTGGCATAAATCAAAGAGAGCACCTGTTTTATGCCACTTCCCTGCATAATATGACCAATTCCTCCAAAAAAAGACATGAGTAAATGGAAACCTCCAAGTCTTACTACGATCTTCGATACCTCAGATCCTTCCGGTGCTGCTGATATGATTTCTCGAGCTTTTGCATACAAAGGCTGATCAAAAGTAATAATGCATATGTACATCGTGATTATAACGTTTTGCATTTTCCAAAGCGTAGAGTAAAGTTGTGTAGATAGTATTGTAGTTACTTGCTGGTTGCTGAATGAATGGTAAAAAGAGAATTTGAGACGTTGAAAAATCCATGATATTACTCGTTAAACGTTCAATGTAACCATTCCAACCAGGTAATAGTAAATCTTTCCATTTCCCATACAACCACAAAATATCAACTTTTTTCAGTAAAGATACTGTTGTGCTACTTTCATAATCGAAATTTTGTGCAACTATTTTACTATACCCAACTGCACCATCATTTTGATAGACTTTTATCGGTACATGAGCAAGTGAAAGTGACATGAGCAAAACGTCGATGAAAAAACACTGAGAGGCCCAATTGTAACCGCGATTTGAAAGATCTAGGCCGAACAGCAGCCATAATACAGTGGCTGACATTTGCAGACTAAGAAGTACTACGGTAGTCCAATGCTATGCTCCAACTGAGGACGCTGAAGATGACATCAAAGACGAGTTCTATTTGCGGCTGAATGAGGTTTTTCGCTCTATTCCAAGGGGAGACAACATTGTATTAATGGGTGACTTAAACGCACAGATCGGCCGTGACAACACCGGCCTTGAACAAACAATTGGAAATCAAGGTCTAAGCCAAGTTACCAATAACAATGGTGAGCTTTTCGTTGACTTCTGTAGCTCCCACCAACTCATGGTAGGTGGAACTTACTTTTGTCACAAGAAGATACACAAAGAGACCTGGGTATCGCCCGATGGTAGGACGAGAAATCAGATAGATCATGTGGCCGTAAGCCGCAGATGGAGAACTATCCTTGAGGATGTCAGGAGTTTCAGGGGAGCAGACACTGGAAGCGACCACCATTTGGTTGTAGCAACTATTCGCCTTAAAATCGCCGCAATCAGAAACGTACAACGCGATGCTATAAACCGTAGACGGTTCAACGTAGATCTTCTGCGGGAGAGCGTTAAAAAGCGGGAATTTGCTGGAAACCTACAGCAAATATTAAACCAGCACAACGTTTCTGACGACACAAATATTGAAGAGCTGTGGAGTAGGACAAAGGGCGCAATATTGACGGCTGCGGAATCGAGCATCGGTTATGTCCAAAGAAACCAGCAACACTGGATCTCGGACACAACCTGGCAAAAAATAGAACGCAGGAGAGCCCTAAAAAATAACGTAAACTCTACAAGCGACCCCGAAAGACGTTACCAACTTTAACGGGAATACTCCCAATTACACCGGGAAGTAAAGAGAAGTGTCCGGCGTGATAAAAGGCAGCAGATAAATGAGCTCGCAGAAAAAGCGGAAAACGCGGCAAACACAGGCAACAGTAAGGTGCTGTACCAAATCACTAAACAGCTCTCGGGAAAGCACTCTACTAAAAAGCATGCCGTTAAGAGTGCGGATGGAAGGCTGCTGTGCAGCGACGAGGAGCAGCTCCAAAGATGGAGAGATTACTTCTTCGCCGCCCTGAATGGTTCATTTACACAGGAACCTCAGGAAACCAGCAACAATGCACAGCCAATTCGAATCACCACCCGGGCCCCATCCAAGACGGAAATAGTAACCGCAATTCATGCGATGGCTAATGGTAAAGCAGCTGGAAAAGATGGCATCCCGCCAGAATTGTTGAAAGCCGACTCAAGCCTCATAGCAGATGCGCTTCAGCCAATCCTACAAATAGCATGGAACACCTGTACCTTTCCGGAGGATTGGACGGAAGGTATCATAGTCAAAATACCAAAAAAGGGGGACCTAACAATATGCGACAACTGGAGAGGCATCTGTTTACTATCTACTGTGGGCAAAATTTTGTCCCACATATTCCTATCTAGGATAAGTGAGGCAGTAGACCGAACGCTTAGGAGGCAGCAGGCCGGATTCAGGAAGGGCCGCTCATGTATTGATCATATCAACACCTTACGAATTATAGTGGAGCAGTCTACTGAATTCCGATCCCCCATTTACCTTGCTTTCGTAGATTATGAGAAAGCGTTCGACTCGGTCAATAGGAGCTTTATATGGCAGGCACTACGGCGACGTGGACTGCCTGATAAAATAATAGAATTGATAAAAGCCCTATATAACAATTCCAAATGCAGAGTTCTCCATAATGGAAAATTATCCGACAGCTTCGAGGTGAGCTCAGGAGTACGACAAGGATGCCTACTCTCGCCTTTACTATTTCTTATAGTAATAAATGACATCCTTGTCGGCGCTCTAGATAGTAGAACAGGCGGCATACAATGGGGTTTGTTAGACCGCCTTAAGGATCTCGACTACGCAGATGATATCTGTTTGCTGGCCCACAGACACCAGGACCTCAAAAACATGATTAACAATTTGGCAACAGAAAGTAGTCCAGCAGGCTTAAGGCTAAATCCGACTAAAACTAAAGAAATGCGGATAAATGCAAACACCTTTGAACGAACAGCGCTGAATAACCGTGACGTGGAACTGATAAATAAATTCTGCTACCTCGGTAGTGTTATTACCGAAAATGGTGGGGCAGAAGAAGACGTAAGTTCCAGAATAAACAAAGCACGAGGCGCATATGCATGCCTGTTCCGCATATGGAGATCAACGGAGATCTCAACTAACACCAAATTTCGGCTGTTCAACTCCAACGTGAAGGCAGTACTTTTGTACGGTTGCGAAACATGGAAAGTCACCCAATTCATCACAGGGCGCCTACAAGTCTTCATCAACAGATGCCTTCGTCGTATCCTAAAAATCCGCTGGCAAGATAGAATTTCAAACGAAGAACTATGGCGCCGTGCCGGCCAAGGAAGGATAGACGACCAAATCAGGCGAAGGAAATGGAATTGGGTAGGCCATACCTTGCGACGCGAAAACGAAAATCTAGCCAAACAGGCCCTTGACTGGAATCCGCAAGGATCCCGTCGAGTAGGACGACCTAGAACAACGTGGAGGAGAACCCTACTAGCAGAAGCCGCAACAACTGGGAGATCCTGGTCGGAGCTGAGAGCTGTCGCGCAAAACAGAGTCCGCGGGAGGGCAACTGTTTCCGCCCTATGTCCCATGAGGGATTAAAGGAGCGCAATGATGATGATGACATTTGTACATATTAATTTCAAGTGTTCCAATTTGCATCGTTTATTTTTCAAAATTATTTGCTCTAACAAATAAGTCAAAGATTCTGGAATATCACTATTGATATCTTCGAACATCTGAGTAGGTGGAGGATAATTATCAGTGTCAAACACTATCGGCTGAATATCTTCTCGAACGATTGCTGCAACTGCTTCAAGTATTCTCAACCGCTCTTCCTTTTCATTTTGCTTTTTATTCTCATACCAAGCATTGCTGAGGACGTCATGCTGATTGTCGATGAAGCAAATGAATGTTGAACTTCCCAATTTCTCAGTTATAATGATTCTATTACCATACTTTAACTTGAGTTTTGACTTAATTGTTCTATTATCGATCGATGGTTCTTTGCAGATATCTTTCAATTCTTGTATTGAAAATTGACAATCATCATGATTTTCAATAAATGCAAATATTTCTTCCATCGCTGAAGTAATAGAATCACTTTCAAAACGACCTATTTTACCTCCACTAATAGGTTTCGGAAACAAAGTGTAACAATCACTGTGGTACTTAGCCTCAGCAGCAAGTAAGTCATATTCATACTGAATGCGGGCAATGACACTTCTTGCTAGCTCATCAGAACGAGTCTGAGCTTCCTTTAAGATGGTTTTCTTGAAGTCAAGGGTTGAAACTTGAGACACTCTTCGTCGAAGATGCTGCGCTTTTTTCATTTCAGCCGTTTTATCTGCTTCATTGCCACAGAACAAACAGTATTTCTTGAAACAAAAAGACGATTCATTACCTCGTGCTCTAGTACGAGGAGGACTAATCCCAGATGTGGTAGCTATCTCCGCCTCACGCTGTCTTTTAGCTGCAGCGATGCTGCTCTTCCGGGTGTATGCTTTACGACACTTCTTATGTATCGTTACAGATGTTTTGTCCTTCAAATATTCATCGAACCCATCACCCCTTTCAGTACTTGAATCCATTAAAGTCTTTAGCCCACGATCAACAACCACAATTTCACTAGTCCAACATTCATTGCAAATAAAGCAAACTTCTGACATTTTTACAAAATTTTGTAACGGCACTGTTAAAAAAGAGAATATAATTCACAAAAACGTCTATTCACTACGAAAAACCGTTCAAAACGACCCGAAAAATGGAGTGTCGCAGGCAGATGCTTCTCAAGGCCAACCGCTCAATGAAATCACGTTAAAAAAAAGCGCCGTGTACACTACCTCAGAGGTGGTGCGGAAATGTGTGCATATGGTCGAAAATTCGACTTTCCTGCGGTCTAAAGTCACGATATCTCGAAAACGATGCTTTGTAGAAGAAAAGTGTTGAGATCTTTTTTGTAGACAATTTTACGATCTACAAACTTTGTCTAAACCATTTTTCGATAGCTCGCGTTGTTTCAGAGATACATATACGCAAAAAACGCAAATTTGTGACCTTTGACCTCGAATAAAAAACAACGCACAAGCGGGATCGATGGGGACTTTTGACATGTCATTTGTAATGACGCATCCACGGCCTGCACAAAAATCCAGCTTGTTGGGAATTAATGCAAACTGGAATCATAATTTAGTCTATTTTGACTGGACTATCGGTTAAAAAACAAACACAGTCCAACTTATTTTAAAAAAGTATAAAAATTAACCAACTTCGGTTTAAACGAATGTGCGAAACTAAAGCAACCATTTAGTTTCTTCCCTAATATTTGGTAAGGTGGCCTTTATTTTTAAAACTTCAGCACACCTTCGTGGCATGGCAGATATCAAATCCATAATAATAGATTGAGGAATGGTTTCCCATTCTTTTTTCAATGTTTCCAATAGTTCTCCCTTATTTCCAATACGTTGACCTGAGACTCGCCCTTTAAGGATCCCAAAAATATTTTCAATGGGATTTAAATCTGGTGATTGAGACGGCTAATCAAGGACTTGAATCGCATTTTCTATAATCCAATCTTTAACTAACTTCGATGTATGTTTCGGATCATTATCATGCTGAATTCGGCATATGGCAACATTTGTGTCTCCAAAATATTCTTGTACACGAAATGCTCCATAATACCTTTAATTTCCACAAAGGGACCCACGCCGTTACCAGAAAAACAGGTCCAATCCATCACGCTTCCTCCGCCATGCTTGATTGTTGGCTTGCAGTACCGCGGATTTAGTCGATCACCGTTGCGTCTTCTTACAGTGATCATGCCGTCTGAGTTTATTAACCCTAATTTGACACTTGGGGTCAAAACAACCCCACGAACGAACCGATTTTTCTCCAACAAATCGACAATTCGACAATTTAATAATAACACAATAAAATACAATTTAATAATAATACAATAACAATTGACTTCAACAATCATATACTAATCTTCAAAAAGGTTCAAACCATAGGTGTAATTTTTTATAAACCTTTATATAAACAAATAAAAAGCTATTAACATTTTTATACGCTGGGGTCAGATCGACCCCAAGTGTAAGTTACGTAATTTTTTAGAAGTGTGTCAAATTAGGGTTAAATTAAATTAGATTCGTCGCTAGACAATACTGTTTTCCATTTGTCTAAAGACCAGTTCAAATGGTTTATGCAAATATCAACCTATAAATTAATGTTAAATAGAGAAGCAAACTATAACAACTAACTTACGTTTTCTGTAAGTGCCTTTTGCAAGCAACGTTTTTTGTCTGGTCTGCAGCTTTTTAAATTACTCTCTAATGCTCGTCGCTGGATGTTATAAACGGGTCTTTCTGAATTAATGTACAAATTCTCCTATCTAACCTCTTTGTTGTCTTCCGCGGTCGACCACCCAAATGCAGAGTAATAACGTTTCCCGTTGAATTATACTTTTTTATAAGCCGCGATATGATAGATTTATTAATATTATATTAGATATATAATATTAGATATATAATATTATATTTTTTAATAGGGAATACTGAGGAGATCCATATTCCTCAATAATTTTTAATTTGAAGCTTTCAGGGAACTTGTTACGCGCCATTATAAAAATATTAATTTTTAACAACCTATACTTTGACTAAATAACCAGAAATAACTAAAATTGTCCAATAGTAAATTATTTTCCACAGTAGTCGATTAACTGTAATTTTCCATTAGGTTGCTTTAGTTTCGCACACTACCATATAGCGAAGTTTGTTCTATTTTTAGATTTTTGACTTGTATATTTGTATAATTTTTACCTCTACTTTTTTTATGCTGCTCTACGGTCCTTACATTTTATTCGTTCATACGATGCACATGGTTACTAACACCGTAACAGTGTACTTGCTGTAAGGTAATAACCCAATAAAATGATTTTTGAAGTTTATAATAATAATAGAGTTTAATAGAGTTTCCCTTCTTATAAAGAAGGCGCACTTCTCAGCTGGGCTGAGAAACATTTACCACGACCACGTGGGCTCGGCTGAGACATGCAAACATAAAAAATTAAGTACCAATAAAAATTACATGCGAAACACATAGACAGTCATGAGAGAACAAATAGACTCCTTTTAAGCAGGTCTTTGTTAGTGCTCACGCTAAAAACATTAATATTTTTATTTACATTAATGAACATGCGATTAACAGGCTCAAATCGGCCGTAATTGGTGTTAGAGGAGTTGATGTGTAAGGGCGGTGGTCCTCTCAAATTGTATCGGCTCTCTCTAAACGACGCACGGCGACTTAGAAAACCTGAGTCGACACACGAAGCTGGTGGACGAAAACATCGGCCACCTCACGGCGCTTGTGGAGAGTGTTTAAGTTGAGTAACTTCAGTCGGTATTCATATGGTGGAAGAATTAAAAGGTCTTCCCAAGGATGGTGATTCAATGCGAATCTAACGAACCTACGTTGAACCGACTCAATTTTTCCAACAAGCGAAGAATAGTGAGGAGACCAAACCTGGGACGCATATTCAAGTAAAGGTCTGACAAGTGAAATGTAGAGGTGTTTAGTGATCAGGGTGCTGTTAAATTCTTTGGACCACCTTTTTATAAAATCTAAGGCTAAGCTGCTCTTGAAGAAATATAGTTGATATGAGTAGAAAAGTCCAGCTTGGTGTCAAATCTAATCCCGAGATCTTTGACAAAATTAACACGGGGGACACCCTCACTAAAAAATGAGTAGTTATAAATTATAGGATCACGTCGCCTACAAAAAGTCATGACTTCGCATTTACTAATATTAAGAACCAGGTTGTTGTTAGCACACCAAGAGTAAAAGGTGTCGATGTCGACTTGCAAAAGTTTGCAGTCCTCCATACTCTTTACGTGACGGTACAATTTGATGTCATCAGCATAAATCAGGATTCTGCAGTGTCTTAGCAAGGTAACAATATCATCAATAGAAAGAATAAAGAGGATAGGGCCAAGATACCTGGCTTGAGGGACACCGGATGACGCCTCAATGGTCGCGGATTTGGATCCACGGAAAAGGACTTGGTAGGTCCTGTCAGCTAAGTAGGACTGGGACCATAATAGAAGGGCTTCAGGGAAACCTAACTTTTTTAGTTTGAAAAGTATAATGGAGTGGGAAAGCTTGTCAAATGCCTTATTGAAATTAGTGTAAACACAATCAGTTGGGCAACCGGAAACGAAGCCCTCAACAGCATGGGAAGTGAATTCAAGGAGATTGGTGGTAGTGGAACGAGCTGCAAGAAAACCATGTTGGTTCGTAGAAATAAGTTTCTTGCAGATGGGCACGATTGCAGAATAAATGATTGACTCGAAAAGTTTTGGTATGACAGACAGCTTGGCAATTGGTCTGTAGTTCGATATTTCGTTCTTGCTACCACTTTTGTGAATAGGAATTATGAACAAATTCTTCCAAAGAGTAGGGAAATACCCTTCATCTAAGGATTTTTTAAAAAGGGTTTTCAGTGGAGACTGGAGAACCTCCACACAGGATTTAAGGACAGCAGGAGGGATACCATCAGGGCCGGAAGTGAAATCGTATGAGAGTTCATCAATATGTTTTATGATATCGTCACTGGAAATTGAAAGAGATAATCTAGCAGCCTCTCTTGTCGTTAGGCTGAAAGTTGGAAGGAGTGAAAGATTGATGAAAGAATGAAGCAAACATGTTGCAATTCGAGGAAGACTCACTACTAGACCAGTTAGTGTGCTGCATAGTATTTGGGTAGTTATCAACTTTGTTCTTATAGTTGACAAATTTAAAGAAGTTTCTAGGATCAGTATACACCTGGTCCCTCATGCTGCTGAGATATTCACCATACAGAGCAGAAGAGAGAAAACGAAATCTGTTATAGCAATCAATAAATGTAATAAGACTCGGAGGGTCCTTTCTCTTTAAATATGTAGGTCTTCCAGAGTCTATTTTTCTGATTCCTTAAATGCTTCAGCTCATTGTTGTACCAAGGTGGAGATGAACTGCGCAATTTTTGGGGCTCAAAAGGTACACATGAAACGATAGCTTCGTATAGTACGGTATAAGACCATGCCATATCGACATCCAACTCATTTGCGGAAAGTAAGCTGTTGAAATCAATCAAGGCAAGCTTAGATGAGATTTCATTAAAGTTAGCCTTCATAAAGTTGAAGGAGTGAGTTACCGCCTCCGGACAAGGATTGTTCTTTGAGTTGAAGCAGTAATTTAGCAATAGAGGAGAGGAATTTAGCACGTCATGACTATTGGACTGGGTTCAACAATCATGTTTCCTGAGTCAGTAAAGAATACAAGGTCCGACTGCCTCCCTAACACATTAGTCACACCACTCATTTGATTAAGGCCGAGTGAGAATAAGGAATTGAGAAAACAGGATTCCTTAGAATTAATATTGCCTTCAGGGAGGTAGTTATCGTCAACTTCGTCAAATACCCACTGAAAATTGGGTAAATTCTTCTTTCTTCTTTGATCCGTTAGCTGGCGGTCCGAGCGGGACGTCCCCGCAACGGATACGCTGCTGTCGGTGCCGCTGGGTCCCGAACTCTATTCACGATTCGCTTCCATTCTTCTCGGTTTTTGGCGGTGTCTCGAGCCTCGGTAACTGATAATCGTTGATTCTTTAAGTCACCCTCGATATTCTTCAACCAGGTTTTCTTCGGTGCCGATCGCTGTATTCTCCAGTATGCAGGACGGTCTCGCCAGAGAAGTTTACGTGGCAAGCGGTTATCATCCATTCGGCAAACATGTCCAAACCACCGTAGTCGACGTTTTTGCATTTTTTCTTCGATCAGTGTTTTCTGATCGCATCTTTGTCTGACAACCTCGTTTCGAAGGCGATCACGGAGTGAGACACGGAGGATCTGCCTCAAACATCGCATTTGGAAGACCTCGAGCTTCTTAACGTCCGGTTTGAGCAGTGTCCACGTTTCAGATCCATAAAGAAGAATCCGAAGAATCAACGTTCGGTAAAGACGTTTTGTTTTGATGGAGTTATTTGCTCGTTTCCATATGCATATGGGTAAATTGGAAGTCCCCAAATAGAAGTAATTCATCCCCAGTGTTCATCATGCTCAGGGTATAATCAACACAAGAGATGAGAATATCATAGAGGCTTTTACCTCCATCGTCAAGTGTGCTAATCATATCTGGTTGGATATAGCAGCTCAGCAGGAATAGATTTGATTTAGAAAAGGAAATCTTGAGAGCGACAAGCTCAATGTCCAAGTGGTTAGAAAAACTAGGAAGCGTAATTGGGTTACAATTAAGGTGACTGCGGCTAGCGAGAAGTACGCCGCCCCCACGAGCTTCCGAGTCAGTGTAACGGTCCCTCCGAAAGACTTGGTAGGAGGAATCGAAGAGTTCAGCATTAAGAAAGCCTTCGTGGAGCCTGGGGCCGTATTTGGTTTCTCGACACGATGGATCGACTCGACAAAAAAAGCTTCTCGATTTTCTTTAAGTTTCATATTTGGTTTCACGACCAAATCCACAGCTAAGCGCAGCCATACAAAACCATCAAATTGGGTGGTATTGCTCCACGTATATTTAATTAAAATAGAAATTGTTAAAAGTTTATTGCATGCATAAATTGAGCTTTTTAATAATAGTCAAACGTCTTTATCGACACGAAAAGAGACGATATTCTGTCGCCAAATACCAATTTTTATTTATCGACAGACGACAATGTCGACTCGAGAAACCAAATACGGCCCGAGGTTTCCGTGAATGTTATGACATCGAACCCGCTAGCCGCCGATGACTGAAGGATGTCGTTGGTTTTTGATCTTGCCCCCCTTACGTTCTGATAGTAGAGGGCAAGCGTCTCGAGTTTTTTGACCTCCTTGGTGTACTCGGAATGGAGACGTTTGAGTGATAGGCTCGAGTACGGGTACGGGGAACAAAAAGCTTAGTAAGGGCACCACCAGGCCAGAAGCCAGGGTCTAAAAGAGTCTCGGCAATAACGGGCGGTGCAGACAAGACAAAAGAAGCAACAGGCTTGGAAGCCTTGCTGACTTTTCTGCATGAAACAATTCCAGGGTCTATAAATTTCTTCCTCATATATTCACAGACAGACTCCGTCATAGTTTCAGGAGAGAATCCTGATATAAAGATATTTAAAGGTCTCGGTATCGTAACTAGGGGGTGCACGGTTCTTGGGGAACTGTAGCTTCAGTGACCGGGGGATTGGCCACTATTAGAGGCGAAGAGGTGGATACCGAGACCGGCCTAGAGGTCGACTCAATCTCTGGAACGCGGGGCAAGGAACTCAAGGTGACACCGTCACCAATGAAGCTGATTTATTTTTGGGACATTTTAGCCAAATAGCATTATGCAAACTTTCATTGGCATTTTGGGTACCATTTGAGGTACACCGATCCAACAAATCAGCACCTGAAAGTTTCTCGTAAACTTGCATGATGTACTCGAGAATTTCTTGTCTCAGTAATAGAGACATCTCAGAGTGGGGTTTCGGTACGGTGTTTATGGCGAGAGTTCGTTTGCCAAAAACACCAGGATTTCTCACTAGTAAGGCAGTAACCATGATTAGAGCACAATTTTTCGACAGGACAACAAAATCTATGACTAGTCCTGTATCGACGTCTATCCGCGCTTATGCCAAGATCCACCATAGGAAACCTTGATATTTATTATCTCATCAGGATTCGATGTTTTCAAATGTCTCCGCCGTACAATTTCCCGAGAAAACTTCAGAACTTCTTCGCACACTTCAAGGGTAAGATTGTGGCAATGATCCAGGTGTTTAGCAAACGTTGTGTGACATAACGTGTGTGTTCAGTTCTGCTCCAATTTTTTCAATTCCAGAATAGCCTGCACCCATGTCAACGACAACATTCGTCATAAGTTGGTTTATTTCTTTCTCAAACTGACTAGCAGGACTTGTGTAGCATTCGTTATTCAAAGTTTGACAGTTAGTTCAGTGAATTTTTAATTTACAAGCGAATCCTTTTTCTGACGAATGGATAGCAACCAGACTAGCGCGAGAACAATGTTTGCATTTCAAACCTTCTAATATAAGGTTTGCTCCAATAGAAAACCTGTCCTGTCGTAGCCTGCGAAAAGTTACTTAAGTGGTGGGGGGAAAGTTAGTCAAAATCCCGAAAAGTCATGGAACGCTTTTTGGGCTGTTTCATGCAATTCAAGAACTGTCATTTAAATGTCATTTGTGTTGTTGATTTTTTCTAAAGATAATTTGAATTTTACAAAGATAGATATGAATATAATTCGCAAAAAACGAATTTTACAAGTGATTTCGTTAGAGGAAGACGAAAGTTCGGGTGATGATGAAAACAAACTTCTTAATTATGTTTCATATCAGAATGCTAGTGATTTACTTGTTAAAGTAAAGAAAATCAGAAAACACAAAAGAATTTCAATCTAGAGTTATTGTGAGCATGTCGTGCCCAGTTATTCTCATGAAGAATTTATTCGTCATTTTAGAATAAATCGGCAGCTTTACGAAAATTTATCGAAACACTTCGAATCTCATAAATTATATGCCGATTTAAAAAGCCATAAAAAACTTAGAGCTTCCAAACACATTTTAATATTTTTGTGGCTCGCAGCCCATGAGGCGTCCCAACTAACACAAAAGGTTTTAAAAATGTTGTAAGAATCTTTACACAACTTTTTAACAAGTGCAGTAGTTTTATAATTTAGTGTTGGAAACGTTTTACCAATATTAAAAAAACATTTATATACCCCAAATAGGCGCAGGTTTATACAGCAAAATTGCTCTGTAAGTGTCGTACGTAAAGGTCGTTTAATGGCTTGTTCAGCAAATGATATCACTTTTACACAGTAACTGTGCTGTTTTAAAACTGTTGAATAAAGACATTATACAGAAATTCTCTGCGTATAAGTGGCTATATGACTTTTAAAAAACTTTTTTATAAAACCTTATATCCTTACATATTAGAGGGTTGCTGCAACCATTTTGTTGTACACAGGGATCGTAAATAACTGTTATATTTGTATTTTTGACTTAAAAAATCAAATAGTAAATGTTGTCTGATCTGCATAAAATTTATACTGGATACTCAGAATAGCGAGTTCTACGCGGTGGTGGGGTTACTTTTAAATTGTAGACTTTTATTATAAAAGTCAAGTTTAATAGTTAAAATTAATTTAAATTTTTTTAAATAAACAATAACAGTTATATTTAACTAAAAAAGTTTTAGGTCATTAAAAACTCTTATTTTTGTTTTTTATTTTTAAAGTCTTCCAAAACTCTTATGGGAAGACTTTTATTTTTAAAATCAAAAATAACTGTTAAAAAAGACTGTCTTGCATAAAAGTCTTTCTAAGATTTTTATTTTTCCAGTTTTTTCTATAAAAGTCTTTGAAGACTTTTATTTTTAAAATATAAAAATAAAAGTCTTTTGTTGAAAACAGATAAATAGTCCATTCAAACCGTTAAGAAAATCGAACCCTAAAGGTTTTTGGGGTCGCTGATTACGAAAATCGGGGTCCTGCGGTCCTAAAACATGGGCGTCACCCTTAAAAATGCAAAAAACACCCCTTTTTAGGGGTTTTCCGCGATTATTTCGATAGTAATGAAAACTAATGCAATGAAATACACTTTTTTTAATATTTATTTGCGAAGGTGGTTGATTTGTACTAAATCAACGCGAACTTTATGATAAGGGGTGATCCTAAAGGGTTGAAACCACCCCAGCGACCCCAAAAACCTTTAGGGTTCGATTTTCTTAACGGTTTGAATGGACTATTTATCTGTTTTCAGCAAAAGACTTTTATTTTTATATTTTAAAAATAAAAGTCTTCAAAGACTTTTATAGAAAAAACTGGAAAAATAAAAATCTTAGAAAGACTTTTATGCAAGACCGAAAAAAATAAAAGTCTTTTTTAACAGTTATTTTTGATTTTAAAAATAAAAGTCAATTTTAATTATTATTTCGAACAAAAAAAGAAAAAAATCTTTAATAACAATTTTAAAAGATTTAAAACAATACTAGTCAGAGATAATAGTTAAAAATAACTTTAAATATTTTTGGTAAAATTTAACTGTTACTGTTGTTTTATATCATATAAGTTTCAAAATAATGATTATTTTCTGATTTTTTCGATATAAGTTATAACAGTTACGATCCCTGGTTGTACAGCTATTTTCATTAGATATTATTAAAAAACAATATGGTAATATAATTGCTGTTGACTTGGTATTTGACTAATTTTAATATTTTTCGCACTGTTACTTTCTGCATATTATGATTATAATGACATCATCAAGGTCATTTTATAATAATATGATAATTTTAAATTCGAATATTGGCTTTGGAGGAGTGAAAATTATTTGCAAAGCTCACTTGGTAATAATTCGAATAGATACAACGCGCCATTAAAATAATGAAAATTTAACAAAAGTTTATTTTAAACTCATTTTCGAATTTTAATTATTTTAGGATATTATTCAAAGGTACAATTTTTTTTGATTCCATCTTAATATAGTATCTACTACGTAGATATTTCAAACCATTTAAGCAGTGCAGTGGAGAACAAAAAAAAATTGTTTTTTTAAATACGGTTTTTGTAATATGGCGGCTTCCCTTTGCTTACCATTTTCAAAACCAAAATGTCTTCTCTTGCAGTCAGACTATTTTACTTTTACTGAAAAGAATTTAGATACTTGGTAGATAACAATATTTTATAAGAAGTAAATTTGGGATAAAATAAGTATCAATAAAACAATTATAGAATAATCGGCCGTGTAAAAGGATTTTGCGTGATATTTTTGCTCCGAGTTTTATTCATTATGCTGTATAACTAGCTCTTACAATTACCTTTATAAAACATGTTCCCTCTTATTTCAGCACTGTTTATTCTTTATTACTATATAATGGTTGTATTAAAGATCGGGAGCTGCCAATGAACAGACTTATAATTTGTACCAAAGTGTATAATCACTGAATAGTTGTAAGAGAGTGTTGTAGATGCCTATTACACTTTTTGGTTGAAAGAGAGTTCTTTAAATGTTAATTTCATTTACTTAAAAGAGCTTTAATAGAGCATCTCTATATAAGCTTATTGTTAGGTAGCTTTAGAGAAAAAACAAAACCCTCCCGACTTATCGGAACGAAATTTATTTCATGACTAACTATTTTAGAGAACACAGGTTTTACATGAATGTTTTTACAGGAAAACAAAGTAAGCATAAGGTATACATATAAGGTACAGGTACAGTACAGAGTCATGGACATTGTTCTCTAACACTTCCCCTCAATGTCCGTGGCTCGACTGAGTCCTAATAAAATACAAAATCTTTTATGTTTTTCCTTTGCTAAGGATTTCGTTAGTATGTCTGCGACCATTCCTTCAGTTGGTACATAATTAAGTGATATTATTAAGTCCTTATACATTTCCCGAATATGGTGATATTTTACATCAATGTGCTTACTCCTCTGATGATGCACAGGATTCTTTATTAGTTGCAGTGCACTTAAATTGTCTCCATTCAACACGGTAGCACCTTGCACAAATTTCGCACACGACAGTTCACCTATAATACGCCTGAGATGGATAGATTCCCTCGCCGCTGTTGACATTGCAATGTACTCCGCTTCTGTGCTACTCAATGCCGTCGAACTCTGCTTCTTTGCCTGCCAAGACACGGCTGATCCTGCCATCATGAAAACGTATCCAGTATAGGACTTTCTGTCCTTTATATCATTTGCCCAGTCCGCATCTACAAACGCATGAAGTGGTTTACCAGTTTGTTTATAATGCAGTCCCATGTCAATTGTATTTGCTAGATACTTTAATACCTGTTTTGCGGCGACCATGTGTTCCTGACAAGGTTCCGAATTAAACTGCGAAAGTTTGCTGATGGAATAAGCAATATCTGGTCTTGTACTTATGGCCAAATACATTAATGAACCTATAATAGATTGGTATTCTTTAACATCAATCCTTTCAGATGGTTGGGAGTCTCCTTTATTTATTTCTAAAGGAGTACAACGTTTCTTACATGATGTCATGTTATAATTTTTTAATAAGTTTGATATATATTGCTTGTGGCTTACTTGAATGGCACCAGTTGAGCCCTCTCTTTCAATTTCCATCCCTAGATAATACGTCGAATTCTTCTTGGATTTTCCTTTTAAATTTTTCTATTAATTCTTTATTTGGTGCCACCAACATTAAATCATCTACGTATACCGTAATTATGGTGATGCCCTCGTCCGCGTTATTTACATATAAGCAAGGGTCACCTTCGCATTGTTTGAAACCGTTCTTCTTTAAAATTTCATCAAGTTTTGCATTCCACTCTTTTCCTGACTGTTTTAGGCCATATAAGGCCTTTTTTAACTTTAGGACTTTCTGCGGGAACTGCGGATTTATAAACTGCTCGGGTTGATACATATACACATCTTCGTGTAGGTCTCCATTCAAGTACGCTGATGTGACATCAATCTGATGAATATGCCACCCATATTCCACTGCTAAAGCCAAGACCAGCCTTATTGTTGAGTATTTGGCAACTAGGGAGAATGTTTCATTATAATTAATACCATACCTTTGCGTGCACCCTTTGGCTACTAGCCGGGCTTTATATCTTTCAATTTCCCCAATCTTATTCCGTTTGATGTTGAAGACCCACTTGCTAATAACAGGTCGATGGCCGTCCGGTAAGCTCACTAGCTCCCACGTACCTTTGTTGATTAGGGATTTGTATTCATTTTTCATTGCACTGATCCAATTTTGTGCATCTGGTCGCGAGAGTGCTTCTTTGACATTTAACGGATTAGTTAAGTCTTGCCCTAGACTGGCGACGTTCAATACGTTATATTGTTTGGCTGGCCTTCCTGGTTTGCCTGTTCTTATTTTTCTAGGGCGTCCTGGTCCAATCCGTTCCTTCTTTTGTTCTTTATTGCATTCTTCCGTGCAGCTATCATCTTCATAAGCTTTTCCGCTCTCTTCTGCGCAGTTATTATTTTTGATAGCATTTTCGCTCTCTTCTGCACAGTTATCATCTTTGCTCTCTTCTGCACAGTTATCATCTTTGCTCTCTTCTGCACAGTTATCATCTTTGCTCTCTTCTGCACAGTTATCATCTTTGCTCTCTTCTGCACAGTTATCATCTTTCTTGTCATATAGTTCAATTGGATCTACAACGACAAAATCTTTTACTACATTTGTTTCTTTAGACTTACCGTCTTCCTCTATGAACATCACATCTCTGCTGATACACACTTTATTGTCGTTAAGGTCCAACAGCCGGTAACCTTTCGAAGTGCTTGAATAGCCCACCATTATGTATTCTTTGCCTTTCGGGGCAAACTTTGACCTGCCCAGTCTTTTATCCATTGCCACTGCTCTACACCCAAAAATCCTTAAGTGGGAAATTTTCGGCTTTCTTCCATGCCAAACTTCATAAGGTGTCACATCTTCTAACGCCTTAGTTGGTGACCGGTTTCGAAGATACACTGCCGTGTTCACCGCCTCCGCCCAGAGGTTCTCACTAACTCCTGAATTTATTAACAGGCACCTGCTTCCACAATTGTTCGGTTAGCTCTTTCCGCTACCCCGTTCTGCTGTGGTGTGTACGGTACTGTCAACTGCCTTTGGATACCACACTCATTCAGGTAATTTGAAAAATCTTGACTCAAATATTCTCCCCCATTATCGCTCCGCAGAAATCGGATTTTTCGACCTTTCTCAGCTTCAACACGGTTTTTAAACAACTTGAATACTTCAAAGACTTCTCCTTTTGTTTTGATAAAATAAACATATATTTTTCGAGAAAAATCGTCAATGAAGGTCACAAAATATCTGGATCCTCCAATGGACGCAGTCCTCATAGCTCCACAAACGTCTGTGTGAATCAAGTCCAATAAATGTTTTGACCGAACTTCTGAACTTTTAAACGCTTGCACATGTATTTTTGCTCTCATACAGGTGATGCATCGAAGTTTTTCGGGGGTTGATGATAATTGTAACCCTACCACCATGTTCTTTGAAGACAATCGACGTATATCCATCAGATTTAGATGACCGTACCTCTCATGCCACTTTTGAACTTCGTCATTGCAATTCTGTCCATAGTACAATTTATTTTGTCTTACCTCATGACAATTCCTCACTAAGTACAAATCGCCTTTCTTATATGCAGATAAAATCACGTTTCCTGCTTTATCGGTTATTATGGCATCATTATCCTCAAATGTAACTTTATTCGATTGTGCTGCTTTAGCAACCGATATAAAATTACTATCAAGTTCGGGCACGTATAACACATCTAACAATGTAATCTTACCGCAAGTTGTGTTCAATTGCACCTTTCCTACTCCAGTGGCAAGGACATAATTATCTCCCGCTAACTCAACATATTGGTTTAAGCGGCGGAGAGAGATAAAACTTGAAGGTTCACAACACATGTGTGCAGTCGCTCCACTGTCCAGACACCATTGATGCTTATCATGTTTAATCGCATTCCCCCTCGCTAACAATAAAAAAGATTTACCGGCTATTGCCCTTGTATTTGTAGTAGCATTTAATTTCATATTTTCTTTGCAGTTAACTGCTAAATGCCCTTTTCGCCCGCATGAGTAACACAGTCTATTTTCTTGGATATATTTCGGCTTACTGTTACTAGTTGTTTGAAATTGTTTTGATTTCGGTTTTAATTTGGCTACCAGGGCATGATGTTGTGTGTGAACTTCCCCTTCCTCATGGCCCGTCTCAATTCGTCGCTGTTCTTCTTCAAGAAGTTTCGTAACCAATGGTTGATATCTAGGCAATTCATCCCTAGACTCGATTGCCACCACGAAATTATCAAATGATTTTGGTAGACTGGATAATAGAATAATTACCAGAAGTTCATCTTCTAAATTTACTCCAATTTCTTTCAATTTTTCGACTACTTTGGAGTACTCATTCACGTGCGAATCTATATGTTGCCCTTCCGCCATCTTTAGCCTCAACAAATTTTTAAATAGTGTAACCTTTCGTGCAGGTCCTGCAGATTGATACACAGACTTGAGCGCTTCCCAGGCCTCGGATGAGGTTGTACAATTCTTTATATAATTTAGCTGCGATGTTTTAACGCTCAACGATAACAGCGCTAAGGCCTTTTCGTCCTTGGACTTCCATGCGGCCATATTTTCCGGATCCACATTTTCCGGCTTCATGCTTTCGTTCACATACTCCCAAAGCTCCGCATGCACTAGGACACTCTTCATCTGGATACGCCATCCATCGTAGTTCTTCTCATCTAGTTTTTCTATTTGATATAGTGTAGAGTTGAGCCGGACTTACAAGAGGCAGTTCATTTGTCCCGTACACGATAGTAAATTGTACTGAGGCCTCAACTTTTTTAAATGTCCCGGTTCAAAAATAATGTACTACTGGGATATGAGCGTGTATCGTGCGTTTGTAAATTACGAAGTGGAGAGACATTTCTTACTTCTTTTGCAGCAGCAAAATATCCAATTCGAATTGCGGCGAGGTGAGATTGTAAACACGAACTGCATAGATATTTTCTTACTGCTTTTGCCGCAGTAAAATATCCAATTTAAACCGAGCCATGGTGAGATTGTAAATACGAACTGGAGAGAAATCTCTTACATTTTTGAAGGAGTGAAATTTTATACTAAAGAGACAATTCTTACATTTTTTGAGGGAGTGAAGTTTTGTGCTCGAGGGATATTTGTTACATTTTTCGAGGGAGGTGAATTTTGTGCTGAAGAGACAATTCTTACATTTTTCGAGGGAGGTGAATTTTGTACTGAAGAGACAATTCTTACATTTTTCGAGGGAGGTAAATTTTGTACTGAAGAGATAATTCTAACATTTTTCGAGGGAGGTAACAATTCTTACATTTTTCGAAGGAGGTGAATTTTGTACTGAAGAGACAATTCTTACATTTTTCGAGGGAGGTGAATTTTGTACTGAAGAGACAATTCTTACATTTTTCGAGGGAGGTAAATTTTGTACTGAAGAGATAATTCTAACATTTTTCGAGGGAGGTAACAATTCTTACATTTTTCGAAGGAGGTGAATTTTGTACTGAAGAGACAATTCTTACATTTTTCGAGGGAGGTGAATTTTGTACTGAAGAGACAATTCTTACATTTTTCGAGGGAGGTAAATTTTGTACTGAAGAGATAATTCTAACATTTTTCGAGGGAGGTAACAATTCTTACATTTTTCGAGGTAGGTGAATTTTGTACTGAAGAGACAATTCTTACATTTTTCGAGGGGGTGAAGTTGGAGAGATATTTCTTACATTTTTCGAGGGAGGTAAAATTTTATTTTTATTTTTTAATCCCTATCTGTAACAAATAAAATATTTTCGGGTTATTTTCAATTTTAGGGAGTTTCATTTTAAATTTGTAAATATGTTTTTCTTTATACAGTTAACAAAAATTTTAAAGAATATTTTTGTAATCAACATTCATAGGCACGATAATTAATATTTCCATTCATGCAATCATCATTTATCGTATCCTCTCTTTCGCAAACGCAATAGATCTACACGCATCGCAACATTTGAGCCATTCACTACGTGACGTGCTAGCAATACAATGGCACCTCGCCTCATTTGAAGTGAGACATTGTACTGGTTCAAAAGGAAAAAGAGGCTCCTCTTACAAACTCATTTTATTATCGTGTCCTACCCAACACTAATATAGTGAGCTACCCATTGCTCACTATTTACTAAGAATCTTTCTTTTCCTTCTTCAATAATCGCGGCCTGGGCCCATAACTTTTGAGAAAAAACAAAACCCTCCCGACTTATCGGAACGAAGTTTATTTCATGACTAACTATTTTAGAGAACACAGGTTTTACATGAATGTTTTTACAGGAAAACAAAGTAAGCATAAGGTATACATACATATAAGGTACAGGTACAGTACAGAGTCATGGACATTGTTCTCTAACACTTATACACCAGCCTTTAAGCTTATAAAGCAATAATGTTTTGTAACGTAGTTGTGTGAACCTTTAAATTGCTATTATATTCAGTTTTTATACAGAAATCACTTGTTTTATAATTACGTTATATATTGGTTTTTAAAGCATTTATACAATAATTATAAATGTAAAAACAAATCTGGATATCTTTAAGTTCATAATTGATTTCAAGATACCATTTATATAAACACTATACAATATATTATAAACCAGTTTTATAATTTTGTCGTAAAAGTATTCTCACAACTTTATTTTACAGCTAAATGGCATTTGAGTGAAAATACAATTTATAAAACATTAATTCAGCCAAAAGTATTAACACATGCAATTAAAAAACATATATAAAACAATTTAGTTGTGAAGAGAAATATTTGTGCTAGTTGGGGTGTTCCTTCCGAGATATTTCGGACAGATTTAATGTGTCCATTTCAACAGTAAATCGTATTATTACTCGGGTAACAATGATTTTAAGCGATTTGTCTGGGGGAGTTATCAAATGGCCTAATCGCGAGTAAATGGATGAAACAGCAACTTATATGGAAACGAAACATGGATTTCCCAAAGTTGTAGGTGAGAAACGAAAAAATTGCTAGTAAATTAATTTATCTGTACTTATTAAAATATTTGTTTACTAGGCGCAATTGACGGAACTCATATAGTCATCGATCCGCCCAACAGAAATAGAGATGATTATATTGATCGGAAGGGGCAGTTTAGCATGTGCTTACAAGGAATTTGTAATGAGAAGAAGAAATTTATTGATGTTTTTATAGGATATCCAGGATCGGTTTACGACAGCCGGGTTTTAAAAAATTCATTTATATACCCGAAATTACAGACGTTATGCTCGGACAATTCCAAATGAAGAGCTTACTACTGATAATGACTTTAGATAAAGCGCTAATGCTAGAGCGAAATTGAAACGTGAATCCATTTGCAAACTTTAACGGAATAACCGCTAAATTATAATAATAAAACTAATGAAATGTAAATAAAGTATTTTTATTTTAAAATAGCTCTTTTGTTATTGGTATATCTAGCACATCCTCATCATTTTAAGACCTATTTTGTACTACTTTTAACCAGCCGCAAGGACTTTGTATTGGGGGCATTACAGATAAAAAACATGAGTGTTGGGATTGTATATATGTACATACAAGTATGTACATTGAAATAATAATTCGTATGGAATGTTGAAAATCAAATATAATATATAACAAAACTTCAGAAATGCTTAAATATCTAAATGTGAACAAATAAAATACATTAGGAAACTTCAAAAACAAGATGTAAAACGAAAAATAAAGAACTTAAAAATCTATTTTTATTTACTATAATTTATTTACTAGTTCCCTTAAAATATCATTCCGCTCTTGCATGATGCGGCATTTTTCTTTGTTTCCACTTCTAATTTCGTGAATGACTTCCTCGTGGAACCTCTCCCTTTGTCTTCGCATTTGCTGCAACTCCTCAAGCAACTCATCCTGCTTTGACCTTCTATTGGGGGGATTAACAAAGGTGTCGGAGTCACTTCCTCCTGCTGCTCGAGAAGTGTCATCCCTCGAAATGGATTCCTCCGCTGCAGCTCCTAACAGAAAAGGAGGGAAGACCGAATCCCGGTTGGATAATATTTCACTTAATTCTCTGTGAATGTTAAAAAAAATTAGTAATTTATCGCTTAACAAAACTTTAGTATTTCACTTCTCATAGGGACAAGTTTCTCTATTTCTCCCTCTTTTGTTGTTGTGGGACTTGATTCCCCTATATTTATTCTCTGCCTGCATGGCAGTGAAAGAATAACCCTCCTCCCCCAATTTCCCTGATATTATCTGCCACATTTTTTTTATTTTTTAATTTGGAGGACTTCCCTACCTTAGGCCGCATGCTTTTAACCAGCGAAAGCAGGAGCTTGATAGCTGCATCGAACCAACTAGTCTTCTCAATAGAAGTAGGGTTAGGATGCCGAATATGAGATACCATTTTTATTTTTGGCCATAAAAAATAAATGATTGCACTAATCACTATGAAAATTACAATATTCGATAGGGTATTTAATGAGGTTTATCTACGAAAGACCGTTTAGCGCTGAGTACAATACATTTTTTATTATATCAGATAATATTAGAAAATTCAGAAACTACGTCTCAGGCAAATGGTTTCCTATTATGAGATACTAAGGGTTGCTAATATGAGATAGTATCTCATATTAGGTTCTTTTGGGTTTGAGTATAGATTTAGAGAAAAAGGAAATAAATCAAATTAAATTAAACTTTTTATACATATTATATATTATAAATTATATAGATATTTTTTAATCAACAAAATCATACTTCAAAGTCGAAAGTTCTGGAAGCGACACTTATTAAACAGTAACAAAAATCAACAAATACTAAAAATTCAAAAGTGTTATTCTAAATTTTAGATATTTAAACACAAAGAACACAAAAATCGATCTGTCGTTACTTCTCCACAATCCTCATGAGTCCACTTGAAACAGTTTTGACATTTAGCCCATTTTTCTCCACTTCTGTCTTCTGAAAACCTTCCGCTGCAGTATGGACATTCAGCGTCACATGATTCATCATCACTGCTGGTATCTGAAAGATCCGGTAAAACTTTATCCTCAAAGCTAGAACTAACTGGCTCTTTAGATCTCTTTTTCTCTGTAATTTTTTTAATAATTTTACTTGTTTGCTTCTTTTTAGAACCTTTCTTTTGAGCCGCTTTATTTTCTTTTTCAGTCTTTTTATTTAAGAAGTCTATTAGCGAGTTTTTATATGGAGAACCAGTAATTATGGAAGCTGCTTTAGGTCGGGTTTTCTTGGACGAATCGTTACTAGGTAGTCTAGGTACTGGCCTGACTGCAAAAGGTGAGATATGAGATGACGTGCTAGGCTCTGGATTTTCGTATAAGGCAGCGGGATTGGAGGAAGCTTCAGTCATGTTAGACGGGTTTTCTGTCGAAGGAGTTACGTGACGTGTTTCCTCCAGATTTTCATTTGACACTCCTTGATCTGATACTTCCCCTTGATCTTCGTCATTGAAAATTGCAAAATCACTTTCTGTAAAAATATTGCGATTACAAGGAACCAATCCAGTTTTTCGAAAACCATTTACAGAGTTACTCATAGTTGCAGCTTTTTCATAGGCAATGCCAAATAATCTTGCTACATATTTGTTGGTCAATGCTCGTCCTTGATTATTTCGCAGCCAGGTTTCAATTTCTTGAGAGTAATAAGCTTTTAGCGGTTTCATGAACGCTACATCCATTGGCCGCATTGAATGTGTGCAGTGTGGCGGTAAGCAGACTATTGTTACGTTATTTTCTCGACCTAAATTTATTACATCAATATTTCTTGTGTGTGTGTAATGGCCATCTAGAATTAAAATTATGGGATCATCTTTACTTGGTTTTGTAAAATTTATAAAATGTTGAAACCACTTTGTGAATAAGTGATTTTGAATCCAGCCAGAGGGATGACAATCGCCAATAGAACCGGCAGGTGCACCATCCAATAGTTCTTGAGCCATATTTTTCTTTGGAAAAATTATTAATGGAGGTACGTAGCTACCAGAAGCGTTCATGCACGTCACTATAGTTATTATGTAGTTTTCCTCTCTCCAAGGATGTTAATGTTCCAACCTGCTTCTTTCCTTTCACGCTAATAACTTTGGAACGTTTATGTTGTACCACTGTTACCCCGGTCTCATCAACGTTGTACACTCGATGTGAAGGCGATTTTATTTTATCCATTTCTAGCTCATACAAATCAAAGAAATGGTTGACGGCAACTGGATTGAATCCTTTTACTCTTGCAGCAGAAACTGCTTCAGGTGTTCTAACTGATAAATCAGGATGTCTGCACATAAACCCACGTAACCACTTTTTACCAGCAGATGCTTTAGACAAGCTGAATGGGTGCTTGAGATTATTTCTGATTGCCAATTGAAGCGCTATGTGTTTGATGTCCTTCAGACGTAACCCATAAAATCTTTTGTCCAATTCTTTACAATATTTTTCTAATTCTGCTTCTAAATAGTCAGGTAAAGCTGGAGGCCTTCCCATGTGAACCTTGACAAGTTCTTCTGCAGTAGCGTCTTTCTTGACATAACGTTCAAGGGTCCCCTTAGGAACACCAAAATGTTTTGACGCTTTTAAGTAACCCATTTGTTTGCTTCGCACTGCATTCACGGCCCGTATCATGGCATCGTGATCCCAGGATTTCCTTTTGATCGGCGGCATCTAAAAAAGATTTTTTAAATAGTCGTATTTTTGTGTATCCTAAATTGAGATATCTCATTTTAGGAGCCCCTACGTGTCTCATATTAGGAAAACATCTACTTTCAACAAAATGGCTGCCTATTATTTCTTGGCAAAGAAAATGTAACAAAACAGCAAATGCATCGTAAAATTAATCATATAATTAAGACAATGACTGTAAATTGAAATCATTTATTGTAATTATAAAGTTATAACATACCTCGAAAACAATTGATGAAAAAAATTTGGTTTTGTGGTTCCGTAAAAAGCCGCGCGTACACAACCTATCTTCGCCTCGGACTGGGAAGCACTAACACACGTTTCGACTTGTTTCCACGCGGCTTCTAGTGACTGTAGCGCCAAAAGGCTACTGCGATTAGTTTCGCCGAAACATAACTATCTCATATTTGGCGACTATCTCATATTCGGCATTCTTACCCTATTATCAGGTGTACTCTCCTGTGTGTCATCTACAAACAAATTAAAAATACATATGTATATGAAATTAAGGTAATTTAAAGTCATTTCATCTGTAGGTAGAAAGGATAATAAAATCAAAGTTTCTGTACTTATATTTACCTGCGTCTAGAGACTCCTCTATTATAGACGAGAAATATTCGTCAGCTGCAGGTTCTATTAATCGCTGCTCTTCCGTTATGTTTTTTAACAGTTCTTGCAGCAACTGTGGGTCTGAAGTTAAAAAATGTTACATTGTTGTAATCACCTTTGTTAAATAATTTTACCTCCTTGTACTCTGGAAAAAGTTCCAGGAGAACAATTTATCGTCATTCCTCCTCCCTCCATATTTTTGATATCTGTAGTTCAGTCAATCTGTCAAAAGAATTGCACAATAAAAACCAGTCGGATGAAATGTAGGTGAGTCGTTAGGAAATGATGTAAGAAAGCTTACTTGGGCGTGGCCACCTGCTACCTCTGTGGGTTTTTGAAAAAACTAAAAAAAAAACTCAAAAAAATTTTGAAATGCATTTTTCTTGAAAACAATGAACAAGGAACAATTTTTCCATTCAGATTGTAGCTGAAAAATGAAAATTTAAGGGCGAAAAAGTTGAAAAACACTTTTTTTGGCACTTTAGCGCCACCTACTGCGCACATTTTTTGTTTTACAATATTGCACCAATGACATTAATTGTAGATAACGATGCCCTCTACATTTTTTTCCCAATAAACTTTTCTGTAGAATGCATAGTTTTCGAGAAAAATGCATTTCAAAATTTTTTTGAGTTTTTTTTTGAGTTTTTTTTTGAGTTTTTTCAAAAACCCACAGAGGTAGCAGGTGGCCACGCCCAAGTAAGGTTTCTTACATCATTATTCCTAACGACTCACCTACATTTCATCCGACTGGTGCAATTCTTATTTTTTTTTCGACAGATTGACTGAACTAATGGTTTTTTTTTCTACAAAGAATGAAAATTAATCTTCAAAACGGTTGTTGCGGCGGTTTGTTTTCAAATAAATTTGAAGTAACAGCTGTTTTTGACATGTCAAAAAGTGCGTTCCGTAATATACTGGGAGCACTGCGCCAGTACTACCAGTGGTAGTTTTGTCGTTCCGTTTTCACCAAACAGTGCCCTGTTGCAGTGCTCTGGGAACATTCATGACGTCATGAATATTCCCCTTTTTACTACTGGGACTACTGCTTTGAAAGAGGTAATGTGCTCCCAGTAGTTTCAACAGGTTTTGACAGATGTGCATTGTGGCTGTAAAAAAATTTAATCGTGAGCAGTAAAATATGGAGGCGGAGCTAGTATACTGTGCGCTTGTTCCGTATACAAAAATGTACTGGGGTGGTAGCACGTAAGTTGTTTCAATCGACCTCTTCATACAAAAATTCAAGTGTAACAAAAATTTTTGTATGAAGAGATCGATTGAAACAACTTACGTGCTGCTACCCCTGCATAGTTCAGTATAACTTTTTTAAACGGAACGTGCTTCGCAGTGCACTGGCATGACGTCTAAAATCACAGTGCTCCCAGTATATTACGGAACACACTCAAAATGTTGTAAGATTTCACTCCACCTAAAAATAAACTGCGGTTTCGTGCTCGAGGGGAAGCAAAAATTTCCCCTCTTTTTCGAGCACGACATTCTATTGGAACAGAAATTGGGCGATTTCATGCACCCGCGTGGACTCGCATTCTCTATTGGAACAAACCTATAGTAGGCCAAATGTTTACATTATAAATTCGATAACTTGCTGAAGAAGCGTCATGTTCTTTTTCTATATCTGCACTTTCAATTTCCGATTCAGTGGATTGATCATTGTAATCGAGTTTTCGTTTGCGTGTCGTTTCGACTACCGGTCGAGCAGGCGTCTAAACAAAAAATAAAAACAATCAAATAGAAAAAATAAGAAGAAGAAGAGGAAACAATTTTCACCTTACTTGAACGACGAACTTCTCGAGCTGTGGAAATCAATTCACGACATTTCTTTTTTTTTCGTTGGCCGAGCCATAATGACGTTTGTAAAATAGTACTGCACGTGATGCACTGTGTTTTTTTTACTAATGAGTAGAGGGCAGATTATATGCAAATGCATATTTCTTATTTATACTGTTCTTTATGTCAAAACTATTAAGAAGGGTGTTTTATGGTATTTACAACTTAAATTTAATTTTTTTTTTTCATATTTGCATACATTTTGCATATTGGCATTTTTTTGCATATTTGTATATTTGTACAATTATGTGCCATCGTATTATTGCTTGAAATTAGTTTAAAAACTTGTGAATTGTATCTGAAATTCTAGGGTGGGCAACACAGACGTTGTTTCAAGTCATCTGTTTCGAGTTTTCCATTGAATTTTTCCATTTAAAACTTGTAACGAATGAATTGAAACGACTAATGTTTTGCCACCCCTCCATCTTTTATCGGAATATAATACGATATTTTTATCGGAATATAATACGAAATGTGTTTCAAAGAAGTTTATCCTCTTTGCTCTGAGAAGTCGACACGACCGGCGAAATTTTCTAAGCCCACCACACACGGAGAGGCTCAAAGTGTTGGACCTCTTGCCGCTCTCTTCTTTCTTATCGTGTCTCTCTCCTTAGAAGTCCTTAACGGTAACCTTAAAGTGCAGCTTTTGTCGGATATGATCAAGTTCAATGAAGACACCCGACTTACAAGACATACGAAACTGCTCAAGGAATACCCACATCGGACCGAGTATGCAAGGAATGAGCCCGTTAACAGATGCTGCGTGGTCTTTAACAATTATAGATTATGTTACTACCCTTCAATAAATAAAGCATCCTATAAGAAAAGACTTAAATCCTACCTGACAACCTAATTACTAACACTCCTTAGAATTAACTAATTATATATGCCAGTGTTTGTCTATAAGTAGAATTATTTTTCTCTGTTGTATTTAGTTTAAGTATACCTTGTTTGGCAAATAAATAAATAAAAGGATATATACATAATTTTGTGTTGGCTTTCAAAGTGGTTCGACATTTGGCATTGGAATCAGAAGGTTCTCATTAACCGAATCAATTAGATTCGTCAAAGATGCTAAAAAACCATTAAATAATTCCTGGAGGTTTTGGCAAAACGGTTACAGGTGAACTTCAACAAGTTTTAGATAAAAATCTTGGATATAAAGCTATGCATCAAGTTAGTATGATGCTACGAAATGACAACATAACTGAAAACTTACCAAAAAGTTTTCAAGCAACTAGGATCAATATCAATTTAGTACATTTCATCATGTGATGTAGAAAAATCTTTTTCTGCATATAAAATGATATTAACTGAGAAACGTCATAACCTTCTTCTTCTTCTTTACGCTCCTTTAATCCCTCATGGGACATAGGGCGGAAACAGTTGCCTTCCAACGAACTCTGTTTCGCGCGACAGCTCTCAGCTCCGACCAGGATCTAACCTTACATCCACAAATATCGAAAAAATAATGATTGTGTACTTGTGCCTTCAATTATACATATATTCCAAAAATAAAAAACCATTTCTTAAAACATTGTTTTAATATGTATTTTGTATTGCATATTTTTTGCATATTTTGAATTATTTTTGCATATATTTGCATATTTACTGCAGATGCATTTGCATATTTTTGCATAAAATTTGGCATATTTTAATATGTTATAAAAAATGGATTCTGTAAACAAAAGTGTTAGTACTTACAAAATTTAAAAAAAAATCATTAAAAATATAAAAGCTGCATATAATCCGCACTGTACTAATGAGGTTATAATTACACTGTAAATCGTTTCTCTGTAACTCATTCGGTTGCTGTGCGAAGCGCTGTACGAGGCGAAGATACACCAAGCGCCATTTGACGCCGTTCACGCTCTTGAAAAAAACATGAAAAAAGCATGTTGTACGTTGTTTTTTTTTAAATTAGAGGACATATTTCAGCCTTTCAATAAAAAAATCGTAAAAAACTTGATTTTAGACCAAAAATCACTGGATAGTCCCCTTAAAGGAACTGTTATTTTATTGCTTAGTTGGATCTTTATAATGTTTCATTGGAAGAAAACACAATGGGATATATTTTGGCTCTTGTCCACAATAGATTAATTGAAGGAAAGTACTGCATGAAGCTTGTTTCCGAATGTTTGCTTTTGTTTCGCACAACACTGTATATCTCACTCACATACACATATACAGTGGTGGTCAAGGAAATAGCACATCTAGAAGTCTTTCTCGAAAATGATATATTTAAAAATAAATTGACGTTGGTTTAAGCCATAATTATACTTATTTTTTTTCTTACGAAAAGTAGAGAAAAAAATAATATATGTATTTCAGTTTTTATTAAATTACAATAACAGAAATAAAGCCAAAAACTTACATAAATACAGTTTATAGAGTGGACATACAAATAGCACACTTTTGATATCCATCCTGAATATGAACATTCAACAACATAAATAACTTGAGCTGCGTTAATAATTAATGGGATAGCCTTTATTATTAATAACAGCCGCACATCTTCTTGGGAGGCTGTTGATTAGTGTTTGGCAATGTTCAATTGGTACTGCATTCCAGGCGTCCTTAACAACCTCCCATAAGTGATGTAAATTCCGAATTTTCACTTGGCTGTTTAACCATGGCTATGTTTAACCTCTTTCCAAAGATTTTCTATCAGATTCAGGTCTGGACTCTGTGGGGGCCACTCCAGAACATTAATTCTTTTCTCCTGAAGCCATTGTTTTACAGATCCCACCGTGTGCTTCGGCTCATTATCCTGCATAAAACGCCATGTGACTGGTAAAAACTCATCAGAGTAAGGCTCCATTACATTCTGCAGGATATGTTTATAAACGAACTGGTCCATCCTCCCTTCAATTTTTACAATCGGCCCAGTTCCTTGCCACGACATTGATCCCCAAACCATAACTGAACCACCCCCATGTTTCAACGTTTTTAATGGTGTACAAATTATTGCATTCTTGAAGCGGTGGACGCCTAACATACACTTTCCCATCCGAGTGAACACGATTAAACTTGCTTTCATCGGTCCACAAGACAGATTTCCAAAATGACATAGGTTTATTGATATGACCAAAATTGAGGAAAAATTAGAGTTTTGCAAAATTATGCCGGTATGTGCTATTTCTCTGACAACCACTGTATATCTGATTATGTTTTTAAAACCGCTTTTTAGCATTAACTTTCTCTTCGTAAGCCCGAAATTGAACTGACCTCAATATCTAAACGAAATCCAGATTGCAATTTTTCTTAATGAGCCTTTTATAATATTTGAACGTCAATAAACATACCCACAAATTTTCAAAACGATATTCTTTCTATTCTCTCTATGAAAATAAAATGTTTAAAAAAATTTTTTTCTTTGAAAATCGTAACCCTTAAATCAAATATACATACATATATTTCATTTATAAATGTTAAATGCTTAAAAGTTATTCATAAATAACCTTGATAGCTCTTTTACATAGCATAGTAAAACCCGTAAACCCCTGTGTATATAAAAGTTTAAAATTCAGCTTTTTTCAAAGCTACCTTCAGGAAGTTTTTAAATTCAGCTTTTATTTATTATTTACTATGTTCTGTGTGCTATGGGCTATTTACTATGTACTTTGTACTATGTGCTATGTGTTGTAATATGTACTATAGAGGTCCTTCAATAACTGATGTACGTTTGATAAGCAACGCGATGATTTGTAAATACTTTGTAAATACTCTGCAAATACAATGCATATAACATATATAACTTATATTCAAAATAATGATATTCTTTAACATTCGAAAAACTATAAAATATTTTCATACATACATTCTCAAAGAAATTTTAAAATAATACATACATACATACTTCCACCGAAAATAATTAACACCGAAAATAATTAACACCAAAAATTGCGTACAAGCTTCGCCTTTGTTGTTCCTCCTGTGACGCTATTTTAATTTTTTTCTATTTTCTCCTATTGCAGATGAAGGCGAAAAACCTGAGAAAACAAAATTTCATTACTCTGTTTATTAGAAATATTAAAATAGATGTCAATTGCCTTTTATATTCTTATAATCTGAAAGCTTGACATGGGTTGTACTTTATTTGATATGACTATTGGGAACGTAAATAAGTTTTATTCCTGTAAAGGTTGACATTGACATATGTTATATTTAATGTATATATTAGAATCAATACACATTTATATGAACAATGTCCACAGTTAGTTCTGGTAAAACTGCGAGCTTTAAATCATTACAATCAACTAAACTCTTCAAATTATAACTCTTGAACAAACTCTTCAAATCAGCAACGTAAACTCAACAAAAATAACTCAATAAACTTCTTCCAAACAGGGAATGTTTTATTCCTGCAAAGGTTATAGGCATTAGTATCAACACACATTTATATGAACAATGTCCACAGTTACCGACAGTGGAGTTCAATAAAATAGCAGTAGTCGGAAAATCTTACGTAAAGCATAAAAAACCGGCAATTTAAACATTTTTTTTTTGCTAATTTTCTCATAATAACTCTTAGATAATACAGAAACAAAATCACAGTTCAAATTCAAAATTCAATAAATAAATAAAAAGATAATTCATAAATTTTTCGAATCCTACTGTTCACTGTGGTCATGACATCTGTAAGAAAAACGCCAGAAATAGTATTACAAATGCAAATTAATTAGGAATTATTACCCTTATGGCTTGTACTTAGGTACGTAGGTGAAGGGCTGCCTCCAGTGCGACCGGAGGCCCAATTAGCGCTTATGGCTTGTACTTAGTTTGGTAGCCTTTATTTTGCAGGACGGCTTCACATCTCCTACTCATCGAGTCCACCAGGTTCCTGCAAGTCTCTACAGGGATATTCTGCTATGCAATTTGTACTGCGCCCCAAAGTTGTGCAGAATTTGTCGGTCCTACTCGTCGCAGGGCTGCCTTAACATCCCTCCATAGATTTTCTATGGGATTCAGGTCCGGCGACTGGGATGGCCATGTCATAACCTCAATGTTCTGACAAGTGAGCCATTGACGTGCCTTGCTGGATGTGTGTTTTGGGTCATTGGCTTGCTGAAAGACTCATTTAACCGGCATTTCCCATTCAGCATAAGGCAGCATGTGGTTATGAAGAATGTTGACATAATCGCCAGCATTCATTTTGCCTTCTACACGCACAATAGGGCCAGCCCCGTACCATGAACAGCAGCCCCAGACCATTACTTTGGCCCCACCAAATTTAACAGTCTTGACTGTGTATTGTGGGCGGTTTTCTTTCCCTGTAGGGCGTCGCACGTGCTTAAGAGCTGCACCTGAGTCGTGGAGGACTATCTTTGCTTCATCTGACCACAAGATATTCCTCCACCTTTCGGTAGTCCAACTCCGGTGAGTTTTCGCAAATGTCAACCTGTTTTGCTCGTGTATTCGGCGTAGTAGGGGACTTTCCGTGGGCGACGACTTGGCAGTTTAGCTTCTAAGAGTCTTCTTCTAATAGTAACCGTGCTTACATCGAGATTCAACTCATTTTTTGTCTGGATGTGATGAATAGATCCTTTTTTTATCGCAAGCACGATTGCGTTGTCAGCTTTGGTTGATGTTGCTTTCGGTTTGCCACGATTTTCTGGCCTTGATGTCCAATCTTTTTCATTTTTTATCATCTTTGCGGAACATTCACCAATTTGTTGTATTTGAGAGTAAGTTTTACTCTGTCCGAGATAACGACGAATAATGTTTCGCTGCTCAGAAGTGCAATGACGACCGCGACCCATTGTGCACTTAGAAAATTTTTTTGAATGCCTTGCAGATTAACGAAAATAAAGAATACGCGAAAATACTTCAATTCAATTCAATTATTTTTTTATTCATTTCATCACATATGGTTTACAAGAATAGATATAAACATTGTTAAATACTAGGCCGAAGCCAACTGTAAGGCATTTGTTCTGATATTCCTAAACTGTGCTTAGGTATTTATTATATTTATTAGATTGAATTTCTCTGTTTTATGCAACAATGAGTGAATAACTTTCAAAGTTGAGTTTCTAATACTGTATATATCTACAGTTAGAGGTGCCGCCAAAAGAGTTGATGCCGGAGCGCGCAGCTGGGGAAATTAAAGCTACCCACAAATAAAAATTGCGCACATACTGATAAGAAATGCGCTTATGTATTTTCAAATTTCCCCTTCGAAATTTGTTGCGACTAGGCTAAGGGGCGGGAACGGCATGCGGGGATTCTACTGCGCATGGAAAACGCGACTTTCTCGGCATCAACTCTTTTGGCAGGACCTCTAAATGCAGCAGCTAGGTTGAAAAGGTTTCCCAGCATGAGTTCCCCTCTTACCAATACATAATTAATATTTCCTTATTTCTATATAATATAGTGTATTTTCTTTTACTAATAAGTCTTTCTGTATTTTCTCCTTACAGGTACAATAGTTACATCAGGTATGTTATAAGAAATAAAAATTCACGCCAGAGGGGCTATAGATAAAGAACTCCATTACTAGCTTAACAAAAAAAATCATTCAAGTATGTAATACTAGTAGTAGTAATACTAGTTTAGCAAATATACATCATTCAAAGCGGTTTTTAAATTCAATCAAAACATTATTATTTAATATTTATGTAAGTAATATGTATTTATAATATTTTTTCTTCTTCCTTGCTTATCTTATTAACAGAAATCTCAGGCTTCTAGAAGCTTACAATTATAAAAAAGAGAAAAATATAGAATTTCCTACACGGTTAATTTGGGTGTCATATTGATAAAAACAAGATATGTATAAAAATCCATCTAGAATTTTTATAAAATTGATTTTTTAACTTGATATCAAATCGATTTTATGACTTTATCAATTTTATTCGCTTTGTTATAAAACCCTTTTATACATGATGTACTATATTTGATAAGGAATTTGTATTTTTTTGAGTGATTACCAAACTAGTCATTTCGTTTGTTTTTTATATCAACTGATATAATAAATTAATATATAGGTATAAGAGATACTTAAACGGAATAATATCCGTGTATATAATATATGGTATCGCTACGATATCTTGAAGTAGTAAGAGTATAAAATTAACTATTTATATTGCAATTTGATTACTTTTTCTAAATTTATAAAATAAACGCTTTGAAATTGTGGACGAATTTTTTTATTAGGTTATCTATTTTTGCTGCAATGGAAAACAAATATGATTGTGTTATTTATTTAATGATTAAGTATTCTTCAGTTTTCTCTTTAGCTTTTATAGCTTCACATGACTTAAAATTTTTCAAATCTGCAAGTTTTAGAATTTGTATTAATTCACCATTCTTGGCTTTTTTTTATTTCGTGCTGTTGATAAAAGCTACTAAATTTACCTAATTTATATATTTCACAACAAATATGATATTGATTTTCATAGTAATATATATTAATTACTTTAAATACATCGTGTTGTCAATTATATTCTAAAGATAATGACACCAGAAATAGATCCTTTCTTATGCTATAATTACTAGTAATTTCTATGTATGAAAGTACGTAAGCATTTGCAGAATGGTAATATATTTTTGAAAAAAAAAAAAAAAAAAAAAAAAGCAGCATGTAAATTAATTTCATTAGGCCTGATCAACGTTAATTTACCAAAAGTAAAATTTTCTTCAAATGTTATGTTTTTCCAAGTAAATGCAAATTGTTCTTGATGCCTATTGGCTAATGATTTAGGCAAGTTTATATAATTTTTTATTGAATTACTGATATTTTAAAAAAAATTGATGCTTTGACTCGTAACGTAGTGTACAAAAATGACTTAAGGGTCCTATTTTTGAAATTATCGAGAGATAATGGGTAAGAAGGTGATGCTTAGGTAAGAGTTTTGCATGAAATTCATTGACAAGAATAGCCAAATGTTTTTCTATTAAATTCTTCAAAACTGTAATATTTTCAGATTTAAATTTTTTTTATCAAAAACAAGTTCTAAAATATTAATTAATGTTGTAATAATTTTCCATTTTGAAAGTAAAATACTTGTTTTTATAAGGCCGCCAAAAATAAAAGGGAAATGTATTAAAAGGCACCAAGTTTGAGCTGCTGAAAAATGAAGGTTGTCCTTACTAATGTTGTCTTTACTAATACATCGTTCTGGAATAAACTCCAAACTGAAATGACTGTATTTTTTCATTTATTTTTTGAAATGAAATAACTCCCTCTTCAACGATAAAATTTAAAAAAGTCATTTTGCGAATGGTCCAACCCCCTATAATATATCATGCATAATATCGACAGTACAATTTAGGAAAATATTGTAAAATTTTAGTCCACTTAATATAGATATCTGCTTTACACCATATTCATTTTCCGCGTAGTCAGTGGAGGTTCTAATTATATTTGGATTTTCCTTAAATAAACACTGTATATCATTTTTATGTAATTTACAAAATCTACAAAAGAAATTAGAGTTAAAACTAGCCGCAAATCCTAATAATTGGTTCGCTGCTAAATTGTCATGACAAATACTCGTCGAAGTACCTTTTAAATTATAATCTCCTATAAGAGCAAAAACGCATCCGGAGCCGATGACCGTTTTAGAGTCGGAAATGAATACCCAAAAAAAAATGCTTTCGGTGGATACTGACCTAGACAACATTTTTCCACAAAAAAAAAAAACGGCCATCCAGCCAGCCATAACGCCCGGCAGGCCCCAGAAACTGTGCAAAATGTCCCCTCTGTGGCATGTCCCAACTACAAAAATCCAGATTAATTGCGCATATTAAATGGACCAACTTGTGCGATTCGGGATAGGACGTTCACGAATGGTTTTTGGGGCCTAAAACTTTGATTTTTTCTCTTTTATCGCAAACCGGAACGCCAGAATACAGAACTTACACGTACCTATTCGAATTTTGTCCGAAATTTTCCGTTAAAATTGCGAACCGCAGTGCCGCTAGAGCCTGCATGCGTTCGAATGTTCTGTTGTGGCTTCCTCTCCTCGGGGGATGTTTCATGAGCCTGCAACAATTCGAAAACCCATTCAGTGCGTTCGATTTGAATCCCTAACTGTAAAATTCGCTTGCTCTAAAATTCAAAGTGCAAACGCATATTCAAACAAGTCCCCAACGTGGCAGTCGCGGTTTCAACTTCAAACCGAAAAAAACGCGTCAGAAGTGGAAAGTTCAAGTTGTTCTAAGAAGCTGTGGTCACCGGTAAGCGGAGATTCACTCAGGATTCTTCCTGAACTCAGAAAAGCGATTTTAAGTCAAACAGTCCACTCCGTGGCGGTCCCCTCCGTGGCAGCTTCAATTGAATATTTCTGTTTTGAGTTGTAAAAATTAACCAATGAACAATAAATAAAGAACTTATCTTTCTTCCAATGTGCATTTGAACTTCTTTTTGCCCTCAATAATGGGTTGAAACCCACAAAAAGCCTGAAAAATCTTACACGTTTTGTTTCTGCAGTTTACAGCAAAAATTACTAAACTACTCAAAACCTGTCTCCTCCGTGACAGACAGAAACACAAAAGCAACCGTGAGCATGTGGTAGGCGGTCGCCTTGTAACCCCTGTAGCAATAACTGATAACTACCCTAATACTATGCAGCACACGAACTGGTCTAGTTCTGAGTCACTTGCGATTTGCAACATGTTTGCATCATTCTTTCATCAATCTTTTTTACCTTCTGACTTTCAGCCTAATGACAATAATTTTCGTCACATTACCCCTAACCGAGAACCTCAATTTTTACCTCTCTCAATTACCCTTGCTGATATCGTGAAACATATTGATGAACTCCCTTTCGACTTCACTTCGGGCCCTGACGGTATTCCACCTGCTGTCCTCAAGTCCTGTGCGGAGGTTCTCCAGTCTCCACTGAAAACCCTGTTTCAGAAATCCCTGGGTAAAGGGTGCTTCCCTACGCTTTGGAAGAATTCGTTTATAATTCCTATTCACAAAAGTGGTAGCAAAAACGAAATATCGAATTATAGACCAATTGCAAAGTTGTCTGTTATACCGAAGCTCTTCGAATCAATTATCTATTCTGCGATCGATCCGATCTGCAAGAGGCTTGTCTCAACGAATCAACATGGTTTTCTTGCAGGTCGTTCCACTACCACCAATCTTCTTGAGTTCACTTCTCATGCTGTCGAGGGCTTCGTTTCTGGTTGTCAAACTGATTGCGTTTACACTGATTTTAGCAAGGCATTTGACAAGCTCTCCCATTCTATTATAATTCTCAAATTAAGAAGGCTTGGCTTTCCGCAAGCACTTCTGGTGTGGTTCCAGTCTTACTTAGCTGACCGGACCTACCAAGTTCTTTTTCGAGGATCCAAATCAGTACCCATTGAAGCATCATCCGGTGTCCCTCAAGGAAGTCATCTTGGCCCTCTTCTCTTCATTTTATCAATTGATGACATTGTTTCCTTGTTAAGACACTGTAGAATATTGATTTACGCTGATGACATCAAGTTATACCGTCACATTAAGAGTATTGAGGATTGCAAACTTTTGCAAGCTGATCTTGACACCTTTTACTCTTGGTGTACTTATAACAACCTGGTTCTTAATATTAGTAAATGTGAAGTCATGACTTTTAGTAGGAGACGTGATCCTATAATTTTTAACTACACCTTTCTTAATGAAGGTGTCCCTCGTGGAAACTTTGTTAAAGATCTCGGGATTAGATTTGATAGTAAGCTGGATTTTTCCACTCACATCAACTATATCTCTTCTAGGGTAGTTTAGTCCTGGGTTTTATAAAAAGGTGGTCCAAAGAATTTAACAACCCCTTGATTACTAAACACCTTTATATTTCTCTTGTCAGACCATTACTCGAATATGCGTCCCAGGTTTGGTGTCCTCACTACTCTGTGCATGTTAGAACTATTGAATCGGTCCAACGAAGGTTCGTTCGATTCGCACTGAATCAGCTTCCTTGGGAAAACCCATTAGTTCTTCCATCTTATGAATCTCGGCTTAAGTTACTTAACTTAAGCTCTCTACACAAGCGCCGTGAGGTGGCCGATGTTGTTTTTGTTCATCAGCTCCTTAATGGAAAGGTTGACTCAGGTTTTCTAGATCACCGTGCATCGTTTAGAGTGAGTCGTTACAATCTAAGAGGACCACCTCTCTTATAAATCAACTCTTCTAATACGAATTACGGCAGATTCGAACCTGTCAATCGCATGTTCATTAACGTGAACAACAATATTCATGTGTTTGACGTGAGTATTGGTAAAGATGCCCTTAAAAGGAGTCTTTTCAATCTGGCGTGATTGCGTACATTTTATGTTGTCTGGTGGGTTACATGTTGGATGCCCTTACTTTTTATTTTAATCTATGTTCAATCTCTACTAATATTTACTAATATTTTATGTTTGCATGTCTCAGCTGAGCCACGGCAGTGGTAAATATTTCTCAGCCCTGCTGGGAAGTGTGCCTTCTGTGTTAGAAGGGAAACTCTATATATGTATATATATGTATGTATGTGTATGCATATATAGATTTTCATGCTTAGCTGAAAAGTGCGCCTTCTGTGCTAGAAGGGTTAACTCTTGCAAAAAAAAAAAAAGCAGAGACCGGGTTGTTTTGGGGCCATATGGGGGGAGAACCCACAAGAAACTCGGTCGGTAAACTTTTTTTTTGTTGGGGTTTGAACGTGCAAATATGCCTTTTTTCGCGTTTTTGCCCATAATAATACCTTCTGTTTCTAATATTTTAATATCGTCAACAATTGGTCTTAAAATCGTATCATATGTAATCCCATTGCACTTTAGGTCATTGGTATTAAATAAAGCTACTAAAAATATCATATTAACTTTAGATAACAGTTTAGCTGGCAAATTTCTGATACTAAAATAAATAGCTCCTAGTTTGTGTATAGTTTTTTTTACTTCCCAAAGGATTCGTGCATTCAAAATCGTCATAATACAATTGAATTTCGATTGCATTAGAATTCAGGGAAAATAAATTAGAATTTCTATAAACTGAAGCACAGCAAAACCCTTGAATGTGGTCACTAGAACAAATATGGTTTTTTTTAAGTATAGTTTATAAAAAGCTTCATTAATAAACAAACATTTTATAGTTTCTATAATAGAAATATATTGAAAAGAATTTTGAACCAAAATTCTTTGATAGCACTTTTGTTTTCTGTTAAATCTTTTGTCATATCTAAAACCAATTGGTTTATTTTGTGGTTTAACAAAAAATTTTGTTTTTTTTTTTTAAATGTTATTTATTTTATTTTATTTTATTTTATTAATTTACAGCTTATGTACAAAGACTAACAGTCTTAAATTATTGTACATTCATTATAAACAGTTTATACAGCAATACAATACAGGGAAAAGTTGTGATATAAATACATAGTGTGCATGAGAAATTATGAGTAATAACAGAAGAATAAAACAAAAGAAAAAAAAAAATATATACATATATAAATTTAAATTTAAAAAAGAAAAAGAAAGAAAAGTTAAAATAATTGACAAAAGAAAAAGGAAATGAAAAAAAGAAAATAAAAAAAAAAAGAATAAAGAATCCACAAACAAGATTAACTTTATTTTCCTATATTCATGCTCTTACAGCTCTAGTAACTAAAAGTTCGAAGAGACGCTTCTTGAAAATGCCCGCTGAATCGATACGTTGCAATTCAACCGGGAGAGAGTTCCAAAGTATAGCAACGAAGACAAAGAAAGAACGTTGTCCAATTAAAGTGCGAAAACGCGGAATAATCAAATTTTTATTTCTAAGTGACTGTGAAAGCTGCACGAACTGGTTGAGGTATGCGGGTTTGCGATGGTTTAGGATGTCGTGAAGCACAAGCAAAAGCCTAAATTCACGGTAAACGCTAATGGAGCAACCTAAAACGGAATTTCGATAAGGTGATATATGATCAAATCGGCGTAAGTTATATACAAAGCGCACGCAGTCATTAAAGGCTACTTCGAGTTTTCTCGCACAAGACGAGTCTAAAGACGGAAAAATGCATAGACCATGCATTAGGTGAGGTAGCAGTAAGGCTTTAACTAAATTCAAACGGACAGACCTATTGAGCAAACCACAGTGGTACCTAAGTTTTGACAGAAGGCCATAAATTTTGCCAATAATGAGAGTGATGTGGTCGCAGCAGGTCATACGGCTGTTCAGAACAACTCCTAGATTTTTTACTTTTTCGACGGAAGTGAGGGGAACACCATTCAAGACGATATCTGGCAGAGTAGGACGAGAGATGGGAGTGTGAGAGAAATATATACAACGGGACTTCGATGGATTTAATTGAAGTAGGTTCAACGTCGACCAGCACGAAATGCGGCGTAAATCTGCCGAAATCTTCTCAGCAGAAGAAACGATTTGGCTTTCTGGTGCAGATATATAAAGTTGAACATCATCAGCGTACATGTGGATCTTGGAGTCTATTACCACTAAAGGAAGGTCATTAATAAAAATGCTGAACAGTAGTGGTCCGAGAATGGAACCTTGAGGGACTCCCGAGCTAAGTTGGGCAATTGAAGAACTGCAGGCGCCTAGTTTAACTTGTTGAGATCGGTGCGTTAAGAAGCTATGCAGAAGTTTAAGGGCTGTTTGAGAAAAGTGGGCTTGTGAAAAGAGTTTTTGCAGAAGCAAAGTGTGATTAACGCTATCGAAGGCTTTTGAGAAATCAAGCAACAATAGACAGCACACGTGACGCTCATCAAGAGAGACACGAATATCATTCGTGACTTTAAGGAGAGCAGTTTCGCAGCTGTGGTATTTGCGGAACCCAGATTGCCACACATTTATAAAACGAAGTCGTTCGCCATGTTCAAGTATTTGGATGGATAACAACTTTTCCAGCACTTTTGCTAAGAATGGGAGTATACTAATGGGTCGATAGTCAGAGGGGCTAACAGGAGAGGGACACTTGGGAATGGGTGTAATTAAAGCGTGTTTCCAACACTTAGGGAACTTTGATACCGTAATACAGGAGTTGAATAAGTGAGTCAGAATAGGCAGTAAGCAAGGTAGCAACATTTTTAGAAACCTAGGTGAAATATTATCGCTACCAACAGCTTTAGATTTGATCGATTTAAGGGCAGTGATGACTTCAAGGGAATCAACACAACGAAAATAGAAGCCTCCAGAAGAAGCAGTAGCAGGGATATTAGCATGCTCTGCCGTTTGGTTAGATATAAAGTGCTGGTTAAGAGTTTCAAGACTGAGGTTATGAATAGTGGCTTCATTCTTAGTGTGTACACCTAAATTGCGCAAATTATTCCACACGGTTTTCACTGAAAGAGAGGGGTCAAGCTTACGGCTATAATAATTTCGTTTAGCTTCCTTAATTTTAGCAACAACAAGATTTCTAAGGCGTTTAAAAGATCTCCTTGCAACATCACTTTTTACTCTTAAAAATAATTTATATAAAAACTCCCTTTCAATAATAAGTGATTTAATTTCATCAGTGAACCAAGGTTTGGATTTAGCTAAGCAAATTTTACTTCTGATAGGCACAAACTCATCATACAGGTCAAGGAACATTCTATTGAACTTAGCAATTTTCTCATCAACATCAGTCATTGAGAAAATGTCAGTCCATGGTAAACTACGACATCTAAGGTCAAGACATTCTTGGTCAATATTAGAGAAATCACGATAGGTAACCTTTTTCGCCAGTGGGGAATCAACATTAAATCTATGACATGCAAATAGAATATCATGATCCAGATAGCTGGGCGGAGAGATTTGGTTAATAAAAAGAACAGAATCGATATCGTTTGTGAGAAATAGGTCAAGCAGGGAAGGTGATCTACAATTAAAGTAAGTAGGGAGCTCATTCACAGAGTCCAAACCAAGGGATTGCACAAAGTACCGGAAAGATTGTTGTAGGGAAGAATTTACTAATAAGTTCACATTAAAATCACCACCTACCAGTATGCTTTTATACCCACTGGACAGGTGCTCAAGAGTATCATAAAATTCTTTAGCATTGTTAGAATTAAACATGCCAGGAGGAGAGTACACACAGACTAGTAGGAGCTTATCGACAGAGCTAGAAACTTCGACACATAAAAAGTCAATTCCAGGTTGTTTAGAGAAACCAACAATTTTTGACTTCAAATTATCACGCAAGTAAATCGCCACACCGCCGCCGACGCGACCTTGACGATCATTACGAAATAATTTGAAACCATCAATAGAAACCGAAGAGGAGGGAATAGAATTGTTGAGCCAACTTTCACAGATTAAAAGCGCATGCACACCTGAATTAATAAATATCTCGTTAAGTTCTTCAATTTTCGGTCTAATACTTCGCGAGTTCATTAAACAAGCATTGAAACCATCATATTTTGCACTAAAAATTTTGACCAAAGTTCTCACTCGGTCCTCGCTACTAAAATCAAACGACATTGAGACTTAACAACACGAAACAACGAACATCGTCAAGAAGCGGATATGCGGAGCAGAAAAGAGGAGATGAAAATTTCGCCGAATAGCATGAATACATAACGAAAAAAAGGAGTATAAAATAAAATATGAAATTAAACAAAAATTTAAAATAAAATATTAAAAATGAATGAAAAAAAAGAAGTTAAATTAAAAATTAAGAAAAATTAAATTCAAGAAACAGAATTAAGCAGAAACAAAAACAAAAGAAAAATAAGATTAAAACAAACAGAAAAAGAAAATTACTCCCTCTCTCAAACGCTGGCGCTGAGTGGATCCAGTGTCTCCATCGATGGGCATTGCAGTTGAGAAATATCCCGCACCACAACAAAGTTGTCCTCCTTTTTCCGTTTTATTCGGACAAGACCGTCCCTGGTAGAAACAGACTGCAGCTGTCCGAGTCTGCGCTGTTTTAAAGCCTCTCGTAATAAAATGTTGTTTATAGATGAGAGGCTTTCATTCACGTAGACAGGAGAATCGGCCGTGAAACCATCAAGCTCACAAAGCGGAAATTTCAATTTATTCCTCTCCTTCAAGGCGAGCATGAACGCCTTTGCTTCGCGCTGGCCAGAAAATTTAACAATTATAGGTCCACTCTGCTGGCGAGATTTGGATCGCAGTCGAAAGGCATCAGCATAGGTGGAGAGCTGGTGGTTGATTTTCGATGACAAGTCAGCAACTATTTTTATGAGGGACTCATCAGGCTTCATAGGAATTCCCCGAATGATGACATCACTTAGCCTCTGGTTCCGTTGCAAATCATCCATTTGAATTGCGTTATCAGCCAGCTGGGAGCTGATAATCTGAAGGTCTTCGGTATGATCAGCTGATGCTGCTTTTTTTTCTAAAACAGCGACCTTCGCCTGCAGCGCCTGGATGTTATTATTTATATTACCCAGCTGTTTTTTGTTTTCATCCGAGATGGACTTTAGCCCCTCCGTTAAGCGAAGTTCGATGGAGTTAAAGTGATCTTGGAGGGTCTTAGTGGAATCGCAAAAGTCATTAATACGTTTTTCTGTATTCCTGAAGGCAGTGAAAAGTTCATCTATTTTTTTGAGAATCGGGATTCAAGAGCCGCAAGTTGTGTGTCAAAATTCTCTTCCTGGCAGGTTTCGGAAGGTGCGCGAGCAAGGCCTCTAGTTATTATTGGAGAAGGATTGTTTAAAATTTGTTTTTTTGTTGGCACTTTCCCGGTTTTGCACTTATCCGACGACATTGTTGTAATTAAAATGTGTAAAAAGAGAGAAATTAGGCGCGAAAAATTAAATTATGATGGAAAAATTGTGCGATTAAAACGGAATTGACCGGACCACAGAGATAGCGTTCTATTCACTCTGACTCATAGTCAACAACTTATTTCTTTTATATACAGAATTTGTTTTATTCAAAGCTTCTTCAATATCTAATTTCGTTGCTTGAAATTTTTGTAGGATTATTATAATTCAAATTTTTGTCATTGTTTAAAAGTTCCCAAAAGCATTCTGTAGTAATCAATACTAAATCTTTAGAAAAATTTAAAATTTTACTAGTGCTGAACTTGGAAAATTTAATGAGTTCATGTTTTCAATAAAATTTGTCAAACTTATTTTAAATAAATTTGTATAAATATTATTTGAATTCGTTAATGAAGCACTTCCGCTGTTATTTGCGTGTGTTTGTTGTTCTTCATGAGTAAAATTATTTTCGTTATGACCGATACAACCTGCATTCGGTTGTATTTTATTTGATAATTTACATTTTATTGCATGTTTTCTCAAACCACTGTACGTATTAAAGACTAACTTGCAATTTTCGTTATTAACACAATGTAATTTTAAAAATTTAGATTCTATCAAAGAATGAATCAATTTGTATAAATGTTGTTTAAATGTGGAACTCCACACTTCAAAACACATCGAGTATGAATAAAATAAAAAATTAAAATCTTCAGTTATTTTCTTAAAAACCCCTTCGCCCACCTTAAATTACCTATTATTACCCTATAAAATTGACATAGACGAAAGAATGTTTCAGTCAGATCTTAACATATGTACCAAAATTGACATTTATGAATGTTTCGACAGCGTATGTTGGTATTAAAATTTGTGTGTGAAAAAAGGAATTTCCCATGAGCATGAATAAACTCAATAGGAAGTTCTAAAAATCAAAAAAAATAAATTAATTTGCGTGCGACGGTCGGGGATCGAACTCGGTTCCCTTTTGTGTCTGCCTGCTACTCTTCCTCTCTGCCACTTCGTTCCATGGAGAGACGTGTTTTAAAACTTAATTTGACCAAGTCTTGCTCGATAAAAGCTTCTTAATTAACTAGCCGGTCATCCACCGCCGCTCACTCCACTCATATATCGGGACGGACAACAAGGATAAGGAAAAGCAGAAATTTATCGTTATAAGTTTAATTCTTTAATTTTACACTTAAATTTCTTATTTCATTCATTCGCACTCACAATATTTGATGTCTTTGGACATTTTATTTATATATAGATTTTATTGATAACAAAGTTTACTTTTAATATAATAATGATGATAGATTGCCTTACCAAGGAATGTTGTACTGGTTGGTCGCCAAGGGAAAAAGTGATCTTCACTGCTTCTACTATCTTCTTCATCACCTCGGTTTCCTTCCCTTTTGGATAAGTTAACCAAGTTAAGCAATCTCCGATGCCGTTGTTTTTTTTTTTTTTTTTTTTTTTTTTTTTTTTTAAGTTATACTTCTTTAGGCGCGTTTTGAAAAATATTATGAGAGTGAATTTTGACGAATTTGCAACGCAACGCAACTTGAGGATATGGGCGAAGGGGTGGAGGCAAGGGAGGGCAAGCATTTCAACTTCCATTCTTCATGCGCACTGTGATTATCATTATTATGCACGGTATACAGCAAACGATGAACATCAATCTAGCGGCGAAGCAAGCGGCGGTTGCACTGAAAAGGGCCGTGACTTTGTAATTAAGCTCAAAAACGCGATCGGCCGCCACGGTGCTTTGTCCAAGTTGGACGGCATTTGCTTTCGGCTATCTAAAAATAATTATAATTATTATATTTACCACGTTAACATAATTGTTATATCTCGTTAAGTGTTCCGCGCTTGATATTAATAACTATAATCTAATTTTCTTTCTTTGGTTTCTTTCCTAAGGGAAGTTACATTGATATAAATTTTGTTGTGAAATCTTTTGGTGCTTTTGTGCTGCGGCTTCGCATTCTACGGCGTGGTAGCATACTTTATTAGTGCTCAGCACGTGCTGATTCTAACCTCAATCTCTTTCAACTTTACTTACTAATTTTATCTAATTGGTTCATCTTTATTAATCTCATCCAATCATCGCTATTAATCTTTTGGATCCTTAATTCCATTATTAACTAATTGTTTAATAACAGTTTACTAAGGGTTTTTTTTTCCCCTTTTGTGTGTATCTCTTTGACTTTTTTGATTATTCATAATAATTAAATAAAGTTTAAATTGAGCTAGCTTAGCAGCTTTAATGTCTGAGGGCGGGGACAAATGTCCCCGTCCCGGCTCCAACAACATAAATATTAACAGCAGCAATAACAAGAAAAGTGTAATTAACATTAATTCCAACTTGAAGTCAAATCCTAACCCAAAATTCTCCAACTCCAACTCTAAAAACTCTTCTAAAACCATGGAGAGTTCATTAAAACTTCGTAACGCAAACTCCGTGACCTAGCCAGGGGCAAACTTTTCGTCGAAGAAATTAACAAAAACGTTGAAAATTGGCCAACCGGTAAGATTGCTAAATCTTCTATTAATACTAATGATTCTTTATTGGAGGATCTAAACAGAAATTGTCGTAGGGTACTTAGTCCTAATGAACATCTTGTGTCTCCTACTTTAACCTCTGAAAATGATGACATCTCTAACTCCGATGGATTAATCAACTCTTCTGATAACTCTTCCCATGTACAGGATCCCAAGGTAAGCGAAGTAGGAATTAACTCTGATGTAAATCTTGAGCAAGTCCTCCTCGATGATGACAGCGGTTGGACTCTGGTTAAGCAGAGCCGAAAGTACTCTCACGTGAGAGTTAGCAGTAATAACGATTCCCCACTTGCGAACAACAACTTTTCAAATGGATTTTCAATTCTGGGGGAGGATTCTACTTCTAGGGACGTCAATTGTTCAAATAACGGCTTCAATTTTAATTTCAATCCTAATGTTAGGAATATAACTTCTCGAAATGTAGATCCTTCCAATGTCACTAATAATAGCTCGCGGTATTTCGCCTTTGGTTCTAATCATAATATTAATAATTTTTTTTTTTTTTTTTTTTTTTTACGAGGGATGGTGAGAATCTTGCATAGACACCGTTGAGGATCCGCACTCAGACGGTAGTGTCAGATTCCTACTGACTAAACTCACCCACCCTTTCTGTGACGATTCCCCCACCCGGCACCGCCGCGAGGCATTACTTCGGGTGGGCGTCACCGACGTGACCCTTACCGGGTCCCCTCCGATCCTTGGCGGATCAGCGGTCTTCCGTCTCCGTTTTCTTTGTCTTCAGGATGGTCTGGACAAACCGCGCCACCCTCAACCATTCCTCGGGGCCTCGGAGCATTATCCCAACAATTGTGTCGGGGTTCATGTTTCCGAGTACTCCTTCCAACGCGCTTCGTTCGACATGCCACCTAATACATTCGAAGAATGTGTGGTAGGCGTCGTCCGAAGCGGAGTCCCCGTAGGGGCACGCGGGTTCCGCGACCTTACCCATTTTCTTCAGGTACGCACGGAAAAGACCGTGCCCTGTTAAAAATTGGGTAAGGTAGTAGTCGACCTCGCCGAACTCCCGGTCCACCCAGGTGTTCAGCTGGCCGATCAGGCGGAATGTCCACCTGCCCCTGGAATCACCCTCCCAGCGCGTTTGCCAGACCTCCATGGTGTGGGCCCTGGCGACCCTCGCGGCTTCGCGTTTCCCCAACCTGCTCCTATCTCGATGGACGGACTGTCTCTCCTGGGCTAGCAGGTCGATCGGAATGACTCCGGCGACCACCAGCACTGCGGGCTCGGAGACCGTGCGGTAGGAGCACGCGACACGAAGAGCTCCCCGTCGTTGTACTGCGGCTATGCGCTTGCGGTATTTTTCGTACCGCAGCGCGTCTGCCCATACCTCCGATCCGTAGAGCAGGATCGACTCCGTTGTTCGCATTAGTAGACGTCGCATGCAGGGTCTGGGGCCATGAACGTTGGCCATGATCCTGCTAAGAGACGCTACCAACGCTGCCGCCCTGTCCGCAGCTCGCAGTACATGTACCCCGAAGGACAGCTTGTTATCAAGCATTACTCCGAGGTACTTCAGAGCTCTCGTCGACTCGATCGTCGCGTCTCCCACCTCGAAATTGCGCACCACGTTGATGCGTTTTTTCGTTAGTAGCACGATCTCCGTTTTGTGAGCTGCAAGCTCAAGCCCGCAGTCGTCCATCCAGAAGGAGATTCTACGCATTGCCTGGCTGAGGCGCATCTGCGCAACGTCGACGTTTCTAGCAGTGATGATCACCGCGACGTCGTCTGCATACCCAACCAGGCAAACACCCTCGGGCATCTCCAAACGCAGGAGCCCGTCGTAGGAAATATTCCATACGTCGGGACCCAGAATGGAGCCCTGGGCGGCCCCAGATGTTATTTCCCTCCTTCGCAAGCCATCGTCGGTTTCATATTCTATGAAGCGCTCATTCAGATAATCCCCCAGCATCCTTTGCAGGTACTGAGGGAGTCTGAAGTCGCGCTCCATCACCGAAAGTGCTCTGTCCCACCTGACAGAGCCGAACGCGTTCTTCACATCCAGTGTAGCCAGCAAGCACACTTCTCGGGAGAAGTGGTTTCCCCGCTCCGTAGACCTGGCAACCTCGACCACCTGTTGGACCGCATCAATAGTAGAGCGGCCCGGTCGGAAGCCGAACTGTCTGGCTGCCAAGTCTCCCGCCGCCCGTACGGCCTCGTGAAGGCGAGGCCGCAGTAATCTCTCCAGTAGCTTCCCGGTCGTGTCCAGCATACACAGAGGTCTGTAGGACGCCGCCGTTTCTGTCGCCCCCCCACCCTTGCTGATCAGCACAAGACGTGCGACTTTCCAGCAAGCAGGAAATCTGCCCGCCTTCAGGCACGTGTTGTACATGTCCAGCAAGAGAGAGGGGTGACTGGAAGCTACTGCCTTCACTATTTCTGCTGGAAGGCCGTCTGGACCAGGAGCCTTCCGGTTACGCATCGAACGAGCGGCCACATTGAGCTCCTCTTCACTGAAGGGGGGGGGGTTCCAGATCAGAGAGCAGTGGTCGCTCGGACGGTCGCCGCGGATGGGTGGGGAAAAGGGTATTCACGATATCGTCCAAAGCCCCTGGATCCGTAGGGGATCCTTGGGTGAAAGACCCGAGCCGCTTTGTGACGATCCTGTACCCTAGTCCCCACGGGTCTCGGTCCACATCCTGCATGAGGGCCCTCCAGCATCTTCGCTGGCTACATTTGATGGCTTGCTTAAGGGATTTTTTGGCCGCTTGGAACGCTGCGGCCAAAGGGGCTGCGTAGATGTCGCGAACTCTCGCCCTCTGTACCTGCCGACGGAGTCGTAGGCACGTCCTGCGGAGTTCCGCGATCTCGTCCGTCCACCAATAAGCAGGACGGCCTCGTCGGCTCGACCCGCGTCGCGGCACTGCTTCCTCGCAAGCGGTCCGAATGATTCGCATTGTACGTGCGGTCACTCGTTCCGCCCGTTCAGATGGCGATAGACCTTCGGGAATGGTTGGCAGGGATTGCTGGCAACGCTCCAGAGCTTCGGAGAACGTCACAGGGTTCAATCCCCGGACGTTCCATCTGGGGGGGCGCGCAGGATGGGCAGTGGTAGCTGGCCGTACATCACGTACCTGGAACATGATGTACTGGTGATCGCTTCCCGTGAAGTCTTCGATCACCTTCCAATCTACCACTCGCGCTGCCAGATGTTCATTGGCTAGGGAGACATCTGGGATTGTCCCCCTATGGCCAGGCCTTCTGAAGGTGGGCGTGGAGCCGGTGTTGAGCACTACTAGCCCCAACCGGGACACCATGTCCATCACCCTCCTTCCGCGGGAGTTAGGCCGGGCCTCCCCCCATTCAACAGCTCTGGCGTTAAAGTCCCCAGCGACCACCAGATCCCCCTGTGCCTCCCGGAGCGCGTCCTCCAGACCGTCCAGTTTTCCCTGGAAGTCGTCTATCCGGTCGCTTGGGGTGAGATACACACTCACATACACCGTGGTGCGATGTTTCACCCAAACGTAGCCGCACCCGGATCCCACTCCATCGATACAAAAGTTTCGTGGGTTTGAGATCCAGATGGCCGCAGTACCGAGGTCGTCAGTATACCATCCCAGCCCAGCTCTTTCCCGATAGGTACTGTTCGCTGATAAACACTATATCAGCGCCTTTCTCGGTGCAGAGCTGAGCTAAGAGGTCATGGGCCGTCCTGCTCCTGTGGAGATTTGCCTGTAGTATACAGGTCATCGCGAAGCTTTCCCCGACACCTCCCGAAAGGCTTTGCAGCCTTTCGATCCCGCCACGTGATTAGTGTTCCCCAAATTCCCCGTGGAACACAGGAAGCACAAAGGGTCCGCCGTACACCCCGCGCTCTTGTGGTCCGCCCCGCCACAGCGGTAGCACAGCCTGCTCCGGTCTGGTCCCTTGCAGGCTGAGCCAAGATGCCCGTATCCGAGGCAGCGGAAGCAGCGTTTCACTTCCGTCCCGCGTCTCACCTGGCATCTGACGAAGCCAATGAGCACCCGCCCACTCTCCAGGATCTTCGAGGCGGCAGCCTCCTCCATCCTAACAAAGGCCAGGCGCTGTTGCCTGGAGTTTGGCCTTGTTAGGGATACCTGGATATCCCCGGTGAAGTCAGGGAGCGCCCTTCTCAGCGCCTCCTCGACCTCCTCCGCCGTGGTCCAGCTGTCGAAATCCTTTATTTCCAGGACCGATTTCGGCACCAGCTCCCTGACGGCGCTCGTGGCTCCTACCGCCAATCTCAGGACGCTTGTTAGCGTTGCCTTATTTTCGGCGGTAGCCTTCCCCAGTTCCAGGAGTACCCCGCCGGCCCTGGTCTGCCGGACCGCTCTGACCTCCACTCCGATTTTCGCCGGTTCAACCTTCTCTCGGATGGCCTTGACGACTTCCGCGAAGGTTGAGCCTTCGGAGGGAGTCAGGAGCACCGCGTCGGGTTTTTTCTTCCCTCCCTTCCGCTTTCTCCGTTTGGTCGGTTTTTCGGCGTCCTTGGGCTTCTGGCCGGTTTTTTCCGCCCTCTCCTTTTTTTTCCTTCTCTTTTTCCCCACTACCTCTGACCATTGGCCCTCGGTTGTGGACGGAGTGGCTGTCAGGGGTCGCGGAGCGGTCGTGGGCTGGCCGACGGCAGTTGGCTGAGCAACATCCCGCGGCTTCTTTGAGCTCCTCACCACCTCGACTTTCGGGGAGCCTGCCGCCTTCCGCTTGCTGCCGCCCGCGGCCGTAGGTGCGGCCCGTTCAGGAACTTCAGCCAAGCTCTCCTTAATCTTGTTGATATCGGTGATAGCGGCAGCCGCCATGTCGACCAGATATTGGAGCTTCGGCAGCCCCTGTTTGATCTCCATATTAACGTTCTTCTGCTTTCCCGTTGATGCCACCATCCCGGAAAGTAGGGCCTTCATGGCCCCAAGTCGATCGCCGGCCTCCTTTGCTGCTGTTTCCAGCCTCCTCGCGTGTTCCATTAAAGGGTTGGATCCCCGCTCATCCGTTGCCGAAGGCTCCACTGGGCCCGATGGCGCCGCCGATATCGTGGCCGCCGCTTCAGCGCCAACCCGGTCCTCCGCATCCGGGTCATTTGCCTCTTCTGTTTGTAGGGGAGGCTGAGTGGTGCCCTCCCGCCGTGACGGCGGTGACCTGGCCACCCTCGCCCGTCTCTCAAAACGAGCTAGCGCAGCTAGCTCAGCTGCTCTAATTTGTTCGGCCTCCTGTTTGGCAGCTTCTTCTTCCGTTAACGCCGTTTTTTTTTTATTTTTTCTATCTTCCATACTTATTCCCACGAGTGGCGGAGAAATGAGGTCCACCCGGGCAGAGATCCGCATTACCCGGGTAAGGCTACTTAGAACCGGAGGTCGCCAGGTATCCGGAGCACACCGTTCACGACTGAGCTATTTTTATAATCTGGGTCCTCAGCCAGGCTGATCATCGGCACGGTTCGTGTTACACCTTGATCCGACCCAGGGGATTAGGGATGGGGGCAAGGATTAAGGGAGGAGGACGCAGGGTTGGGAGGACGACTGTCTGCTGCGTTTGATACGCATTGCCCAGGGTGAACCAGCGTGATGGAATTGTCACGCATACGTGGAGGTCATCGTCATCTCACCCCCATATTAATAATAATAATGTTAATAATAATAATAATATTAATAATAATAATAATGTTAATAATAATAATAATATTAATAATAATAATGTTAATAATAATAATAATATTAATAATAATAATAATATTAATAATAATAATATTAATAATGGTAATTCCACTAACAATGTAAAGAAAACTCAAAAGGGCTACTGCCCTCCTATTATTGTGCAAGATGTCAGTGTCCGGCACTTAACCAAGATGATCTTTGCTATATTCCCTAACTGTGACTTTCGGTTGTCCCAGACTCGGGGTGGCGCTTGCAAGGTCTCCTTCCGGGAACGTGAGCATCAGGTCCAATTCTTTAAAAAACTTAAAGACGGAGACATTCCGTCCCATACCTACTCACACCCTGATGATAGGTTTGAAACATTTATAATTCGTGGTATTCATCCTGATTTTCTCCCTGAGGAGATCTTAAATGATCTTGCGATAAAATTCCCTTCTCTTGTAGTTTCCAGTGTTAAAAGATACGAAACCCCTCATTCACGTAGAAATAATATAACTCTTAACCTTTTCTCAATTCAATTTCCTCCTAAAACTGATACTAATAAGATCTTCTCTATCAATACTATTCTTCACCAGCGTGTCTCCTGGGAGAGAATCAAAAATAAAAATACAACTCAATGCAGAAACTGTCAGCTTCATGGTCATGCGGCGTCCAATTGTAACCGCCAGTACAGATGTGTCAAATGTAATGGCACTCATCTTCCACGTAATTGCCCCCGTACTAATAATCGGGACGGTGAACCCTTCTGTGTTAACTGCCAAGCTTTTAGTCACCCTGCCAACTTTGGTGGATGTCCGATCTTTGTCCGTCGTAAGGAGCTAAGAGATAAGTTACGCTTGAATCAGCGTACCCAATCTAATTATAGGTCTGATCAAAACCAATTTCCCTCTTTAGGTAAAAAAAATGTTTCTCCTTCAAATCAATCCAGGTTTCAAAATCAAAATCAATCTCAAAATCAATACCACTCTTATGCCGATTGCTTCAAAGATAATTCTCCTAACCTTCAGCCTAGTTCTGATGAGATTTCTGATTTTCTTTATCCGGAAAAACTGTTCGGATCCTCTGCTTCCACTATTATGGATAAAGTTCGTAAATATCTTCCTAACTATCGGGCTGCCAGGAGTTTGGACGAGAAGAGGATTGCGGTGCTTGGGTTCTATTTTGATATCTGTCCCGATGTCAAATAGGTCTTTTAGTTGCGCGTCCTTAAACGTTGGCTCCCTGGTATCTGATGCCCGTAGATTTTCACTCCGTGATCTTATTGCCTCTCACAATTTTGACTTTTTTTGCCTTCAAGAAACTCACTTACATGATAAAGCTAAGCTTTCAATTAATAATTACAAGTTATATCGAAATAATAATTTCCAAGGCACTGCCCTATTATGTAGAAATACTTTTGTTTCTCGTCAAATTCCTCTTTCTCTCCCCGTCTCTAATGTTGCTGTTGAAGTCTCTTTGAATCTTCCTAATTCTATTCTTGGTAAAATGCTAATATGTAATATCCATTTATATACCCACTGACATTCGTTCCTCTGATTTCTCTAACCTTTTGCATTTAATTAGCTCTCTTGAGCCCGAATACGAAGGCATCCTCGTTGCTGGGGATTTTAATGCGAAGCACCCCAACTGGTGTAATAGCATCATAAATAGAAATGGTTTACTTCTTCTTGGAAGCGTAACAATCCCATTCTTGATCCCTTTACTGTTCTTGGCCCTGGTAGTGCTACATTCCCTAGGTCCATGAGCTGTATCGACTTTTACCTTGTCTCCGATAAATTCTTTGGCAACGCTGACATTACTAATTGCTTCTCCTCCCCTTCTTTCTCTGATCATTATACTATAGCTCTTGAATTCACCTTCTCAAATTTTCAACCTCTTCGTGTCCACCCCTAAATACCGGTCTTTTGACTCTGTTGACTGGGAAGAATTTGGCCTCAGTCTCAACAACTTCCTCTCTTCTGTTCTTCCATCCGTTTCGACTAACTGGTCCAATGATGATATTAACTCCTTCATTTCTTTACTTGAAAATAAATTTAACTTTTTAGACATTATTGCCCCCTTGAAGCCCCACGGCTTTCGTGAGAGGCTGCCTGAAGATATTCACATTCTTTTCCGGACCCGAAAAAACTGGCGTAGGAAACTTAAACGCCGTCGCCAACTTGAGAGGAATCTCTACCTACACAACAGTCGTACATTGGCATTAGCCAATAATATTATGCTTCTCAGCCGTATTGTGGATGCTCGGGTCACTGCCTTCCTTAACCGTTCCTTTCAAAATATGCTTAAAGCTATGAAACCTGGTCCCTCCTTATATAAGGAGTTGAATAGGATAATTGGGAAAAAATGCCCTCACCCTTATCACAACATTAGCTCTGGGAACCACTTCTCTCCTAAGGATGTTTCCGAACTTTTTGCGACCTACTATAAGGACCTATTTAAACCCAGACAGCCTTCTTACAATTCTATCAACCGTGAATTTGTATCCTCCACCGTGGACTCTCTTCACCTTCATATGCCTTGCACGCTTATCAATTTCGGAGAAATATCTTCCTGTGCTGAGACTCTTCCCTATCCTTTTATTAAACCTGAATCCCTTAAAGCTCGTATTCACTCTCTTAATGGTAAGAAATCGGCTGGTAGTGATAATATCTCCAACTATATATTAAAAAAGATCGGGCCTTTTATAGCGTCCCCTTTGACTTCATTATTCAATAATTGCATTAATAATAGCTACTTTCAAAAAGCTTGGAAATTCTCGAAATTAATTCCTATCCCTAAAGGCCCCCCTGGTCACTCCCCTCTGAATTTCGTCCGATTTCTTCTCTGTCTAATTTAGGCAAGGCTCTTGAACGTATTCTGGCTGCTGACATAGATCATCATTGTAGCCTTCATAACTTAATTCCTCACGAACAATTCGGTTTTAGAGAGTCTCACTCTACTGAGCACGCGCTTCTTGTCCTCCATAATGACATAACCTTAGGGCTTAGGAATAAGTCTCCTACAGTCGTCTGCTCTTTAGACCTTAAAGCTGCATTTGACTCTGTTTGGCATACTGGTCTTCTTTTCAAAATGTCTCAACTTAATTTTCCTCCACACATCCTTAGAATTATTGCCAGCTTTCTCACTGATAGATCCTCCATATTGGCCAATCTTCCTCTACTCCTGTTGATGTTTTCTCCGGCGTTCCTCAGGGTTCTGTCTTGGGACCTAAATTATTTAACTTATATCTTTATGATCTCCCACACTCAATTCCCGGCTTTCGTTCCAAAGCCATTCTCTATGCGGATGATACGCTTATTTACGCCTCTGACATTGACCCAATTAAAAGTATGGAAGGAATGTGTAAGCACATTGACATAATTAAGCGCTATTTCAGTACTTGGGGACTTTCCTTAAATGCCAACAAAACTCAATTCATTGCCTTTCGTAATGCCTGGGCTAAAGGACGCAGTGGCACAGCCAAAGTTTGTAAATCCCTTCAATTCAATTTATATAATATCCCTATCAAAGTTTCTAAAAGTCTTAAATATTTAGGTATTAACTTTAATCATTTACTTAAGTTTAACCAACATGCTAGGTCAACGATTGCCAAAGTTAAAAAAACTGTAGGACGCCTTTATCCAGAGCTTAAATTCAAAAGTAAATTAGATCAGAATTCCAAAATACTTTTATATAAGCAACTTGTCAGGCCTATAATTGGTTACGCCTTCCCCTGCTGGCACTCTATCTCCACGACCTGGGCTCATAACTTAGAAAAGCTGGAACGAAAGATTCTTAGACAATGTCTCTCCTTAAGGTTTAAAACTAGGAATAGATACTACTCCAACAGGGAACTCTATGATAAAGCCAACATATCTCCACTCCTCACCTACCTACAGGATAAATGGAAGGCTAGGGTTACTAGTCTTGAAAATCATGAGAACCCGTTAATCAAGAAATGCTGGATTGATAACCCTCGCTTGTCCAACTCTTATTACCTTAGCCCCATTGACTTTACTGACTACTAGCATTAACTACTCCCTACCTCAACATGACGCGGTTGATGACGAAATGGCGCCCGCCACCGCCAATAATGAAACAGCTCTCACGGACAACGCCGAGGGATGGACCCTGGTAAAGCATCGTAACAACCGTCACTACAATCCTAATAAAGATAGTATTAATTTAAACGAATCTAACAGTCCAGTAACTCAAGGTAATCGATTTGCCCCTCTTTCTATTAACGATAATAAATATTATAATAGTAATAATGTTAATTTTGTCACTAACAACAATAACAATATTAATAATAACGCTCCGAAGGCTGGGCCTGGCACCGGGGGCGACAATTTTTTCAGGAACGATAATAACAATAACATGAATAATAAGTTTTGCCCACCCATAACTATTCAGGATGTCAGCGTGAGGTATCTAACTAAGATGATATTCACGCTGTATCCGAAGTGTGAATTCAAGCTCTCCAGAACTAGCGGGGGGGCTTGCAAACTGTTTTTCAAGTCTCGTGAGCATAAGAACGACTTCTTTAATAAGCTAAAACAGAATAAAGTTACGTCGCACACTTTCTCCCACCCTGATGACCGCTTCGAGTCTTTGGTCCTTCGAGGGGTTCACCCTGAATTCCTCCCTGAGGAAGTCTTTGATGACCTCATAACTAACTTTCCTTCACTCAAAGTCAATAGTATGCTATGAAACCCCTTACTCCAGAAGAAACAAGATCCCTCTTAACTTGTTTCTTGTTCAATTCCCCCCCAAAACTGACATTAATAAAGTCAGTCGCCAAGTCGAGGTAATTCTCCATCAAAGAGTCTCCTGGGAGAAGATTGTTAGGAACAGACCGGTCCAATGTAGGAACTGTCAACTTCACGGTCATGCTGCATCCAACTGCAATAGAGATTATAGGTGTGTCAAATGCAACGGTGATCACCCATCCACACTTTGTCCTCGTAAACCCGAAAATATGCATGAAAGTGAACCCTATTGTGTCAATTGTCGCTCCTTCGGTCATCCTGCGTCCCATAGCAAGTGCCCTGTTCTCCTCAGGCGTGAGGAACTTAAAAAAAAACTTCGTAATGTCCAACATCAACAAGCTAGATCTACCCTGCATATTCCCTCTCAAATTCCCTCCAACCTTCCTCGTTCTTAAGCCGATTGCTTTAAAAACAATCAGCCTTCCCCTGTTAACAATAATCCTTCTAATGAAGAAATATATGAAATCCTGCACCCTGAGGATACTTATGGTATCAAATTACCTCAACTTCTGGATAAAATCCGCAAATTTCTGCCTACAATAAACGGAATTAGGGGCTCGGATAGGAAGACGGCCATTCTTGGATTCTACTTCACTCTCGCGGGAGATAATGAATACTAGAACCCTGAATGTTGCGTCTCTAAATGCCGGTTCTCTGATTTCGAGTGGTAGAAAATGGTCCCTTCAGGATATTCTCCAATCCCAAAAACCTGATCTTCTTTGTATTCAAGAAACCCACCTACACGTTAAATCTAAACTTTCTGTTAGCGGATATAATGTCTATCGTAATGACTCTCAACAAGGTACTGCTATCATCTGCAGGAACTTCATTAAGTCTAAGCAAACTCACCTCCCTATACCTTTCTCCCATGTATCGGTTGAAATCTCTCTCAACCTTCCTAACTCCTTAACAGGCAGTATTTTGATAACCTCGCTGTACTTACCATCCAATGTCAGTTCTAGTGACCTTTCCCACCTCATGCAACAGTTCTCCCTTCTGGAATCTAAATATGTTGGCTTACTTATTGCTGGCGATCTTAACGCCAAGCACCCCAACTGGTCCAATTCTACCACTAATTGTAATGGTAAACTCATTATGGATTGGAAGAACTGCAACCCCCTACTTGATTTTTTCTCCATTATTCATCCCGGTTCTCCCACCTTTCCGAGATCCTCTAGTTGCATTGATCTATTCCTTGCCTCCCACAAATTTTCTGGCAGTCTTGACTACCACCGCTGCTATACTTCTCCGTCCTTCTCCGATCACTACCTAGTTGTACTTGAATTACATTTCGCTTCGTATTCCCATTACTCAACCTAAATACCGCTCCTTAGTCAATGTTAACTGGGAGCAATTTGGATGCAGTATTAGGGATTCGCTCACCTCGGTCCTTCCCTCCCCCTAATATAGCTGGTCTAACGAGGACATAGACTTAACCATTAACTCCCTCAACTCCTCCTTCATTTCCCTTCTTGACTCAGCCGCACCCCTTAAAGTCTTTGGCTTTCGTGACAGACTCCCACAGGATATACAAAAACTTTTTAACACTCGTAAGATATGGCGCAGGAAACTGAAGCGGCAACTCGAGAGAAACCTTTTCCACCATAATAATGCTACACTTGCCCTAGCTAACCAAATAACATTGTTGAGTCGAACTGTTGATGCCCGCGTCTCCTCATATCTAAACAAATCTTTTCAAAATAAATTACGTTCCATGAAGCCGGGCCCTACACTATACAGTGCACGAAATTAATTTGAAGACACACTTTTCCCAACTTTGAAGTTCCGTTATGTAAAAACTAAGGATTTCTATGAGTTACCAAAAATATCAAAATTTAGGGATTTTTGTGTAGATTCGTCTTCGTTTAAAAAATATTCCGTTTTTTCATGAAATAGAGAAATAGAGGAGTGTCTTTAAATTAATTTCGCATAATTTCGCATTTCCAAGGCACAATTTTAGAAGTTTGCTCAAATTTACCGCGAAATTAATTTAAAGACACTCCTCTATTTCTCTATTTCATGAAAAAACGGAATATTTTTTAAACGAAGACGAATCTACACAAAAATCCCTAAATTTTGATATTTTTGGTAACTCATAGAAATCCTTAGTTTTTACATAACGGAACTTCAAAGTTGGGAAAAGTTGTCTTCAAATTAATTTCGTGCACTATATAGAGACCTAAACAGAATAATTGGAAAAAAATGCCCGCAGCCTTTCGATAACTTGAGCAGCAACAATACTGATGTCCCGGAGCTTTTCGCTGATCATTACAGAGATCTATTTCAATGTAGGCAACCTGGATACAATCTAGCTAACAGAGAGCTAGTTAACCGAACAGTCGAAAATCTCTGTCTTCATGCCCCTTATTATCTTTTTAACTTTGGAGATGTTCCTGCTAATAGCGAAAACTTAGGCTGCCTTCACACTGAATAAAGCAAAACGTTTTATAAGCAAAAAACGAAAAAATACTCAAGCATTGTGAGTAGCCTGCTTTTGGTTTTGTGTTATTCAGTGTGAATAACAGCACTCATTTTTAATTGATCTTTCACATTATGGTGCTCTAAAGCGAAAAAACACGTTTTGCTTTATTTAATATGAAGGCAGCCTAATCCTATCCGTTTTTTAAACCCAGTTCCCTTGAAACCCTAATTCACTCCATAAATGGCAAAAGATCGTCTGGTTGTGACAACTTTTCCAATTTTATTCTTAAAAAAATAGGTCCTTATATTGCCTCTCCTCTCTCTGCCATCCTCAATAACTGCCTTAACAACAGCTATTTCCCTAAAGCCTGGAAAATCTCCAAATTAATCCCCATCCCTAAAAGTAACATACGCAACTCTCCAGCCGACTTTCGTCCAATTTCCTGCCTCTCTAACTTGGGGAAACTTTCTCATACTTGTATTAGCAACTCAATTTACTTTCATTGTAACTTTCATAAGTTTATATTACTTGAACTAAACTTGCTTTCTTCAATTTACTTTAAGCCTGTAAAAATACATATAACTACACTGTATAGCATTAAGTAACTGTAATAATTTTCATCGATGAAATGTCTAATTTCTCTTTTCTAATCTCTTTAATTGCTCTTACATGTTAAATATCTCTAATGGCTAAATATGAAATATAATTGTTTACTTTCTCCTTTTATACTATTTCAATACATTCCTTTCAACTTATATAAATCTGTAATATGTAATATGAAATATTTATAAGATTAACTCTGAAATTTTATTCTTCTCTATTTGAAGAGTCTCTTTACTCTATTGTTTGATATAAATTAAATCAATATACTTTATACTCTTATACTTTTCAAGCTAATAGTTAATATTCCTTCATATATCATGTAAGGAAACTGGATCTCGCAGGGCTGCCTCTTGTCGCTGCTAATCGCATTATGTCTGCCATTAGAGGTAGCTCTGCCCCTTCCTACTTTCCATCTCTCCCACACTTTGCTCTAATACCTTGGTTGAGGCTCATGCGTGGTCTCGCTCATGTGTATTATTTCTGAAATTTCTTTAATTTTGTATGTGACTGTCCTTTTGTGTGTATTTATTCCTTAAGATAAATAAACTTGAAGCCAGACCAAAGCCTTCTACATTTACAAGCCATGCAATAGCTGCGTGTATGTAGTTGTATGAAGTCCCAACTTAAATTCTTGAAATGTCAAAATCCCATTAAAATAAAGGGAAAGAAGTTTTCGTGCCGCGGAAAGTGCTGTTGCGAGTGTGGTTTTGTTAAAAATAAAAGTTATTTCATCAAAATCAAAAACGTGAAACAGTGCAAAAAGTAAAACAAAATATGTGTCATAAGTTAATAATTTAAATATACATGTTAAAAATAGGATTTGCGGGTTTTATGTTGGTTATGGAGGAACAACATATCAAAATCCGGAGGAAAACAAGTGATTCGCGCCGCGGAAATTCTTTTGTTAATGAAAGCGCCGTGATTTTTTGTAAAAATAACAGTTTTCTTTATAAAAATAACACGTACATAATATCAGTTTGGCGCGATTTTTGTAGTTAAGCAAAATTATTGGGCTTTGTTACTTGAAATTGTTCTTTGGGGCCATGGTGTCATATGGCGGATCAGCCAGTTTTTGTTGCAGCCAGTTCCAGTTTTAGAGGAAAGCAAATGAAGATAAGTTGAAACGAACAGTTTGCTAAATATTGCCAAATATTTATATAAATTTATTTTTAGCGATAGTTTCCTCCAGGTACGGCTTTTGCTTGGTGTGATAAACACGGCATGATATTTGAAATAATATCCATTAAGGAAGAAAGTCAGGGATGCAATTACACTTATTATTTACATTATTAACGCAACTTTGTAATATGTAGTAAATAAATGTTGCAATTAATGACCATAATTTTTGTTTTTAATTGGTTAAAGAAGACAGTTTGACAGCTAAATTGAAGTCCTATTATGCTTTCATTGTAAGTGTGAGATTTGTTTGTGCATGGCTTGTAAATATAGAAGGCTTTGAGCCAGACTGTTCACCTGTTCACATTCATAACATTCTATATCTCATTGTAAATATTTTATCTACACATAAACTTATTACTTAAGTATTAACTTGTTATACTATACGGTCTGCCTTCTGGCGAGTAATTGCTTTTACATGTATTATTTTTGTACCCTCATGTTTATATGAATAAATAACTTTTGAGTTTGAGTTTGAGCTCAAAAACGCTGGCTGGAAAGTTTTAATCCTATTTCCTTCAGAACCATGGAACTATCCTGAAATTTTTACACAATCTTCCTCACACATATAGATACATAAAACAAATAATTTAAATGAGGGACATTAGCTTTTTATTTTTAAATAGAGTTGAGTTTTAACTTCGCCGCTTTTCAATGCAACCGCCGGCCGCTAGCTTGACGTTCATCAGCAAACGAAGGTAATGTAAAAGCGACGCCAGCTTCGAATATGTACCGTAAAAAATGGGCGCCTGGTGACGTCAGCCGTAATGCTGAAACAACAACAAAACCTTGTTTCTGAATACCGTGATTACTATGGGCATATGAAAACTCGCAGCCGATGCCGGTTCACGATGTCGATAGGTGAGGGGGTTTTTATGCTGAGGCTATGGAGGGAAATAAATTTCAAGTTCGAGTCATCAGCTAAGCGTATGTTTGTTTTTTCGTGGACATAGGAAAGGAAGATTCGTAGTGTTTATTGTGTGCTGTTTGTGGGTGAGGGGTTTTACTGAATGGAAGGCAATTTCTCTAACTCGTAGTGTAATATCATAGACTCGCCAACTCGTAAAAAGTGGCAAAATATTGTATTTTAACATTTTTCACTGCACGTGTATTACCGGTGATAAGTTGGTTAGTGATCCGAGTGAATAAATTGAATGAAATTGATAAGGTGACCAGTTTTGTTTACATTCATGGTGGTTTTTTCGGGTTAATTTAGGGAAAAAATGTTGGATTTATGTGGTAATGAAATTAAAAGTGAATTTAAAATGGTTAAAAATTATTACGGAATAGTTATTAAAACATAAGTGCAAGTACCACCACACAACATGAATAACAAAAATTTTGAACTTTTTCCTACACAGTTTTCTGCTTTAAAATTTTTAAAAATTATTCTTCAACAAGCTTTAATCACTTTAAATTCACTTTTAACTCAATAACCACACAAATTCAACATTTTTGCCCTAAAATAACTCGACAAAAGCACAGCGAATGTAAACAAAATTGGTCACCTTCACAATTAAACCATTAAAACATATTGGCTCACTAAATTTTTTGAAATTGTTTTAATTCAATCAATGAAATACTAATCACTGGTAATCCAGGTGCAGAAAAAAGTGATAAAATACAATATTTTATAACTTTTTATTGAAAAAATGAACTAAAAAACTTGGCTCCACTATGTTTTATACGAGAAATGTTCTCCATTCAAGCAAATGTAGGATCGGCACCGGCTGCTTCCAGGCCTGTAGCTACGACGGGTTTGCTGGAGGCCCTATCAGAACCTCAAATATGCAGCGTACTGCAAATTTAAGACATGATATGAACATGCAGCACGCTGCTTTGCTTGTCATTTTACCATCCTGAGCCAATTGAAATACTTTTGATTGCAGCGTGCTGAATTTTTATCTCATGCCCTAATTTTTTGTTCTGATACGGCCTGCGAACGATATAGGCGAAGGGGTAGAGGAGGGAAGCATTGTAACTTCAATCCTTTAGCTATTAAGTTTATTATGATATGGGCATATGAAAATTCGTAGCCAAAGTCCGTTCACGATGTCCATGGGTGAGACCCAGAGGCTATGGAGGGAAATAAATTACATATCCTAGTTTTCAGCTAAAGCCGGCTCTAAACGATGCTATGAGCACTTTCCAACGTTGGACGTTTGATGGTAGAACGCATCGTGTGGCCGCTACTCGAACTACGAATGTCCATGTCAAGCGTCCAACGATGGTGTTTGGACAGGTTCGGAGTGTTGTCAGTCAAACGTTGAAGCGTTGATGCTGTATTTGCCGATACATTAATGTCCTTAGTATGAAACTCTTCGTATCATATTTCAATTACCCTAACCCACTCAATTTAATTGAGTAACAACTAAAAGAAGAAGCTAGGGAAGTGAACAGAATTTGGAAGTGACGTAATGAATCTACCCAAGGTCGATGAACCCACAGGTGAGTTACGAAAGCATACCGACAAAATGAGTCTACGCAACGCCTGGAATTCCTCATTGTGACAGAGGACACAGACGATGTCCTTTTGGATTGCCGGAGATTAGCCGAGCAAACTGCTGCACTGTAACCTACAGCTAAAGGCACGGCTAAGAGCAACGAACGTCTTAGGCTATAATGGTACGATCGTTTGATCTACTGACTAAAGTGGAGGAGAAGCTAAATTCCTCATTCAGAAGCTAAGGCGGAAATGAACAAAAAAGAAGTTAGTTGGGCTTAGAAGTACCAGTAGTATTATCAGGTAAATAAATGCTGATCCAGCTTTGCGACGCTTATTAAACTTAACATTCATTACATGTTGGTAAAAAATTAGCCAGTCTTAAGAGAATTTCATGAGGCATCTTAAGCCCATCTTAAGATAATTGTAATTAGGCCTAATGGCCCAACTAGTTGGTAATTTTAGTTAGGATTAGAATACGGTATAACCGATAGCCTTGAGCGTGTCGGCATCATAATGCTTGCACCTTCCAACGCATGAAAATAGAAAGAATACAATAAAATATTTGTGTAGAAATTAAAAATTAGTCTTAAAATCACGCCAAAGAAGTATAACTTCTAATGCGTGTACATAAGTACAGACACCCATTGTTTTTTTAATAGTTCTTGCAATTTGCGCTTCCTCTCTTGTAGTTAGTTTCCTTGGGCGTCCACTTCGTTTAGCACTTTCAAATTTTACACTATTTTTGAATCGTTTCACAATACTACAAATTGTAAATCTACTTCGTCCGACTATAATTCCAATCTCGGAATATGATTTATGCTGTTTGAATAAATTTAAAAATATTTTGCGTTCCTCTTCGGTTGTCTCTTTTTGCCTACGACCCATAATCACCACTTTGGAAACTTTATAGCAAAACTATAAACGTTAAAATGCGTTACCACAGTTCAAATATTTTCAAGCAATTCCCCACTATACTGCCCTCATATGCAAAAGTGCCGTATCTACAGATTGAGAAATTTTGAGATAAATGGCAAAACATATATAATTAGTATTTCGGTGTTACAAAATACGACAAATATGATGTTTTTATTTTAAATTACAGATTTAATCATCTTGAATATAGAAAAAAATACGTTTTGCATTTTATTTATAAAATTACGGAATTATGGAGGAAAAATATAGATACTGCACTTTTGCTTATGACTACATAGTCAAACAAAGCTTTGCGCTCATAAGGAAAAATGTCGTATCTCCCAATTGAGTAATTTTGATATAAATGACTTTTGCTCTTACTCTATGAACAAGGTAGCGTAGATATGCCGTTTTATGTGATACATTATCCATGATAGCGATACATTAAACTTATTTTTTATGGAGAATGATAGGAAACATGTTAGTTATTCCAAATTAATCGAAAACTCATTTTTCATTTGCATGTGTAAGACATGATGATTTATTTTATATATTAATATTTAATTAAAATAATATTTTTTAAATAAAACAAAGTTTTTCAAAGCTTTATTGTTAGTAATTATATGCCTATTCAAAACCAAATATTAAATACTATTTTCTTTCATTCAGTCTCGTTTTATTCTTCTCCTGCTGACCTTCGTGAGGTGGTTCTGGTAGAATTTTCCAAAACTTTTTGCGATTATCCGGTAAGATATTCCGTAGACTGCGTAAAATACTATTTTTTTATATTTGGGAAACCCGTTGGGAGCACTTTTACTATTTGGAAAACACATTCCCCCTTTTTCATCGTCGAGGTTTTCAAAAAGTTTAATTCCTGGAAGTTCTCATGTTCATCATAAGCAGTTTTATATTTTAAACAATAATCTCCCCTCACTGCTTTGATACATAGAATGTCGGACAAATGTGGACGCTCTGGAATTTTCAATTTAGCAGGTGATGTATAATCCATCCACTTTTGAAAGTCCATGTATTGCATCTCCTTTACATTTGGCCGTTGTTTCAACACTGCCTGGCAAAAATCGTTAAAATCGTAGACTTTTTTCATTTTTTTAAAAGAAAATTCGATTTGGTGATGAAAACTGTCTACACTCATAAATGTGTGACCAAGTTCAAAATACCATATTGTTAAATTTTTACATGATATTTCGTCGGAGTTTATGATGTAAATAAGAAAACTGAAGAAACACCAGTTCTTGTTTTGGCTAGAACAATTGTCCAACCTAAGTGTAAGTTCCAAACAATCTCTTTGGGATAAAAAAATGCACAGAATGCGCTTACTAATTCTTCCTTGCAACCTTCAGCAATCGCATCATGCCAAATAGCAGCAAACGGTGGGGTTACAGACTTTTCTCCTAGAGGCACAAAGCATTCATTATAAACGGACAATCTTTTTGTAAAGATAACTTCCTTGAAAGTGTCCACACGAGGAAGCATTATCACTTTTTGAAGGTCAGCTGAAAATAGAGTAGCTTTCGTGCCCTTGGGAATGTTCTCTACGCATTTACGATATAAAGCACGGTGTGTAGTTATTGTGGTGAGCTTTCCACGTATTACATTCTTGACATCCTTCGTGCAAATTATTTCGGTTGGTTTTGTGTAATGCAAAGGCTTCACAATGCGAGCACTCCTCGTGTCCCAGTTTAGTAAATGATATATTCATTTTTTTTAATTTTTGGCGATATGTTTCATATGACATTTTTACATCGAGGAATTTTTTTTTGAAAGTCTTCATGCATCAATGTCATCGTAACATCTGAAGGCAAATATTTCACATTAGGTGCATGCTCTCGACGGTAGTGCGAAATAGTGGGGTTAAAAGATTCCACATGCATTTGAAATTCCAAGTTAGATATTTTATTAACGGATGGTTGTTTGCCTCTCATATCTAAATTCGGATATATGTAATTTTCTGGAGTCTTAGATAATACATCATAAAGTACTCTGTCATTGGTTTTTTTATAACCCAATGTTGTTAAAAAGAATACTTTGCATACTTCCTGCTTTATCCCGTCGCAATCGCTCAAGTAATATTTAAAAGTTTTTTTCCTCACTAAATTTTCTTTTGCCGTAGTATGTCTCTTATAGTCTAAGAGCCAGTGGCCGGCAGACTTACGGTATTTTAACAAACCTCATATTTTCTTCATGTATTCTCTTATACCTGCCGTACATGAAATGGGGACCCTTTTTTCTGACTGGCGGTTCCTATGAGTGTACTCAGGTGTGGAAGGTGTTAAAATTTGACTGAATTTTACGTTATAGTAACAAGGCTGCCGTTTGAATATGTTAAAGTACTATATTATTATTATTGAAAAATAACCATGGCAGACAGCTATGGCGGTTCCAAGGTCGTGGCAGACACTTTTGAAAGTCGCCAAAAAAGTGAACAATTTACGGTATTTTAACAAGGCTGAAATTTATATATATTGTTAATAATAATATTCTAAAGCTATATTTAGAACGGCAGACATTTTCTGCGGTTCTAACATCGCGGCAGACAAGGGAACGTTGCCACTGGTGCGGGCATACGGATGTATAATGTTATCTCACTCACGTATACATTTACTGCTTTAAGACGGATTATGGGAGAAAGATGTCTACTCGTATAACTGAGCGTACTATTTTCAAGTTTATTTTTATTGGTCATTCGCACCTGGTAAAATATTCATTAACTATATGTATTAGGGTGTTTCAAAAAAACATCATTTTCAAATTTCAAAGTGCGCACCCCCTAAACTTGAAGTTTATTTAAAAAGAAAATTTTTGGCGTAAATAAAAAGTTGTTTGAATGAAATTAACAGGTCGCTACTGACGATTAAAAAATTTTGATTTCTTGAAAAATGACTAAAAAACAGCTTATTTTCCCCCCTAACTCTTCTTAATAATTCTATCACATACTCCTCGATGCCATGGTTCGAAAGTTGAACCATTTTGAAACTACCTTGATGAAAAATACAGGGTTTTTAACTATTTGTAAAGTTGGTTTTAACAATTATTTCATTTTGAAAAAAAAAAAAAAAAATTAGAAATACTACTTTCTTTAATAAATCATTGAAAAACATTATTGTTTTTCTTCTCTCTCAATTAGTGCACCCTATGAAACTTTAGAACAACAAAAGACAAACATTTTGCCCTCAAAAATATGTATTTTAGACAAAACTATTAGGTCGCTACTGGCGAAAAAATGATAAGCAAAGAAAAGAAATTAACATTCTCATTACAATTTAATCATTTAGTATTATTATTCAAATAAATGTTACAAATAATTGTGAAATAGAAAAATTTTGAACTTATTTGTTCTTCAGATATTGTAATACAGTGTGTTTTTTCGCGTTTGGAACATCTTTTCTATGTTTATGTACGCCGATCAGAACATACTGTTTTTGTTGCTCGTTTTTCGTGAGAAAGTTTTGGTACTGTTGCATTAGTGCCACGCCACGCTCGGCAACGTCATTAACAACTTTTAGATTCTTACAGATTGCTTTGCATTTGACATAATTATCATCGCCGGACCATTCAGAAACGTTTTTCAGGAGAAAAGAACTTTCAACTTGCAAAATTTCAAACAAACGCGTGCTTTTTGTTGTTACAAAAGATTCAAGCGCGAGGGTGTAGTAAACGTCATTGACAGAAAGTACCGCTTGTATCTGCCGGTCATCGTCGACTTTGTTCCTTCTTTCTTCATCACTGAGGTTCAGGGCAGCGACCATTTTGCTCTTAGTAGATGGTGAGACACGTTCGTCAAATAGAGCCAAAAGAATCAGTTCCTCGGACAAGTACCACAAATGGAGCAACATTTTCCTGATCGCTACGTTCGCAACCTGAAGATCAGTGGATTTATGTTGATGTAGTTTTAGAAGGAATTTCAGGACCAAAAATGTATATTTTTATAACGAAGATGCAAACTCTCTTCAAACCCTGTTGTTCTTTTGCTGTTAAGCGGAATTCCTGTTGGAACATAAAAACTTTCAAGGCGTAGATGGCCTTAGCCATCCACCGCGCCTGATGCATAGGACCGGGTGGTTTGAACTTTGGGTTAAAGTCGTCACCTAGAAATAAAATTAATAGTTTCGAATAAAAAATTTTTCAAAAAACACATTTTCTCGTTAAAAAAGTACTAACCTAAAAATATCAAACAGAGTTCTAAAAATTCTTTATAATCGTCTCTTGGTTGTTGTTGAACCAACATTTTTTTTACAAAAGTCACGATTTCTACTTTTTCAGGTAACAATGCTGATGCAACTTCTTTGTCTGTCAATCCGTTCTGATAATTTCCTTTATTTATATTTGGCCAGGCACTTTGAAAACGTTTAAAAATCAAAATATCAGGCCCTGATGTTGGTTCCATACAAAGTAGAAAGACACTTTTCAGAACAAGCTCATAAATGTGATGCCTGCAAGCCAAGTGCAGCAGCTCTTTTCCCAATTTTTGTTGTAATAGAACACAGGCTCCATTATATTGTCCAGTGTTACTAGCGGTTGTGTCGAAACACATGGCGCAGACGTCATCTTGGACATTCCAATCAATGACAGCATCGTGCACTGCATTGCAAATGACGACCCCAGTCTTGTCTTGCAAAGTTGGAGCCTTGAGCAATTGTTCTTGTCCAGTAGAACTCGTCAGTAAAATTGGCAGCTTTTCTTCACGGCCGGGTCCTAATATGAAATGAAAAAAAATTATTATCACCACACTCAATCCAATTTTTACCAAACATTGAAACATTTTGTGGACATTTAAGATGGACTCTTGTTCTACATGTTCAAAAATAGAAGATTTTGCAATAATTTTCTTTTTGTTTTTTTTTTGCAATAAAGATTAAAGTTATTTATAAAAATGAATTTTTCATTGTAGGTGATTAATTTTATGATGAGTCCTACATTTTGATAAGTCCAAGAAATAATATAAAAATATTTTTAAAATGTTTTATGAAAACAAACGATATCAAAATGGTTCAATTTTCTTTAAAAATTGCTCAAGTTTTGCTGCTGATGACATAACTTCAAAAAATGTTAACATTAATTTTTAAGATTAATCTTTTTAAATAAAAATGGAAATAGTTCCTTTCTCAAATACGTAAGCATGACCTAAGTATAATGTTTTTCACCTGATGCAGATTTTACTTCTTTTCCATCCCAATGAACTACTAAAGGCGGTGTGAGATTTGTAGTGTGTTTTATTTCTGCAGCAACTTCTTCGCGAGCTGTTCGTCGAGTTCTCCACACCGTTGCTGGACTTATGACTGCCTTGTTGACATCTTGGTGCAGTGATTGAGCAAATGTTGGCATCAACATTGCAGCTTGTCTGGTACTCACTTTCGCTCTATCCAACATAGTCGCGATGTCCTTGTTTATAAGTTTTTTTCGGGGCGACTTCTTCGGATGTTTTTCAGGTATGTCTTCATAGTCCTCATCACCGGTAACATTGCCACTATTAGACGAACAACTCTGACTAGATGTTACTTCTTGTCTTGATGTTCCTTCTTGACTTGATGTTTGTCCAGGCTGTTTCCTCTTCAGTTCCTTCAAGGTTGGTTTTATTAAACTTATGCGACCTTGCCGCCCTTCTTGTCTTTGTGATAATAGAAACTGTTTCAGCTGGTCATTTTGCAATTTCGACATGACATCGCCGTGCGCAATATCGAACAAATTTCTTGTTTTTATTTTGAATTCTGTTTCTTTTTGCTGAATGGTTTCAGACCGTTTTGTTTTGTTTTCTTTGTTTTTCTTCAGTAAACGCCATTCATCAAAAAGATCTTCAATTTTCTTCACAATTCGGTGGTCTTGGCGTATTGGAATGAGGACATTTTCCCAACTTTTAGAAACAGCTCCAGCAGTCAATTTTGCACTTTCGTGTATCGTCTTCTTCTGTTCAAAGTGCCAATATCCAAACAAACCAAGAACATGTTGTTGTGAAGGTAACTTGTCTCGTGGAAGTTCTTTGGTAAATGAATCAACGAGCCACATTGTTCAACATAAACCTAAAAACCAATAAAAATTATGTCGATCCGATAAAATAAACAACCGTTTTAATTCCTATTTTGGATTACTATATAATATTTTTGCACATTCACTTTAACATTTCAACTTACTTTTTTGAATCAGTTGTTTATTAGATGTAAACAATTAGACATCAAATATGAAACAACAATGAACTTTTGTTTATAGGTCGCTGAAATCGTTCCCTGCTTAGGTCGCTGAAATCGTTCACTGCGTTCGAACACCATCAGTCGCTATGTGTGTACGAATTCTGAGCGTTTTCAATAATGCAGGTTGCGTCCGAAATTGACTTATTCAGCAACAAACTTCCAATTGCTGAATAAGTCAATTGCGCACGCAGCTTGCATTATTGAAATCGCCCTCTGTTTTTGAATAGAATAACATCAGAACGATTATTACCGGTAGCGACCTAATAGTTTTGTCGAAAATACATATTTTTGACGGCAAAATGTTTATCTTTTGTTGTTCTAAAGTTTCATAGGGTGCACTAATTGAGAGAGAAGAAAAACAATAATGTTTTTCAATGATTTATTAAAAAAAGTATTATCTCTAATTTTTTTTTCCAAAATGAAATAATTGTTAAAACCAACTTTACAAATAGTTAAAAACCCTGTGTTTTTCATCAAGGTAGATTCAAAATGGTTCAACTTTCGAACCATGGCATCGAGGAGTATGTGATAGAATTATTAAGAAGAGTTAGGGGGGAAAATAAGCTGTTTTTTAGTCATTTTTCAAGAAATCAAAATTTTTTAATCGTCAGTAGCGACCTGTTAATTTCATTCAAACAACTTTTTATTTACGCCAAAAATTTTCTTTTTAAATAAACTTCAAGTTTAGGGGGTGCGCACTTTGAAATTTGAAAATGATGTTTTTTTGAAACACCCTAATATGTATATAACAAGTTGTTTTAAAAACATATATTTTATTCTTCACATTATATTAGTTATTACTAGTCTTGGTAATCACTTAATTGGTTTTCATCTTCCGACATATTAGTTTCTGTATAAATTAAATTTAAATATGTGAATTGTGCGTATAGATCAGTATAATAATTAAGAGAATTAAATTCATTTCAAATTAAATTAACTTTTTCAACGAAATCACTAACAGAACCTGGAAGTTGATCGCCATCAAACCATTTGAAAACGAATGATCTTTCTTGTTCTATCCAACCATGTTCTAGCGGATTTCATGAAAGCATTTTGGAAGATATTTCTTCAAATACTTGAGATGTAATGCGCTCGTCAAAATTTTTGGTAAAGTTCACTTTTACAGGGTGGTAAAGAGCTTGCATCAAAGTTGCGTACTTTTTTATTGAATTCTTCATTAATACCATTAGGGTTGTAATTATTAATGAAAAGCTGGAATCTAGAATCATCGACTTCTTTCGAGTGGTTTGCATTGTACATTTGGCAAGTGAAGTTTTGAATCAATTAATATCACCAAGGGCTGCAAATGCTTTCTGCTGCTCGATATTATTTTTTAAAAAGGTTAAGGGTCTTTTTTTACCTTTTTTAAAAAAAGTAGGATTTATAATCGCAGGCGATGAGAGCGTGGAACCAATAAAGCTTTTGCAAAGTAACTCACTAAAGTGTTTATACATTTATGTAATATCTATATACCGTTGATTATTTCCGGTTCCTGCGAGCATCCAAATATGGGAGGACGTATTTTCTAATTGTAGCATGTTACCAAGCACGGTATATAGAAACATTTTTCTGTATACCGTGGTTACCAAGCATGATTATCATAATATCTGTATCAGATCCTCTGATTACGATATTCGATTGATCCGCGATACTACATGCATGATAAATAATTTTTCTATCTGCTTCTTCATGCAAATCGTAGCATAGATCTTCAATGATACTTGATTCTACTTTGTTTCCATTTGTAATATGTATATGAATTACAATTTCGAAAGATGAGATGAATAAATTTGCTGCCAAGAAATGCTGCTATTTCTTCACTAGCCCAATGTCTAGTAAAAAAATCAATGAGAGCTTCCTTAAATTTTGTATTTTTCATTTCTTTTCTAAAATCTGCTGGTCTTATTTGATCAGGTCCAGAGACATAATACTCAATTTCTGGTGTTTCATGTCGTAGAAACCGTTCGTTATCTTTTATTGAAGGGTGAAAATATTGATCAAATATTATGTCGATTCTTCGAGTTGGAAATTTAGTCAACAATCGCAAAAATTGGCACCTTTTTCATGGAATGTAGTATAAAGAAGCCATCTACTAAAAATACATCGGTATAAATCGGCGGATCATAGTTAATATTTGCTTCAAAACATTTGGCAAGTATTGATTTATCGGTTTTACAAATCGCACCATCCAAATGGCATAAAGATAGAGGAGCAGGAGTTATGGGATATGATAGAATTTTAAGGACATCGATATTATGATCCATCGAAATTATTGACATGCGTCTGAATAAATCCCGCTGTAGTCGAATTTCTTGATCTGTCCCACTGACTTTTACAGACTTTTTTTCCTACTTGACTGTTAAAATTAAAAATTGATGTTTTTTAATAGTTTTTTCCATCCGGTTGATTTTTGATGTTGGCGAATTGATTCCACCCATTCGTCATTTTGTTACGGTGATATATGTAAATATTATGCGTGTAAAGAAAAGCAAAGTGCAAGCATTTATATCGCGGTATACATGTGCTTTAATTTGTGTTTTCTTGTCAAGTCTATCAGACAAATTAATTTAATTCGAATTTGGGATGAAAATAGCATCAACACATTTTTTGGTATAAGTATCCTATATACCTTTAGGATCTACTGCTATTTTAATTGGTTTAGTACCTATTGTTCGTTGGATTAATACATTTTAAACTTGCTTGGGTGGCAGAGCTGCTTAGAATGCCAAAAGGGCGTGGTCAATTAAATACCTGAGGTGTTCTTGTTTTAAATTGGATCCCACATCCCCTTTGGTGAAATGTACTGGACCTTTCCCGTTTTTAAAATTATATATTTTTTAACTTGCAACAAATCGACCAATCGTTTATGTCAAAACATAACACTTTCGTGAAAATATTTCCTTATATGTTTTTTGAGTCGCTGATTACGAAAATCGATGTCCCGTAGTCCTCAAATATTTTACCAGGTGCGAATGACCAATAAAAATAAACTTGAAAATTGTACGCTCAGTTATAGGCATCTTTCTCCCATAATCCGTCTTAAAGCAGTAAATGTATACGTGAGTGAGATAACATTATACATCCGTATGCCTGCACCAGTGGCAACGTTCCCTTGTCTGCCGCGATGTTAGAACCGCAGAAAATGTCTGCCGTTCTAAATATAGCTTTAGAATATTATTATTAACAATATATATAAATTTCAGCCTTGTTAAAATACCGTAAATTGTTCACTTTTTTGGCGACTTTCAAAAGTGTCTGCCACGACCTTGGAACCGCCATAGCTGTCTGCCATGGTTATTTTTCAATAATAATAATATAGTACTTTAACATATTCAAACGGCAGCCTTGTTACTATAACGTAAAATTCAGTCAAATTTTAACACCTTCCACACCTGAGTACACTCATAGGAACCGCCAGTCAGAAAAAAGAGTCCCCATTTCATGTACGGCAGATATAAGAGAATACATGAAGAAAATATGAGGTTTGTTAAAATACCGTAAGTCTGCCGGCCACTGGCTCTTAGACTATTAACTTCTAACCGCTGGGACATATTTAAGATGAAACTTCTTCTTTCTAACCATTCGAGTTCCCAGAATTGTTTGTTAATGGTTGCTCTTATTTCTTCTGCTATTTTCGTTGAACATTTACGCTTACAAGCATTGGAGCATGAATTCAATATTTTGTGACTGTTTGCAAGATGATCCAATTTTAATTTCTTTTTTTCAGTCACACATATATGATATGTATCCTAAGGTTGCGAGAGTAGTTTGAGATGGGACTACTAAATCTAGTATGGTATCTTCTGAGAAGTGGACAATATCATCTGTGGTGCAGATATTTGCAAGTTGCGAATTATCTTCTGTTACCAGTTTTTCTTTAAAGTGATTTGCAAAAGGAAGTACTGCTATAAACAGGAAATACTTGATTAGATTGATGTATATATAATATTATATATATATATTTTTTTTTCGAATTGATGATTACAACAGATTATTTCTGCCTCCATATTTTATTTACATAGATTAAATAAATTTATAAATTATGAAGGGATCACATTTTTAATATACAAATATTGTAATTAAAATCTATCTTACTTGTGGTATTATTTTCAATGTGTAGGGTACGTTGAGGGACTCCTGGAAGTTCCTTTTGAAAATGTTGCAACATTTGTTTTTTCATTATTTTACGCTCTTCTAATACTATTCTTTTATTTTATACCAACTTTATTAATATATAAATTTAATTAACTTGAACTATATAAACTTAATATTTAGGATTATTAATTATTAATATAATATTTAGGATAATTATTATTAATTATACTTTTTACGGTTTTTAACGGATTTTTAAATCTGAGTTGATAAATTACTGGCTGACAGCAAATGAAACGAATTTCACAATTAAGCTTTCTATGAAAAGAGTCAATGTAGCAAAATGCAAGAAAGCGGCATCTACATTAACCTAGCGAAAACGCGGCAACTGCATGTAGATGCCGCACTTTTGTTTTGATTTTTGCAGATACCGCTTTTTTGCTCTTTCTGCAGGAACAAATTAGTGTAGATACGGCGTTTTTTGTTATAATATTTGCGTGATAACGGTACACAAGGAATATTTTTTTTTAGTATATGATAGGAAATAAAATACTTATTCCAAATAAATCAAAAACCCAATTTTCAATTTTTTGTAGATACGGCACTTTTACTTATGGGGGCAGTATATTATCTACTAATAGCAATTCTGTTTACCGTTATGATATATACAGTGCAGGCAGTATAATTTCCTCAATAATGAGTACTGTGTGAAAACTTTTGTCCACCCAAAAATGTCCCATTGGCTATATTTTTACAATTTCCATGAACATGATATTTTTTATATATTTTCTTTTTGTGGTTTTCAAGTGATAATTATGCACAGATTAATTTTGTGAAAGACAGAAATAAATACCTTCTTTCGATTTTATTTTATTATTTGTTTTACGTAGAAAATGAACTTGTGTGAAAACTTTTGTCTCTCACTGTATGCCTGTAAACAAGAAAAAACAAAATCATGACTTGCCACAATTCAAAAGCTCCCCATATAAAAAATTGGAATTTAAAAAAACTCCATCCTGCGGTGTACTGCGCCTCTGACCCCTTGGCTAATCAAATACAATTCAAATCGATTATTTTCCGCGCACCTGAAATGTCGCGAAATAGCCTTGAACACCAAAAGTTGCCTAAAAAGAATATTTCATTTCTTCCGAGAAATTGTACATACATACGTTTGCCTGAAAACAAGAAAAAAAAATCATGACCTGCCGCAATGGAAATTAAAAAAACATCATCCTGCTCACGGCGCTTGGCTATTCACACAAAATTGTGTCGTCTGTTGCCTGGCTGATAGGGCAAAGTAAGTGAGGGGTGGAGATGGCGAAAAAGTACATTTCGTCCGTGTGGAATGAAGTTCCGAAGCCACTCTGCCCTTCGCCTCCTCCTTTGTCTATCAACAGAGAACTTGGGGAAATGCGCGCTTATGTGGAATGTGTAGACTAAAGCTTCGCGATGGGATTTATACCCAGCAAATTTGCTGGTGACAAAATTTTGTATGAAGCGAAACATCTGTATAATATAACAGATATTTAACACTAGGACGACTGAACACTTTTTCGCTACCTAGAACGACGGAAGGCAGTCATTTTGACTGCTAATAAGAAATTTGTCTTTTTTTCATAAAAAAGCTTGGTTACCATTGAAAAATGTTAAATACGATTAAATTACAGTATAATAAACAATAATTTGTTATATTTTGAACATCGTTTATTTAGATAATGAATAAATATCAAAATATAGGACCAAGATACATTCTAGAAATCATGTAAGTTCAAAATGAAAAATAAACTATAATTTTCGTTTTTATCATAGTTATATAAAATAGTAATACTAATTATAATAAATAGTAATACTGATCTGAACTTAAGTAACTAAATAGACGAACAGGGGAGTTAGTTGTCGCAGTCTGTGCTTTGGTCGCAGTTCACACAAACGAACTTCTTCATAACTTTGAGCCTTTTCTCTTCGTTGTTTCTTCTGATTCATCAACCCTTCGCGAAGTTCCTCAGCGAGTTTCAGAAGAAAACGACGACGAGAAATCTTTTCACCAGTGCACTCAGTGTACAAGACCCATGCATTAATACCTGCCAAATCAAGTAAGTTGTAAAACATTTGAACGGGCCATCGTTGACAGGCACTTTTGGTTGACATTGATCTGGCCATTTGATCAGCAACGTGTACTCCGAATTTCGTCTCGTTATAATAAGTTACCGATTCTGGGAGTTTCTTTTTGGTGTCTGAAATGTTTACAGAAGGATAAACTGAACTCAAAATAAGAACATTTTTCTGAACTTTTCCTTGGTAAACCGTTAATGTGAAGTCAACGCTTTTCAGTACATGCGTCTCGTAAAGAGGATAACGCGCATCTTTAACTTCGTCGGGTACTTCCTTCCTCAAACGATTCATTGTTCCTACAATACTTGTGTTTCGTTCCTTCAACTTTACAGCCAGACTGACTGATGTGAAAAAGTTGTCTGCAGTGATATTTCGTCCTTTTCCAAGGATGTGGTCGGCCAGGCGGAGGACAACATTTTCGGATACGCTTGGATCAGTCGAACGAGTCAAGTCTTTCCCCAAATATGGGAAGGCATTCAGAATGAACTTTGAGTTTACACAAACTAGTAGCCATAACTTAATCCCGAATTTGTCAGGCTTATTCGCCATGTATTGAGTAAATGGGCATCGAGCTTTTGTAGGAAAGAGTTGCTCGTCCACTGTAACATCTGCACCAGGAATATAACAGGCCTTACAATTGTCGATGAATTCATTCCAAACATCAGAAAATAAAGCAAACTTATTAGTTTCTATGCGACGTGATCTCGTAGACAATAAATCAAAACGTAAGAACCGCAAAATTTCTTTGAACCTATCGCGACTCATTGTATCATTGAAAAATTGAATTGACCAAGTGTCCGACCATAACATTTCCATTGGGATGTTCTTCGCTCCGCAGGCGCCTCGCACATATGAAATCGCAATGAAAGCGTCCAGTTCTTCCAAAGAAACTGTCCATTTAGCGTCGCCAAGAACTTGGCGTGCTTTAGTTTCAGTACATAATTTGATGTGACGAAGCATGTGTTCCGAAACGAGAAGACGAAAAGCGCTTATAGCACTACCATCAAGAACATGTCGCTTCGCATAAGGAGAAGGACCTGGCTTATCGCGCAGAATGTTTTGGTTACTTCTTTTTCCAGAAACGTTTTCACTTGGCGCCACAACCGTCCACGTCCTTCCGCATTTCTCTACTGCATCACCGACTGGCGGAATACTGCGATAATATTTGTCTTTGCCTTTTCGGGTTCGATTTCGTCCAGGCAAGCGCTCATTCGGTGGCTCTCGTTCTGCACTTTCGGCGGCAGGGCTTGATACTCTTCCTCGTCCTCTTCCTCGAACTCGACCTCTACCGCGACCTTGTCCACGAACTCGACCTCGCCCACGACCACGTAGTTCTCCGTCAGTTTGCGATTCTGAAGCTGCAATGTTCGTTCAACAGACGTAAGTACAAAAAATACTCGTCACGTAAAGTATTCAATATTATTTATTATTTATAATAATCAAATTTTTACTATAGTTTTATTATTGAACGAAAAACTACCTGCACTCGAATCATCGTCTGATGAGGATTCGTCGTCAGGTTCACTGTTTTCAGAGGAATCAGAATCCAGGTAGATTTCCTCGTCACTCTCTATTTCAAAGTTTTCATCCTCAGAAACATCTTCAGGAATGTTTTGCAAATCACGCAAAACTATTCTAGGACTGCGACCTGCCATGGTTAGAACAACAATACAGTCTTAGATGTGAAAACAAACTGAGCGTGAAACTTGAGTCGCAGCGCACAACGAGTCTGAACTTGCATGCGCGACGCCTAGAATTTCCATAAAAAATAACAAACCAACGCGGTACTTTGAAAAGCAATTCAATCTATGTTTGTTTGTTTGTTTGTGCCCTTTTAACTCAAACAAAACGCAATAGAATTACAATTGAACCACACAGGGTGGTTCTTTGGGATCCCAGAAATGTCGTAGGCTGCATTAAATTTTGATTTAATCGATTTTTCCCGATAAAAAATCATTTTGTGAGCCTTTTAGTTGAGCAGTCAAAATGACTGCCCTTCGTCGTTCTAGTAGGTAACAAATTATCCCGCCACCAAATTGAAAAAAAAAAAACGAATCAGGAATCGTTTATTAGTACAAAAAAAATAAAAGTCATAAAATTTCAAAAGAATCGAATGAATGAACAGGGCGAGTTTGAAATTTCAAAAACGCTCAAATGACTGCCTCCGTCGTTCTAGTGTTAAGTCTGTGGTTTAACCATAAGACCCTTATGCCAGACCGTGTGAAAAGCCTTCCTCATATCTAGTGAACAGATAATTGTAGCCCTTTTTTGTCTCAAGCCGCAGAGGGTGTCATTCTGGAAAACATTAAGGCCTAAATCCAAACTGCTCATGCGGTATTAGTCCAAGCTCAGCGACATGCCTATCAAGTTCCTCTGCTATAACCCTTTCGAAAAGCTTCCCCAGATTAGAAAGGGAAGAAATGGGTCTGAAGTCATCGATCGTTTAACAATCGGTCTTTTTTGGGCTTGGGTTCAATTTTGCCACCTTCCGCTCAGTGGGGAAGTGTCCGACACTAATACAATTATGATTATAGATGCCTACCATTGCTCTGCGCGCTTTGTAGGGAAGCTTCTTAATTAAGAAATTAAAGAAATTAGATATCTCATCAAAACCTGATGATCTTTTCCATTCAGTCTATCTATATGGTCGGAGAGTTTCTCAAGTGTTATAAACGGCGACGCCGGGTTCGCATTTCCGCAGACATGGTTCACTATGGGTATAGGGGGGGGGTGGACTCCAGCCTTTCCCTAAGGCATTCAAACTCAGCCAAAACACTTTGACAGTTCGTATTATTATATTGGGGGGCCCTTTCCACGTAAACGTCCCTAAAGTTGTCTGCTAAAACCTCCGCCAGTTCCTCACCTTGAACGATTCTATTATTAATAACGAGATTATTTAACTGGTTTCTGTTTCTTCTGCCAAAAAGACTATACAATTCCCTATAAAGAGAGGGACCAGGTTTAAGCTTCCTTACTTTAGCCTGAAAATCCGCATTAAGTGATATCCTTATTCTAGACTCCACAATTATACTCAGAAGTTTAATTCTGTTCTCCAGTGCTTTAGATTCATCGTTATGACAATAACAATTCCTCTCAAAATTCGTTTCAGGGCTCTTTTCCATTTATTTCTAATTTTATAAAGCTTAGCACATCCGTAAGTAGCCTATGACTGGGTCCCCGATACTCAACCAGGGGTGCCTGAATCTCCCTGAGGATAGACCCGAAGCAACCCACTGCCTCCTCGATTCCGATGACCCCCAGGTCACACGGAACAACCCCAAGACGGGCATCAATCCCCAACTCTATGTGCTCACAAAAGAGATCCCAATCTATTCGACTAAGATCGCGGAACTTACCAGTGTCCTTGAGCTCCGGTATTAGATTTCTAATTCCAAAGCTCAGTTCCACCGCATAGTGGTCAGAAAAGGTAGAGTCCGTTCCACAGGTAGTCGACTCGGTGAAACCCAAAAATTCCAAAGATACCGTGAAAAAATCGATACAACTGACGGATCTGGGAAAGGAGGGTCCCACCTGGTTTACGATTCTAAAATTGTTAGTCTGAGGGTTATTATCCAGCCAGAGCTTGATATGTTGTCCATTTCTATTGTTAAGTCTATTAGCCCAATCCGTGTGTTTAGCGTTAAAGTCCCCCCCGATGACCACGCCGTCATATCCCGAGATGGCATTTATAACCTGCATTAACTTAAAAATTTTTGTTTTGCCCAAGTCACCAGGGACATACAAAGAGACAAATAAAACTGTAAGACTTCCGTCGTTGTTGGTTTTGAAACAGGATTCGACTGCTGTATAGGAGATCTCTAGGTCTAACAAGATTTGTTTTGCTACAAGGGTGTTTTTAATTACAATGGCCGTACCCTTAAAAAGGTCGTTTCTAAATATATTGTAGTTATTACTTCGAAATTTAGAGTTTCTTTTTAACCCTAGGACCCTACACTGGGGTTCTTCAAACCCCACAAAGTTTTACCGGCCCTGGCGTTTATTTATACCTTTTTCTTTAGTACTCAAGCCTAAAGTTATTTAAAAAAAGCACGAAAAAAATTTAATAATTTTTTCCTTAAATTTTAATAAAAATTGCAAAAATAATTTTGTTCATGTTTTTAATTGCACTTTTTTCGGGCAAAATTTTATCGAATGCTATTTTGCCATATACCACGCGATTCTGCACCTTCTGCTGATTAAAATTAAAAAAAATGCCTATCTACAATGAAAACTCACTTAACGGTCTCGAGTTAAAATACTGGGGTGCACGTAACCCCTATGTAGGAGATTTGTTATATTTGAATAGTGTAGGGTCCTAGGGTTAAATGCGTTTCCTGAATCATTAATATATCGTATTTCTTGCCAAATAGGAAGCTTCTGAGTTCCAGCCTTTTTGTGCCAGAGACCGATAATCCGACGTTCAGAGTAGCCATACTCCATCTTCCCATCTCAGTCTCCTATTTCTGGGAACCAGATCGGAGCTTGAGATAGAAGGAAAGGAATAGGAAACTTCTCTCATCCGGATCCTCGGTCCTCTGGTACCTAGGCAAGAAATCGTCTACTTTCTTAGCAAGATCAGAGATACTTATACCAAGATGCTTCTTAGGCATTTCGAAGAATTCATTCAGATTACCTTCTTTGGGTTTATTCGTCGTTACAGCCTCTGCGTGAAAACGACGGCGTAGCCCTCGGGGGAGACCTCCTACTATTTTTTCCAAGATCCGGGAAGGATTCCTCCACGGTTCTGAATTCCCTCTCTCTTCTAGCCTTGCCTTGGCTTTATTTTTCTGCATATCGTTAACCTTTTGGTATACTGGGCATCCTCGATAGCTGGCGGGATGACCTTCACTTTTACAATTGACGCAGTAAAGGGCTTCAGTTTTAGGCCTAAGGCACTTCATAGGAGCATGTCCTTCGTTACATCTCACACAATTGGACTTATAACTGCAGTTGACTGTTGCATGTCCAAATTTCTACAGTTTCGACATTGGGAAATTCCATTCTTTTTAAGTCTTTCCCACCTCACCGTCTGGTATAGGACCTTCTTGGCCCTAGAGATTTCGTTAATATCCGCCCCCGGGGGGAATTGAACAATGTGCCAGTGCCAGCCACAGAGAAATTCAGACGCACCCTGGTGCCTTCGGACCCCCTCAACCTTAAGGTTGGGGAAGTTTAAACATAAATCATTTTTAACCTCTTCGCAGGTATAGTCGGCACTGAGTCCCTTTAGCAACAAGGAGGTATACCTCAACTCTTTAGGAGTATAAGTGTGACAGAAGAAGCCGGCTTTTCTCATTTTACCAAATACGGCCTGATGTACTGATGGATCCTGAATATATAACCTGGCGGTGCCAGAGCGTGAAGCAACTATCTTATGATTGCTATCAGGGTAGTCCGAAAACATATTCTCAATAATATTCCTAACATTAGCGTCGGGAAGTATAATTGGGGCGCAGAATTTGTTCGCGCTGCGATTACTTTTAGGCGGGATACCAGAGGCCTTGGGACACGAATCACGACAGGGGCCCGAAACGGACTCCACTCCGGCCCCGGCAACGCCCGGACTCAACTCAAAATATTTTGATTAGACCTACCTTATAAGGTTTACCTTGTTCTAGTTTGGTTTTTTTTTATTTATTCGGGACAAACCTCCATCCTTCCTCATTGTTGTCCATAGCTATTCGCTCCGGGTTGGATTCCTTCTCGAAATCCTTAGATGTGTCTGGTAAGTTCGAAGTACCAGTTGTCGCCACTTCCCTCGCTGATTCGGAACCGCTATTATAGGCAGTTTCCTTTATTTGATTTTCCGCCGTTGTCCTCTGAAAGCGCGTCCATGAGCCATCTTTTATGCAGCCGCTTGCCGCCATTTTATCATTTACTATGAACTCACCACGCCGCCATTTTTTAATATTCGCCTCCCCCTCGTTCATGAATTCGACATGATTAGCGAAATCCTTTAAACTTAAGGATTTTCCTTTCTTAAAGGGCCCCGTCCTGTCTTCATTGACTATGGAGTTGCCGGGTTGGGGACTCGAGTCCCCAACCTCGGCCATCTCCAGTGCTTCATCAAAATTTCAATCTGCCAGCGATACCTCACAAAATGAAAAATTTAGTTTAGTATAATATTACATACATTTTTTAATAAATTTCCAAGTACAGCAATTTGCATAAATAATGCTGCAAAAATAATTTTATTCTATATATCGTCTAACATTGAACTAGACTTTCTAATTTTATGCTTAAAAAAAATACCAAATAATTCGAAATTGTATTCATATACACTCACTTAAAAATGTGTTGCAATGTTATGGATATTTTTGCTTTTCTAACATTTGCTCAAATTATTTGCCCTAAACATAATGTTTGATTTATATATTATAAAGTAAACATACTTTCACCAAAGCCCAAACATGTTCAATTATGTTAAGGTCTGGCGATTGTGAAGCCCATTCCAGAACCAGAATATCATTTTCTTCAAACCAGCGCATCGTTATTCTGGCACAATGCTTAGGGTCATTGTCCTGCTGGAATATTACTTCAGACTTATTAATACTAAAGGTGTCGAAACTTTCTAGCAGGCTTGTTTCTAGGATGTTAATATAATCCTCCGCGTTCATACGGTTATGAATTCGATGTAGTTTTCCAAGCTGCTTACCTTTCATACATCCCCAAATCATAATATTTCCGCCTCCGAACTTTATTGTATTCTGCACACATCGATCCTTTAAAGATTCGTTTGTTCTTCGCCACACCCGTTTGCGTCCATCTGAGTATTGCATGTTGATTTTAGTTTCATCACTATAAACTACACTCCGTTTCATATTTATAACCCACCCAGTAATTTACAATTATTTTAGTCTAAAATAACTTTTTTTTACCATAAGTTTAACGCAAAAAAGATTGAGAAACTCAGAAATGAATTTTCTAAGAATCTTTTCCTATTACCGTTACTTTTCACTGCAGTACTCGGAAATTCGTTATTTTTATGCGTTTCATATTTATAACCCATTTAGTGATTAGTATGATTATTAGTCGACAGAGGCAGTTTATTCAGTTTTTATTCACAAGGATATTTGTTAATAAGCGAATCCTTTGCAATGCCTCGAGGTGTGGAATTAAGTGAACTTGAAAAAGGCAAAATATCAGCGTTTAAAGACAGTGGTTTGAGCATAAGTGACATTTCAAGAAAAATTGGACGCAGCCGCCGTGTAATTAAAATTTTTTTAGATAATCCGCGGTTATATGGGAAAATGAAGAGAACGGGGAGAAAAAGAAAGCTTTCTCCGCGAGAAGAGAGGAAAATTGTACGTGCAGCTAGCAATTCGACCATAACCTGCAATAAGCTAGCGACTCTTGTCGAAACAAAGGTTTCAAAAACAACGGTTTGGGGTACCCTTCAGCGTTCTGCTAACATCAGTAGAGCTAAAATGATGTGTGCTCCACGTTTATTAAATCGCCATAAGACAGCTCGAATGGAATTCGCAGAAAAACATATGGCTACAGATTGGTCTTCTGTAAGTAATGCTGGTTTTCGCATTTCCTCATTCAAAAGTTTCCTTTCCAGGATATTTTTTCGGATGAAAAAAAATGGAATTTAGATGGGCCTGACGGATTTAATTCGTAGTGGCGGGATTTGAGAAAAGAACCTCTGTATTTCTCGAAAAGAAATTTTGGTGGCGGTTCTGTGATGTTGTGGGGTGCTTTTTCTGCACTGGGTGCTTGGATATTCAATTCACCTCATCGCGGATGAACAGTAGAGATTATATCCAAGTCCTTGAAAACAGTTTACTACCGTTTTTGACAGCACATCCTGAGAAAAACTGGATTTTCCAGCAGGTTAATGCCAGAATACACACCAGCCGTGAAACAATGGGCTGGATGGAGACGCATTCCATTAAGCCGGGAATACACATGCCAGTAAAACGGGTAAGTAGCTTGCATGCGGGAAAATGGAATATGCTAATAGATGGTACAACAGTGATAAATTTGCACTTGCTAGTTACCTACAGGCATATCAACTTGCCTGTATCTAGCAAGTGAAAATTTATCACGGCTGTACCATCTATTAGCATATTCCATTTTCCCGCATGCAAGCTACTTACCCGTTTTACTGGCATGTGTATTCCCGGCTTTAAAGTTTTGGATTGGCCAGCGTGCTCGCCTGACTTAAACCCCATTGAAAACATTTGGGGAATCCTTGTAAGACGGGTATACGCTGAAAACCGCCAATATGAATCAGTGGCGGAATTGAAAGCATCAATTCGGATTTTTGATTTAATAAAATCAAAAGGAGGTCCAATTAATTATTAAATATTGTTAAGTTTCAATTTTATTTGAATAAACAGTTTATTTTGCTAAAAAGTTTTATATGGGTTATAAATATGAAACGCACCGAAATGACAAATTTCCGAGTACTTTCCTCTGGAGTAACGGTAATAGGCAAAGATTCTTAGAAAAATCATTTCTGAGTTTCTCAATGTTTTTTTTGCATTAAACTTGTGGTAATAAAAATTATTGTAGACCAAAATGATTGAAAATTATTGGGTGGGGTGTAAATATGAAACGGAGTGTACATTATCCCAGTCATCCAACGTCCAATCTTTGTGGGACAAAGCAAAACTCAATCTGGACTGACGGTGTTTGGTTGACAATGTTGGTTTTTTTCTTTTAACACGGCCTCGTAATCCACATGATCTTAAAGAATTGCGAACAGTTTCGACTCAGCCTTTAAAGTTTTCACTATTTTTTAGTTGCTTCCAGACTTGCACGGCTGTTTCCAATTGACCACTTAACACTAGGCGGTGTATGTTCCTTCTGCTGCTATTAGAAATAAGCTTCTTTGGACCTCCTCGTTTTTTGCTCTGTCTGGAAGATAACGGCTGCAGATGCGGGCAACAGTGGAGTAATGAGTATTCAACTTGGCGGATATTTCACGGCAAGTAGCTCCTTTTTCAGTCAAAAAAAGCACCTCCCTGACTTTTGCCTCTGCAGTTTTCTTCATGTTACTTCCTATTAAAAGTCAAACTATAGTGCAAATTAATGAATATTTAGAAAATGTAATTCACTATAGATTATTTTACTTCTCCAAAACAATGTATTCTCTCTTTTTTTAAACTCTAATCCCTTCACTATCCACACGAATTCTACGGATTACGCTTAACTGTTATTTACTCTGACACAAATAACTGTTGCAATGAGGCCTTTTTAATTTTTTTACTAAATTATTTTTTGTTAAACATAGAATAAATTTTTTTTATACTTTTTATACTTGAAAGGATGTTTACTTTATCCTTACTAATATTATAAATGCGAAACTAACTCTGTCTGTCTGTCTGTCTGTCTGTCTGTATGTTACGCTTTCACGCCTAAACCACTAAACCGATTTTGATGAAATTTGCTACAGACATAGTTTAGACCTTGGAGACGGACATAGGCTACTTTTTATGGAGAAAAAAGGGTTGAAGGGGGTGAAATGGGGTTCAATAAGTTGTAAGGGGATTTTTTATCTTTACTTTTTTTTTCTATTGTATAAAAAGTAACTGACTGACAGACAACGCACAACCTAAACCGCTGGAGCTAAAGGGCTGAAATTTTGACAGTGCATCCCTATAATGGCGTGGACATCCACTAAAAAGCGATTTTTCGAAATTCATCCCCTAAGGGAGTGAAATGGGGTTTACCCAAACCGCTGGAGCAATAGGGCTGAAATTTTGACAGTGCATCCCTATAATGGCGTGGACATCCACTATGAAGCGAATTTTCGAAATTCATTCCTTAAGGGGGTGAAATGGGGTTTACCCAAACCGCTGGAGCAATAGGGCTGAAATTTTGACAGTGCATCCCTATAATGGCGTGGACATCCACTATGAAGCGAATTTTCGAAATTCATTCCTTAAGGGGGTGAAATGGGGTTTATCCAAACCGCTGGAGCTATAGGGCTGAAATTTTAACAGTGGATCCCTATAATGACGTGGACATCCACTAAAGAGCGATTTTTCGAAATTCATCCCCTAAGGGTGTGAAATGGGGTTTTTACAAACCGCTAAAGCTATAGGGCTGAAATTTTGACAGTGCATCCCTATAATGACGTTTACATCCACTAAAGAGCGATTTTTCGAAATTCATCCCCAAAGGGTGCGAAATAGGGTTTTTAAAAACCGCTAAAGCTATGGGGATGAAATTTGGACAGTGTATCCCTATAATGGAGTGGACATCGACTATAAAGCGATTTTTCGAAATTCATCCCTTAAGGGGGTGAAATAGGGTTTATCCAAACCGCTGGAGATATAGGGTTGAAATTTTAACAGTGCATCCCTATAATGACGTGGACATCCACTAAAGAGCGATTTTTCGAAATTCATCCCCTAAGGGTGTGAAATGGGGTTTTTACAAACCGATAAAGCTATAGGGCTGAAATTTTGACAGTGCATCCCTATAATGACTTTCACATCCACTAAAGAGGGATTTTTCGAAATTCATCCCCTAAGGGTGTGAAATTGGGTTTTTACAAACCGCTAAAGCTATAGGGCTGAAATTTGGACAGCTCATCCCTATAATGAAGTGGACATCCACTATAAAGCGATTTTTCGAAATTTATCCCTTAAGGGGGTGAAATAGGGTTTATCCAAACCCCTGGAGCTATACTGCCCTCATAAGGAAAAGTGCCGTATCTACAGATTGAGCAATTTTGAGATAAATGGCAAAACATATATAATTAGTATTTCGGTGTTACAAAATACGACAAATATGATGTTTTTATTTTAAATTATAGATTTAATCATCTTGAATATAGAAAAAAATACGTTTTGCATTTTATTTATAAAATTACGGAATTATGGAGGAAAAATATAGATACTGCACTTTTGCTTATGACTACTAAGTCAAACAAAGCTTTGCGCTCATAAGGAAAAATGCCGTATCTGCCATTTGCTTACAGCAAATGAAACGAATTTCACAATTAAGCTTTCTATGAAAAGAGTCAATGTAACAAAATACAAGAAAGCGGCATCTACATTAACCTAGCGAAAACGCGGCAACTGCATGTAGATGCCGCACTTTTGTTTTGATTTTTGCAGATACCGCTTTTTTGCTCTTTCTGCAGGAACAAATTAGTGTAGATACGGCGTTTTTTGTTATAATATTTGCGTGATAACGGTACATAACGAATATTTTTTTTTAGTAAATGATAGGAAATAAAATACTTATTCCAAATAAATCAAAAACCCAATTTTCAATTTTTTGTAGATACGGCACTTTTACTTATGGGGGCAGTATAGGGTTGAAATTTTAACAGTGCATCCCTATAATGACGTGGCCATCCACTATAAAACGATTTTTCGAAATTCATCCCTTAAGGGGGTGAAATGGGGTTTATCCAAACCGCTGGAGCTATAGGGTTGAAATTTTAACAGTGCATCCCTATAATGACGTTTACATCCGCTAAAGAGCGATTTTTCGAAATTCATCCCCAAAGGGTGTGAAATAGGGTTTTTACAAACCGCTAAAGCTATGGGGCTGAAATTTGGACAGTGCATCCCTATAATGGAGTGAACATCCACTATAAAGCGATTTTTCGAAATTCATACCTTAAGGGGGTGAAATAGGGTTTATCCAAACCGCTGGAGCTATAGGGTTGAAATTTTAACAGTGCATCCCTATAATGACGTTTACATCCGCTAAAGAGCGATTTTTCAAAATTCATCCCCTAAGGGGGTGAAACCGGGTTTATCCAAACCGCTAAAGTTGTAGGGCTGAAATTTTAACAGTGCATCCCTATAATGGCGTAGACATCCACTGTAAGGCGATTTTTCGAAATTTATCCCCTAAGGGGGTGAAATGGGGTTTACCCAAACCGCTGGAGCTATAGGGCTGAAATTTTGACAGTGCATCCCTATAATGGCGTGAACATCCACTAAGAAGCGATTTTTCAAAATTCATCCCCTAAGGGGGTGAAACGGGGTTTATCCAAACCGCTAAAGTTATAGGGCTGAAATTTTAACAGTGCATCCCTATAATGACGTGGACATCCACTAAGAGGCGATTACTCGAAATGCATCCCCTAAGGGGATGAAATGGGGTCAACCCAAACCTCTGAAGCTGAAGGGCTGAAATTTTGACAGTGCATCCCTATAATCACGTAGAATGGATGACTCGAAATTCACTTTATTTAATATTCATTTGTAATTGCTTCATAATTTCTTACATCCACGTAAATAGGCGAACAAACTTAACGAACGTTCGTCAAACCCTAAAATGTCACTTTTCTTGATGACATATACATGCCAATCTCTGCTTCAAAACTTGCAGATTTGTTGAGCAGAGGTGATATTCGCAGCAATTTGTTTACCATATTTATTAAAAAATGCACTATAATAAACCCTTTTTAGGGATAATAACAGCTGACTTTTTTGTTGGTTTTTTTAAGGAAAACATTGCACATAATAAACAGTTTTTAAAGGCGTTGCAAGGCACGCGGGTTTTATGCTAGTAAATATATAAATCAAACATTATGTTTAGGGCAAATAATTTGAGCAAATGTTAGAAAAGCAAAAATATTCATAACATTGCAACACATTTTTGAGTGAGTGTAAATCAGATAAAAAAAGATTTTAGTTTTTCATTATACCACAAGATTAAGAGAAATTTTCTTGTTTAATATGATTATTATAAAATCTTAAATATTGAGGCGTTTTAAGACCTTTAAATAATTCTACAGTTTTAGGGCCATTTTCACAATCTCTGGTTAAATTGTCAGTAAACTTCCACTGGCAGTTAATTTAAATGTGACCGTAAAGGGCCAGTAAAAAAATTTCATTTTCGCCAACTAGAAGTTAACAAACTTGAAGTTAAAGTTAAAATGTACTAGTTTTTATATAGTTACAGTACATCAAACGTCATAAGTGTTTCTTTTTACAGTAGAGGCTCGCTAATCCGGCACGTTCCGGACTTAGTCAGTTCCGGATTACCGAAAATTCCGGATTATTGAGAGTCGTCTAAAAATATCCGTTATGACAAGAATAGCAAAAATTCCCCTGAAACTAGAGAGCCGAAAGGCAATCGTTGGGGTAGTGGACCATTATTCCGTATTTTATTGTGCTTTCTCTGATTTAGGTAGTGATGGAATATGTTAAAAAAAAACATTTCAACCATAAAATAGATTTTGTAGTATTTTATTTCAATTTATTGGCTACAAACAGTTACTCAAATGTGTACAGTTCAAGAGATTTTATATTAGGTTAAGTACAGTATGTATTTTAATTCTATAGCCTACTTTTATTTTATATGTAATGTATACTTTACTGCATGGGTAAGAAATAAGACCTAGGGCCGTTTTCACAATCTGCGGTTAAACTGTCAGTAAACTTCCAGTTTCTAAACTGATAGTTAATTTAACTGTGGCCGTAAAGTGCCAGTAAAAAAATTCATTTTCACCAACTATGACTTAACAAACTTGAAGTTAAAGTAAAAATGTACTAGTTTTCATATATTTACAGTACATCAAATGCCAAAAGTGTTCCTTTTCATTAAAATACACTTGTAAAGTGCAAAAATGTCAACGCCAATGTGAAACTTTCAGTTAAATTAGTTAACCAGGAGAAATTCGTCCGGTTAAATTAACTTCCAGTTGTAAATTAACTGACAGATTGACTCTAACCAGAGATTGTGAAACGGCATTTTTAACTAACTGCTGGTTAAAGTTGCAGTTAACGTTTAACCGGAGATTGTGAAAACGGCCCCTAATGTCTTTTTGTTTTTTCGAATGATGTTTTTTTTTTTTAAACTCGTTACGGACAATATACAAATCAACAAGTTCCGCAGCGTTGTAGGATTTGCTGCATTCAGCAAATCTTATAAATGTATCAATAACGGCAGTTACAGCTGTTGAATCTAATTCGTCAACCCCTTCTTCACCAGATTCGGTCTCAGCTGGTTGATGTTTTTGTTGAGGTCCTACCACACTTTCTACTATCAGTTCATCGGTTATTTCTTCAGTTACAGGTTCTTCGTTGTCAATGTTTATCCATTCGAAAACTTCATCTCTCGGCAAATTACGTATTTCATTTTCGCCATTATCCAAAACGTTAAATACAGCTTCATTTTCAATTGGAATGGTCAAGTCTGTTTGGTCTTCGTAGGCCTTGGCCCAGAGTTTTCGCCAAGACTTCTGAATAGTGGAAGACTTAACTTTGTTCCACGCCAAAGCGATTGCAAAGATTGCATCCTTAACGGTAAACCCCTTTTGGAAATCTACCACTGAACAGTCTGAAATGATGAGCCCTTGAATAAAAGAAGCTCTATAAAAACATTTGAAATTCTGAATTACTCCTTGATCCCTTGGCTGAATTAATGAAGTAACGTTTGGTGGAAGATAACGGGTGAATATATTCCCTGAGATCAATTCAGATGCAGGAGGGTGGGCTGTACAATTGTCCAGTAACAAAACAACTTTACTCTGTTCAGGTAAACCAAGTTTTTTTTAAGTTGTCTTTCACAGAAGGTACGAAATGCTGAAAAAACCAGTCCCCAAACAAATCTGATTTCATCCATGCATTGGACTGAGCTCCATAGAGTACAGGGAAGTTTAAAAGACCCTTAAAAGCCCTTGGTTTTTTGTACTTCCCGATAACATAAGGAGTTAACATATGATCACCTGAAGCGTTTGAGCATAGTAAAACTGTCAATCGATCCTTGTTTTTTTAAAACCTTTGGCGGTCTTTTCATCTTTACCTGCCAAAGTTGAATTAGGCAAACAACGCCAAAGTAAACCCGTTTCGTCGGCGTTATAGATTTGACTTGCAGATAAGCCATATTCCTCTACAAAACTGTCGAAATATCCTTTGTATTCATCAGCTGCATCTTGATCTGCCGATCGTAACTCTCCAGCTACATCAAGCTTCCGAATTCCATGACGAGTTTTGAATCAATATAGCCATCCATCAGAAAAAACACATTCAGCTTCTGGCAACCCTAAATCTTCACGAAACTTTTTACCTTTTTCCTTCAACATAGGCCCAGTTATAGGTTTTCCTCAGACCTTTTGGCGCAAAACCACTTGTGCAAAATGTCATCCAACTTTTTTTTTTGTTTTATGTGCCAGTGCTAAGCTCAGGAGTCACCCTTTGTACTACTAGTCCGTCATGTCATTTGTCACGTCATGGTGCGATGTCTAGCAGCAAGCTTAGTACGGGGGGGGGGGGAATAGGTTAAAGGTTATGGGGGTGTGAAGGGGTGTTGAAGAAGGTGGCGATGAACCCCGCGTTTGAACTCTTGGATGTTGTAGGAGCTCGGAAATACTGACTGCGAGAGATTATTCCACAGTCGAGTTGTTCTATTTACAAACGAATTCATATCTTGTTGAGTGCGTGAAAGGGGGAGTTGTAGGTAAAGGGAATGAGACGAGTGGGCTAATCTGGTGTTGCGGTTATAAGATTGCCGTGGAGGCAGTAGAGCGTTTATTTCGGAGGAACAGTCGCTATAATAGTAGCGATAAAATTTTGTTAGTGCTGCTACATTCCTACGGTGGCTCAAGGGGTCGATGGTGGAGCAGGCGGTGTCGTCATCAATTAATTTAAGGGCCTTTTTTGGACCTTATCTAACCATGCCAAGGTGGCTATCGACGCGCCGCCCCAGACGAGGGAGTTATATTCGAGAAGAGGCCGAATGTAGGATTTATAAATAACAGCGCGGGCCGATGGCTGGAGGAGGAACTTGCACCTCTTAAGAAATCCCAAGCACTGGGATGCTTGTTTGGCGATTTGGAATATGTGGTCATTCCATCGCAAGTCTTTGGCTAATATCACGCCTAAGATGTGTAGGGATGGGTCGGCCTTTAGTTCCACGCCATCCACTGACAAGGATGGTGAGGTGTTGAACTTCTTCTTGGAAATAAGACAGTACTTGGTTTTGGAGGGGTTGAATTCGACATGATTCTTTGTTCCCCACTCTAGAATAAGTTCAATGTCGTTATTAATAGAGTTGAACATTACTTCACGATCATCAAGACAGGATCTGGCATGAGTCTGTCTTGTATCGTAGCTGTAAGAGTAACGCAGGGTACCGTCGTCAGCGAAGCTGAGAAGTGGGTTGGAGGGGATTGAAAGTAGATCATTTATAAAGATAAGAAATAGGGCTGGTGATAAAATTGACCCTTGGGTGACCCCCGCAGAGATAGGGTGGGGTTCAAATTTGATGCAATCCAATACTGATCTAGTTTGGGCTTTTTTAACGTCTTTCGTGATTCCACATCTTTTATCTCTACAGTTTGAGATGCAAACTTTTTGAGTTGTTCTTTATTTTTTTTAATATCATAGATTGTTGAAGAGCCACATTGTATTCCTCCATATTCTTATTTCTATTCTCAATTCGATCAATTATTTGGAGCTTTTGTTGAATTGTAAGCGTAACATGTTTGAGGTGCTGTTTTTGAGGTGCTTGGTTTAGAAAACATTGCACAGAAACAAAATAAAACTTTTGTAATCACAATCTTCACCAGTGGTGTTGTGCTAATTTTTTTTACCGGAACGCGTACCAGAACGCGAACGGGAATCTATTTGAATAAGAAAAGAGCTGTTTGATTTTTGTTTGAATGACAAAAATGAATTGCACATTTGGAGGCAGTTACAATTTTGTTTTTTCAGGTCAGACTTCTCGGTTTTTACTACTTTGCAAAAGTAAGTAAAATCGTTTGTTTTGTGCGAATTTTGATTTCGTTTTGATTTACAAAAAACATTTCCGCAATATGTTTATTTTTCAGATTGGGATATGTTTAATTTTCGTAAAGATTCAGATGAAAATTATTGCGTTTTGCAAAATTTCAAGATGTAAAATAGTAACAAATTTAAAAATATGAAGTGAAAATTATACTTTATGGTTATGGATATTCTCAATTAATAGTGCAGCTCTCTCAGCAATAGGAAAGCTCTTTCATCAGGGAAGTGCACACTTTTCTTATTTGAAACGGAGCATCTTTCCTTTTATTTGTTTATGATAATACATATAAAAACTCGTCAAAAATTAGAAAAAAAGGGCTGTGGCCCTCGAGGACTGCCGCGGTAAAGCTATTGCATAGCATTTTTATCAACTCATGCAATTGTAATTATTTATTTATTTTATTTATGCAGTTTTTTTTTCACCAATATCAATTCAAGTTTTTTCTTTGATATTCGCACGGGATGCACGGTCAAAATTAAAGCCCTTCAGCTTCAGCGGTGTGGGTTAACTCCATACCCCCTTAGGCAATGAATTTCGAAAAATCGCTTCTTAGAGGATGTCCAAGTCATTAAAGGGATGCACTGTCAAAATTTCAGCCCTATAGCTTTAGCGGTTTGGATAAACCTTATTTCACCCCGTTAGGGAATCAATTTCGAAAAATCGCTTTATAGTGGATGTCCACGCCATTATAGGGATGCACTGTCAAAATTTCAGCCCTATAGCTCTAGTGGTTTGGGTAAACCCCATTCAATGACGCACCGTGTTAGGTTTTTTCGTTACGGAATTTCTCGATTCGGTCACCGCGCTCAAAGCCTGCGATAAAAGCTATGCAATAGCTTAAAAATCAGCAATTCTTTTTAACTTCTTTTTCAATACGTCAGCCAATTTTCGTTATCAGAAATCATCTTTAGTTCCGGAACGCGTTCCTGTCCGAAAAGGAAGTACCGGAACGACGTTCCGGAACGTTCCGGCTCGACAACACCACTGATCTTCACAAAACTACAGCCAATGGTCGGTTAAAATTGGTGGGATCGTTAAAAAATACAACCGTACGTACGTAATTTCATAGAACGCGATATTCAAAGCTAGCTTGGATAAAATTTGAAATTTAAGGAAAGCTGCGAAAATTGTTACAAAAAAAGTACATGGGCTACTTAATAAGGAAAATTTAAAAAAAAAATTTGGAACCCTTAGACCGATGCCGGACTATTGAAAGTACCGGACCATCCATCGGATGCCGGATTAACGGGCTTTTACTGTATTAAAATAAGTATTAATATTTATGTCGTTCATTTTAAAAGTGGTATAACTCCAAATATATGCGAGATTGATTTTCTTTTAAGTCATTTTTCCGTATCTTTCGCTAGAAAACTAAAGCAACTCCGGAAGTGCACTATAATTGCACTTATAATGCACTTCTGAAGTTGCTTTACTTTTATTGCGAAAGATATGGCAAAATATGACCCCAAAGAAAATCAACCTCGAATATTTTAAAATTTGGAGTTACACCACTTTTTTACATTTGTTAAAAGAAATGAGCCAAAAGGATACTAAAAAATGGAGGCGATGCTCGAACTTTTCCACTAAAGAAGAGGAAATATTGTTATCGTTAGTGGAAAAATATATTAAAATTATTGATTGTAAACAAACGTATGCAACAATGTGGAAAAAGAAAATTATCGCCTGGGACAATATAAATACTGAATTTGAAATGTTAAGTGGTGTGAATAGAGATGTGAAAAATTTAAAGGACAAATACGAAAATTTGAAGAAAAAGGCAAAAAAAGATTTAGCTGAAGAAAAAAAAAAACAGAAATTTATCGGACTGGTGGAGGCCAAAATAAATTAAAATTATCATCTACGACCGAAAAGTTAGTTTCCCTTTTGGGTTATTCTGCCACTGGACTAGAAAGCAAATTCGATAGTGACAACCGTAATTGTTATAAATTCCTCTATTTGTTTGAACCAATTACTGATAATGCTTGCCTTAGTATTTGTTACCAATGAAAAAAACAAAAAATTTGACGGAAGAAAATATTGTAAGCTTGAAGGCGAATAATAATGTAGAAAATGGGGAAAAAATATTTATGTAGAAGAATATCTCCAAGAGTTGGTTGAGAAATTAGCAGAGGAGGCCTACGAAGACTTAACTAAAGAAGCTCAGGAGGAGCAAGCCACAGAGGCTCAGGAGGAGAAAGCTAAAGAGGCTCAGGAAGAGGTAATTAAAGGTAACATCATGTTAGTTGTAAAATTAGTAATACATGTATTTATAGAAGTTCAATAAATATTCATTGTGGTCTACTTGGAGCTCTGGACAGTTAAAAAGTAAGAAACCGGAAAAATTGAAAATCGGGGCAAAAACCAAAAGACAAAAACAAGACGAACAAATTTGCGTAGAAAAATGCGAACTTATGAAAGCCCAAAAGATTTTTTATGAAAATGAAGAATTACGGGCCAAGGAAAAACATAAATGGGAAAAGGAACTGGCCGATATAAAATTAAAAATATTAAATATTGAATGTGAAATTAATAAAAAAGAATTGGAAAATACAAATAAAATTTGAAATACTTTTTATTATCGTCCGTGGGAAATACTTTTTTAAATAATTAATTATATTTCAGCATTATCCGTTTAATACTCATAATCTGAAAGAAATATTTTTATTAGTGGGCAAAATTTAAAATGTATGCAATTTCCTCTCCTTAACCTTGCAAAATAATCTCTAATCAAACTAGTCCTCGTACTTGCATTAATGTTGGCATTTTCATTGTCGCCCCCACTACCATCTGATTCTTCCACGCTCTCTTCATAATGCATTTCAACAGAAACATCCTCCTCCATAGGTGGATCTACTTCATTGTATACACGGGCAATATTGTACAAAACACCACAGGCAACAATAATTGTCATAACTCGGTCAAGGCAGACACGAATTCCAAGAGATAATATCGGAAAGCGACGCTTGCAAATACCAAAACAGCGCTCAATGGCATTTCTTGTACGAATCTGAGATTCGTTGTATAGTGCTTCTCCTTCTCTTTGTGGATTAGATAATGGAGTCATCATACATATGAACTGGCACCGTAACCTCTGTCTCCCAAGATAAAACAATCATTAAATTCACCACTTTCAAGCCGAGCCCTGTGGCGACTATTGCGGAATATGTTACTATCGTGTGCAGAACCAGGCCATCTGCTCACCAAGTCTATTAATTCTTTTGCATTGCCTGTACATTCAATGAAAAATAGCCTTTTCTATTTCTGAATATTTCGGCATTTTCTCCACCTGGAGATTGTATGCGTACGTGAGTGCAGTCAATACACCCAACTACCTTGGGGAATTTGGCAATTTTGTAAAACATTGAGTTGGTTTGTTTAAACTCATATTCCGTTTCTGGAATTTTAATAAATTCTGGACATAGTTTAGCTAGGGCAATGGAAACATTTTTTACAACACGACTTGCAGTTGCCACGCTAACTCCACTAAAGTCACCTACAGTTAATAGCATGCTACCTGTTGCGTAAAATCGTAACGTTAACATCAGCATTTTCTTTGGAGAAAGAGCATGATTTCTAAAAAAAATTATTGAAACACCTAATTGAAGTTATTTTATTGTGAAATATATCATATATATGTATATGCATATATATCATATGTATATATATATATACTAACCTTTCAGTTTTGGCTTTTATTTAATTTACAATCTTTTTCAGAACAAAAGCAAAAGTATTCTTTGACAAACGAAATCTTTTAATAAATTCTATTTCATTATATTCGAAGAAATAATCCACGTGTTCTCTATACGTTTTCTTGTTTTTTCGAACACTTATATATTCTTGGTCCTCGTCACTTGAATCGTCGAAATTGCACATAATTTCTATTGATTTTTCAGCATGACGAAAAATTAAATAAATGTTTTCGATACACTTTATATTAAAATCAAAGTACAAAAATGTCAATACCAATGTAAAACTTTCAGTTTTTTTTTTTTTTTTTTATGTGGCAGTGCTAAGCTCAGGAGTCACCCTTTGTACTACTAGTCCGTCATGTCATTTATCACGTCATGGTGCAATGTCTAGCAGTATTCTTAGTACGGGGGGATGGGGAGGGGTATAGGTTAAGGATTAAAAGGTACGGGGGGGTATTGAAGAAGGTGGTGATGAACCCTGCGTTTGAACTCTTGGATGTTGAAGGAGCTCGGAAATACTGACTGCGAGAGGTTATTCCACAGTCGAGTTGTTCTATTAACAAACGAATTCATATCTTGTTGAGTGCGTGAAAGGGGTAGTTGCAGGTGAAGGGAATGAGACGAGTGGGCTAATCTGGTGTTGCGGGTATAAGATTGCCGTGGAGGCAGGAGAGCGTTTAACTCGGAGGAACAGTCACTATGATAGTAGCGATAAAATTTTGTCAGTGCTGCTACATTCCTACGGTGGCTCAAGGGGTCGATGGTGGAGCAGGCGGTGTCGTCATCAATTAACTTGAGTGCCCTTTTTTGCACCTTATCTAACCATGCCAAGGTGGTTATTGAGGCGCCGCCCCAAACGAGGGAGTTATATTCGAGAAGAGGCCGAATGTAGGATTTATAAATAACAGCACGGGCCGATGGCTGGAGGAGGAACTTGCACCTCTTAAGAAATCCCAAGCACTGGGATGCTTGTTTGGCGATTTGGAATATATGGTCATTCCATCGCAAGTCTTTGGCTAATGTCACGCCTAAGATGTGTAGGGATGGGTCGGCCTTTACTTCCACGCCATCCACTGTCAAGGATGGTGATGGGTTGATCTTTTTCTTTGAAATAAGACAGTACTTGGTTTTGGAGGGGTTGAATTCGACACGATTCTTTTTTCCCCACTCTATAATAAGTTTAATGTCGTTATTAATAGAGTTGAACATTAGTTCGCGATCATCAAGACAGGATCTGGCATGATTCTGTCTTGTATCGAAGCTGTATGAGTAACGTAGAGTACCGTCGTCAGCGAAGCTGGGAAGTGGGTTGGAGGGGATTGAAAGTAGATCATTTATAAAGATGAGAAATAGGGCCGGTGATAAAATTGACCCCTGGGGGACTCCCGCAGAGATGGGATGAGATTCAGATTTGACGCCATCCAATACTACCTTAATTGAACGGCCGAAAAGGAAACTCTCAACCCACTTATACAGAAGCGAGTCAATTCCAATAGCTTTGAGTTTAGCTAACAAGGCTGAGTGCCATACTCTATCAAAAGCCTTGGAGATATCCAAAGCAACCAAACTGGATTCACCAGATCCATGCAAACTTCGGCTGAGGTGCTCTGTAAGGCAAACTAAAAGATCACCAGTGGATCTTTTTTGTCGGAAGCCGTATTGTTTGTCGTTGATAAGTTGGTTGGATTCTAGATATCCCATTAGCTTTTTGTTGATTATTGTCTCCATGGTTTTGGAGAGAATAGAAGTAATTGCTATTGGGCGGTAGTTGGAGGGATCGCTGGAGTCACCTTTTTTCGGTATGGGCTGAACATGGGCAAGTTTCCAAGAGTCGGGATAAACTCCGGAGAAATATGACAGGGAAAATAATTTGCGCAGAGGTTTAGCCAAAGGTGAGGCGCATTGTTTTAAGACGATAGGGGGTATATTATCGGGTCCGGTGGATTTGTTGGCATCGAGCTCTTTGAGGCACCTGTACACCTCGCGAGTCCTGAAGAAAACCCTGTCCATTAAATGAGCGCTGTGCTCGAGGACCGGGGGTAGCGTATCATTTTGGGGTAGAGAAGAATTTGAAGCAAACATAGATGCTAATAAATTGGCCTTGGATTTGCTGTCTGCTATTACCTTCTCATTGTGAATGAAGGAAGGGGTTGAAGTTGTAGTGAAATTCTTCTTGATGGAACTTACCAAGGACCAGAAGTTTTTGCTACCGGAGGTTGCATTTAGGAGTTTACTTCTCAATTTGTTGTCAAATAAGGTTTTGACTTTCTTGATGGCGGCTTTACAAGAATTTCTTTGTTGTATGTACTCTAAACGGAGCGATTCACTCGGGGAGCTCTTGTAAGCTCGAAAGGCGGCTTCTTTAGTTCTGATTGCAGTTAAATTAGTTAACTAGAAAAAATCTCCCGGTTGAGTTAACTTCCAGTTAAATGAAAATTAACTGACAGATTGACTCTAACCAGGTATTGTGAAACGGCATTTTTAACTAACTGCTGGTTAAAGTTGCAGTTAACGTTTAACCGGAGATTGTGAAAACGGCCCTTAATGATAATAAACTTAATGAAAAAGATTAGACATTAAAAACTGATTGACGCGTTAACAATCTGAAACACATTTTAATGTAAGATAATTTCTATTAAAACTAAAGAAAAGTATTTGAGGTGAATTAAATTTATTTCAATTCGACAAAAATAATTAAATAAAACGATCTCTTTGAAAGATATTAAATTCCTGTATATCTTAAAATGCCTCCGTCAATATCTCTATTTTGAAAAACTCCTATTAAAAAATTATTGTAAAACTCTCTAGTACAGATTCATTTAAATAATTAAAGATAAATTTATTGAACTTGATGTTGACCACAAAGATGATAATCTCTTATCCTCAGTTATCACTATAATTACACTGCGTTACAAATGAAGAAAAAAAAAAAAAAAAAAAAAAAAATTGTGTACCCGCTTTGAAATGTTATGTTTTCTTATTTATACTTATCGTTTATTAAATATACATACATACAAATTCTTTTTTTATCACGTCTCATTTTTCTTCCGTAAGAATGTGCCACATTATATTAAAAATTTAAAGGCCAAAACAAATTTAAAAGAAATCTAATAAAATCCACCAGAATTTTTTACATTAATCAAGTTTATATCATTGAGATAAAAAAAACTCAAAATAAGTCATATTATAAAATGTTAACCCAAAATGTCGTGAAACTTGAACTTTTTCTTTTGTGCTTTAAATGGTGTTCTATTTTTAAATGCCAACAGTAATCCCCTATCATAGTTGTACCCCAACGGGTTTTCCAAAGTTTTTCAGTTTTGCGAGTTTTCAACCATTTTTCAGAGGATTTCGACCGTTTTTTATGGTTATTTAATATTTTTTAAATTAGAGCTCTTCAGAATTAACACAATAAGCATTCGAAACGAAATATTATCGCTTTAATTTTTTTCCATGTGACGTCCGTGTGATAAAAATTGGCATTTACATGGATTGTACATATATTACATTTATTTAATTAAGTAATTGACACGTACCTCGAAAACTAGACGTGATGGATACCACATATGTTTGGAACTTATAATTTATTGAAAGAAATGTATGGCAATGAATGTTTATCGCGTGCAAATGTTGAGTGGTTTAAGCGTTTTCAAGATGGCCGAGAAGACGTTCAAGATGATTCACGCCCGGGTGGCCCTTCCACGTCGAAAACGGATGACAATATCGAAAAAATCGGTTATCTGATTCGATCTGACCGTCGGTTAAGTATTCGTGCGATTGCTGAAACTGTACGAATTGATACAGAATCCGCGGTTTAGTAGCGGTTTTTCCAAGTTTCACATGAAATTTCACAACAATTCGTTGCTCTACTGTTACACTTAACATTTTTCCGGCGAAACAAAAAAACAATTCTAATACGAACGAAGGCTACGGCTGTACTGATTTGTTTACAGAAGCGAGAGGCACTACATTCGAAAGAGAAGGCTTCACGATAACAGCTGTTGGTTGCTGGCGTTTGGCGCATGCGCACTTCTTCTGTAGCAGCGTCAGTCTCGTTATTTAATAGCCACACCTCGTATAACATTTATTGTTAAATTTATAATTACTGATGGGTAGTTTTAAGAAATATATAACCAAAATGTTTACTCCAAAAACTGTAAATAAATGAAAAACAAAAACTATTTTTTTTAACAGAAAAGCCTTATGCAAAATTATAGGTACCTTTTAAAATGTCTGTACATATTAGTATACAGGGTGTATCAGTTACTTCAGCGTTTCTCAACCTTTTTTGGCTCGCGGACCAGTAGATTTGTTAAAAAAAATTGCGGACCAGTGATATTTTCTTAACAAGAAATTTTTACTAAGTATTTATAAAGAACTACTACGTAAGTTAGTTATAACATTTTTATTATCATTTGCCTACAGTAATATTTAAATGTAAAGATATATAATTATACATACATATAATAATAAGTAAGTATATAAACCTTTAACCAGGGCCGTCTTTTATTGCTTAAAGGCCCTGGGCCTACTTAGGGTGGAGGCCCACTTAAGGAAACGTAAAATCTTGAATTTTTTTTAAAACTACTCTAACATTTATTTCTTTAAAATAATAGTACAGACGCTGTAGTAAAAATTTTACTAAAACCTGACATTAAAACCAATAGAAATGATTTTTGGCACACAGCAATTTTTGAAGAGTACTTTAAGAAAAAAAATTGTTCCGCACGCGGAAAGTGGTAAAAATTCTCGGGAAAACTTGGAAAATTGATATTCTACCAATAACGTGGAAGTGGTTGATAATTTAGATATAATGTGTAGGAACAACTTGTAGAGCGTAAAAAACTTCACCAAAAACGTCCTCACATGTTTTTTCGAAAATTGCTTCGTTTGGGAGATAATGAGTTATAATTGATATATCCAGATTTCCGCGCGAATAGCTCGGAATATCTTAAAATTTACATTGACGCTCGACTAAAATCTTTATAACTCCCTTGTTTTTGGTCGAAAATTCATAAACTAAACGGCCAAAGATTCAGTAGGTCACATTTGAACAAATCAGATATAACATTCACTCCCAATTTATCTTGGGCCTAATAGAATCGAATTTTTCCGTGAAAACCAACAGTTAGAGAAAAACTCGATTCAATTAGGATCGATTTTCTACGAAGAGGCCCCCCTTTTGCAGGAGGCCCTGGGCCCGGGACCGGTGTGCCCTGCCTTAAAGACGGCCCTGCCTTTAACAAAAATGACAGAAAGTTATAAAAAAATCACAAACTCATGGATGTAGGAACACAACAAAAATATCATTATTACGATTACCAAAAAATTAAATCAATGAGAAGAAACTCTTAAGAAAAATTAGAACAAAAAATCAGAAATTATAAAAATAATCAAAAACTCATTGCATATGAACATATTGTTAATGAGAAGATTGCTGCAATTGTTGGTTCCAAATTAGACAAGCTAAGTCCGCAATTTCTAAATTTATTTTTTATTACCGTCATAGATGAAAATCCCGATTCACATAAATATGTAGTTGCGAAGGGGACTAACATTTTCATTGCTTTCTCGTATAGAGATGGATATTCATTTTTCAATTTGATCCAAAATTTATCTATGGACATTGTTGAAAATCTAGGTTTTAACATAATATCTGCACTAATGCACACAACAAATTACGTCGGGCTATTCGCCGTGGCCGAGGAAAAAAGGTTTCGCCGTCGCCCTTAAGCCTCAATTATACTAGACGCAGCGCAACGCAAATGAATGGAGAGTCAACGGAATGGAGTTTTGCTGGTTATACTGACGGAATCGAACTTACGCAAATGTCACTTTTTTCGGCAATGTTTTGCCAAATGTGCTTATAATTTTTATATCTGTGAAATTTTTTATTATGTAGAATTTCATTAGCTTCCACTTCGGTTATTAATTTTTCCAAAATCTCTGATGACATTTTGGGCTAAATAATAAATGTCAAAATCAGCTGTTTTTAATGCTCCTTTTGACACTTCAATCCGTCGGGTCCTTCAAGTTCCGAAGTTTTGAAACTTTAATCCGTTCCGTTACGTTGCGTCCAGTATAATTGAGGCTTTAGCATATTTATTGTGTTATAATGAATTGAAATGACACGACTACATTTGATTGAATGATGTTTATTCTAGCATGACTCAAGACAGACTGCGTGCATTCAGTGCATCCATTCTTACTGTACCTACTCCTATATACATACAATTGATATATATTTATATAACACATCTTTCCTTTTTTTTACAAAATTATTGAAAGTTTAATTTATTAATTATATAAATGTAAAAATTTAATATTTATTTCAGAGTACAAATATCAATGTAGTAAACTTATATATATAGTTAAACTTTTAGTTATTAATAATTTAATTTTATAGCTTAATTCATTTTAGTTATTCAATTTGATATAATTCATAAGTTTGTATTTTGTTTATTTAATTTAATTTATCTAACAATCTCAATATAGTAAAATTCTATTCTTTTAGTTATTTCTAATTTTAATTATTCAATTTGATATAATTCAAAATCTGTTTAACAATCTATCTTCTATATTTTTATATTTTTTATTTTTATTATTATTATTAATATTTTTTTTTTTTATGAACGAGCAAGAATAAATTGATATAGATATTATTTAAACTTCAAGGATTATTGTTATTTATTTCATTCTTCATTGTGTATCTTATTTTCTTCTTTAAGCAGTGCGAGTTTCTTCTAATAATTTTGTTATTGTGTATTATTCTAATCCAAAACGATCTTGGTGTTTCAGCTCTTCCTACTATAATTGCTTCAACCCATTTATTCCCATTTTTATACATAATCTCTTCTCCCGCATAGAATTGTATTTCTTGTCTTGTACCGCGATTATAATAATGTGAATATCGTTTCTCTTTTATTTTGAAATTACCCTCGATATTCGGAACTGCTTGAACTTTATAATGCGAGTATTTAGCTGGAATTAGCGTCCTAGTATCCCTACCCATGAGAAGTTTGTTTGGTGACAGACCTATATCTTTTAATGGAGTATTTCTATATTCCGACAAGTAATTCCACAATTCTTCTTTATCTTCGTCAGCTTTCTTCAGCATATTTTTTGCTATCTGAACTGCTCTTTCCGCAAGGCCGTTCGATCGCGGATATCTTGGACTAACTGTAACTATTTTAATGTCTAATGTTTTTCCAAACTCCTTAAACTCAAAGCTATTAAAGGGCATATTATCTGCTATTATTTCCTACGGCAAACCATGAATGGAAAACATTTCTTTCAATATTTGTATAATTGTTTTTGCCGTTTAATTTCCTAATCTTTTAATGTCAATATACTTTGAAAAATAGTCCATTATAACAAGGTAGTCTTTTCCTTTGAACGTGCAAATATCTATTCCTAACTTTATAAAGGGGTATTGGGGTATTGGAATTGTTCTCTTTTTTGCGATCCCTGATATTTTTGGCAGATTTTACAACTAGCTACCATCTGTTCGATATCATTATTAATACCTGGCCAATACATTAATTCTCTAGCTCTATTTTTTGTGTAATAGCTCTAGCATTGAATGTCGAAGAGATATTGGAACAAATATTTTCTCATTTAGAAACACTATATCATTTTCTATTAGGAGGTCATTTTTATATTTCCAAAATATTCTTAAGTTTTCCGGAAGACAATTTTTTGTTTTAGGCCACCCTTCTGAGATAACCTTTTTTAATCCAAAAAGAATTGGATCTTCAACTGTTTCTTCTTTAAAAGTTTGAAGTTTTTCTTCACTAACATGAATTGAGTGTACTATCTCACCTAAACTTTTTACCGTTTCACTGTCATCTTGTTTATAATTCCTTGATAGCAAATCGGCTATATACATTTCTTTGCCCGGTAAATATTTTAACGTTATTTCGTACTTTAACAGCTTTATCTTCATTCTTTGTAATTTAGATGAGGCTATTTTTGAGAAGTCTTTTTTCATAATACCTAATAGGGGCTTGTGGTCAGTTTCAATTGTGATAGGGCGACCATAAATCCAATTATGGAACTTTTCACAAGCATGGCAAATTGCCAGCATCTCTTTTTCAATTTGTGCATATCGCTTCTCACAATCCGTTAAGCTTTTAGATGCTAAGATAGATGCTTAAGATACAGCAACCTACACCGTCTTTACTGCTATCAGCTTGAATAGTAATGTTCAAATTCGGATCAAAATGACCTAATTTCGGGGCTGTAATAATCAATTGTTTGATTTGATCTAGACATCTTGTATGAGCTGGTTGCCATTCAAAGACAATATTTTTCTTAATTAGTTCTCTCAACGGCGCCGAAATGGCTGCTAAACAGGGTTGCCACCTTTAGGGGGGAAAAAAACGGGACGATCGGGCATCCATAAGAGACGTTCGGAGTAGTGTTGGGTAGGACACGATTATTAAATGAGTTTGTAAGAGGAGCCTCTTTTTCCTTTTGTCTCACTTCAAATGAGGCGAGGTGCTATTGTATTGCTAGCACGTCACGTAGTGAACGGCTCAATGGTGGCTGAATGGTTTGCGAAAGAGGGGATACGATAAATGATGAATGAATGAAATTTAATTACAAAAATATTTTTTAAAATTTTTGTAAACTGTATAAGGAAAAACATATTTACAGATTTAAAATGAAATTCCCTAAAATTGAAAATAACACGAAAATATTCCAAAAATAATATTTCTATTTTACAATCGCACCTCGCCTAAAAAGAAGCAAGAAATGTCTCTCGAGTACAAAACTACACTCCTTCGACACTCCTTGTAAGAATTGTTTCTTCAATACAAAATTTACGTCCCACGAAAAATGTATGAATTGTCTCTTCAGTACAAAATTTATCTCCCTCGAAAAATATAAGAAATATCTCTCGAGTACAAAAATTCATTCCATAGAAAAATGCCTTCTTCGAAAAATGTAAGAATTGCCTCTTCAGTACAAAATTTCCCTCCCTCGAAAAATGTAAGAATTGTCTCTTCGGTACAAAATTTACCTCCCTCGAAAAATGTAAGAATTGCCTCTTCAGTACAAAATTTACCTCCCTCGAAAAATGTAAAAATTGCCTCTTCGGTTCAAAATTTACCTCCCTCGAAAAATGTAAAAATTGCCTCTTCGGTTCAAAATTGACCTCCCTCGAAAAATGTAAGAATTGCCTCTTCGGTACAAAATTTACCTCCGTCGAAAAATCTCTCAAATACAAAACTTCACTTCCTCAAAAAATGTAAGAATTGTCTCTTTAGTATAAAATTTCACTCCCGCCAAAAATGGAAGAGATTTCTCTCCAGATCGTATAGTATTTACAATTTCACCACGTCTCGATTTATATTGGATATTTTACTGCGGCAAAAGCTGTAAGTGTTTACAATCTCACCTCGCCGCAATTCGAATTGGATATTTTACAGTCGCAAAAGAAATATGAAAATGTTCCAGTTCGTGTTTACAATCTCACCTCGGCGCAGATCAAATTGGATATTTTACTGCCGCAAAAGAAGAAAGAAATGTCTCTCCACTTCGTAATTTACAATCGTACGAAACACGCCCATATCCCAGTAGTACATTATTTTTGAACCGGGACATTTAAAAAAGTTGAGGCCTCAGTACAATTTACTTTCGTGTACGGGACAAATGAACCGCCTCTTGTAAGTCCGGCTCAACTCTAGTTCGGAGTTTGGTGAAAAAAAAATTACCCATGAGACAGTCAAAGGAAAATTCAACTTTATTTTGTGTTTATATTTGTATTTATTTTATATAATTATTTTTCCCATGTGTATTTCTTATTGTTACGAGCCGCTTTTAGTAAATCTATAGCATTTTTGTATTTATTTATGAAGTCTGAACAAGACATGTGCATATTCAAAGAAATTAGCAATTCTGCTTTTATCAAATCTACCGAGCAGCGATTTCTGATATTAGACCATTTCATGGTCATTTGTGAAAATACGCGCTCAACATACGCATTTGAAGGAGGTATGCTCAAAGCACGAGATACAACACTAAATAATGCGTTCAACTTCTGCTCCTTTGCGACTGTAAACATACTTGGACCCATTTTTTATCAACGCTTTGCTTTTGCTCGATCTGTGGTAGTATATTCTTCACCACACTGTAGTCTTCAAATAACTCCTCCGTAGAAAATCCTTCTTCGGAGTCGAATCCCATAATTGTAGCAGCATCACAAAGTTCTGTAAAATTTAAATTCCCATCAAGTGACAATGGTTCCAATTTTTTCAAGGGATTCGATTCATCGAAATCAAAGCGGGTTTGAAGATAATTCAGCTCATTTTGGTAAATTTTTGGTATTGTTTAAACTCCAACGAATGTAATTTTTTCACTCAACTCAACGAAGAAAGAAACTCGCCGCAAAGTACAACCACAGAGTCCACAGATTACTGCGCGCGCGGGAGGAGGCGAAAACGAACGCGGTACATGCGGCGCGCGGTAGATGACGCGGTGGCGCGTGACTGGGTTGGGTACCCGTGAATGAATTGATTGAGCCTGCCGCATATTGTTAAAAATCGGGACAAAATAGATAGACCGTCGGGACGCGGGGCAATGTCTTCGAAATCGGGACTGTCCCGGCAAAATCGGGACGGGTGGCAACTCTGCTGCTAAATTAGGTATGCTACTTCAATTGCTTCAATTCTCCCCTTGTCAAATTCTATGCCTTCTTCTGAAATAATGTGTCCTAAAAATTTCACTTTATTTGTCCTATACTGAAATTTGTCTTTGTTAAATTTAATATTGAGCTGCTTTGCTCTTTCCATTACTTTCTCAATTGTCTTATCGTGTTCTTCCTCTGTGCTTGCAGTAACTAAAATATGATCAATATAAATAATAATATTGGGTATACCTTCGAAATTTCGTTCATTGTATTTCTGAAATACTTCAGGAGCTATTTTCATTCCAAAGGGTAACCGCAAAAACCTATATGACCCGAATGGGGTACTAAAAGCACATAATTTGCTGGAATCTTCGCTTAATTCGATTTGAAAGAACCCATCTTTTAAATCAAGCACACTAAAGAATTGTTTATTTACCAGCTTCGGTAAAATTTCATTAAAGGAAGGAATTGGGTGGTTTTCTGTTATAACATACTTGTTTAGCTCTCGCGGGTCTAAGCATAATCTTAATTGTTTATTAGATTTTTCTACTATGACTAAATTTGATAACCATTCACTCGGTGTGGAAGTTCTTTTAATTATATTTGCTTGTTCTAACTTTTCTAACTCTTTCTTGAGAGGTTCTCGTAGTGAAAAGGGAATTCTTCGCGACGGCTTTACAATTGGCATTGCATTTTCTTTTAATTGAATATTAAAGTTTTTTAAAAAGCATCCTACATCATGGAAATTTCCTTGCCATTTCTTAATAACATCCATTTTAGATTTTATATTAGTTGCACAAACTCTCTTAACTAAATTTAGTACCGTGCAAGCTTCTAACCCTAAAATAGGCATTTTATCATCCCTAATTATAAAAATTGTTGCACTGATACTTCATTTTTTGCAACACACTCAAATATAACTTCTCCCATCGTTTCAAGTGAATTTCCTCCATAATCTATTAATCGTGCACAAGAATTATTAATCTGCATCTGTCCTCCAATTTTTTTTAAAATACTATACGGCAATACATTTGCTTCCGACCCCGTGTCTAACTTAAACTTTACAATTTGATTGGCTACTCTAATCGGTTCTATCCAAGATTTATTTTTATGTGTTGATACTTTATTTACATTATCAATATTATCAATATAAAATTCTTCTAAATTTTGTGAAATCTCGCAAACTGCATTGTTATTTTGTTTATTACACACAATTGAAAAATGATTTCGCTTACCGCATAATTTACATCTTTTGTTGTAAGCTGGGCAAATTCCATAAACGTGGCTTTGTCCACAATATTTGCAATTAATTTTCTGCGATCTTTTATTCTCGCTCGCCCACTACACTTTTTGTTTACATATCTTTTGTTATTATTTGACCTGAAATTGCTTGGTTTAATTAAATTATTTCTGTACATTTTTTTGCTTAAACTTAATTTTTTGTCCATACTCACGCTGCTACTCCTTTTGTTTAAGGTACATATTTCAACGATTTCTGTAGATTTTGGCATGCTGAAAACGATCCCGTTGTCAGATTTGCCCTATCATTCCATAGTTTTGAGATATTTAACGCGCAAAAGTGCAAAAAACACGCTTTTTGGCACTTTTAGGTTAGGATTGCTCAAAATCCTGACGTGATAGGGCAATTTGGCCAACGGATTCGGATTCAGCGCGAAAAAATACTTGGGATATGACTATTGGACTCAAAAGAAAAAAACCTTGCAGGCCTGTGTAATTAATAAAGCGTGCTGGTTAAACTTTAAAAGATGGTTAAAGTTTATACCTAAGTATTTGAGTTTCTTCTCGACTTTGATATTGATATTATTAAGTTGAAATTGGAGGGTGCCACAGGTTTTAGTCGGGCCACTCCTACCTCTACCCCAGGCATTTCTGAATGCGATAAATTGTGTGTTATGTTCGTTTAAAGAGAGACCCCAGGTCCCATAGTAGCGTTTGATATGGCCAATATGCTTGCAGAGCCACTCCATACTTATTAGAGGATCAGGGTTAGAAGCAAACACCAGTGTGTCATCTGCGTACAACAATGCGGTGGACCCAAGACCAAGAATTGAATGAGGAAGGTCATGTAGGAATAAATTGAAAAGTTTAGGGCCGAGGATGGAGCCTTGAGGGACTCCGGATAAGACATCCACAATGGAGGAGGAAAGCTCACCAATTTGTACTGTAAGAAACCTATTAGATAGGAAACTATGGATTATGCGGAGGATGTAAGCGGGGAAGTTTAAGCATGAAAGTTTATAGATGAGTCCACTGTGCCAAACTGAATCAAAAGCGGCTTTGATATCGAGGGAACAGACCACCGTGGGATTTTTGGCCCGGAGGCCCTTACTAATTTCGTTGTGAAGAACTAAGAGAGCATGCTCCGTAGAGTGGGCAGCCTTGAAGCCAAACTGTTCATTAGGAATGATGTCATGTTGTTGGCAGTGATGATCTAAATCAAGGGCTATTTTTCTTTCCAATAGTTTCCCCAAGTTAGAGAGGCAGGAAATTGGACGAAAGTCGGCTGGAGAGTTGCGTATGTTACTTTTAGGGATGGGGATTAATTTGGAGATTTTCCAGGCTTTAGGGAAATAGCTGTTGTTAAGGCAGTTATTGAGGATGGCAGAGAGAGGAGAGGCAATATAAGGACCTATTTTTTTAAGAATAAAATTGGAAAAGTTGTCACAACCAGACGATCTTTTGCCATTTATGGAGTGAATTAGGGTTTCAAGGGAACTGGGTTTAAAAAACGGATAGGATTAGGCTGCCTTCATATTAAATAAAGCAAAACGTGTTTTTTCGCTTTAGAGCACCATAATGTGAAAGATCAATTAAAAATGAGTGCTGTTATTCACACTGAATAACACAAAACCAAAAGCAGGCTACTCACAATGCTTGAGTATTTTTTCGTTTTTTGCTTATAAAACGTTTTGCTTTATTCAGTGTGAAGGCAGCCTAAGTTTTCGCTATTAGCAGGAACATCTCCAAAGTTAAAAAGATAATAAGGGGCATGAAGACAGAGATTTTCGACTGTTCGGTTAACTAGCTCTCTGTTAGCTAGATTGTATCCAGGTTGCCTACATTGAAATAGATCTCTGTAATGATCAGCGAAAAGCTCCGGGACATCAGTATTGTTGCTGCTCAAGTTATCGAAAGGCTGCGGGCATTTTTTTCCAATTATTCTGTTTAGGTCTCTATATAGTGCACGAAATTAATTTGAAGACAACTTTTCCCAACTTTGAAGTTCCGTTATGTAAAAACTAAGGATTTCTATGAGTTACCAAAAATATCAAAATTTAGGGATTTTTGTGTAGATTCGTCTTCGTTTAAAAAATATTCCGTTTTTTCATGAAATAGAGAAATAGAGGAGTGTCTTTAAATTAATTTCGCGGTAAATTTGAGCAAACTTCTAAAATTGTGCCTTGGAAATGCGAAATTATGCGAAATTAATTTAAAGACACTCCTCTATTTCTCTATTTCATGAAAAAACGGAATATTTTTTAAACGAAGACGAATCTACACAAAAATCCCTAAATTTTGATATTTTTGGTAACTCATAGAAATCCTTAGTTTTTACATAACGGAACTTCAAAGTTGGGAAAAGTGTGTCTTCAAATTAATTTCGTGCACTGTATAGTGTAGGGCCCGGCTTCATGGAACGTAATTTATTTTGAAAAGATTTGTTTAGATATGAGGAGACGCGGGCATCAACAGTTCGACTCAACAATGTTATTTGGTTAGCTAGGGCAAGTGTAGCATTATTATGGTGGAAAAGGTTTCTCTCGAGTTGCCGCTTCAGTTTCCTGCGCCATATCTTACGAGTGTTAAAAAGTTTTTGTATATCCTGTGGGAGTCTGTCACGAAAGCCAAAGACTTTAAGGGGTGCGGCTGAGTCAAGAAGGGAAATGAAGGAGGAGTTGAGGGAGTTAATGGTTAAGTCTATGTCCTCGTTAGACCAGCTATATTAGGGGGAGGGAAGGACCGAGGTGAGCGAATCCCTAATACTGCATCCAAATTGCTCCCAGTTAACATTGACTAAGGAGCGGTATTTAGGTTGAGTAATGGGAATACGAAGCGAAATGTAATTCAAGTACAACTAGGTAGTGATCGGAGAAGGACGGAGAAGTATAGCAGCGGTGGTAGTCAAGACTGCCAGAAAATTTGTGGGAGGCAAGGAATAGATCAATGCAACTAGAGGATCTCGGAAAGGTGGGAGAACCGGGATGAATAATGGAGAAAAAATCAAGTAGGGGGTTGCAGTTCTTCCAATCCATAATGAGTTTACCATTACAATTAGTGGTAGAATTGGACCAGTTGGGGTGCTTGGCGTTAAGATCGCCAGCAATAAGTAAGCCAACATATTTAGATTCCAGAAGGGAGAACTGTTGCATGAGGTGGGAAAGGTCACTAGAACTGACATTGGATGGTAAGTACAGCGAGGTTATCAAAATACTGCCTGTTAAGGAGTTAGGAAGGTTGAGAGAGATTTCAACCGATACATGGGAGAAAGGTATAGGGAGGTGAGTTTGCTTAGACTTAATGAAGTTCCTGCAGATGATAGCAGTACCTTGTTGAGAGTCATTACGATAGACATTATATCCGCTAACAGAAAGTTTAGATTTAACGTGTAGGTGGGTTTCTTGAATACAAAGAAGATCAGGTTTTTGGGATTGGAGAATATCCTGAAGGGACCATTTTCTACCACTCGAAATCAGAGAACCGGCATTTAGAGACGCAACATTCAGGGTTCTAGTATTCATTATCTCCCGCGAGAGTGAAGTAGAATCCAAGAATGGCCGTCTTCCTATCCGAGCCCCTAATTCCGTTTATTGTAGGCAGAAATTTGCGGATTTTATCCAGAAGTTGAGGTAATTTGATACCATAAGTATCCTCAGGGTGCAGGATTTCATATATTTCTTCATTAGAAGGATTATTGTTAACAGGGGAAGGCTGATTGTTTTTAAAGCAATCGGCTTAAGAACGAGGAAGGTTGGAGGGAATTTGAGAGGGAATATGCAGGGTAGATCTAGCTTGTTGATGTTGGACATTACGAAGTTTTTTTTTAAGTTCCTCACGCCTGAGGAGAACAGGGCACTTGCTATGGGACGCAGGATGACCGAAGGAGCGACAATTGACACAATAGGGTTCACTTTCATGCATATTTTCGGGTTTACGAGGACAAAGTGTGGGTGGGTGATCACCGTTGCATTTGACACACCTATAATCTCTATTGCAGTTGGATGCAGCATGACCGTGAAGTTGACAGTTCCTACATTGGACCGGTCTGTTCCTAACAATCTTCTCCCAGGAGACTCTTTGATGGAGAATTACCTCGACTTGGCGACTGACTTTATTAATGTCAGTTTTGGGGGGGAATTGAACAAGAAACAAGTTAAGGGGGATCTTGTTTCTTCTGGAGTAAGGGGTTTCATAGCATACTATTGACTTTGAGTGAAGGAAAGTTAGTTATGAGGTCATCAAAGACTTCCTCAGGGAGGAATTCAGGGTGAACCCCTCGAAGGACCAAAGACTCGAAGCGGTCATCAGGGTGGGAGAAAGTGTGCGACGTAACTTTATTCTGTTTTAGCTTATTAAAGAAGTCGTTCTTATGCTCACGAGACTTGAAAAACAGTTTGCAAGCCCCCCCGCTAGTTCTGGAGAGCTTGAATTCACACTTCGGATACAGCGTGAATATCATCTTAGTTAGATACCTCACGCTGACATCCTGAATAGTTATGGGTGGGCAAAACTTATTATTCATGTTATTGTTATTATCGTTCCTGAAAAAATTGTCGCCCCCGGTGCCAGGCCCAGCCTTCGGAGCTTTATTATTAATATTGTTATTGTTGTTAGTGACAAAATTAACATTATTACTATTATAATATTTATTATCGTTAATAGAAAGAGGGGCAAATCGATTACCTTGAGTTACTGGACTGTTAGATTCGCTTAAATTAATACTATCTTTATTAGGATTGTAGTGACGGTTGTTACGATGCTTTACCAGGGTCCATCCCTCGGCGTTGTCCGTGAGAGCTGTTTCATTATTGGCGGTGGCGGGCGCCATTTCGTCATCAACCGCGTCATGTTGAGGTAGGGAGTAGTTAATGCTAGTAGTCAGTAAAGTCAATGGGGCTAAGGTAATAAGAGTTGGACAAGCGATGGTTATCAATCCAGCATTTCTTGATTAACGGGTTCTCATGATTTTCAAGACTAGTAACCCTAGCCTTCCATTTATCCTGTAGGTAGGTGAGGAGTGGAGATATGTTGGCTTTATCATAGAGTTCCCTGTTGGAGTAGTACCTATTCCTAGTTTTAAACCTTAAGGAGAGACATTGTCTAAGAATCTTTCGTTCCAGCTTTTCTAAGTTATGAGCCCAGGTGGTGGAGATAGAGTGCCAGCAGGGGAAGGCGTAACCAATTATAGGCCTGACAAGTTGCTTATATAAAAGTAGTTTGGAATTCTGATCTAATTTACTTTTGAATTTAAGCACTGGATAAAGGCGTCCTACAGTTTTTTTAACTTTGGCAATCGTTGACCTAGCATGTTGGTTAAACTTAAGTAAATGATTAAAGTTAATACCTAAATATTTAAGACTTTTAGAAACTTTGATAGGGATATTATATAAATTGAATTGAAGGGATTTACAAACTTTGGCTGTGCCACTGCGTCCTTTAGCCCAGGCATTACGAAAGGCAATGAATTGAGTTTTGTTGGCATTTAAGGAAAGTCCCCAAGTACTGAAATAGCGCTTAATTATGTCAATGTGCTTACACATTCCTTCCATACTTTTAATTGGGTCAATGTCAGAGGCGTAAATAAGCGTATCATCCGCATAGAGAATGGCTTTGGAACGAAAGCCGGGAATTGAGTGTGGGAGATCATAAAGATATAAGTTAAATAATTTAGGTCCCAAGACAGAACCCTGAGGAACGCCGGAGAAAACATCAACAGGAGTAGAGGAAGATTGGCCAATATGGAGGATCTATCAGTGAGAAAGCTGGCAATAATTCTAAGGATGTGTGGAGGAAAATTAAGTTGAGACATTTTGAAAAGAAGACCAGTATGCCAAACAGAGTCAAATGCAGCTTTAAGGTCTAAAGAGCAGACGACTGTAGGAGACTTATTCCTAAGCCCTAAGGTTATGTCATTATGGAGGACAGGAAGCGCGTGCTCAGTAGAGTGAGACTCTCTAAAACCGAATTGTTCGTGAGGAATTAAGTTATGAAGGCTACAATGATGATCTATGTCAGCAGCCAGAATACGTTCAAGAACCTTGCCTAAATTAGACAGAGAAGAAATCGGACGAAATTCAGAGGCGAGTGACCAGGGGGGCCTTTAGGGATAGGAATTAATTTCGAGAATTTCCAAGCTTTTTGAAAGTAGCTATTATTAATGCAATTATTGAATAATGAAGTCAAAGGGGACGCTATAAAAGGCCCGATCTTTTTTAATATATAGTTGGAGATATTATCACTACCAGCCGATTTCTTACCATTATGAGAGTGAATACGAGCTTTAAGGGATTCAGGTTTAATAAAAGGATAGGGAAGAGTCTCAGCACAGGAAGATATTTCTCCGAAATTGATAAGCGTGCAAGGCATATGAAGGTGAAGAGAGTCCACGGTGGAGGATACAAATTCACGGTTGATAGAATTGTAAGAAGGCTGTCTGGGTTTAAATAGGTCCTTATAGTAGGTCGCAAAAAGTTCGGAAACATCCTTAGGAGAGAAGTGGTTCCCAGAGCTAATGTTGTGATAAGGGTGAGGGCATTTTTTCCCAATTATCCTATTCAACTCCTTATATAAGGAGGGACCAGGTTTCATAGCTTTAAGCATATTTTGAAAGGAACGGTTAAGGAAGGCAGTGACCCGAGCATCCACAATACGGCTGAGAAGCATAATATTATTGGCTAATGCCAATGTACGACTGTTGTGTAGGTAGAGATTCCTCTCAAGTTGGCGACGGCGTTTAAGTTTCCTACGCCAGTTTTTTCGGGTCCGGAAAAGAATGTGAATATCTTCAGGCAGCCTCTCACGAAAGCCGTGGGGCTTCAACGGGGCAATAATGTCTAAAAAGTTAAATTTATTTTCAAGTAAAGAAATGAAGGAGTTAATATCATCATTGGACCAGTTAGTCGAAACGGATGGAAGAACAGAAGAGAGGAAGTTGTTGAGACTGAGGCCAAATTCTTCCCAGTCAACAGAGTCAAAAGACCGGTATTTAGGGGTGGACATGAAGAGGTTGAAAATTTGAGAAGGTGAATTCAAGAGCTATAGTATAATGATCAGAGAAAGAAGGGGAGGAGAAGCAATTAGTAATGTCAGCGTTGCCAAAGAATTTATCGGAGACAAGGTAAAAGTCTATACAGCTCATGGACCTAGGGAATGTAGCACTACCAGGGCCAAGAACAGTAAAGGGATCAAGAATGGGATTGTTACGCTTCCAAGAAGAAGTAAACCATTTCTATTTATGATGCTATTACACCAGTTGGGGTGCTTCGCATTAAAATCCCCAGCAACGAGGATGTCTTCGTATTCGGGCTCAAGAGAGCTAATTAAATGCAAAAGGTTAGAGAAATCAGAGGAACGAATGTCAGTGGGTATATAAATGGATATTACATATTAGCATTTTACCAAGAATAGAATTAGGAAGATTCAAAGACACTTCAACAGCAACATTAGAGACGGGGAGAGAAAGAGGAATTTGACGAGAAACAAAAGTATTTCTACATAATAGGGCAGTGCCTTGGAAATTATTATTTCGATATAACTTGTAATTATTAATTGAAAGCTTAGCTTTATCATGTAAGTGAGTTTCTTGAAGACAAAAAAAGTCAAAATTGTGAGAGGCAATAAGATCACGGAGTGAAAATCTACGGGCAACAGATACCAGGGAGCCAACGTTTAAGGACGCGCAACTAAAAGACCTATTTGACATCGGAACAGATATCAAAATAGAACCCAAGCACCGCAATCCTCTTCTCGTCCAAACTCCTGGCAGCCCGATAGTTAGGAAGTTATTTACGAACTTTATCCATAATAGTGGAAGCAGAGGCTCGAACAGTTTTTCCGGATAAAGAAAATCAGAAATCTCATCAGAACTAGGCTGAAGGTTAGGAGAATTATCTTTGAAGCAATCGGCATAAGAGTGGTATTGATTTTGAGATTGATTTTGATTTTGAAACCTGGATTGATTTGAAGGAGAAACATTTTTTTTTACCTAAAGAGGGAAATTGGTTTTGATCAGACCTATAATTAGATTGGGTACGCTGATTCAAGCGTAACTTATCTCTTAGCTCCTTACGACGGACAAAGATCGGACATCCACCAAAGTTGGCAGGGTGACCAAAAGCTTGGCAGTTAACACAGAAGGGTTCACCGTCCCGATTATTAGTACGGGGGCAATTACGTGGAAGATGAGTGCCATTACATTTGACACATCTGTACTGGCGGTTACAATTGGACGCCGCATGACCATGAAGCTGACAGTTTCTGCATTGAGTTGTATTTTTATTTTTGATTCTCTCCCAGGAGACACGCTGGTGAAGAATAGTATTGATAGAGAAGATCTTATTAGTATCAGTTTTAGGAGGAAATTGAATTGAGAAAAGGTTAAGAGTTATATTATTTCTACGTGAATGAGGGGTTTCGTATCTTTTAACACTGGAAACTACAAGAGAAGGGAATTTTATCGCAAGATCATTTAAGATCTCCTCAGGGAGAAAATCAGGATGAATACCACGAATTATAAATGTTTCAAACCTATCATCAGGGTGTGAGTAGGTATGGGACGGAATGTCTCCGTCTTTAAGTTTTTTAAAGAATTGGACCTGATGCTCACGTTCCCGGAAGGAGACCTTGCAAGCGCCACCCCGAGTCTGGGACAACCGAAAGTCACAGTTAGGGAATATAGCAAAGATCATCTTGGTTAAGTGCCGGGCACTGACATCTTGCACAATAATAGGAGGGCAGTAGCCCTTTTGAGTTTTCTTTACATTGTTAGTGGAATTACCATTATTAATATTATTCTTATTAATATTATTATTATTATTAATATTATTATTATTATTAATATTATTATTATTAACATTATTATTATTAATATTATGATTAGAACCAAAGGCGAAATACCGCGAGCTATTATTAGTGACATTGGAAGGATCTACATTTCGAGAAGTTATATTCCTAACATTAGGATTGAAATTAAAATTGAAGCCGTTATTTGAACAATTGACGTCCCTAGAAGTAGAATCCTCCCCCAGAATTGAAAATCCATTTGAAAAGTTGTTGTTCGCAAGTGGGGAATCGTTATTACTGCTAACTCTCACGTGAGAGTACTTTCGGCTCTGCTTAACCAGAGTCCAACCGCTGTCATCATCGAGGAGGAATTGCTCAAGATTTACATCAGAGTTAATTCCTACTTCGCTTACCTTGGGATCCTGTACATGGGAAGAGTTATTAGAAGAGTTGATTAATCCATCGGAGTTAGAGATGTCATCATTTTCAGAGGTTAAAGTAGGAGACACAAGATGTTCATTAGGACTAAGTACCCTACGACAATTTCTGTTTAGATCCTCCAATAAAGAATCATTAGTATTAATAGAAGATTTAGCAATCTTACCGGTTGGCCAATTTTCAACGTTTTTGTTAATTTCTTCGACGAAAAGTTTGCCCCTGGCTAGGTCACGGAGTTTGCGTTACGAAGTTTCAATGAACTCTCCATGGTTTTAGAAGAGTTTTTAGAGTTGGAGTTGGAGAATTTTGGGTTAGGATTTGACTTCAAGTTGGAATTAATGTTAATTACACTTTTCTTGTTATTGCTGCTGTTAATATTTATGTCATTAAAGACATTCAGACATTAAAGCTGCTAAGCTAGCTCAATTTAAACTTTATTTAATTATTATGAATAATCAAAAAAGTCAAAGAGATACACACAAAAGGGGGAAAAAAAACCCTTAGTAAACTGTTATTAAACAATTAGTTAATAATGGAATTAAGGATCCAAAAGATTAATTGAGATGATTGGATGAGATTAATAAAGATGAACCAATTAGATAAAATTAGTAAGTAAAGTTGAAAGAGATTGAGGTTAGAATCAGCACGTGCTGAGCACTAATAAAGTATGCTACCACGCCGTAGAATGCGAAGCCGCAGCACAAAAGCACCAAAAGATTTCACAACAAAATTTATATCAATGTAACTTCCCTTAGGAAAGAAACCAAAGAAAGAAAATTAGATTATAGTTATTAATATCAAGCGCGGAACACTTAACGAGATATAACAATTATGTTAACGTGGTAAATATAATAATTATAATTATTTTTAGATAGCCGAAAGCAAATGGCGTCCGACTTGCTTTTTGAACTAAATTGAAATCCCGAGCCCAAGGTCAATGAATTGTGATACTCTCTTGGATCAATTATGCAGAACAGAAGAGGAAAGATAATTGAATCAGCTGTTTTCTGTCATAAATCGAATTTTTGACTCTAAATGTTGTTCGTTAAATTGTGACCATTATGAATAGGAGAACAAATTACCGCAATTATTAGGAAACGCGAAGAATAAATTAAATAGTTGGTTTAAACGAAATAATTTAAAGATGCTAAAGAAAAATACTTTGATTAAATAATAAATATTAATATAGAAGTATAAAAATGATAAGGATTCATTAGTTATTATTCTAGTCAATATTCAATGATTAATAGATGGTGTATTTAAGAATGAATTAGTGTATTTTTCATTACATCGGTAATGACATTTTTAGTAATAGTGCAGAAAGGATAATTATATATGGATAATAAGACTTTATTTGAAAGGTAACATTAAAGTTTCATATTGAGATAATTTTGCTGTAAATATAACACCTCAAGTGGGAACTAGATTGACATAGACATAGCATAGAATGACGTCATTTTTTGACGAATGTTGACATACAGTAGGTGATCAACGAATTACGATCACTCAGATATTTTTTAGAAAATAATAAAACTAATTGTTTTTTTGGGAAGTATTGTAGAATAATTTGTTGTTATTTTTGCCGGAATTTATTCCAGGTAGCTTCAGGGGGGAAATTTAAAAAAATTGTTTTCTTTTCATTTTTGTGATAATTAAAGTCGAAATTGTGAAAAATTTCATGGTGATCGTAATTTGTTGATCACCCACTGTAGCAAACTGTGAAAACATGAACTCGACCACAATGACATAATGTGATGATATGTTAGTTACATTTTAAAAAAATGAGCGTTTTAAAAGAAATTGGTCAATCAACTAATTTTCCTATGCCTACTATGTCAAGTTCGCTCCAGACCGAATTCTTATGTTTCGTTAATGTTTAACGAAAAAATCAGTTGGGGAAATTTTGATCACATATGCCGTGCTATGTCAATATAGGTGCTTACATTTCCTTCTGAGTAACCGAATTGACATAATCGTTAACATATGCGTTCTTATGTCAATCTAGTTCCCACCTAAACCGCGAACAAGAAAGTTTTAAAAATAATCTGTAGAGGCTAAATTATTACTCTCGTTTATTAGGAATTTGAAGAGATGGTTAATAATAGTGTTCCTAGTATAAGGATGGAAGAAACAACATTTTAGATGAATTTTGAAAAATTAAAAAGAAGAGAAGTATATTTACTCTATTTTAGTGGACGACGCACGTCTGTTCTATATTATTATAGTGAGATTATTTGATGGATTATTAAGGAAGAATTATTGAATAAAAATAGCAAATAAAGATGAGCAAAATTACTAAATTAATGTGAAATAAAAGAATTTGATTTTTTTTTTAAAGTTATAATACATATAGTGATCGCAATTTTGTACAATACGTACAGTTTTTACTTTCATGATCTTTCTTAAGGAAACGATCCTAGTGATGTGATATAATTAAAAAGTAATTGTGGGTTTATACAATAAAAATTAAAAATTTCAACGCGTACAAACAATTTTTTTTTTGTTTTTTAGAATGGCATGTATAAATAAAAATTTAGGTTAGTGAAAGTAACTGAACAAATTAAGGTAATTTAAATACATAATACTGACCTTAAGCTGAGTGTCAACCAATTTTCTATCCTAATAGCTGGAAAAGAATATTTGGAGGAGAGACATTCACAAAGCCATCAAAAACATATTAACCCCTTGCACTCTATTGACGCCGTTGCGACAACAATAATAGTCATAGATTAAGCTCACTATTACTAAAAATTAAATGCCACCTAAGACTGGTACAATAAAAAAGAATAGGAAAAATGAAGGAAAAGTAATAATTAATAATTTCTAGGGAAAAAACGGTGGCATATACAAATCTATTTACTTAAAAAGATAAAAAAATTGTAACTCGTCACGTATTGAATAAAACGTACCAGTCAAAATACCAAACGCGGTTTTTACCTATACGAATTCCATTCGTGGCACATTGCTTCATGTGAGGTACCATACAATTAAAAAATTTAAAATATGAAATTTGAAGCAAATTAATAAAGGAAATACAAACAAATTAATTTATGAACCTTATTAATCTTAATTTTCCAAAGAAAATATTTACTTTACGAAAATTGTCACTGCAAAGGTGTGATAGATTTGCTGGCCAATCGTATAAAAAATACTTAGGGCCGTTTTCACAATCTCCGGTTAAACTTTAACTGCAACAATAACCAGCAGTTAGTTAAAAATGCCGTTTCACAATCTCTAGTTAGAGTCAATCTGTCAGTTAATTTACAACTGGAAGTTAATAAGGGTATTCACTCTTCGTAGCTTTTGGTCTTGTATCGTTGTAAAAATAGCAAAATGAGCAAAATTTTGCTATAATACAACAGAACAACAACAAAATGCATTGCTTTCAACTCTACTACACCTTTGCATAAATGCTAAGGCAAAACCCTATTGTTAATCTGGTGTAAGATTGTTAAGTCATTTTGACAGTTTAATCATAAATAATTTGCTGTGAAAATGGATGTAGCTCAACCGCAAAAGAAAAGGAAAAGCCTAATAAAAAGTGGACAAAAGAAGAAGTCTTGAAAATTCTCGATTACCTGCATGAAGAAGGAGATTTTGAAGTAATACATGTTTTTATTACAAATTTATAAATAATAATTTATTTTATAACAGATGCCCACAGCTCAATTTTTTTATAAAAATTTGCTCCATAAGACAGGTATACAAGCATCGTGGGATTTAGTGCGCTGGAAAGTTCGAAATTTACGGCTTTCTTTTCATAAAGCGAACGATTGGCGTAAATCAACTGGTGCTGGACTCCTCGAAAGTGACGAAGGAGTTACCACTGTTGAAAGTATATTATACATTCACGTGACGATAATTTTTTTCAGTAATATATTTACAGAAAAAATTTTAAAGATATGTCCACATTATGATCGTTTAAATTACATTTTTGGAGAAAGACCCGGCCCTGAAAATTCAATTAAAATATGCGACACAGGAGAAGTTATTGAAACGGAAGACAATTTTTCTCTATTGTTTAATGACACGGTGTTGTACAATAGTCTTTCGTCACCACCAGAACAAAGCCAAAATCAAACTGAAACAGACGCAATTGTTGAATTAATTCAAACATCACGTGAAGATTCCACTTCATCCTCAGCTCTACCAGGCCAGCAAATAGTGACCAAATCAGCTCCAGCTAATGAAGCTCCAAAAGCTGTTAAACAGTTTGCAGATAAAATAAAAAAATTTGCTCCAAAATCAGCAATTGATCAATTAGCTGCGATACAATCAGAACGGACTGAAGTACAAAAACGGAGAATAGACTTAGAGAAAGAAAAGATAGATAAAGAATTAAATCTCCAGGAAAGAAAACTTCAGTTCGAACAACAAAAATTCAAAACTGAACAGGAATGGAAGAAACAAGAATTTGAACTTAAACAATTAGAAATAGAAAAAGATGAAAGAATTAAAAAATTGGAATTGGAAAGGAGTGAGCGTATAGCTATGTATGAAATAGAAATGAAGTACAAATGTAAAACCTAAAAAATAAAAGAAAGACATTTTTTCCTAGTTACTTTTATTTACTGGAACATCAGAGAATACAGCGCTTGTCTTTTAATTTCGTAATGCTTTTCTATTCTTTCGCTGCCATTAGGATCAGTATCTTCATCTTGGTTCTATTCCAAAGCCAAACTATTCATATATTCTTGATCAGAATCTGATCTCAGTATGTTATGCAAAATACAGCACACTAGGAACCAATCGCAACAAAATTTATGACTTTCATCATTATGAATGCGTATCCTTAGTTCCTTGAGACTACCAAATTTTACCTTTAGTATGCCAAAGCAGTGCTCTATTCTGACTCGGTATCGGCTGTGTCGTAAGTTAAAAGCTTTGCGTTTAGCTTTATCGAGATGCTGTGAGTTGCTCCTATATGGAGTAATAATAATTTTAGATAAAGGATAGGCAGAATCGCCCGCTATCCACTGTTCCGAAGAAAACAACTTTTCTTGTTCTTTAAAAATTGAGCTGGTACGAAACATCCTGGCATCGTGGCTGCTACCAAGGTGTCCCACCACTACGTGACGAATTTTTAGCTTATAGTCACAAACCACTTGAGCTTTTATTGAGTACCTACACACGATTTTTTGAAAAGTAAGATGCATGGTTTTAACTGGTGATTCTGCTAGTTTTATTTCCGTACCATCAATGTAACCAATGCAAAATGGTAGTTCATGGTACGTAGCAGAAACTATGTCACGCCTTTCTTTCTTATCTGGCCAAGAAATATATTTAGACTGCAAATTTAAAATAACTTGAAAGATTCTGCGAGTAATTTTTACTATTGTGCCACCATCTCCAACTCCAAAAATTGTTGCAATCTTCCTAAATGAAATTCCTAATGAAATTTTCTCCCGATGAACCTAATCGGTAAAGTACAATGGCTAGCTGGATTTCAATTGGAAACTGCTCAGAAGCATGTGGTTTTTTAAATTCAAGGTCGCTACTGATTAAATCTATTAAACGTGCGAATTCATTTCTATCTACTCGCAGCATTTGACGGAATCGGCCATCATCCATCATAGTGAGGACATTACAGCACCACACTTTTGACTTTGGGATAATATTTCGAATTCCACGCCGACATGCCAGTACTAACAAAAGGTCTTCATCCAGTTCATCGAAGATTTCATCAACTGTCTCTTCTTCATTTTTCATTTCTATCCACATACATTAAATTAGTAAAAAAATTCCTTTGACTAGTTTAAATACCTGGTTTTCGTTACCTTCAACACACAAAATGTTTTTTGCCGCATTTTCGATTAAAAATTGAAATATTGGCCTCGATTCCCAGATCCGTCGGCGGGAAAGTGAGTTGCGGATTTGACACTGCGATTCTCAAATCCGCAACCCCGAATTTCTTTTTGACATTTTCCGCGCTGTAAAAGTGTGATCCGCAACAAATTTTCTGCGGATTTGAACGACAAATGCGCCTAAGATAATCCGACATCGTATATTTCATTATCGCGTGAGTCTTCACTCCGAATTTTCGATTTAAACCAATCCGGGACTGCAGATTTGAGAATCGCAAAGTGTCAAATCCGCACTCACTTCCCTCCCGTCGGATCTGGGAATCGAGGCCATTTTTAATTTTTAACTAATTTTTGGCATCGTTTAATTTGAAAGTAATCAGCTGATATTTAAAGTTGCCTACTATTTAAGCAATCAATTTGCTAGAGTGCGTTCACTCTTTGATGTAAAATATCATATACTATTGCTACTTTTACAACGGTTTTGGTTAAAAGCTACGAAGAGTGAATACCCCTAATTTAACCGGACGAATTTCTCCTGGTTAACTAATTTAACTGAAAGTTTCACATTGGCGTTGACATTTTTGCACTTTACAAGTGTATTTTAATGAAAAGGAACACTTTTGACATTTGATGTACTGTAAATATATGAAAACTAGTACGTTTTTACTTTAACTTCAAGTTTGTTAACTTAGTTGGTGAAAATGCAATTTTTTTGCTGGCACTTTACGGTCACAGTTAAATTAACTATCAGTTTAGAAACTGGAAGTTTACTGACAGTTTAACCGGTGATTGTGAAAACGGCCCTTAGAGTGCAAAGTATTAAAAATTTACTGAAAAAGCCGGTATTTAAAATATTTAAATCCGTACTAGTAACTAACGATGCCGAATCGTAGTCTCTTTGTTCCGATCATCTGGAAGTCTGAGCCTTCTATTAAATAACATAATAGTGTAATATAACCAAACGCGCAAGAAATACCAAATGAACTTTTCCTCATTAACCTGTTAACCGGGGAATTAGCTATTGCTCAACTCGTTTCAGAATGGGGAGTTTTTGTTCGCTGCGATAAGTAATATCACACCTCAAATAAGAAAAGAATATCGTTTTTAACTTATGGTTTTTATTTATTTTATTTATTTTATTGACCCGACACCATCCCAAGTTAGTACATAAGGAATTATGGTAGAACTAAATCCCTACATTTGATTATTTATTTTGATAAAATATTTTATATTTAAAATATAATTCAAATGTATTCAATGTACAATGAATTAATAGAACAAATTATAATAATTATTTCGCAGTATGATATTGCTTGAAACAGTGTGGCATACACAAGGCAACACAGCAGTCAGGACACCAGAATCTCGATTCTCTCCTAATACCTTTGGAATAACACACTTTGCATCTCCTGGCTACGTTTACTCTTGAATTTTCGGATGGTATGTAATCCGCAAAATGTCTTTCAATTAGTCTAGATGGTTTTGGTGTCAAAGAAGGGCGTCCCTTACTAGTAGATGGCGATTGTGACACATTTCCGTTTTTTTCGACATATTTTTCGACAATTTCTATGAGAAAATGGAGCTTATCGAGGCGACCGCCATCTTTTTTGTATAAAAGATATGCATTCAAACACACCATGTCCAGTGAATGTAAAAATATTTTATAGTAATATTTTGTTACTTGATTTCTAGCGATTTCATAAGTTTTCATTTGTCCGTCAGCAAGATCAACTCCTCCCATGTTTTTGTTATAGTCAACGATAACTTCCGGTTTTGATATCGTTTTCCCTCGTTTTTCCCTTTCCACAAATTTATTGTCGTGGATCGTACTCAATATAATTACGTTCCTTTTGTCTTTCCATTTCATAATCATTATTTTGTCCTTGTACCTTGCAATATATTCATCTTTTTTCAAAATATGAGATTTTATATCAGATGGTATTCCTTTTCTATTTTTCCTCATTGTTCCTACAACATTGGTTTTTCTTCTGCACATCTCGTCAGCTAAATCAACACTAGTGTACCAATTATCGAGGTATACCGTATGCCCCTTTTCCAATAAATCGTGACATAATTCAAGAACAATACGCTTTCCTGTCTTTTCTTCTGTATAGTTCAAACCATACTGCGTATTTTTACCTGTATATAAAAGGAAAACCATTATGTATCCTAACTTACTTTCACACAGCATATACAATTTAACACCAAATCGACTTCTTTTCGATGGAATGTACCTACTGTTTCCAAGATAGTCTTCCTTTTCATAACAAAAGAGACTCATCTACTGATAGTTCCTTTTCTGGTACGTATAAAGCCTTGAATTTATTTTTCAAATCGTCCAAAATTGGATCGATTTTGTACGTTTTTGGGTTGCACACTGTTGGATCGAAAGCACTGTTATCAGCAAAGTGTAAAAATTTCAGTTGAAATCTTTTTTTTGACATAGTTTTATAAAAAAAAGGAGTCTCCAGACTTTCTCGCTTTGTAAAATAAAGCTCATACGAAGGTTTTCCTATTATTCCTTGCAAAATTAGTAAAGAAATGAATACCCTTATCTCTCGATTATCGGTGTCAACCCACGCGAGACATCTTGATCGCGATTTCAAAGGAGGATTTCTTTAAAAAAAACTGACCAGCGTACTTGTTTGTTTGTTCCACAATAAGTGCTACAAAATTATCGTCTATAAATTTCTCAAAATAATTTCTCTTTTTGTTCGAGTCCTGTAAGTCCAAATTGAGACAAAAACGGAAAAGGCGCTTGTTTTACTCCCTCACTTTTCCATCCGCCTGATGCCGACTAAACATTTGCGTCTACAATATCATCATCATCTGATTCCACATCATCAGGTCCATCCGAATAATAGTCGTTCTCACTTTCTTCTGAGCTGCTACTGCTGCTTATAATTCGACGACGTTTATTTGCCCTCCCAGACAATATTTCATCGTCACTTTCGATCATCTCAACAATACTTTCTTTCTCAAAATAAATTTAAGCCATATTTTGTAGAAAATAAAAAGTACCTACTTAAGTCATAAAGTTATTACTAATAAAAATATATAATGCACTGAAATTCACAATAAGAATATTCAAATCAGAAAGTTATTACTAACATTTAAGATACTCAAATGCAGACTAAAATTAATCCAAATTGTGGCAGCTCGAAGTATAGATCATGCAGCGCCCGTTTTCCCGTTAATAGCGCTCAATTTACAGATTCCAAGAACATGAAAATTCATGACGCATCGACAATATGATGGCGTATATATAACCACTCTAAGATTTAATAGATAAGAACAACGTAGAACGTAATGCGTTCAATATATTACGATTAATTTCCATGACGAAAAATTTCGTCATGCCCATTGCAGTAGGCTTTTATGTATGACGAAATATTTTGTCATACCCAGTTAACAGGTTAAATGACGCGCAACAAAATGGCCCTGGCATTAGAAATAGTTTGTCGAAGAGTAGCGAATCAAAATTCATTTAGTGCATAATACTCAGGACACACCAGCACTCTTAATCATGATTATGACGTCTGAATGACGTAGACTGCATTTTATTTCCATATATTTTGTATGGGTCTTTGACGTGATAATCAAGATTAAGAGTGCTGGTGTGTCCTGGGTATAATTTGATAAACTGTAGAATCAAGTCAGTCATCTAATCACCTCACATACTCGAAGAAATTCTTCGGTGGAATGGTCAGTTGTCAATTTTCAAACCGCTTGAATTCAAGGAGAGGATATTCGTACCAATCGATATTTCCTGAGTCGTCCGAATGACTACAGTTATGAAATTGTTTATTTTTTTATATAAAAAAACCGGCACAATACGCGGAACTACTCTCTTCTAAACATTTAACGTATTTGTAGTAAACAGAGAATTTATGGGTGGCATATCAAAGGCAATTTTGTGTTCTTGAACTAATGCATTGCGGTAATTGAAACGACTGATGTGACTCAGGATTCACAAACGCGGGCTCAGCATAATGTGTATCCCTCTCATATACACAATTTCCTGCCTTTGCAAGATCAAGATATTTCCTACCCCACAATTTTTTAAACGATTGAATAAACTGCCAGGGTGTGGGATGACGGTTATTTCCGCCCTGCTGGCGAATTGCCCCAAAGAAATTTTCTAAAGAATCTTGGTTTATACGCCGGGTAAGTATAAATTCAAAATTGTTGGACTTTAAATTGGTCCACAATCGTTTTAAACTTCTTATATTTGTTTTCCACCCAGAAATACATTTAATACGATTGCTCCATGACCGTTCGAATCAACAAATTTTACTGTATCGAAAAAATCTACCATTTCATCTAAAACGCGTAGTTGGTCAACTCTTCTTGAAAAAAGCTTCCTCGTGGGCTTATCGTACAAATTTGAAGAATTAAAAAATCGAAAATTGTGTCCATTTTTGAAACAAATTCTGCAGTATCAAGGAATTCAGGACTTTTTACATTACCTGCTACCAAAGAATACCAGCCGGATGCAACGGAATGGCTGAAAAGTTGTGTAGCAGCTTTAACACACATTTTTTTATTTTTACGCGGAGTAATATGAATTTCGGTAAGGCGTAGCGCGGCTCTATAACTAAAATCAAGCTTGGAATCGATTTCATAAAATTCCCGAATGTGTGAAAATTTAGCGCATTTATTGCTATCATAGCATACATTGTACCGTGTAAAATTAAAAAATATACCATTTCATGGTTATCCACGGCAAACCATGTTCACGTCTCCGTTAAATTGAACCCGTAAAGATTTAAATTTTTTTGCCCCTGGTCGCTAACGACAGCTACAGGAGTATATCCTATTGATAATAAACCTCGAACCGCTTTCAAAATTATTTTTTTAGTCTGTACAGGTGAACAGGAATTTTTAACGAAAACGTAGTAAGAATCTTCCAATTTTCACCTAAACCGCGCACCTATATTACAATCGCGTTATGAGCTAGCTCATATGTTGTCGTTTCTCCGTTATCTTCAATCGTCATCATCGTTATATTGCAAGTGTGTTTTCAAGCTAATTTCTTCGATACAAATTTCGCAGTATTTTGAAAATTCATCGAGCGATAGAAATTTGTACTCCATTGCTTTTAAATAAAAATCCATACTACATCTTTACCTTTTGTATGCAAAGTAATTGCCCTTGTTAGACGCAGCGGCTGAAAAGGAAAAGGGCGCTTTAAGCGTAGCTGGCTCATCCCAGAGGACTGAATCTACTCCTGGGGTTACATTTTCCTTGGAGACAAACGCCGCGTTGTTGTCTTTTGGCTTAAAATCAGCCTTAACATGTTTTATCTCTTTAAGAGAAGAGATTACTCCTGAACATGTGTTCATGGCATATGCACTGTGGCATAGCAATCCAGTAATCTCACTCCCATCCTCAAAAATACACGCATTTAATTTGCGGATTGCATCAGGGTGTAGTCTCTCCTTTGCGCGATATTCTAACAAATTCTCAGTAGGGCTGCATCCAGTAGGGGATAGTCCTGGTGGCAGTGGCCTCCAATTAAAATTTTGGGAGTTGGAGTTGTGTGATGCACACTGCTGAATGTACTGAGATGTGACATATGGACTAAAGTAACACTCGTATAAATTATGGTTCTGCGCTGTTATGGGGCCAAACGTTCCGGACCGGACTGTAGTACCGTTTATTTCAAAAGGTCCTCTTGGTATGGCGGTTTTTGGAAAATTCACAAAAACTTTATCTCTTGAGAGGGTTATCGTTGGAGAAATACCACAGATGTAATCATATATTGGCCATGGTATCGAATACTCTTCAGCGCTTATAGCTGAAAGCTTTTCCATGAGTGACTGTAATTCCGGGACCTTTAAAACATATTTTGCCTGGTGTAGTTGATAGGCAACTAAAAAATTCCATTGCTGCGGACCAGTTCCTTCAACCATATTTGGTTTCCACTTTATCACGCTGAAACTGAGCCATACGTTCCAGATCTCTTCGTCTCCTTGGGACGGCTCCTGATGTTGAGGGCTGGGGGCGGGTACTCCAGCCCAAGATTCTGTCATTTTATTTAAAGTATTTAAGCAAGGAAGACTAAAAACATGCGCGTTCAAATATCTATACGTGCTTGGTGATAAGAAATGAATCATGAGCGCAAATGACTTAAATTTGTCACTATACCGAACACCTTTGCTTTTCCGTTTTTTATTAAGGGCCGCCCCCTCTACTAAAGTTGCCAAATTTTCCGGTAGAAGATCGTAAGTTCGTTTAATATAAAATGCGACCGTCGATTGACTACGAATCTTCTTTTGTAATTCAGCACGCGAATTGTCATTCTCTAATGACTTTAAATGAAGTTCCTCTTCCAATTTTTTAACACGCGCCCGCAAAACAATATTTTCTTCAGATTCGCGATTGAGCCGTTGCTCTAATTCTTCAATACATAAGTAAAAATAATTTGGAAAGGATGAATTAGAGCCTGAAGCTGCCTTTTCAGGAATAGTTGAGTCAAAAAACCCGGATGAATTATTAAGGGATGAATCATGAGATTCCAAAGACTCCTCTGGCTCTAATACACTTTCTGAACATCCCCTTCTCGTAAATTGAGAAAAAAAAACATTTTTCCTACATTGAACCAAAAAAAAAACGTAGAGTGGACGCAAAGGAATTAAAGCAAAATAAAAAGGGGAAAATAACCAATAAAATAATACAAAGTACAAAAGTTAAATAACATAAAATAAAAGTTAAATATAATATAAACATACCGGATTTGGTGCCATTCCTGCACGTACCCGCTTTCCAGAAGGATGCAACCTTTCCTCGGAAAAATGTCTTTCGCAGACGTGAGCCCTTATCGCTGGATAGCTCGTAGTTATGCCCATATTTTTGAACCATATGCTTCGTCTGCAATATGGATAAAACAATTATGCAAATCTGCACTAAAAGCCTAATATCTAATATATTTATCTATATCTAACACTGCTTCGAATTGCTGGTAATATCGCTTTACAGGTCATGGCATGCAGGTGACGTCATGATTCCGTACAGACACATAGGTGTAAACAGTTTAGCATAGCAGGTTGTTAATTCAAGTGCAAAAATGTTTATGGCCTCAACGAAAACTTTAAAGTCACAAACAGGCTTGTGTGACTGGAAAGCCCTTTAAAATACCCGGACCACCATATATGTATGTTGATGGGCAGGCGGCGCGGAGAAATTAAATGTATGAGAAATTCTCTCGCAGGCAGGCACCGTCCCCGCCTCCACGCCAGTATGTTTGTGCCTTAAGCTGGTGACATATACAAGCCGTACATGCATTGCATTCGTTGACAGATAATATAGAAGTGTGTGTATTCATATGCGAGCTGACGGAATATCCCGTGAATGGAAGGCATGCCACGCAAAGTTCGGGCTACTTTCAACTTTTTCTGCATTGCCGCATTCGAGATAGCACACACAAGCATAAGCACACAAACACATGAACACGTTACTTAGATTTTCGAGCTATGTGTGAAAACCGGCACGGAAGGCAACCATGTAATATTGTGTCAGAGGAAATTCGCCGGATTTCATGGAGCCTCTGAATGCAATGCATGTACGGCTTGGATATATCACCAGCTTTAAGGCGGCTGCAGCTTGACGGAGTGAACACCTGCGAACAAGCGCGAATGTGAGTGTGGATGGTTTTCGCGCCTAGTTCTCGCCTTGCTTTCAGTTCTAAATGGATACGGCTTGAATTTGTGTCGTAAGTTCACGGATCGAGACTGAATAAAAGTTCAGATCTTCAGGCAAAAACTGACGATAAATGTCCACAAACATAAAGTTTTTTGTCAGTTTTCTTGGACTGCGGACCCCATCCAATTGGCGGCCGGGGAGGTGTGTGGTGATACTTGGCTTTAAGGCGAAAAGTTTCAGTGTGAAGGGGCCTAAAGATATGGTGGCTAAATCCTACACACAAATTTTTATGCGGACGGCAGAAAGTATAAAAATAGCCCCTAGATTGTTTAGCCACCAGCGCCCCAGCCAAAGACGCAGTCCATTATAAAGAAGTACAGGAATGGTACTCGCAGTAGTATAATGGAATTTTTGTAGAGTATGAATGTTTGGTAGTTGGTACAAGAGGAATAGAGGAGGGACAAGTGGAAGTTCGAAATATCAGTTATCTTTAACTTTTAAAAAATCTTGAAAAATTTTACGTGAGATTAGGGAGAGGGGGAGGTGGTCCAGCGAAATATCATGACTCACCAAATGGGGGGGGGGGGGTCCAAAAATCACTTCACGTAATTTATTGATGACCCAAAAGGGCTAATATTATACATATTATATCATACATATTATTTTACATCGAATAGGGCGGGCGTATTCTGTCTATAAAATTTTATGAAAAATTTGAAAGAAATTAGAAATTTTTAAAAACAATCAATGTTTTGACTGTCATTTTCATAAAATACCTACAATTTTACAGGTATTTTATGAAAATTACAGACATAAAATCGTTTTTTCAACATTTTTTCCATCTCATTTAATTTTTCATAACATAAAAGAATACAATTTCACCCACAGAACAGGCCGTAATATCTTTGTTTTTATAATTACAAACATATGGGGCATTCCACCTCAAGTGTTCCCACCTCAAAAACGAAACATTCCCGATTTTGATGATATTTGGTAGAGTTGTTGTACTATCAGAGTACATTGATTGTGGAAAAGGAGGGGCGGATTTATGCACGGGTTGCAGTGATACAGGGGCTTGAATTTTCGCCCTTTATTTCGGACGTCGATTTTAATTAAATTCTCAGTCCAAAAAGCTGTTGCTAACGAAAAAACAACATGCACGTATCTTTAAGTATTTTTTCCGTACTTTCCAAAAAAAAATATATAAAAAATTTTTTATGACATTTAATAACATTTTTTTTTATTTAAACTTTGTTAATAACATTTTTTCAACAAGAGCCTGTTGGGATTTTTTTTCAGAGTTAGCTTATAATACAGTTCATTTCCTCCCCTACAAAAAAGTATATATAGCATTTTATGGGCAAAGTTGAATTTCTTCTCTTTTTGAGGCTCCAAACCCAAAGCGTCTACCGCGCCCGTGGCGCGCGGATTTATTATTTTTAGCATAAGTGTGTGTGTATAGTAGTAAAAATGTTCGAAATTCATAGAAAAGCGTGATTCAAGGCATCTAAATCCGCGCTCCACAGCTACGTCGCGCGTCGGGCGCGGTAGACGCTTTGGGTTTGGAGCCTCAAAAAGAGAAGAAATTCAACTTTGCCCATAAAATGCTATATATACTTTTTTGTAGGGGAGGAAATGAACTGTATTATAAGCTAACTCTGAAAAAAATCCCAACAGGCTCTTGTTGAAAAAATGTTATTAACAAAGTTTAAATAAAAAAAAATGTTATTAAATGTCATAAAAAATTTTTTATATATTTTTTTTTGGAAAGTACGGAAAAAATACATAAGGATACGTGTTCTTTGCTTTCCATTATCAACAAATCTTCGGACTTACAATTTTAAATAAAAAATGTTTCGTTTTTGAGGTGGGAACACTTGAGGTGGAATGCCCCATATATTAAAAACAGGTACATATAGTGCTTCCATTTCCCGGCTATATTCAGCATCCCGGGAAACGGGATATATATTGGTACCTTCCCGGGATCCCGGGAATTTCGCAATACAAAACTGGAAATAATTTAAAATAAAAAAATGCAAGTTATAACATAACTGAAAATAAAATTTATTTCTTTTACAAACTTAAATATTCATTTTAATATTAAATAATATCCGTAAAATAATAATAAGGTATCATAATATAAGTAAGATACATTTTTTATGTTTTTGTTATTTATTTTTAATAAAAAAACTTTTAAGGAAAACTAAATTGTCTAATGAGCGATCACTTAGTGAAGAACGTTTCACGGTGGAAAAAATTGATGCAATTG